>OU452186.1:13549604-14749604 GCA_911728515.1 Peribatodes rhomboidaria | reverse complement strand
CTGGTCTATGAAATTTGCTAAGGCTTCACCTTTTATAGCTTACTGAGGAATTTAGTGGAACTTCAACTACAACGAGATTAATGTACCACGTACTAGAGGAGCTGATACAAACAAATTTAAACGTTACGCAACTTAATAAAGTGGGGAGCTGCCCACCGTGGACTGGCCGCAGGGTTGCTGCAGCGTTGACTACTGAATTGCTATTTAAGTCCGACCAGGTCTACACTTTGATTCCAGTAAATTTACACCGCCTCGTACATAACCACACTGCATGCGTGTCGGGACCACACTAATGCAAGGTGCCAGGATTTCAGTGCACTGGAGTGGACGAAAGTTTGTGATCGGATTGTTACGTACCTTAACCTGAGGATCTTTGGTGATCCAGCCTTCAATCATAAGCTCCCAAAACCGACAATCAGCATAATATCAACCGCCGGTATTCATTCTTTGGACAGTTCAATACCAGGGGTTTGAGCATTTAAACCATTTCTTCATTTAGTACAACGTTGCTGTATTTATTGTTTAGGTACATTCATTTTACGTGATAAAATATTTCTATCGGTCTAACATTAATTCATTTCTATTTTTCATAACCTCTCTGCTTCGCGCTACTAACCAATAATGACAGCCGGGTTTTAGACTATGACATTTATATTAAACGGAACATTCATACTATGTCAAGCCAAGGTCTTATGGTGCATTTCTACAATCCCAACTAATATTAAAAATGCGAAAGTGGGTTTGTTAGTTTGTTTGTTTGCTTGTTTGTAACGCTTTCACGTCTCAACTATTCAACCGATCATCTTGGAATTTTGTATACACGTTGTCGGGAGTACGGAAAAAGACAGGGTACTTTTTATCCCGAAAACAATAACGATTCCTACGGGACCGCGGGTGAAACCGCAGGGCGCAGCTAGTCCTGTATATTTTGTAACAGGATGATGAAATCGAGTGTGACGTCAAAACTGTATCTTGAACCAATTTCTAGAGTATTTCAGCTCTAACGTAGAATATGAATTTTTTTATTCTATCTTGGATTTAATTTAATGAAATTTATTAGAAAACTTTATACAATTTGATTTTTGAAGCCAATTTGAACTTTTATACAATTTGATATTGAAGCTAATTTAATAAAGAATTTAACAGAACTAATTATAATTTTTTTTCAGAAAAAAATTTTGATCAAAAATTAAATACTTACAATGGATAAATTATACGATAAAAAAAGCAATAAAATAACCCAAATTCCTCAACTTCGTCACAAGTGACGAAGTACTCGAGTACGAAGTAATAAAAAAAATATAATATTCTTTGACGTACTTAATGCGACGTTAGAGCGGAAATACACTGGAAATTGGTTCAAGATACAGTTTTGAAGATGAACTTCCGCTAAGTAACGCCTGATTCAATCAACTATCTAGTGTGACGTAATTATTTATAGTACATATTCAAAGAACTTTTAACGAGTCTTGTTCATTTGTATAGCTAAACACGAGAAACGGTGTTTTTGCTCTGAGCTGTAAACATTTTTTGACATGTCAATGACAATCACTCTAAAGCTGGGTTCCAAAGGTGCGTGATTCTGCGGAATATCACGGACAGCCATGCACCGCACAAGAACTGACTGCCTCGGTGGCTCAGTTGGTAGTGAACCTGCCTTCTGAGCTTGGGGGCGTGGGTTCGATTCCCACCTAGGGCAAACATTTATGTGATGAACATTTGTGTTTGATCTATGTCTGGGTGTTAAAATGTATTTAAGTATGTATTTAACAATATCTAAGTATGTACGAGTATATCAGTCTCTGGCAGCCATAGTACAAGCTTTGCTTAGTTTGGGGTCAGGCGACCGTGTGTGGAAGTGTCCCGAATTTATTTTATTTATTAATCTCAAGAATCTGCCACCAGTGTGTGACTGGCTAAGTGGTTCTTGAGATTTGAAGCCGTTTTTTAATTCCAAAATACATTGTTGAGTATTTACATGAGTGCACATCGCACCTTTAAAGTACCGACTGGCCGCGAATCAGACGCACCGCGACGGACGTGTCTGCACTACAACGGACTACTGTTTTCATGGTGCGTCGTCCGGGCTGGCCCGCGTCTTTCTGTAATGTCACGTACCGTGGGAACCCAACTTAAAGCTGGGGCTAAATTAGCGATAATTCATGTCGCGTTGTCGCACTAAAATCATCGTTATCTGGGAGCTTACCAAGAGTTTTGATGGTTAGCCAAATTTTTTTTATTTTTCGTTCGGCGGCTTTAACAATAGCCGTTTCGTAAGATAGTAAGAATTGTATGTCACAAAAGTCGCACTATGTTTTTATTTATACTCGTATATTATTCATTGATGTATGGTTCATTGAGAACCTCGCGTGCCCTTAAGTTGCAACTCCATACCTGCTCCCACACTAATTTAACATACAGTAAGGGTTTCACTGTGCAAGCTGCCCGGCTGTGGAATGAGTTGCCTGTTGCCATCAGACAGGCTGAATCATTGCCTATTTTCAAAAATCTTTTTTTCAAACATTTTCTCTCTCTTTGTTAATTGGTACGTACATATGTATAAGTATTTATATTATTTATATATATATTTACAAATTATATATTAATTTATGTATTATATGTACCTAAAGGTATATGTGTAGATATGTTTTAATATATTTTATTTGTTTACTATTGTATTTATGTATGCCACCGACCGTTTGTCATATTTCGTTCTGTCCTGTCCATCCAAAGGTTGCCTGGAAGAAATCGCTTTAGGCGATAAGGCCGCCCTTGTACTGCCGAATGATATTTTATTGTTTAATTTTTTCTTTATGTTTGTTTTACTTTGTATTTTTGGTGTGCAATAAAGATGTATTGTATTGTATTGTATATTAGTGACATTTATTTTTAAACATTTTTAAAGTATTTATTTCGTCTACTTATTAGTATTTATTTATTATTTTTTACGTCTTGTAAAATTATGTTTTATAACTTTCAAGGCCTCTATTATATAAATGTTCCTGTCCATTCAGGTTGCCTGGAAGAAAGAGATCGCTTTGAGCGATAAGGCCGCCCATTAAAAACTTAGTTTAGCCTTTTTTAAGTACTATTGTAATTACTTTTTACGTTTTTAATAAAGAGTTGTTGTTGTTTAATTTAGCCTAGTTCCTTAATGTTTCGGGTGCTTTATTGCAATGTATGGAGCCAAACGAAAACGAAAAACTTTTCGTAACTATCAAAACTCATGGTAAGCCCCGGCTATCGGCGATGTTCTTGTCTACATTAGCGTCAACTCGTCGTCTTTCTGCGGAGTTGACGTGTGCGATAATTTGCTCGATACATCGCCGAGTGACAAACTAGCTATACTTGTCGCGATAGCCCGGCCGAAGGCCTAATGTAGCCTTTTTTCTATAAAAAAACCTACTCTCAAAGTTTCAAGACAATCGGTTAAGAAAAGTCACTTGTACACGAAGACAAAGATCCGTAATTCGGACATACGAAAGCATTTTTGTCGACGCTGAAGCATAGACGCTTCGCTCGCTAACGGGAATATCGGGATAATCTGACTCGTGCCTTCTCTCGGTTATTTTCTTACTATGGTTCGTGCCATTAGGATTGAAGGATGAGTTCATTGACCTTTGCCCCATTCTGTCTTTTCAGGGCCTTATTGTGAATTGAGACAAAAGTCCAATGACCCTGCGACCGTATAATCACTTGTTGTAAGCATTTATCACACAAATTATTTTCTAATGTATTTTGCTATAATTTCAATTTCGAAATTCTCATTTATGTTTCAATCCATTTGGCACGAAAAGCTTTCGGCTTAACCGAATGTAGTTACAAAATATAACGAGCCTAGAAAAACTATCTTCTACAGGTAGTTTTTCTAGGCTCGTTTTTTTTTATGGCTCTGTAGATTTCCAAACAACGCCTTTTCAAAACGTGAGCCACAAATTTGCTACGTGCGCTGTGTTTACTTGCCTTGTAGACGCACACAGACACAAATATAGTGCGGTTAGTCGAAATATTTCCCCCAAGAAATTGGATAATAAAATTGGTTGATTGGTAAAATCTGTCCCCTAAATTGATTGAAAAGTAGATAGATAGATAAACTCTTTATTGTTCACACCACAGATAACAAAACAACAAGAGAAAAATAATGATAAAACTTATTAAATAGTGTAACAACTGGCGGCCTTATCACTAAAAGCGATCTCTTCCAGGCAACCTTAGGATGGAGAGGATACGACAAATGAGTATGGGACAGGGTGTGCAAAAAATAACAAAAATAAACATAAGATTGATACAAAGAAACAACAAAACATAGAGTATATACCTATACACCTACATAAACTATTTAAATAAAACTTACATAAAAGTACATCATACTAATATTAGGTCCTTACGTATGAAATCAGCGTTTTGTCGTACTGATCCATTTGATCTGAAATATCTCCTCTTTGGTTAAGAATTCGAAATTCAAATTAATAAATTCATTTAGCTGGTTTTTTTTTCTTTGGAATACAGTCATTCATTTGTTATTTTCCTCATTATTTTTTCTTTGGCGTCGCTTATTACCGCGCAATGGAAAACATGAAATATCGGTATATTTACGAGTACGAGTTCTACCGTGGCACCAGTGCTGCAGAAACAGCTCGAAGAATTAATGATGTGTACGGCGCTGGTGTCGCTAAAGACAGCATGGTACGTTTTTGGTTTCAACGTTTTCGTTCTGGAAATTTCGACCTTAAGAACCAACCCCGTGGACGGCCGGAGATCAAAGTGAAAAACGAAGAATTAAAGGCTATTGTGGAAGCGGATCCATCACAAAGCACTTCAGAGATAGCAGCAGTCTTCGGGGTAAGTGACAAAACTGTATTAATCCACTTGAAGCAAATCGGGAAAGTAAAAAAACTCGAACGATGGGTACCTCATGAATTGAGTGAATCGAACTTGCAAACACGGGTCGCCTGCTGTGTTACTTTGCTCAACCGACACAATAATGAAGGGATTTTAAATCGAATCATTACTTGTGATGAAAAGTGGATATTGTACGATAATCGAAAGCGCTCATCGCAATGGCTGAACCCTGGAGACCCAGCCAAATCCTGCCCTAAACGAAAATTGACTCAGAAAAAGTTACTTGTAAGTGTTTGTTGGACTAGCGCCGGTGTCGTTCACTACAGCTTTCTTAAATCTGGCCAAACGATTACGGCAGATATCTATTGTCAGCAACTGCAAACCATGAAGGAAGAACTAGCTGTTAAACAACCGAGATTGGTCAATCGCTCTAGGCCACTGCTGCTTCACGACAACGCAAGACCACACACTGCACAACAAACAACCACTAAGTTAGCTGAGCTACAATTGGAATGTCTGCGACATCCACCGTACTCCCCGGACCTTGCTCCAACAGATTACCATTTCTTCCGGAATTTGGACAACTTCTTACAAGGAAAAAAATTCCACTCCGATGCAGCAGTCCAAACCGCCTTCAAAGAGTTTGTTGATTCTCGCCTCCATGGTTTTTATAGTAAAGGGATCAATGAACTACCCATAAGATGGCAAAAGTGCATAGATAACAACGGTGCATACTTTGATTAATTAAATATATTTTACAAAAAAAAATCGACTTTTTATTCCTCCCGTAGAAAACGCCAATTTCATACGTAAGGACCTAATGTATTACATTCTAGTACTTAAAATACCTATACTTAATAAAATATACTAATTATTACATACATATATCACTAAATAAATATAATTATTACATACATACAACACTGGTAAATAAAACTATCAAGGCAATTTTGATAAATAAAGCTTTTTTACGGCGTCCTTAAAAATAGCAAGTGAAGGAGCATGTCTAATAGCGACGGGCAGCTTGTTCCACAGTTGGACTGCCTGAAATGCAAACGACTTACCATAGAAGATTTTACAATGAGCAGTGGGAGTTTTAAGCGAAAGTGTATATTTAGATCTAAGAGGATGGGAACGGAAGGATTGAAGATAAGAAAAGAGATCTTTTAAATAGCGTGGGGTGGCAGGATTAAAAAGAGTACTATAGAGAAGGGAAAGGATGTGAGCATTCCGTCGAAGTCGAATTGGGAGCCACTTTAGTTTAGTCCGGAAAACAGAAACATGATCATATTTACGTAAGCCAAAAATGAATCGGATGCAGTAATTTTGCAGACGTTCCAGTTTATCAAGCTGTAACTCTGTCAGATCTAGATAACATGCATCAGCATAACCTAGAATGGGAAGAAGAAGAGACTGTGCAAGCGTGACTTTAGTGGCAGTGGCAGTAAAAGTAAGATTATGCCCACACGTAGCGTCGTACGATACCATTTCTGGCACCAATTTAAAGGTCTACATTCGCAAGTGTACTTGGTTTCTGTTGGTAGTAATTATAAGATTATAAGAGTGACAGGGACAGAAATACAACATCACACGCCCCGGGCATTCAAAACTTCTAGGAATAACTAATTTCGCAATTTGTATCTCTTGTCAAGGTATCTGGTCAATGTCAATATTACAGCGGCCAAGCCTATTGAGCAATACTTGGAACAGTAACTCAACCTGGAATAATATCTGGAACATAAACTGCATGGTAAAATAATATACTCCGCCAGGTATAGCATTCAGAAACACGTAGTGACGTCAATCGATGCTGAAGCAGGACCAAAATAAGCCATTTACAACAAGTTCGAAAGAGACTGATGACGATGACGTCATTATGTGTTTGCTTAATCCTAGAACCATGGATTTACATAGATAGCTTTGGATCATGATAAACTGGAATTACATCTGGAACATTATGGTTGGAATAATTTAATTTGATACTCGCAAATATCATATCAAATCTTACCAAAATTCTTTATTTGGCACCATTATAAGGTTCATTAACAACAGTAAGTAGTTAAAAAAATGTAAAAAAATATTTTTTTTAAAGTGTGTTGTGATTGTGTGTGTGTGTGTGTGTGTGTGTGTGTGTGTGTGTGTGTGTGTGTATGTGTATGTGTGTGTGGGGGGGGGGAGTTTAAATTTTTTGAAAACATAAATGGGTATAATATTATAGTGCTTTTTAGAATAAAACCTTTGCGATTACTTATTTTGTGTAAGCGTAGATGACGGGAAGTCGGTTTTCTAAGCTTTGTTTTTCACATTATTAGTTCCCGTGGTAGTGGTCGGTCTCCGCCTCAAAAGTTCCACAACAGAAATGTAGAACGAATCTCTGCTCCACATTTCCTTGGAATCTCTACAATTTTTTTGCTGTATACTTAAATCGCACCTTCGCGTGCTTTTAACATCAGATGTGTGCTTTGGGAAGACAAACAGCTCCCTGGAGGAGCGGCACAACAGTCTACCTCGTTATCTCGTACAGCGCGGTAGATGCAATTTGATTTTATGGCCGAGTTTAAACGGGTTTTAGAACCTGTTTGTATCTAAATGTCGTACTGTAAACACATGCACGTCATGTGTATAAATAAATAATGAATAATGAATAAATTCGGGACACTTCCACACACGGTCGCCTGACCCCAAACTAAGCATAGCTTGTACTATGGCTGCCAGAGACTGATATACATACTTAGATATTTTTAAATACATACTTAAATACATATTAACACCCAGACCTATAACAAACACAAATGTTCATCACATAAATGTTTGCCCTAGGTGGGAATCGAGCCCACGCCCCAAGCTCAGAAGGCAGGTTCACTACCAACTGAGCCACCGAGGCAGTCGAGTCGTATGTAAGTTTATGTCGTCGAGAGAGTCAGTCGTATGTAAGTTTATGTATGTTTAAGATGGTAGTTATATGTAAGTATACATATACGTACCTTTATTAGATGTAGGTTACCCAAACATCCTAGGTACAGATGGGCAAATACTCGTAGATTAGAAAGTCTCACAAGTCTCAGGTTTTCCGTTTTAAGCCTCCGTTGTAAAAACGACTGGTTATAAGTTTGACGTATGTGTGTGTGTGTGTAGCATCGTAACTATCGAACAGATGAACCGATTTGATTTTTTTGAAAGGTAAATTAGTCGGGATTGTTCTTAGTTATGTTTGACAAAAATCGGTATCTTAGTTTTTTTTTTAAATTAAAACTTGTGTCTGTTTTGTTCGTCTCTGTCATTGAACCTTTAAAATAAATATCAATTAGAAAGCAATGGCAGCAGCAGGCGCATTTTTAAATTAAAAAATAGCAAACAATATTTTTTCCAACAAATAATACTTTCTATAGGATTGATTGAATTTTTTTTCTTTAGTAAAACTTATGGCCGCTTGCAACTAAATTAAAAAATTGTCTAAGCCCTTGCTTACGTGCCCGATAACCGAATAATAAGTCATAAACAAGGAATAATTGAAGAAATACCAGAAGATAAGCAAGGTTTGGAGCTAAACTGTACGTTAATTTTATTGTAACGTACAATGAAAGTACGTAAATACTTTGTACTTATTTATGTGTATATCAGTCTCTGGCAGCCATAGTACAAGCTTTGCTTAGTTTGGGGTCAGGCGACCGTGTGTGGAAATGTCCCGAATTCATTTATTTATTACAAGCTGCGCCCCGCGGTTTCACCCGCGGTTAAAAAGTCCTATGTGTTATTCTAGACTATAATCTATCTCTGTGCCAAATTTCATCCAGATCTGTTCAGCCGTTCTGGCGTGAAAGAGTAACAAACATCCATCCATCCATCCACACATACAAACTTTCGCGTTTAAAATATTAGTAGGATTATTTATTATTTTTATTTATTGTATCAAAGTTAATGCCAATGTCTTGAACATGTCTCGGAGTCTAATAATTGGAGAATACAAAATAGGTGGCACATTCTAGACGTCATCTTATTAAAAAGTATTTAGTCTCAAAATCACATTTACGTGAATAGGTTTTGCTAAGACAAAGAGCTCTCTGGTGGTAGCATAATGTAACATAATTTGGTTAACTTGGTTTAATTTTGAAAATGGTTTGCAAAATAACATCATTTGACACGAAATTCATCATAATTTTGTGTTGCTTGAAATTCTGGGTATTTTCCTTTTCACAATAATTTGTTCGGGGTTTTTTTGCGAATAAAATTATGATCAGGTTGCATTTAATGTTTTTCAACGTATTGTTCACACACAATAGTGTCGATCCTGTTAAGACATATGCCAAACAAAAGAAAAAAAAAACAAATAAAAAATCATATTTCCTTTCATTTCATTCATATTTCATAATTCCTTTTCCATTTCTGTCTTTAATAAAAATAAGTAATTTTTTGGTCGTGTTAAATTAATTAAACTTAATGAGGCATGTCGAAAAAATATCATCAAACTCATTAGATATATAATATATAATATTATATTACTTAACCAAAAAAATACGTTAATATTTAATTAAGTTAATCAACAAATAATTCATTCACAGATTTAAGAACAAAATCCCACTTTTTCAGGGAGACCGTTCACAGAATTTCACACATATATATATCGTCACGCCTTTTCCCCGACAGGGCTGGCAGAGGTGTAAAACAAACACACTTCGCCGGACGATATTCAGTCCACAAATGTGGCAGGGGGTGAGTTCGTCGTCACACACCGGGCTCCAGTCATGTAGTGGATGACATTAAATAAGCACATTTTGTTCACATAGCAAATAAATTGGTGCATGCTTTCAGCTGGTCCAAACCCGCTCCCTCTAGCTTGAGAGACGAGTCTTTTGCGACTAGGCTATTATCGCAGAGAACTTTAAACACAATAAAACTAAATAACATTTTTTTCCCGCTACGTTGTAAAAATAAACCATTTCAAAGCTATTTAGTAGTTTGTATCAGCAACCTTTTTCACATTCCAGCACAGAACTCCAAACTATTTCTCATTAGCCTCGACCATTTAACAAATTAGGATTCCGAAAGAAAGAATTACACGCAATCCTCTTTACGTAGTAAAAGGTTAACGTTGCCGAAGCCCATTCGAAGGGTTAATAAAAAAGAACAACTTTAGGGTTAAAAACTTTGAAAGACTCTCGGAATACTTATTCGCTACCATTGTCAGTACTGAGCAATTTTGAAAATGAAAGTTAAATCTAAAAACAATAAATTAAAATATCGACAACCACGTTTGTTCAGCAAATTGCTAAAGCCACTTTTTAAAAGGTACAATATTAATGACACTTTTAGAACATTTTATTGCAAAACGATTGCATTAGTCTTTAAAAAACATACGAGTATATTTCTACTAAAATAAACACACAGCTCTGCCGTCGCCGTGACAAGCCACAGTTTAAAAAAAATTAAACAAAACCACCGACCTAATGAAACGAATGAAACTAAATGCAAACCACAAACGGCTACGTATGGATCCAACAGGTGGTTACGTTAACTATTAGATAGGTAGACAGAGGTAGGTAGGTAGATAGGTAGGTAGATAGGTATCTTGCGGCGAAACGTTGACCAAGTTTCACCGATTGCTGGTGACAGTTAACTAGATAACTATTAACTACATTGTTGATAAGGACGGTTATGTACTAGAGATAGGTTAAGTACATAGCCATCCCCGCTGTTTTGATCAAAGGTTTACAAAACCGTTTTCTTAGTTTTAAAAGTATTTTAACTTTATGTGTGGATTTTGAAATCAAAAAATAGTTTAAGGCCCGGTATTTCACGACATCAACGAAAACAAGTATTTTGTTTGCGCCTCGTTTGATATAAACAATTGTGATGATCAGGTGCATAAAAATACAGCTGGTAGAAAAAAAACAACCAAAACAGTTTAACCGAAGTAGAATTTTGAAAATCGTTCTCATTTTGAAAAGTTATATTTGAGCGTAGTTCTCTAATTCTTTTGCGATTACAACACGTTTTTTTCTCGATTGTTTATAAGCCAGATTAGTGCTCTAAGTTTAACCGAGTAACTTATGCTTATTTGTGTTCTTTTTGCGATTAATACCAATAAAAAACCTTAGGATGGAGAGGATATTATGAAAGAGTATGGGACATGGGTGTGCAAAATTAACAAAAATAAGAGTGATACACCTACTTAAACTTACCGACTTCTGTTGAGGTATTCCGAGCTGACATGATGATGATGAAGTATGTGCTTCTTTACTGGTTTACATAATAGAGTTAGACACCCATATACATAAAGACATACATCATGTACAAAAACAAGTAAATTCACGCTCATTATTCCCGATGCGATCGATAGCCTAGTTGGACAAGGCCTGCCTCTCAAGTCAGAGGGAGCGGGTTCAAACCCAGCCCACGGCACGCACCAATTTGTTCATTGTTTGAACATAATTATATGCCTACTGTTTGTCTCGGTGGCTCAGTTGGTAGTGAACGTGCCTTCTGAGCTTGGGGGCGTGGGTTCGAATCCCACCTAGGGCAAACATTTATGTGATGAACGTTTGTGTTTGTTCTATGTCTGGGTGTTAATATGTATTTAAAAAATCTAAGTATGTAAAGTATATCAGTCTCTGGCAGCCGTAGTACAATCTTTGCTTAGTTTGGGGTCAGGCGACCGTGCGTGAAAGTGTCCTGAATTTATTTATTGTATGCCATCTGCCAAATGAGTGGAGCCCAGTATATGTATAGCAACAGGCTCTGTCTGGCCCTGTCACATTTGAGACTGAATAACGTCAGGCGAAGTGTGAGTGTTGTATTAAGTACACCTCTGCCAGCCCTCTCTGGAGAAAGGCGTGGCGATATGTCATTATTCCCCACTAGGTTACTCCGTGTCGGGAATGCCCTTGAACACACACAAAGACATAGCAAGTTCAACACACACAAAGACATAGATGACTTTATTTTGGCCTGCTTGACCTACTCGTATCTCAAACAACTTCTTTCACCTAAAGGTTTATAAGAAAGAAACAAAACTGAGAAATCTGAAACGCAGTTTTGATCTCCGCAACAATAAATAGGTAACGAAATCAGACCATCTCAAAACTCCTTCAAACAAACAGTTCATCGAATCTCGTCAACTTTTGCTTTCCACTAGAAAACGTACCAAGTACGCCTCAAGTTGGTACAAATATCCGCGGACCCGATTCATTATACGTCTCTCAACGGCGAAAGTAATTCAAACTTGCCTCCTCTGTAGCGATAGAGAAGTTTCATAGTGGCCGTTCACACTGGCAGGAAAACCTAGGGATTGTGTAGGTACTTGTAAGGTTTAACAGAAAACTTCGTGGAAAAAAGATTGCGTCATGCATCTGAAGTAGGTCAAAAAGAAAAATTAGATTAAATCACACTGTTCTAATCCTAATTCGAATCATAACTACAAAACTAATAACAAATATAATGAAAGTAAAAGATAAATAAAATTAAATCAAATTATCATAGCCATAATTACTAATTTTAAAAAAAGTGAGTTTATTTGTTCATTTGTTTCGTTATTTGTGTCATTTTCGCTTCAACTACTCAACTGATCATCATGAAATTTTGCATACACGTTGCCATCAGGAGTATAAAAATAATCGATTGTTAAACAAGAGCTAAAATCACCCATTATATACGGGGTAGTTTTTCAGTAAATAGAAACCCAGTTATAATTTATTATTAATTAGTTTTTAGGCCCGTGTGTAATACTATACTTTTTCCTTCGATTATGAGAAAATAAAATAATCCAATTCATATTAAAAATAAATTATGGTTGGTGACCATAAATTAATAATTCAATTTATAATAAAAAAATCTAAAGGCTTCGCGCCAATGTCTTTTTTATCTGTTCTGTAATCGCAACGCAAAATCCGTCTTTACCGAAGTGGTCGCCGCAATAAGTTCCATTTTCAGAAAAAAAAAAACTTTGTTCTCTAGGTAGAGCGAAAAATCCACATTTACCGAAGTGGTCGCTGCTTTTAGTCCCATTTTCAGAAAAAAAAAGTTTTCCCCTAGAGCTATATATGATATTTTATCTTCACCGTGCAGTGTACTAGACACTGGTACGCTACAAAGACAGACTATTTAAGCAAGAGAAGTGAAAAAGATATAAAAATATAGAATACATATTAAAGGTTAATCTGAAAACAATGATCGCTTCAAGCGATAAGGCCGCCCATTAAAAAAGCCTTGTATAAGTAAGTATTATTGTAATAATTTTATGTTTTAAAAAAAGAGTTATTGTATTGTAATGACGGTGGAACAGAGTGCATTTAAACTAAAATAATTGCAAAAATTGTGAGTTTATTTGTGTGCTAGCTTGTTACTTCTTTACCTCAGACTTACACGTGGATTTGGATAAATTTTTGTACAAAAGTAGCTTAAACTGTGAATTATCTCATAGTCTCTTTTTCCACCGAAAATATAAACGGTTTCTGAGGAAAAAATGGTTAAACAGCAGAGCGCTGCTATAATGAATTTAAGTACCATTTACTTGGATTTGGATAAAATATTGAGTCGGGTTCTACTGATTTTTCTATACTCAGGGCTGAAAAATTGCGTGATACTTTCACTTCAATTTCGATAAATCTAGATTTTCCTTGATATATATTCACTAAAATGATCCCTGTTATAAAATACGTTAGATGAAAGTATTTTATGTATGCTTGACTATAACAATATTATGTCTAAAAAACATTTGTGTAATAATTGACTTAAATGGCGCTACTTAGATAACTAGGCTTCCTCTCTTCTGTAAAAAAAAATTGACTTCAGTGAACCACCTCTCCCTCCCCAATCATTTTGCCTAACATAAAAACAGTTCCTTATTACAAAATCAATAAATTCCAACTTTAAAAGTATCAGTATAATACCTGACCAGCATAATATTTGACTGCCTCGTTGGCTCAGTCGGTAGTGAACCTGCCTTCTGAGCCTGGGCGCGTAGGTTCGATTCCCATTATGTGATGAACATTTGTGTTTGCTCTATGTGTGGGTGTTAATTATCTATTTAAGTATGGATTTAAAAATATACATGGATGTCAGTCTCTAGCCGCCATAGTAAAAGCTTAGCTTAGTTTGGGGTCAGACGACCGTGTGTGCAAGTGTTCCGAGTTATCATATTATTAATAAAAAACCGCCATCTCTATTCTGCAAGCTGCTTTATCTTCAGTCAAAATTCAAGAGAATAAATAATAATTAAATAAAAATAAATAAAATAATAAATAAATAATAAATAAATAAATAATAATAAATAATAATAATAATAATAATAATAATAATAATAATAATAATAATAATAATAATAATAATAATAAATAATAATAATAAATAAATAATAAATAATAAATAATATAATAATTAAATAATAATTTCCTTTTCAAAATTTAAGCTCAATCTAAAGTTAGGAACAGTTAATGATTTTAGCTTCGCGAAGATAATACGGTTGGATTGTCGAGATGTCGAATGATACGACATTGGGGGAGTTTTGGCTCCTTTTTAATTAAAAATCGAAGTTAGTTCTCTATACTTTATTACCTTAACTTAGTTATAGTTCATTAATAACCATTAAGGATACTTTGTTGACTATATCAATCCCACATTATAAATGTTAAAATTCGTGAGAGAGAAAATGTTTAGTACATCTTGACAAAGAAACGGCTCATTACATTTGAATGAAATTTAGTATGGGGATAGTTTAAACTTTAGATGATTACATATGGGACATTACCCTGTCCCATGCTCATTTGTCGTAACCTCTCCATTCTAAGGTTGCCTGGAAGAGATCGCTTTTAGTGATAAGGGCGCCAGTTGAACACACGATAGAAAAAGTGTTATTGTAATTATTCTCCTGTTTTTTTGTTATTTGTGATATGAACAATGAAGAGTTTATCTATCTATCTATCTTAGGGTTTTTTTAACAATGCTTACCTACTGTATGATAGGAGTTTAAACTATAGCTTGTGGTTCATCACCTTTCAGTTCACTTTAGTTTGAAATGTAACTGTCAAAAGACCTTTTCTTAGTACATTTGTCTAAACTTTAACGTCTAGAACTTTAACGACTAGGAGTAGAGGCGCCGGTGATAGCGATGCAGCGCCTGGAGTCAACTGTACGTGAGACTTATTTCAAGTCTTACTTACTACGGGTTCCAGCTAAACACAAGGCAGCACTACTCTCACCTGAGTTCTGGCCAAAAGGGCTAGTGTTCCGGCGCTACTGGGAGGCCGCACAGGGAGCAAAAGCCCAGAAGACATAGTTAATTTTATTAATTTCATTTATATGTATGTTAGTCTGTAAGGTATTTATTTTCTATGGGCCTCTATAACTTGCATTGTATGCAAGTTATATTGCCTGAAATAAATGGATTATTATTATTATTATTATTATTAACGATATTCTAATAAGAATAAATAACTTTACGCAATTGCATACCTCGAAAATTCTTAGAATAGATATTCAAAACGTTTCAAAAATGACTACGTTTACGAAAAATTACAAGTCAATATTAAAAATTGAAAAATAAAATCTCGACACCGATTTCCATCAACACCGATGTTCACCAAAGATGAAAACAACCTAAGAACTATCCCGACTAATTTAACTTTAGCTCCATCTTAGACCACAACGTCGCTTAACATCAGGCGAGTTGGTGGTCAAACGCCGACCTATTCATAATAAAAAAAAAACTTATAAACAAAATTAAAATCGCTTCATCTATGTGAGAGCTGACAGACACACATTAAACAAATCACACATCCTGTCGTTTTGGCGTCGGGGTTTAAAAAATAAATAGGTATTTTCTCCATACATACAAAACATATCGTCACGCCTTTCCCCCAAGGGGGCTGGCAGAGGTGTAATACAACACCCACACTTCGCCGGACGATATTCAGTCCCAAATGTGACAGGACGCAAGCCTGTCGCCATACACCGGGCTCCATTCATGTAGCAAACGACAAACAGGTATTTTCTAAAAAAAAAATTTGGTTCCTATTCCATTGTTCGACACAAACCTTAAACTTTACTAAATAGTCAATTTCCCAAAACATTCACCACCCAATACATCACAGTAAATATTCACTCAAATATTAATATTCGGTGACGTCACAACTGGGCTTTATACGTAAGAAAGTTGGGCAAAATTGCACCTGCCACTGTTCGCGTTGTCTCAAATTGCACCTGCCACTGTTCGCGTTGTCTCAAATTGCACCTGCCACTGTTCGCGTTGTCTCAAATTGCACCTGCCACTGTTCGCGTTGTCTCAAATTGCACCTGCCACTGTTCGCGTTGTCTCAAATTGCACCTGCCACTGTTCGCGTTGTCTCAAATTGCACCTGCCACTGTTCGCGTTGTCTCAAATTGTCCGGACTTAAAACTTGGCCCCGATTATTTGCAAAGTCTACTTCCCACTTCGTCACTGGCTTGGCGGACTATAAAATAAGGCGTAAAATTGAAAAATATTATAGTTTCAGTGAATTAGGATTTTTCGACCGAGCCTGCGTTAGCGAGCGTCTATAAATAAATAAATTCGGGACACTTCCACACACGGTCGCCTGACCCCAAACTAAGCAAAGCTTGTACTATGGCTGCCAGAGACTGATATGCATACTTAGATATTTTTAAATACATACATAAATACATATTAACACCCAGACATAGAACAAACACAAATGTCCATTACATAAATGTTTGCCCTAGGTGGGAATCGAACCCACGCTCCCAAGCTCAGAAGGTAGGTTCACTACCAACTCGGCCACCGAGGCAGTCAATGCTTTTGTATGTCCGAATTCTGTCTGAGTCTCTGTCCGGATCTGTCTTCCTCTACAGGTTGGTATTCTGTCTTCCTCTATAGATCGCATTTCTTAACCGATCCTCTTGAAATTTTGTGAGTAGGTTCATGAATTCTGTAAAATTATGGAACCTGCTCACAAAATTTCATGAGAATCGTTTGATGAATGCGAGCCGAGGAGGAGAACAGACGTCGGCCGCGAAGTCTACGGCTCACAGAGCCACTATCATGTCTTTATTATCAAAGATCTTTTTCAATTATTCAATCTGACAAGGATAATAATGAACCTAAATGTGAATTATTGGCGTGCGATCTACAACTGTGTTTTTTTAAATAGCCGACTTTATAAAAGGATGAGGTTCTAAATTCAATGTTTTTTTTTTGTTTTTTATTTATGTTCACCGATAACTCGAAGATGCTTGAACCGATTAGAATTTTTTTGTTTTGTTTTAAAGGTTCCAGGTGGTCCCACTTAAACTTTATCGAAATCCGTCAAGCGGTTTTTTAAAATGTACAGATTGGTCTCAGTGACAAAAACCAGTTCGAATGAGAAGTCGGTTTTATAAAAGAAAATATTAAATTTATTTGTGACTAAAATTTACTTAAAGACTAAAAAAACTTGGTCTTGTTCGTTTTGTCACGTTAGAAAAACTGAATCTAAATTGATGTGATAGCAATACTTACAATCCTTAATTTCGAAATGAGATCATAACTTAAATCACTTTAGTAAAAGTTTCAGTTCTATGTTTCCTACACATACTCTAAGTAACAATAGTAAACTTAATCCAACAAATAAATCCACATGGACCGGTCAATATCGCAAGCTCGACTGTTGTAAGTCATACTAATGGGCCTGACTTCGCTCGCAGTGCCCAGAATAGGGCAATAATTCACCTTAACCGGTCAATGTAGGTACCAGCCTTAAACTGTACAGCCTTAAGTGGATTGCACGTTTTTCCAAATTTATGTTGACGTATAAATATTTTTCGTTAGGAATTTTAAAATTTTGTGGCAATATGTGTGATTTATTTTGCTAGTTTCCTAACTGCTTACATTTTTATTTATGACTAAGGCGCTGGTTAGACAGCAGAGACGTGAGACAAGGATGAGGAGGAGACACGAACAAAGCGGAGATATGGCATCTTCATACAAAACGAAGCGTCGCGTCCGTGTTCCGTCAAGACGGATCGTCTTTTCTGAAAGTGCTGTGTCGCTTCTCTTCAATACATTTTACGTATGAAGGTCATACCACGATTATCTACCTACACACACTTTACTTTTACCTAAGCCACTTCATTTAGAGTTGAAAATCGTGTATCATATTTGATAGCAAAATGAGATCGGCGCCAAGAATTACATATTTTGGGCGTTTTTATTGATATTAATCGTAGTAAGAACACAAATAAGTTACACGAATAAGTTACTCGGTAAACTTTAGATAACTAATCTGGCTATAATCGAAAAAAAATGTGGTGTAATCGCTGAAAATTTAGAGAACTACGTTCAAACAGTTTCTTAGAAGATACTTTTTGTAATTTTTTTTTTCCAAAATTAGAATGATTTTCAAAATTCTACTTCAGTTAAACTGATTTTGGTTGCTTTTTCTACCAGATGAATTTTTTGCACCTGATCAACACAATTTTTCATACCAAACTCGGCGCAAACAAAATAATTGTTTTGTTGATTTCGTGTAATACCGGGCCTTAAATAGACGTCGCATCTGCGTGTTGTCCGTATCTCGTTCTCGTTATACATTATTTCTGTCTGGCTTGCCGTTAAAAGTGAACATTTGTACTAGCATTTAACGAAACGCAAAATCAAAAATTTACGTAGAGCAGTCGGTAAAAAAATTGATTCGAAACGAAAACAATTCAATTCACATCCGGCAGTCGAAAAAAAATCTTGAATATGCATAAACTAGTAAGTAATAGATTCACTGATAGACGACAAGATCTGTCCTAGGATGGGTGACCGCAGGTGGAGTTTATAACTGAGTGCTACCGTGGCTTTAACAACAATAAGCTATTGTTGTTCTATTACGTCAAGCCATAACAGAGGCCTTCGGGCGGCCTAGTTACTCTGATCAAAAACCTATTAACCACCACATCCACTCCAACTAGCCCCAAGTAAAACCAATTAAACCATAAAGACATAAAGCTAGCAACATTAAATTAAATCTGCACCATTGTAATGCTCGCGAAATTGCAATTTCGCTCTTTGCTTTGCTTCGCAGCTAAATGAATATTTGATAATTTACCTCCACTTTATAGCTTAGCATTGGTAAGTTTTAAATTTTGATTTGAAATACCTACAATACCTACACTTAGATTTTTAGCTGGTTTTTATCCGTTAATATGAAAGTAAAAATAAATCACCGAAATGTACATTTGTGCGCACATTATTTGCGAACTTTATTTTGCGTTCGTTATTGTCAGGACAAAGTTTGCATACAATAACTTAAAAAAAAATTAAAACAATAGCAAAGCCTAAAAATCAACTACTCATTCCATAATTTATTATCCAATTAAACAATTTCTAGACTTTAGTAGATATATAAAAACTACTTAATCGATGTCGATAAAATTTGTATGGTCTAAACCACCCCTAAAGTATAATAATATAATAAATAATAATAAATTCTTTATTTGCCAAAAAGGTTACAAGCATCTTTCTTGTGACCCCTGCACTAGGAGAATCCTGTATCGCAGGGGCCACGTCTGGTACGAGTTACAAACTGATTGAGATACGGTGCGGTGATTAATTTAAAATTTTATAAATTTAAGACAAAATAAAGTATGATCTACCAAACAAAAAAAATAGTTAAGCCGATTCACAATTGGCAGAGTAATCGCGTAACATACATACAAAAAAAACATACAGTCAAATTGAGAATCTCCTCCTTTTTGGTAGTCGCTTAAAAATATGTCGCTTGAAAGTTTAACACATACGAGTATTCTTCACCATTTCAAAATTCGATTTGGATTGCTAGGTTTCATTCTAACTAGTGAGCTGTAGACCTCGCGGCTGACGTTTGTTTTCCTCTATAGGTCACATTCCTATGTTGAATACATACTATATAGAATATAATACTCTATTCTGATTCCCTACACGTGGTCCCCGGGTAGTGCTAACCGGGTAGCAAACTCTGGTGGGAGGCTTCGGCCGTGGCTAGTTACCACCCACCGGACCAAGCCATGCCGTGAAATGACCTAGTCGTGTTTCGGGATGTAGTCCGGTGTAACCGTTCCGAAGACGGGTCTGAGCAGTAGCGCACTTGAAGCGCCTCACTCAACTGCCGTCTTTGTACTTCTTCACTCTACACAACTCCAAGGCTAGAGTGAATAAGTACCTTATAGGTCGTCGTGCTCCATCTTAGCTCACAACGTCGCTTAACATCAGGCGAGTTGGTGGTCAAACGCCGACCTATTCTACATTAAAAAAAAAAAAAAACTTACAAAATTTCTAGAGAATCGGTTAAGAAATGTGACCTGTATAGGAATACAGAGATCCAGACAAAGATAAATTAGAAAAGCCAAATATAAATGTTCGTCCTTTAAAATTGTTTTAATTAAGTCAAAACATCTCTATTTCATTTCTAAGTTTATTTTGCTAAAAATATTTATATATAAGGTGTTTGATTCATTAGTAGTTGTTGAAATAAAATTTCAAAGAAGCCTTTAAACATTCTAAACATGTTTGTCAACTTTGTGTTTGCAGAATGCTTTGAAGTCTAAACACCGTCTAGAATGTTACCGAAAACATACTTAAACTAAAAAATAAACCAGCTTTTTGAGAATAAAATATGCTGTATTTTTAACTTTATGGATTTTTTTAAGTATTTCAAAAAAATCCATAGAGTTATTATTTGGTAGAGCAATCTAGTCCTCAATTCATAACCATCAATTGTAAATTAATTGTCCACTTTTGACACGTCTGGCATACAATAAGCGTCAATTTGAGGTAATAACTCAATAACAATTTAAAAATGATTGTTTGGTAGAATCGTGGGGCGGGGGCTGGTTTAAATTCTATGCAATGTTATTTTGACGGAATCTATAACGTTACTTAAAACGATTTTAAGGATGAATTGTAAGTATTATTAATGTATTGTAAGTATTATTGACTGCCTCGGTGGCTCAGGTGGTAGTGAACCTGCCTTCTGAGCTTGGGGGCGTGGGTTCGATTCCCACCTAGGACAAACATTTATGTGATGAACATTTGTGTTTGTTCTATGTCTGGGTGTTAATATGTATTTAAGTATGTATTTAAAAATATCTAAGTATGTATATCAGTCTCTGGCAGCCATAGTACAAGCTTGGCTTAGTTTGGGGTCAGGCGACCGTGTGTGGAAGTGTCCAGAAATTAAATTAAATTAAAATTATTTAGTTTTTTAAGTAAATGTTATATTAGGCAACAATTATGCTGTCTTTACTTCAGTAATGTAAAGTTTATTGCCAAAATTAATTGAAAATTAATTAAAAATTATTTCCCAAAATTGTGCAATTTAAACTACCCATAAACTCTTTTTTATACTTCACGTAACCGCATAAACCACCTATAGTATTATTATACTTAAGTATTAACTTTACAACGTTGTCAGTCTAGCCGCCCAACTGCCCAACTAGGCGGAAAATGTTTTCACAAGCGTTAAATTGGATCAAGCTGGCGCGGAAAGATGCACATAATGCTGTGCTACAGGCTTGTGCAAAATTCAGGAATACACTTTTGTTAATGCGACCAGCTTTCATAAAAGCTTTTACTTAAATAAATTTTTGGAAAAAACAACCAGTGAGTGAGTACGATAGCGTTAATTTTAGCGTTAAAAGCGTTTGGATTTCTTAAATTTTATTAATTATTTATTCTGGCATTAATTTGACAAACAGACAGTCATTTAGACTATTGACGTAAATTTACGTGAAAACATCGATTTTTGTCTTTTTACAATTTTTTTTTTTTATAATTACCATAAAAATTTGAAATGTCGTTATGGTTTTTACCTATTTGCGGTAGATTCTAATAGTTAGCTAGCGACAGAATAAAACCTGCAAACCAAAGTATTATCTAAATACTTACTAAACTTTTCGCAACATTTACTTTACCAATAAACTACAATGAAGGATTGCTTTTTATTAATAAGGTCGCCAGTTGTAAAGATTAATTAGTTATATAATTATTTATTATCTTCTTGTTTTGATATTTCTGGTGTGAAAAATAAAAAGTTTATTTATCTATTTATTTAAACTAATGATTCACGTCTAAACCAACTATGTATGAATACTACCTTCACTCCTTCCTATACGTCTTCTTAGTAGTTCTTAGTGTCTAGTCCAGTGCAAGACACAGGCCTGTCACAAGGCAGACCATTCAGCCTTTAATTCAGGTTTTTAGCGAAAATTTACACACGATATCTGTTGTAAACTAGCTGCGCCCTGCGGTTTAACCCGCGATCTCACTAGAACTGTCAATTTTCCGTGACAACAAGTATCCTATGTCCATTTCTGTACCTCTGACAACGTTATGTTATATAAAATTTCATGATGATCGGTTGAGTAATTAAGACGTGAAAGCGTCAAGACTAGCTTACAACTAGGTCACATCATATTATCTCTACGTTCTAGTGGCTACTTGGCGGAAGTGAAAGGCTCCAGACATCTTTGTATATAAATAATTGTTAACCTTATAATATCCACTTTTCACTAATGTAGTTTTTACATGTGACTTGAATTTTCCTTCAGTGAGCCCTGTTATATTTTAGGGGCCTTACAAAACGAACGCAGTTGCCTAAAAATGACTTATTTGACTTAGGAAGTCTAAATCTAGGTACAGCTATCCCATTCTTATTTCTAGTGCTATTGTTATGATAGTCACAGTTTTATTTAAATCTAAGTCGATTTTTACGATTTTTATTTTTATTTTAATTCTTTAAACAGATATCACAATAGTTTGCGGGGACCCATCTCGTAGATAGCGCATATCTCATTTATTCGCATTTCTAGGATTAGCTATATATAAACACAAGAAGAAAATACATGACACAATCTTGTCAAGTATTCTCCGAAAATACACTCAAATATACGCCTTATTCTTTAGTCATAAGAGTGACGTGTTTAGAGCGTTCATAAAGGATTTACACGGAGTTCCTTTGAAAGCAAACGATCAATATAATGTAGAATACACGATGGGGTAAGTTTTTCCTCGACTGATTTTTGGTTATTTGTCAGACGGTTTCTTCCAATCTTTGGCTTCCGTTTAGATCCAAGGGTTCGATTGAAAGTTTAGAAATATGTGTTTGTTTGATTTCTGTTTAAACTTGACAGACTTGGTGTTTGATCACAGAACTGGATTTGAAGTTAAAAGATGGTTCCGTTTCCGATGAGGCGGATCTGAAAGGAATGGAGCTAAGCAGTGCATGAATTGACCAAACACAATCACAATGCTTGCACTGAAGTGAAGCGGAGTTTTTGATCACTGTGATCGGTTTGTTTAGTTATTATTCGAAGACGGGTCTGAGCAGTAGCGCACTTGTAGCGCCTCACTCAACTGCCGTCTTAGTACTTCTTCACTCTACAAAACTTCAAGGCTAGAGTGAATAAGTACTTTATAGGTCGTCGTGCTCCATCTTAGACCACAACGTCGCTTAACATCAGGCGAGTTGGTGGTCAAACGCCAACCTATTCCATATTAAAAAAAAAATATTATTTGGAGAAAGAAAAAAATGCCCCTCAGAATCCTATTCTTCTGAAGAATGGCTTTTTTTCCGAACAATGCGGTTGAGTCTATTAAAAAAAAATTCGACGGTCATAGTGTATCTTTGTTATACCTTAAGTAATAAATTGTATTTAAACAAGTCCTCATGTATTGTGTTAAACGACATGCTGCTAGATGCTTGGCGATTTTTCGTTTAATTCCTTTTGTCTATTAACAAAAACATAGTATTATATTTAAGTACCTATCGTACATAATGGCCGCTGTACGTGTTCGTCAAAGACAAAAGAAGAAGCAAAGAATTTTCAATTTATCCACACACTTTTTGAAATGTTTTTTAGCTTTGCCAGAGTATTTACATGTCTTGGCAAAGGACCAACTCGGGACAGAATTTCCGAGAAACATTCAAACGCAAAAGAATCCTTTGCATTACTATGTTCAAGGCAAACAATTTAAGACTTTTGGGCAATTTTAATAATGTTTTTAAGGCAATGGGGTATTATGGAGCTTTAGAAACCCTTTCGAATATTGCTTCGTTTTCTTTGAGCTGAATAGATGTGAGTTTAACGTTATAAGCTACGAGTGAGATAAATAAATATATGTCTATGTCTATGTCTAGATGTAGGCGTTTGACAAGGACGAGATGGAATTCTCGCTGTTATAGCACTAACAGTGAACGAAGAGTTAGCTGAAAATACTTACTAGTATTATCAGCTAACTCTTCGTTCAGCTCAGAGCTACTGCTCTGAGCTGGAGATCTCGCGACGGGCGTCTGTCTTCCCGTAAAAGTAGCTTAAAATAATTATATTTCCAAGATATCAAAAAAAAAAAAACCAAAAAATTGCTTTGACAAAACAAAATTACTCACAACATTTATCAGTTAGGAAATACGATCTGTCGACGCAGACAAAAATCCGGACGGAATTCGGACGTACGAAAGCATTTTTGCCGAAGATGAAGTACAGACGCTTCGCTTGCTAACGCTCACTCGGTCGATAATAAGAAAAGCAAATTAAAAAAACCGACTTGCCGTCATCCGGATTGGATTTTGTAAACAATTTTTTGAGTTTTGTTGGTGTTTTCAAAAACCACTTGACCAATAAAATAACCATAACATGTATTTGGGACTAACTCTGAAGTACGAACTCAATGATCGTAACATACTTACAAAAAAACATACAGTCGAATTGAGAACCTCCTTCGTTTTTGAAGTCGGTTAAAAACAAATAAAAATGAGACGTCGTCGCTATAACAAAAGCAGTCGCGCAACCACTTCTAAAAGATTAAAAATGTGTTAATCGCATGGATTACAATTTTATTAGCAGAAATGTAAGTATATTTTAATACTACTGCACCTTGCAATTTCACCCGCAGTTAAAACGTATTCTATGTGCTATTTCAGACTATCATCTATATCTTTGCAATATTTCATCCAGATCCATTCAGCCGTTCTGGCTTGACGTGATAGAGTAACATCCATACATTCATCCATTCATTCATCTATCCGGATATCCATACTTTCGAATTTATAATATTACTAAGATTTTTAATATTTAGTATTTAGCAAACAAATATATATGACAGAATATAATAATTAGCCCTATGTTCAATTCTATCATTCATTTGAAACAAACTCTCTACGGTACCGGTAGTTTCATTCTGAACATCTTATTTTTTTTCTCAATCGTACAAAGTGAATGTAATCAAACGTTTTCTTCATCCTAATCCCACAGGCCAGATAAGTCTAGAAATAGACCATCTTTTCTTTAAAAATCTTTGATATTTTTTTTGTTAAAACTTGAAAGATTCTCAAGACGGTAACTTACATTTAAGTAATATTAGAATGAATAAGTTTTGTTTTTGAAATGGTTCCTAAAAAATATGAATAAATATTCTAGACATTTTGCACATACGGCCGTATGACCTCAAACTAAGCGAAGCTTGTACAAAAACTGATATACAAACTTACATTATATATTTTTACCCGACTGCGCAGGAATGGTTATATTTTTCGAGTGTATGAATGTTTGTGGACATGTGAGGTGTTATTTGAATCGTCTTGATAGTGGAAGTGACATAGGGTACAACATTTTGCAGCCGGGTTATTGTTTTTCTTTTAATAATGTTACTTGTTAAGTACATCCTTAAATAGAGGTAGAAATTAACACCCAGACAAATAATAAACACAAATGTTCATCACATGAATGTTTGTCCCAAACCGAAATTTGGAATCGAACTAATGCTTATAAGTTAAAAAGGCAGGGTGAATACCAACTGAACCACCGAGGCAGTTAATGTTGTTGCAATCACAACAACGCCAGATCAAGGGCTCTATTGTAGGTTACGCGTGAGATATTTTGTTTACTTGTGTCTCTCGTTTGAATAGTCATAGGAGTGAGAGAGATAATATGTCACGCGTCAGAATAGAGAGCCAGCTCGATGATACCATAATAGTGAATTGTAACCGAACATACATAAGTAAGTACCTAAATGTCTTTTAGATCTAACAGATGACAAGACAAGAAGACAAGTGGTTGAAAAATGTTTTTTTTTTAATGTAGAATAGGTCGGCGTTTGACCACCAACTCGCCTGATGTTAAGCGACGTTGTGGTCTAAGATGGAGCACGTCGACCTATAAGGTACTTATTCACTCTAGCCTTGAAGTTTTGCAGAGTGAAGAAGTACAAAGACGGCAGTTTAGTGAGGCGCTACAAGTGCGCTACTGCTCAGACCCGTCTTCGGAACGGTTACACCGGACTACATCCCGAAACACGACTAGGTCATTTCACGGCATGGCTTGGTCCGGTGGGTGGTAACTAGCCACGGCCGAAGCTTCCCACCAGAGTTTGCTACCCGGTTAGCACTACCCGGGGACCACGTGTAGGAAATCAGAATAGAGTACACTCCTACGGACGTGGGTAGCTCAGCCCCCAGATATGTCATTTGTTTAATTCCCGACGCAAAATCGAGGGGGTGATATAATTTTGACGTGTCTGTATATGTGTATGTGTCTGCCTGTGACATCGTAGCTCCCGAACGGATGAATCGATTAATATTTTGTTTTTATTTTTTGAAAGGTGAATTAGTCGGGAGTGTTCTCAGCTATCGGCGTTGATGAAAATCAGTATCGGGGGTTATAATTTTTTCAATTTAAACTTGTTAAAAGACCACTTCATTCATACACTTCATACAAACATTACAAATTTAGTAAAAACTTATCTTAATATTACCAACTAGATAACAAAGATAGCTAGACAGAATCATTTTACATAATAATTATTTCCGCTTACATGTGTGAGTGATAGATTGTATTCAAACACACGTACCTCGTTCGATTTTTATCATTTGTAAATACGATCGGATACGAGTAGCTGTACGAAACAGTGACTTTTTTTTTAGGCAAATAACTCACGGATCTGTTTTCGCCCGCGCCCGCTACGATTGCGAGACCGAACTCTAAAACTCACGTCGCCGCAGTTTTTCATGCACCACGGCACAGCCTCTCGGAAACCGACCGCAAAGCTCGCGGCTGACGATCACAAACGCATGTTTTGCGATCGTCGAACGCGAGCAACCGCGCTCCCCGCGGCTTACTCTATCGCCAGTGGGCCTCGTTTGGACATCAAATTATTTTTTGTGCTTACGATCACCGCCAAGCTGCCACCACTGTTGAAGACTACAGTCAAACCGATAGAACTCTAACATTAAAAACCAATTTTTGATATTTTTAACACTGTATACAGCTTAACTATTTTTTTTTTATCTACAATAGGTCGGCGTTTGACCACCAACTCGCCTGATGTTAAGCGACGTTGTAGTCTAAGATGAAGCACGACGACCTATAAGGTACTTATTTACCCGTCTTCGGAACGGTTACACCGGACTACATCCCGAAACACGACTAGGTCATTTCACGGCATGGCTTGGTCCGGTGGGTGGTAACTAGCCACGGCCGAAGCCTCTCACCAGAGTTAGCTACCCGGGGACCACGTGTAGGGAAACAGAGTAGAGTACACTCCTACGGACGTGAGTAGCTCAGCCCCCAAATTTTATTATAATTAAATTCTAATAACAAAACGCAATAAAATATAATATTTTTTATGATCCAACGAGCCCCACTGGCGGCAGTTGGGACACAAAATAACTTTTTCAACGACCACCACTGGTAGCTGTTTTAGTGGTGGTCGTTGTGAGCAAGCCCTCGCCGTAAGCGAAAATCGCGTCGTGAGTTCTGATTCAACTTTTTCGCCGTGCATGGGAAGCGTGGCGGTCGCGGCTAAAATTCGCTCCGTGAGTTTCTAGCCTTATTCTGATTCGGTTCAGTATCTGTGTCGGACGGCTGTCGTTTTGGTTGTTTTTTGCATAGCTCGACGTTGATTGTTAGACAGGAGATAGATTTCTATTGTTTACATGAATTTGGAAATATGAGTATTGTATAAAACAAATAAAAAACCAGCTCTCTGCCCTAGGCTTCATTCATGTAGTCATGTTTCATAGCCAACTCAATGGTTTTTCAACTTTTTATTTGTGAAAGAATTTTTACAAGATTTTATTTATGTGAAACTGACGTGGTTTTTACACATTTTTATTTTATGAAACGGGAATAAGTTGGATAAAGGAAAGGTACGGTTATTCGATTATTCCGAATGGTGCATTCCGAGCTACGCAGCAATGTCGCGGCAGCGATGCAGCGGCAGCACTGCTGCACGTCAGTGTCACCCTTCCGAACGAATCAGCACGGCAGGCAGCTCTGCTACGCAGCACCACGGTGGCAGCACTATTGCGTGCATCGGAGTTCGGAATCATACTTTAAGTGTTTCATCGCCGTCTCTCTAAAACTTGTTGTAAATTACTTATTCCGTATGTTATTACTTGTATGCATCGATTGACACAAAATGCGTGTCACCAACGTGACATTTTGTCGCAGAACGCAATACCTACCTGAGTGTAATAAATCATTATAAATTAAATGAAATTAAAATTAATTTATTTCAGATAACTTGAGATCCATACAATTATAATAAAAAGCAAATCAGTTAAAAATATTATTAAAAATATCAGGGAATTAAAAAATAAAAATGATTTAAAATGTCATAATAGTGGAATCAAAACAATTACAAATTACTAACACAAACATAAAGACACAAACAAATAAAACACCACAAAACAAAATAAAACTTAATACTTCCGCACAAAAGGCATATCGGAACATGTCTCTTACAACAATACTACAAGTAGGCATTAGATATACCATGCCTATAACCACTAGATCATCGTGATCCAAAAGAAGATCATAACATTAACCATCGTCAATTACACTTTAAAACTTTTCAAACGGAATAAATATGTCACAAACTTAAGACTTCTTTGCAAATCTACTACGCGACAGTTTCGGACTTGCTCGAATTTACGATCCAACTTCGTGAACTCTCACTATGTGTCAAGGGAACTTCAGGGACTGAACAAAATAGATCAGACAAGTTGCGGATAAGTTTTAGGGTTCCGTGACGTTGTGGGACCCAAGTTATGCTTGGGCGCTTTTGGTGTTTCAAGCGGCAGCTCTGCGCCTAATAATGTTAAGTTTTAAGTGAGAAATGTGGTCAAAATAACATTACATATCGTCACGCCATTCCCCCGAAGGTGCTGGCAGAGGTGTAAACTACACCTACAATTCGCTGGACGATATTCAGTCCCAAATGAACTTTAGAGGTGGTTCCATATACATTTTATCGAAATCAGTCAAGCGGTTTTTAAAAATTAACAAAAATCTTAAATTTGTTTATAATTATGGATAAGGATTTGACGGGAATTCGGTTTTTTTAGCTTTGTTTTTTTATATTATCTATTATATGTACTACGTATTCTTCGATAATAGATTCAGCTAAGATCTAAGCCATACGGCAATACTGCCTATCAGTAAGAACACAGATAATTAAAAAAAACACATAAGACAACTTACCTAAGTTTCATACGAAAATTAGTACGGAACCACAGATCGAAACTGAGTGAGACACTCCCAAAGTTTTCAAACAATCGATAGGTCCCATAGCGAAGCAATATTGTAAGTGGAGTGTCGGTAATGAAAGACTGATGTGTGTCAAGTTTTTGGATGAAATCTTAAAAGATACTTCGACGTCGGCCTCTTAGGGATTTGATACTTTGTCTGACAGTTAGAGAGGTAGGGTAGGGTCACACGAGGCGGGACGGCGCGCTGCGACGTAATGGCATGAAATTTTAATATTCTCTTGATTTTGATAATGTGATTGATGATAGAAATTTTAATATTATTTTTTATTTATGCGGACAAGCAATTAAATTGAAAGATTGAATAATTTGATTATTTCAAAAGGAAAAGGGTTTTTTTGTGGTTTGCGAGTAAACACAGTATTAATGAATTAGCAATCGCTTCCTACTAACATTTTATAGAAATGTCAACCAACTAAAAATAATCAAATTTAATCAAAATTGTGTTAGAAAATAACTCAAATAGAAAAAAAAAGACTCAAAAAAAATTCTTCTCCAACTAAACAAAACTATTTAAAAACATTGTATATTTGTCAAATCTAAAGAAGCCTTTCTTAGTATTGACCAGGACACGGTTTGGGTGCGCCAAAAAAGTTAGTTAACTTGTCGCATATCGCATTGCGCCGCAAGCTGTAGTGTGACCTTGCCTTTACACAAGGCCTACTTTGTTTGAGAGACGCGGTTTAGGATTTTGTTTGCTGGTGGTTCCGGTTTGTTAAGTTTGGGTGCGATTGGATTATATTTCCGGAGCTCTTTGAGATATTTTCGGCACTTTTTTTCTTTTTGAATTATTTTGATGTACTCTAACACCAATGCCCATAAACAAGGTTACTGGTAATCAATTAGCATCCTTGAGTATTTTTTGTTCATAAAAAACAAGTTATGTTCTACAGGTTTTCTCAAAAATCACCAAATTTCCAAGATAAATTGTTTAAGATTTTTGTGGTTCTGTCTAATACTTCATCACTCTTTTCATGGCACACGCTTGTCGGCGCCCTTATAAAGATGCTAATTGAATACCAGTAACCCTGTATATAATTATGTACCTATATGGGTTCGATTTCCACCTAGGGCAAGCATTTATGCGATGAACATTTATTTTGTGTTCGTTCTATGTGTGGGTGTTAATATGTATTTAAGTATGTATTTAAAATATCTAAGTATGTATATCAATAGACAATAGACAATAGACATATATTTATTTGTAGCAAAAACATACAAAAACAAAATAAAAATTACACAATTATAAAAAAAAAGAACAAAGTTTTTGCCACAAACCGGTCCCAACTCAGCATAATGCCGGCTGCAGTAGACAACCGGCGCTGGTCTTTCCGTATCAGTCCCTGGCAGCCATAGTACAAGCTTTGCTTAGTTTGGGGTCAGGTGACCATGTGTGGAAGTGTCCCGGAATTATTTATGTTATTTATTTATTTATTTATATAGAGGAAAATAACGATAGAGGGTTCTTTAACCAAATACTAGACCTGCGCCACCTCTGCTTACCTAACGCTAGGCACGCCTTTCTGGCCAACAGAATCAGTCTTTAAAAAATGTACTTAAGTTATAGAGCATATTATTTCCGTCAATCATTTGTGTGTGTGTGTGTGTGTGTGTGTGTGTGTGTGTGTGTGTGTGTGCGTGTGTGTGTGTGTGTGGCATCGTAGCTCCCGAACACATGAACCGATTTTGATTTTGTTTTTTGTTTGATTGAAAGGTGAATCAGTCGGGAGTGTTGTTAGCTACGTTTGATGAAAATTGGTGTCGAAAGATTTTTAATTTTGTGAAGAAAAAAAAAGCCGACAATCAATTCAAATCGGTTAATCCGTTCGGGAGTTAGGATGCCACAGACATACAGATACACACACACACAAAGACACGTCAAACTTATAACACCTGGTCGGTTTTGAGTCGGGGTTAAAAAGTCATACAATTTATAAGAACGAGTTTTATACCGGCTCCACGTCTGAACCTTACGCCGTGTCCTCGCTTTACGGCTCTCTATAATTCGCACCCAATTCTCCACCGAAATCCTTGCTGTGAGATCACTTTTCGAGCGTATAAATCTTCGGGTCACTGGCTTGTGCTTATCTAAAGTCCCCTTATGAAGAACTATTTATGAGTAAAATGCTTCAAGTAAATAAATTTAAAAATAATACTCCCGACAAGCTAAGAGCACTAGTTCCTACTAATTCTCCTTTCAAACAAAAAAAAAACAAAATCAAAATCGGTTCATCCGCTACGATGCCTCACACAGACACTCACTCAAACACACACACACACACACACACACACATCCACACACACACACACACTTCCACACACCCATACACCTACACACATACACATACACATACACATACACATACACATACACATACACATACACATACACATACACATACACATACACATACACATACACATACACATACACATACACATACCGATACACATACACATACACATACACATACACATACACATACACATACACATACACATACACATACACATACATATACACATACACATACACATACACATACACATACACATACACATACACATACACATACACATACACATACACATACACACATACACACACACAAACACACTCATAGACACACAGTCACATCAAACTTATAACACCCCATCGTTTTTGCGTCGGGGATTAAAAATAAATCTTTCCCACTTCTCCATACGAGGTAAAGCGCCCCAACAACAGACCCCAAGATAATAGCCTCCACGTAGCCTCGCAACAAAAAATCTTAAACGTAATCATATAATTTCCGGATAAGGAACTACCGTTGTATCATCCCGGGATAAAAACAGGGTCATTATTCATGGAGCGAGGTTTTCCTGTTGGAGGCGACTTGTGTCGCAAATGTGTGGCGCACACTGGCTACAGAACGATCTAAGTGACGATAGATTGACAGTGATAGAATAGAATATAATATTTTTTATTGTGAAACTGTGTTGGTACTAGATGGTATGTTTGAAGAGGCCCGCGACGCTCTGAAATTTCCATACAAATGCGTTTCTCAAATTTCTTAAAAACCATTTGTCAGATTATGATGAAATTTAACATGTACAATTAAATTAATAATATCTCCGCCCTATTTTTTTGGATTTTTTAAAAAAATGTTCTCAAGCGAAAATAGTGCTATGAAAAATATCCGCATTTGTAAGGGGTCACTTTTGACTGATTTATTAAATAGATAGACAGAGCAAATCAAAAATCTCTTAACATAGAGAGGTTGTCTACATTATTAGCTTTTTAATAAATCCATAATACAAGGGACATTCTTAGTTTTTTTTTTAATGATTCGAGAAGTGCGGTTAAGTTTCTGTTTAGTATATGTTGCTATAGCGGCAACATAAATACATCATCTGTAAAAATGTCAACTGTCTAACTATCACGGTTAATGGTACGAACCTGATGAGAGACGAACAGGCAGACAGACAGACGTTTACCCAGTTTACAGACAGACAGTTTTACCTTTGGGTACGGAACTCTAAAAAAGACAGAAACAACGTCGTCCTGATCAAAGTGATCACACTACAAAGTGATCACACTATCACTAAGCAATAAAATCCCAAGTGCGCGCCAGATCTAAAACTAAGTCCACCTATTTTCTTACAGCACTTATTACCAGTCGGTACGAGATTACGCCCTTGGTAATAAATTACCAGTGACTTGGCCTAATTCCTTTCAGCTATGCGTACGTAGTTATTAATAAGTTTCAGGATATATGGGATTGTTTTACGTAATAAATAGTCTTATTTTATCTACTAGTCCTTTATCTTTATTTTGATCTGTTACTTTCAACACTTTTTCTATCGTTCTTCATCACATAAATTTATTTATTAACTATAGCTATTTTAAGTATTAGAATCCTAATCCTAACTTTTTAATAATTATTATAAATGCGAAAGTGAGTTTGTTTTTTTGTAACGCTTTTACGTCTCAACTACTCAACCGATCGTCTTGAAATTTTGCATACATGTTGTCTGGTGTATAGAAAAGGACATGGGGTACTTTTTATCCCGAAAAAATAAACGGTTCCTGTGGGACCGCGGGTGAAACCACGGGGCGCAGCTACTTTATTATATGACATGTACGAGTATGTGTAGGGTATAATATAATAATTCAAACAGTCTAAGTAGGTGTTTATTAGTTTTGTTGATAATTTCAATTTTTTTTGTTAATTTTTGCACACCCTATCCCATACTCTTTCAAACGTATCCTCTCCATCGTAAGGTTGCCTAGAAGAGATCGCCCTTAGTGATAAGGCCGCCAGTTGTTACACTACAGCTTAAGGTTTTTTCGTTTTTTTTTTGTTCTTTCTGGTGTGAACAATAAAGTGTTTATCTCCTCAATCCTACAAATTCTACTTATTTTACAAATAATGTGAAAGTTTGTGAGTCATGTACGGCATAGACCCTCAGCTTACTAACAATCGCGCGGTCGAAAAACGATCGTAAGTCTTGCTAAAGTTCAAAAAACGCCTTGACCAATTTGAGCATCCAACTAACATCAAATAATTGGCTGTCTGTTTGTAGGCTTTCCCCGGCGTAAACAGCTGAACGAAATTTCATCAAGATCGATGAAATTTGACAGTTACGAGTAGCTACAGTAGTACATCACGTGGAAAGTTTTTGATTACTATTTTCTGAATAAACACGAACGAAGTCGCGGTAAACAGCTAGAATTATAAATGCAAAATTTTGGATAGATGTAAGTAAGGATTTTTGTTACTCAACCACGCCAGAGCGGCTGAACGAATCTGGATGTAATTTGGCCCAGAAGTACGAGTAGATTATAGTCAATTCACTAACAAGCTAACACTAACACTAGTAACAAATCAAATATTGAAAGGAAACTTCGAAAGCGACTTCCAACAAGGTTGCGTTAAACGTTTAACGCTCCTGGGGAGGAGGAATAGAAAGAGACAGAGCGAGAGTGAATGCGTGGCACTCGAACGCATGCGCGGAATAAGAAAGATACACAGAAGTTTCACTTCTTCCGCGCGGAGGGATTCCACTCACTATTTTTTATTGATTACCACCGTTTACAAATTAAGTTTTACAAATTACTGATCAATGTAAAGAAACCTTATGTTACATTAGTTATTTTTACACAGGTGTCTGTGCTAAACTAAGATAACCTGAGTTACAGGCACCTGCGCTACTACTTTATATAATACAGCAAAGCTGATACAAAGTTCACGAGTCATCTAGTTTTAAAGAAAAGCTTTTTAAGAAGTACCTATTTTTAGTTCCAAATTCTTGTACATTGTTTTAGAATAGCGAGGAGCTTTTCTCTCCTATCTGCAGCCATCTCGCTCTCCGGAGAATACTGCGTTTTCTCGGTACAAAGGTAGCTTGCAGGTTTTCTTGCCTTTGAATACAGGATTTTCAATTGCTTAGAGATGCAAAGGTTTTTGAAGTTGAATTTTACTACGTTCTACTTTTGATGGTAACAAAGAATGGCTGTACTGTACATACTTATTACTAATTATAAAATCGAAAATAACTCTATAAGTCTGTCTGTCTGTAGGCTTTTCACGGCTAATCGGCTGAACGAATCTTAATTAAATTTGATAAATAGTTGCAGTATGTCACAAGGAAGGTTTTTGGATACTTTTTTTTGAATAAATAAATCTTTTTGTGATTAAATTCTGTAATTTAATAAAAAATATCTCACCGCTTACCAAATGCGTCAGATAACATCACAGAATAGTACGTAGTTGGTCCTAAAATAACAACTGACAAATAAAATTAAAACTCCGCTCAAAACCAGCCAGTACTTTTTTAAATGTTGGACTCTGATCTCTTTGGTAACGGATTATTATTCATAATTTGATACGAGGAGGGTTTATGGAGACCATTTTCTGAATAAACGCGAACGAAGTTGCGGGCAACAGCTAGTTTACCATAAATTCGTCACATATTTGTACACTCCATAAATTTAAAGTAAATACATCAGGGGTAAAAAAATGTTTCATTAAGAGTCCGGCGACCTAACTAACTTCGACCTAGGCGACCTAGACTAACTTCGCATTGGCTTAAGGTATTCTATAGCCATTTCGTCTAAAAAAAGAAGACGAGCAAAGAGAGCGAGTAATGATACTGTCGAGCCTCTAAAGTTACCTACAGAATGACAAAGTGCAATTTAATTTTTTTTTATGACGTTTGCACTTCTGTAATTATTCTTAAGTAACTAAGATTTTCCCTTGTATTATAGATTCATTTAACAGCTAATGATGTAGACAACCTCCCTATGTAATGGAATTTATGTTTGCTTTGTCTATTTATTGAATAAATCAGTCAAAAGTGACCACTTAAAATGCGGATATTTTTCATACCTCTATTTTCGCTTGAGAACGTTTAAAAAAAAAACCAAGAACATAGGGGCGGAGATATTGTTAATTTTATTGTACATGCTAAATTTCATCATGATCTGACAAATGGTTTTTAAGAAATTTGAGTAGCGCGTTTGTATAGAAATTTCAGAGCGTCGCGGCCCTCTTATCATGTGCCCTCGTGCTCGCTCGTATGGTACCTACTAATAGTTGGTGTAAGCGGGATGAGGATGACACGCGATGACCATTGTCATTATGCTTAGAAAATAAGGCTTCAAGCTTCGTCATCTTTGTTACAACTTTTTGTCAATAAAATTTTAATCCCATCGAAACCGAGTTTGTAAGTTAAGTGTGTATAGAGAAATAACAAACACACATACACACACAACCTCTCACTTTCGCGTTGATTATATTTTGAGTGTGGTAAGATACAAAATTAAATGAACTGGAGAGCTATTCCTATAAGTCAAGATATGTTTTGTCACCGTCTCTCTCGTTTCAAAAGTCATAGGAGTGAGAGTGACCCACAAACATCTTTCGCGTCAAGAATAGCCTGAAACCAAACAACTTATAATTGATGAATTTTATTCATAAGTATTTATTTATTTTAAGTAGGTACGTTCGTATAGGTCAGAGTTTTAGTTCAGCGTAAGTCATGGTCAGTTTTTGAGTCATCTGAAAGCCTCTAACATGGATTAGGGCTTGTTGTTATAGGCCTCCCGCCTTTCGCCTCTTAAACCAGAGGGAGCGGGTTCAATCCCAGCCAAAGGCTTGCACCAATTTGTTCATTTGTGCACATACTCGTGATGTGTTTCATATTTTAATGTCATAGGCATGTCAAACGTGAGCCCAGTGCCTCGTAACAAGCACGCCCCTGGCACATTTGGGACTAAATATCGCCCGGCGAAGTGTGGACGTTGTTATACACCTCTGCCAATTCTTTCGAGGAAAACAATGACTAACGATAACGGCATGATAATACTCGTACGTTTTTCTCAGGTTATATTACCGTTTATCCAATTCACGATACTTAAGTACGCTTAGTTGCTTATTTTATTATTTCCTAGCGACTCGCTTAACACGATAAGTACCTACAACCTTCCGTGAAAAATTATCTAATTGGTGGTGAAAACCGCATCAAAATCCATTGCCTTGTTTAGGAGGAGTTAGCGGAAATACAGTTGGAAAGAAGAACAGACGCGGAAAGCAAAGCGATTTGTTTTATACTATGTAGAGATTACCCATCAATCAGAGGCCCTTACGTGGCCTAGAAACTCTGACATTAGGGCGATCCACTCAGCCTATATGAACTTGCTTGCTTTACCCATCAATCATAATAGTAACAGTCCATAAGTAACTTCTATTCCAAACGCAACCCCCAAATTCATCGGCGGTCATGTCCTATGAATAAATAATATTGATAAGCCAAATTCCCTGCCTATTGACGTGACCCGTCTAATCTACTCCTGAATCCTCGTCAATACCTCTGTCCAACTACTGTTTAATCTGTGTCAATGCCACACAAGCAAAACCTTTTCACGTCCAGGACATATAAGGAATTTCCGGGCTCATCAAGGCGACAAATAAACCTGTTCAATATAAGAAATAAGGAAAATATTATATTTCTTAGACGACCGTTTTTGTAGAAATACCGAGCGCCATTGTTGTGTTAAGTCGCCTGCTAATAAATACATAAATACGCCAATTTTGTTCCCCATTTTCGGGAATGAGAGAATGTAATCAATGGAGAATTTATCAAATATGAGGAAGTGGAATGATTAACTTTTTTGCTAAAGCTTTTCTTGTCAATCAATAAATATTGTTTTCTGAGAAAACAGCTGAAATTACCCAGACGTTTTTTATTGTTTTTGTCCGACTGTGCAAGAAAGAGGGTTATGTTTTTCGAGTGTATGTGGGTATGTATATATGTATTCTTTGGCCACGCCATAAAGCCTAAACAGCTTGATGTATTTCGACATGTGAGGTGTCATTTGAATCGTCTTGATAGCGGAAGTGACATAGGGTACAATATTTTGCAGACGGGTTTTTTGTTTTTCTTTTAATAATGTTACTTGTTGTTTGTTTGTTTTTTCTTCTTCCTTCCAAATCTCGCAACAGTTTTTCAACTATTTCTACTAAACCGCTTCTTTTGTAACTGCACACACATTCATGTGATGAACATTAGTGTTTGTTATATGTCTGGGTGTTAATATCTATTTAAGTATGTATTTAAAAATATTTAAGGATGTGTATTTATTAAAAATATTTATTATTTGATGCTTTGCTTAGTTTGGAGTCAGGCGACCGTGTGTGGAAGTGTCCCGAATTTATTACTTATATACTTAGTTATTTATTCAGATCCAGTGACAATACATATGTACTACATTATATGATTAAAAAACCAATGTTTATCCCAAAAGTTTTTATATATGATGCGTATTTCACCTCTGTATAGGTATCTAACGAATCATCTACAGAACAACTAAACCGATTTAAACATTCTTGTACCACTTAAAAGCTGCCCAACTACTCAAGCTAGGCTTCAAAACGCTAGCAAACCCGCAGGTAGAAGAGCTAGTAAACAATATTATAATTGAAATAACCACCATGAAACCTAGCCAAGCATAAAAATCCGCAGTAATTTACATCAAACGTAACCCTAGTCGCAATCACTCCGCTGAATTACACGGAACAGGGAGCAGGAACAAGTCTGTTATACAAGTACTGCGCCTTGCCTGGAGGCACGGTTAGGCTTGCTACACACTGAGCTAAATAAATCCTAACTTCTTAACTCTAGGCTCTAGACGACGCCACCTTCACCAACCTTCCGAATAGGGTAACTGTTCCTAAATGTGATAATATATTAGTTTAGTTAATAGATGTTAGGTTACGATGGATACCTGTACAATTTGCGGCACCAGAATAAAAAAAGAAAACCAAGTCCAAATTCGTATTTTTTGACATTTGCACAGTCGTGATGCGACAGTTGCCAACATTATCTTATACCTTTAAATGAGCAATTCTTGTATATATATATATATATATATATATAATTGGAATCTCGGAATCGGCTCCAACTATTTTCATACAAATTAGTATATAGGGGGTTTCGGGGGCGATAAATCGATCTAGCTAGGAATCATTTTTAGAAAATATCATTTTATTCGTGTTTTATCGATAATCAATCTCAACTGAAAAATATGACTCTTCCTGACATCTATTGGCGAATAATAATACTACTATTTTTTGTGAGCAACTAATTGCTTTAACGACACAACAGCAGATGGCGTTGTTAAGTAACACGAAGTCAATGAGTGTTTGCTTTGAGGTTAGACTAAAATCAATTGTTTATTATCCAAAAAACACAATAAAAAAAAAAAAAAAATACCGAGCAAAGCTCGGCCATCCAGGTACTCATAAATCTTTAAATGAGCAATTCTTGTACATATATATATATATAATTGGAATCTCGGAATCGGCTCCAACGATTTTCATACAATTTAGTATATAGGTGGTTTAGGGGGCGATAAATCGATCTAGCTAGGAATCATTTTTAGAAAATGTCATTTTATTCGTGTTTTATCTATAATCAACTTAAACATAAACTTGGAAGAAAAATAACAAAAAGGAGGCGTTTGAGTAGTCTCAACTGAAAAATATGACTCTTCCTTACATCTATTGGCGAATAATAATACTATTTTTTGTGAGCAACTAATTGCTTTAACGACACAACAGCAGATGGCGTTGTTAAGTAACACGAAGTCAATGAGTGTTTGCTTTGAGGTTAGACTAAAATCAATTGTTTATTTTCCAAAAAACACAATTAAAAAAAAAATACCGAGCAAAGCTCGGTCATCCAGGTACTATATTTATTACTATAATAAGCATTTTTACCTACTGCCAAATATAAATATATTTTTTTTCGGTATTACAAGTACCCAATCTCCTTTCCTGTGCCTCTGACAGCAGCGTGTATGAAAAATCATCATCATCATGATTTTTATATACATAGACATAAAACAAACACAAATGTTCATCACATAAATGATTCCTATCGAATCGAACCAAACCCACGCCCCCAAGCTCAGAAGGCATGTTCACTACCAACTGAGCAACAGAGGCACTCAAATAAACAGCATGTTCAATTAATAATGATTAAACAGCATTAGTAAGGATAATAATTGTTGAGTGTGGAGTGTGTACCCAGCCTTACGAGCAACCTATTCTTATACCCAGTAAAGCTACAGGTAAGTACAGGGAGCAATTATAGTGGCGTGTAGCTGAAACTTCCGGCCACGGTGTTAGGACTCCGTTATGAGCTAAGTTTCTAGATGATTATTGCTGCCATCTTCGATGCGAAGACACCTTGATGTTCAGGTAATCATGGCTCAGTGAGAGGCGATATAATTATACATGCTTATACTTACTTAGCTGTGTTTTGGGACTGATATGCCAATGTTGGTGAGAGTCGCCAATTTTTTTGGAGATCAAAAAATAGCTGTGATATTCATTCTTGTGAAGGTGTTTAGGTCTTTACGCAAGTTTGGGCAAGTACAAAAAATATTTTGACATAATAGATGATTGAAGTAAATACTAACTGGCATTTTGTAGAATTTTATCAAATCTGGCTTCATTTTAAAGCACGTGTATATATAACTTCAGACTGTATGTACTACGAGTAAACGTATACGTACATAACGTACATTGACATGAAAAAAACGTTCCAAGCATCACGTTTTTCTATTTTTTAAATAAAGAAAAAAAAAACTTCAAAACAATTGTTCACACACGATCACCTGACTCCAAACTAAGAAAAGCTTGCCCTATGATTACCAGAGACTGTATATTAAGAATCTACACTACTAATACTATAAAGAGGAAAGACTTGTTTTTGTATGTTTGTAACGAATAGAACTAGAACAAGTACTTATTAACAAAAAGTTTAGAAAACTCCCGACACCAATTTTCATCAAATATAGCTAAGAACATTCCCGACTAACTCACCTTTCAAAAAAGCAAAAAAAAAAAAAAATCGGTTCTTTTGTTATGGAGCTACGATACCAGACACGTAAAACTTATAACATACCTTCGTATTTGCTTCTGGGTTTAAAAACTACTGGTCCGATTTCAAAAATTCTTTCACCATCAGAAAGCCACTGGATTCCTGAGTGACATAGGCTATGAAATGGAAACAAAATCACGGGCAAAAGTAATAAAAAAGAAGATACAGACATAATACAAACTTAGTTCCCGCATGCACATTTCACTGTAACATTTATTACTTTTCATGACACTCAAAATTTTTATTACAGACATCCTACAATCATCCATAGGAAACCCGGCAATATCAAAAACTCTCTTCCCAGCAGATAAATCTGCCAATTGCACTAGCTCTCGCGCTCGGCCGCGCCCATATAAATCATAGCTCAACTGGAAGTAACCATCCTAACTGATAACACTTGAAGCCCGATCGCATTTTTCTTCCGAAAACGGGAACTCGGGAGATTGACCGTTTTTGCGATTCAGTTTTTTATATCAAACTGGCTTGTCTTGAAATTTGGGGGATAAGGTTCTTTATGGCGTTCTACGTTTTATTTTATTGGTTTGTTTAACGTCTTATCCACTGGAGATCTGTGTCTATTGAGGTCCTTAAACCGCTCCGTTTAGGTAATTTCCTAAGTGACGACGATCGGTCGGTTTGTGGCGATCTATAGATCTAGTATAACCACTGAAACGTTCCGGTGACTAAAGTCCCGTTACACTATCCAATTTGCAGTATGCTAAGCGTGACTAAGCCCATGCAATAGAAAAAAAAATTATTGCTGACTGCCTCGGTGGCTCAGTTGGTAGTGAACCTGCTTTTTGAGCTTGGGGGCGTGAGTTCGATTCCCACCTAGGACAAACATTTATGTGGTGAACATTTGTGTTTTTTCTATGTCTGGGTGTTAAATATCTATTTAAGTAAGTGATTAAAAATATATACATACAGTACATCAGTCTCTGGCAGCTATAATACTCGTACAAGCTTTGCTTAGTTTGGGATCAGACGACGGTGTGTAAAAATGTCCCGAATAATATATTATTTATTTATTTATTAATTGTCTAACATCCTTTACACTATTCTATTTTAGCACGCAAGCACAGCTAGCGTACTGCAAATTAAAAAATGAAATTACCGCCAAAAGCACGGGTTTGAATGCCAATCTAATCCCAACTAATATTATAACTGCGAAAGTGAGTTTGTTCGTTTGTTTGTTTGTTTGTAACGCTTTCACATCTCAACTATACAACCGATCATCTTGAAATTTTGCATACACGTTGTCGTAGATACGGAAAAGGACATAGGGTACATTTTATCCCGAAAACAATAACAGTTCCTGCGGGACCGCGGGTGAAACCACGGGGCGCAGCTAGTATTAAATAAAAAACATAACATAACATATCGTCACGCCTTTCCCCCGAGGGGGCCGACAGAGGTGTAATACAACACCCACACTTCGCCGGACGATATTCAGTCCCAAATGTGACGGGGGCGTACCTGTCGCCACACACCGGGCACCAGTCACGTAACAGATGACAAACAATACGCACAAATGATCACACAATGAACAAATGGTGAATGCCATCGTCTGGGTTCGAACCCGCTCCTTCTGGCTTGAGAGGCGGACCTTCTCCCAACTAGGCTGCCATCGCTCGAATGAAAAACAATAAATTATTGCGAATCGAGATTTGAAAACAGGGGATCTAGGTAAGCTGCAGTCACTTCAAAACTATTATATTTCTACGATGGCTAACGATTGAACGTTAGCTGCTGATTGCACGAGTTGACAATATGATCACGTGACCTTTATAAATATCGTATTTCATCCAATCAGCAGTTGACGTTTGACCGTCAGTGATTGTAGAAATATAATCGTTTGAAAGCAAACGCAACTGTTCTAGATCCCCGCGTTTTATTTCTAAAACCACTTTCCAAGTAAATAAATTAGAACAGTTTCTTCTCTACTGTTTTTATTTTTACGAGCTGAGCTTCCCAAACGAACTAAGCAAGAACGTAGTTAAATTTACTTGTCGAACCTTCACAAGTATCAGAATTCAATTATCACAACAGCTTCTAGCGATAAAGTGTGATTTGTTTTGCTGGAGCGGATAGTTCAGCGAACTTCGCTTCGCTTACTAGCGGATCCAGGAGGGCGGCTAACGGGCTCAAGAACCCCTCCTCAAGTATATAAATCACACTCACACTAGTTTAAAACGTATGTCGTTTGATAAAGGCTCAGCTTCTGCCTACTAGAGGCCCCCCAAAACCAAAACCTTACCTACTGTATTAAAGCTTACTCTTACTTAATTCAAGAACCCCCTCCCCCCAACCTGGATCCATCACTGGCTTTGCCCACCAGATCCATTCACCTCTTCATTTTATTATTGTACTAGCTGGGCTCCGTGGTGTTACCTGCGGTTAAAAAGTAGCCTGTGTTAATCAAGGGTTATTGTGTTAATCAAGGGTTATTATGTTACTTATGCACTAAACTTCATCCAAATCCGTCCATCCGTTGGAGTATGAAGAAGTAGCAATCAAACACACACACTTGCACGAACGTCATTAGTTTGTAAGATATTTGTAATTTGGACCTGTGTTGTTATTTTCAATACAGCCAGTGCCTCAATTAAATGATATTTTTTTATTCCCCGTTGTCATAGGTACAGTTAAGGACATAGCGTACGTTTCATTCCGACAGAATTTATTAACGGTTCTACGGTAGCGGTTGACCGCAGGTGCAACCGCGGGACTCAGCTAGTTAATATAAAGTATCAGACCTATGTATGTATGCATAGTGTTTGGATAGCCAGAAATTAACCATATTTATTTATTTTTACCTGAATGTTGGAAACACAGCTTATCACTTTATGCTAAAGACTTAAACGTCGGCCTCATTAAAAAACCATTTTTTTTGTTTTTAACCAAATTTCGACGTAAAAACTGGCTGCTTACCAAAACCACAATAAAAAAAAAATCTACATAACTTCAGTACAAAACCAATGAAAATCGTTTAAAAACTTAAAAAAACTACAAAGAGCGTTAACTTGAACTTTTTATAGACAAAAAGCGTTTAACTATCTTTATTTTTAAACGAAATTGCTTTTTGATGAGCCAAACGGTCAAGTTTTAATATCTGAAGTGATAACTCCGCGTCGTCGTAAAGTTCATGTCGCTTGCAGTCTGAAGACTTCTTTTTCTAGAACAGTGGTTCTTAACTTTAGTCTGGGTATCAACCGTTCTTGCGGACCATTTATTTTTCACTGTTTCCCATTTAACCGTTCATTCGCACATCTCCATGTGAAAGAAGAACAACGATGAACGGTGAAGATGACCGGTGCATGAGGAAAAATACGCCTACATTTCATTTACAGAGCAAATTAATCCCATTAGTGGTTTCTTTTCTTGTATCCCACCTAATTAACTTGCACATTTACGGTGGATACGCAACCTTAAAGACGCGTCGCGTTTAAAATTTTCGAATTAGAACGATAGTCTTGGAACATTACTAATCAAAACAATAATTATTAGTATGTCAAACAATTTGTTCAGCTACGAGTAATTAGCACTCGCGCCTCAAGACACAGACCTCGTGGCTCACCGAGAACTCTATTAAGACTGTAAGTACCTATAAGTGATGTTTGATATTTTTATATTGACATAAGCTAGGATATGCATTCTTTTTTGACAATAAGCATATTCTTATTCTTTTCCTAATTAAAAACTACATCAGAAAATAAAAACGAATAACACAATTCTCCGAAATTTTTTCGTGTCCAGTTACTCATCGCAAAGCCAATCCCTGTAATGCATGATGCAACAAATGTTTTTCTATCGTATTTTATCACTATTTTGCTGGCTCTATGTCAACAATGCGTTCCCACGTCACACAAAATAGTAGCTTCTACATCATTTTGCGGTATCAGTTCCCACCACCAGCCTTTTCTGGAGCTGCGACGAGCGAGTTCCGCGAGCTACAGTTTAAGAACCTGTGCTTTCGACTACGTAGACGTCTAGACTCATTTTCAATGCAATTAATGGAAAATATACTTTTACATAATATACAAGAATGTAAAATCTACTTAATTTGAATATTAACCTTGGAGTAGAAAATCAGGCTAAACACCACGTTCGTCATTTTGATTTCTGAGATGTTTGGCTTTAAGCCCGTTTGTCCCTTGATTTACAAGTAACATTGCCCATTAATGTAAGCCCCAAATACCTGCACAATACTGCTTGGCTTTTCAATAACTAGCGAGGGTAGGTGTGGCCCCAAAGCGGAATCTTCAAATGTCATAACTATTGAGTTCTTTCACTATTGTTTTTAAGCTGTAAAGTAGTTAGTTATACTCTATTAGCTGCGCCCAGCTGTTTTAAGCGCAGTAAAAAGTATCTTATGTCCTGTTCCAGACTATAATCTATCCCTGTTGCAAATTTAATGTAGAACCGTTTAGCTGTTTAGGCGTGGTTGAGTAACAAATAGCCATCAGTCCATCCATCCATCAAATCAAACTTTCGCATTTATGATATTAGTATGATTAACTGTAACATGGTGCAGGCGCCAACTGCATTATTTAATACCTACTTTATTTACTAGTACTACAGTTATTGATGATTCGTATTTTAGTGTCTCAGGGTACTACTGTAGTTTTAAGTCATGATTAAGTCGACATTTGACTAAGTCTAATCGCGGCAGCTTTCAAGAGTGAACAGGAACAACTTGTCTAATGTCACCCGCACCATCGTACAATGAAAATATGTAGCAAAGTAGCATTTAATTTCTATTGCAAAACGTCCACGCTTCAGAAGGAGTTATGCCATAAAATCCCGAGAGATGGCGCTAGAAGCCTTATAGACAAAGTTAGCCGAAGAACATTTTGGAAAACTCATTCGAAATTCGGGAAGTGTTTCATGTTGAGTGTTAAAAGTAAAAGTTATTTGTTTATGGCTTGTATTAAAATAAGATATTATGTTAATGGAATATAACAAAATTTGATTTTCAGAAAACCACTCAAATATATTTTTAAAGTAGGTACTGGACCAATTACGAAATGGTTTTTATTGTACAGTATTGTACAGTCGTAAACCCCAAAGTTCGTCATAAGTTTTGCAATGTTAATAATTACATACCTATATTATATGAGCGATGATAGCCTAGTTGGAGAAGGCCCGCCTCTCAAGCGAGAGGGATCGGGTTCAAACCAAGCCGACGGCACGCACCAATTTGTTCATTGTTTGAACGCATGTGCGTATTGTATGTGGAGACCGGTGTATGGCGACAGGCTCGCCCCCTGTCACATTTGGGACTGAATATCGTCCGGCGAAGTGTGGGTGTCGTATTACACCTCTGCCAGCCCCCTCGCGGGAAAGGCGTGACGATATTATGTATAACATATTGATATAGTTTATACCTGCCTATTAACTTTTCTAGGAAACACTTGCAGAACTTTGCAATTTTTTCACAAAACATGTCGTCACGCCTTTCCGCCGAGGGGGCTGGCATTTTTTTAACTCGGAGTTTATTGCTCATAAGTCGGAGCTGCTCATCAACTATCAAATCGTTTTGCGCCACCAAGAGTTAGAGCTAACTCTTGGTGGCGCAAGACTTGACTTGACACAATATAAAAGAATTTAGAGTGACATTTAGAACATATTATTTCATTTCATTTTAGAACGCTGAGCTAATTAACCCTGTGCTGTGTGTATGTGTAACTCCGTATTTTCTGCAAGTGTACTCAACATAACTGAATGCACGATACACTTACAACAATAGCCCTTTAGAGCTATTACAAAGAAAACTTTACATACCTGCGTGACTGTACACCATATAACCGCTCAACTTTTAAAATGTATTTCAACCATTTACTTTTATAACAAGACCTTTTTACAATGTAATATTAATGGTCACCTCAAATGAGGATAATTCTACTTAAGCCGCGAGCACACCGGCGGAAGTGGCTCAACTTAAGCCACATAAAAGCCGCACTTAAAACGTCATCTAGTCGAAAAAATTCATGGTTTGCCCCACTTTAATAGGAGATTTGAGCGCATTACGCGTCGGGAGTTATGTAATTACCCAGAGTCAGAGTGTGGCCTGGCCTTTACCGGGGTAATGTGGGGTAATACGGCGCTTTATGTCCTGCACTACGCTTTATAAGGGTCGGGAGAATGGCAATTTATTGCAGCAAAAAACTGCTGACTGACGAAATTATCAAAGTTTCTTTGTTAGAATTTACTTAGTTGATTTTGTCGTGAAGAAGAATGGTTTCAGGTTCACCAGCCCTGTGCTCAGAAATAATTAATATTTTGACCTGCGATGTGTATCCTACCTTATTTTCTAAAACAAACTATAGAAAATACTGATCATTAGGCAGCAATTACCGAAAAAATAATTTCTGTGTCAATTTTGACAGATACGGGGAAATGTGACACTTTTACACTATACACTGACACTTTTGGCTTTGCATTGATTTGTTTATGCTTTGAGTCATAAAAATACAGATACAAAGAATTGTTTGGTTGTATGTAACATTTCAATAATTGTTTATGCAGCTTATGGTAGAACGAGTAGCCTTAAAAAAACCTGATTTACCCACTCCTTAACGTATTTGAATGAATAATCTCTATTTATAATAGACATTTTAACTAATTAAGGCCCGCATACTAAAACGACGCTCAGTTATGAATCTCGATTTAAAACTGGTTTTACCATCCATAAAATAAAAATAGCTTTAAATCAATATTCATGACTCAGCGTCGTTCTAGCATGCGGGCCTTAGTATCCTATGTGCAATTGTAGACTTTAATCTATCTCTGTCTTAAATTTCATCCAGATTCATTTCAACCGTTTCGGAGTGATCGAGTAACAAACATCCAAACTTTAGCATTTTTAATATTAGTAAAGTGATATGAGTAACTGTAGTCGGAGTAATTGACTAAATCATACGTAAGTAATTCCCGTTTTACCACAATCACACTATCCTTTTAACATTAAAAAAGTGTTTGTAAAAATGGATGGATGTTTTTTTTTTTATTACATAATAGGCTTGCGTTTGGCCGCCAACATGCCTGATGACAAGCAGTGATGCGACCTGATGTTTGTTACTCTTTCACGCCAGAACTGCTGAACAGATCTGGATGAAATTTGGCACAGAGATAGATTATAGTCTAGAATATTACATAGGATAATTTTGAAACGCGAGTGAAATCGCGGGGCGCAGCTAGTAATATTATAAAGCCGAAAGTATGTGAGTGTGCATGTTAGTTCTTCACGCTCAAACGGATAGGCGGATTTTGATGAAATTTGGTATGGAGGTAGCTTATACCCTGGATTAACACGTAGGCTACTTGTTAACAGCTAGCAGGTGTAGCAAGTAACATCACAATTAGTGAGATGATTTGTCTTTAACAAAACCTTAGGTACACCAAACGCTTGAGACATAAGTAGTGCTCAATTTTTAACGCGTGACCCGTTCCCTACCGGCGGCATGTCGGAAACCACTCAGGACCATTATCAGGATCCAGGGATCCCGGGTAATTAGGCATTTAATGTGCACCCGGGATCCCGTGTCTTTGCCACTTAGGAGAAGTATAAATATAGGATGCGGGGAAATGGAAACTAAAGGACGATTTTGGGGTAGAGGGTTTTATTGCAGTACTTTGGAGATTTTGAAAAAATAATGAGTCGATTATTGGTTGGCTTTCTAGAAATTAAATTGAGGGTTTTTCTTGTCTGGATGTTGGAAGGCTGGGTAAAAGGTCTTACTTAAATGTTATGACACTGACAGGGAAGCTCTATCTATTGCTTCTTGCTTTCTCTCTAGAAGAGAGAGAGAGAGAGAGGAAGAGATTAATGTTAAGAATTTGAACACAAGTCTGACGTTTACGTGGTGGAAAGAAATTTGACTTATAAATTGAGATGTGGAATGTGTACTAGAAAACACTTCCACACTATCATACTTACTAATATTATAAATCAGAAAGTTTTGATGGATGCTTGAATGTTTGTTACTCAATAACTCAATTTGTTACTGAATGAAGTATGGTATATGCGATGTTTATTACTAAATAACGCCAGGACGGCTGAACGGATCTGGATGACATTTGGCACAAAGATAGATTATAGTCTGGAGTAGCGCATAGGCTATTTTTAACCGCTGGTAAAACCGCGGACGCAGCTAAAAAAGCATATGGAGCTTGACTTAAGATTTCATCTTCAAAGTCTTACAGCGAGGCAATCCAAAAACAGACATTTCAGCTGACATTCTTAAACGAATGAAAGTACTCGTAACTCGTAAATCGCGTATCAGCTTACTAACTCCACTGTCGTATGCTAAGAAGGTATGAAAGATAAAACCTTACCAATAGTGCGGAATAACCCAAGATTAACTCCAGCTTAGTTCTACTTCACACCCATAACATTTTATGAAAGGCTTCCTTTGTATAAAAATAAAAACTTATTATTATTCTCAACAGAAGGAAACGCCACTTGTATACTATACCTGACCCTTTCATTTATATATTATATTACTCTTTAATACAATTCCGAAGGTTTTTTCATTCCTATTTTTATTATTGTTATAGTCTTGAATACAAATATGGCGGGTTTTTGTTAGCTTTTCATCTTAAAAAGCTTTTCGTACGTGTTTTTATTGTTGGTTATTTTTAGTGTGTTTTCCTATTTTTCCGGCTCAAATTCGTGGTTTTAATCAGTCGATAGATTGTAGAGGAATTTTTATGCATAAAAACCAGGCACTATTCTTTATTTTATCATGGAAACCTTCGACCATAAAAGATGTGATACTCACGTAAAAATCTAAAAATTGCGTCTTTCGAGAATTACTGACAAACCCTTCACAAATTAGGCAACTAACACCATCTTGTACAGATTGTTGCAACAAAAGATGAACAAAGATGTAGGTGGCGCCTAATTTTTGGTTAAGGGTTTGTCAGTAATTCTCGAAAGACACCATTGCCCCACAAACGCCTTTGCCCCAGTAGACCCTAGCTAAAATGTTGAATAATAATTCACTTCCACTATCAGGACGATTCAATGACGATGATGACACCTCGCACATTGCGCGAGGTAAGTCTTCACGTGTCAGTATACTTCAAGTTGTTTAGGCTGAAGAGCGTGCCAAAGAATACATACATACATACACTCGAAAAACATAACCCTCCTTAATACGCAGTCGGGTAAAAACAGTCACAGAGCCGATTCACCCGCATCAACAAATGTCAGGAATCTTTTATTTAACGACGATATTAAAAGTTTCAGACTTATAAGCACTCCACAACTTTGCTGATGAGTCGTCCATTTTACTTAGCGCCCTCGAATTACTTAAGTTCCGCATGTCGTGCCAGGGAAACTTTTGTTTTAACTTGAGTACACTCAGACATAAATACAACTAGCAATATGGCCTGGTTCCGCACGTGTTCAAGGTTTTAAATCAAACTTGCCTCTTGAAAATAATGCAGTAAAATACTAGCGCTCGTTTCAAGTTACCACTGTTACATGCATTTTACAGGATTCGTTTTGCGAAATATCCGATTGAAGAAAACAGTTTAATTATTATTAAGCAATGTTCAACTTTTTATTCTAGATGTAATTATGAAGCTAGCAATGTTTTGGATGACTTGACGTGGATTGTACTTAGACACCTACATAATAGGATTTTCCTCGTGAAAGTAAACAAAAACAATTTTACATCATTATTTCCACCTAATTTCTTATAATACACTAGCTGGCACCCGCGACTTCGTTGGGTTTGCTATTCGCCTTCAACCTCACATCAACCCCATTTCACCCTTTTAGGTAGTGGGTTCTTTAAAATAAGGTCTTAGTGCTCACCAACGTTATTAAAAAACGTCTACACAACATTTTATGATTCTATATCCACCAGTTTTCTAACAACCCCTTCCAGCCCAGCCTACCTATATACACACACATATACGTACCAACATATAGGTAAATTTAGTTATTAATGACGTCGTATGTAGAGTGTAGGTACATGTAGGTGTCGCAATGCGGCCGTGTAGCTATGTAGGTACGTTTCCTATTTGTCCGGATTACATTTTTATCCGGGTTGGACTGCACCCGGATACTGCGGGCGATAGCGTTGTTTTATCAGTTTTGTTTTAGAAAGCAAATCTGTATTGAAACGATGACTACGAATGTTTTTTGCTCGTGTTTTGATTTGATTAATTGTATCTATAGGCAAGGTATATCGTAGGTACATCTAGCTTGTGGCCACTGTGAATCGTATTTCGTAATCTGTTTTTTTTTGTATTTCGTACCTATACATAAATCGGTGTTTTATATACTTACTATAAATGTATGTATTTTTTGTGTAAGAGAAATAAAATATTTATTTACTCGTGTATTTACTTTCTGATCTCCATAATGACTGAACGGATTAAGATGGAATCAAGTATTAAGATTATGACACTAGTAGCTAATTATACTATTAATCATGAATTGCATCGTAAACACTGAGATAACCAATAACAGGTCTTACTCGCCCCACTCGAATATGCAAACTAAAACTGTTGTAAAACATGAGTAACTTACAAAATTAGTTATGTAAAGAAGCTAACTTTAAAACTAACTACTTATGCCATAAAGCCATGTTAGAACATTCTACTAGAAGTAATAAAACGTCTTACTGTGAAAAACTTGACGTCTAAAATCTAATAAAGTCCTTTCCTCTGCACTCTAATAACCGTGTACCTAATTCAAGAACACGCCGTTTGCTCGAGCGTACGCTGCTGGTGGGATTTTTGAATGCAAATGTTGCTCTGCGGTGTACTACAGTACCTAAATTTTTTAGCGTGTCGGGCGTGATCCCAAAAACCAAGCTAGCGCTCCGGGAGCTAACACCTGACTACGTCACTTGTCAACGCCATCGTTTCTTTAGAACTTGTTGTAAATTGCTTATTCAGGGTTCCAATTATGCCATGATGGTTACGTTTTGTTTTCAACGCTGAGCGACCATTAACCATGAGCAATGAACCATGTGCCTTAAACCATGAGCCATGAACCATGTGCCCAGCGATACGACACGCGGTCGCACAGCACCAGCGTCAATAACTAAACGTAACCTCATGGCAATAAAATATCACAGTAAGCCCTCAGGGCCTACTTATGCATCTATTGACGTCACTGCGTGTCACCCACTTGACCTTTATTGTCTCAGAACACTATACCTGGCGGAGTATATTATTGTACCATGGTTTCTGGGAGGTTTCAGGAGAAGTTAACCTAGCGAAGCGAGGACTCAGAGTCTACTGGAATATCTCGGCATTTGTTTGTTCGAAAACTTGAGTATCGTTGATCCGATCAACATGAAATTTTGTAGGGGAATAGTGCGAGTACAATTTTAAGGTTTTGTGTTTACAGATCCGATCTTCAAGAACATTTGTAGGCTAGTGATTCTTTCTAATACATTTTTGTCAAATATGAGCTAAATCGGCCAAGAGGGTGCAGAGGAAGTCATAAGCGAGTAGTAGGGAGAAGCATCGGCACAATCTCAGTTCGAGCTTTGATACTAGTTTATAATTCTTCCAATAATATGTCTTCTATCTGCACTACATAAAACCTTACAACCTCTACAACTGTCCCCAAAAGTTCCATCAACATTCTCCACCGACAGCGCTTTCATCGCTGGATAAAAACGGGATGAGGGGAAGCAGCGCTGAAAATCCCGCGGGTGCGGCCGCTGAAATCAGCGGTAATAGTTGTATGCAAAACAGCGATTCAAGCGCTCATCGGTGACACTACGCTCTGGGGAGCAGGTTGAATTTTTCAAATTAAATTTTTAGAAGAATAGCTGTAGGGTTGAGATTGCGTTTTTGTTGGAGTACGTTAACCACTTTGTACTATATGTGTTTTACTATGAAAGTTAACGTGGTTCAGTCACGCTTAGAAATTAAAACATTTTTTACTTGTGTCTCTGTGAGCTGAGGACAACGCACCAACGTAAAAAAATTTAAATCTCCGCCATTCAAAATAATCCATAAATGAATTGACATAAACAAAACCTAAACAATTATCGAACCTATTACAAAATTTCATGAAATCGGTTAAGAAATGCAACCAGTAGAGAAAGGCAGCCAGACAGACGCTAGATACACGAAAGCATTTGTACCGACGCTGAGCAGATACGCTTCGGTTGCTGACGCTCGGTCGATTAAGGCGCATCAGGTCGAGGTAAGGCTTTGCAGCTGTCTCACTCACTCGCGACTTTTCTGGATTTAAAATTATAGAATGTATTTTTGGTAACTTTTCCTCTATTGATGACTTTAAGACCGTGTTAAAATGTATTCATAACTATTTTCCTGCTGAATTTTTTTGGATGTTCAGAGAAACGTAAACACGTAATTTTATTTTGACTGCCTCGGTGGCTCAGTTGGTAGTGAACCTGCCTTCTGAGCTTGGGGGCGTGGGTTCGGTTCCCACCTAGGGCAAACATTTATGCGATGAACATTTGTGTTTGTTCTATGTCTGGGTGTTAAATATCTATTTAAGTATGTATTTAAAAAATATCTAAGTATGTAAATCAGTCTCTGGCAGCCATAGTACAAGCGTTGCTTAGTTTGGGGTCAGGCGACCGTGTGTGGAAGTGTCCCGAATTTATTTATTTATTACGTCTTTTCTTTTTTCCAAGTTAAAAACTATTAATTTCAACACGATTTTTTTTCTGAATACTTTGTAACACTGTTTTCAAAACATCAAAATTGGAAAAAGTATCGAAAATACATTTCATATCTATTATTAAAAAATAGTGTAGCGAGCGAGCAAGACAGCTGCCGAGCCTTATCAATGAGCTTGTGAAATAAGCACGAGAGCGGACAACTGACGATCGTAACAAAAAAAATATTTAGTTTAATAAAAAGTTTCCAAAATAAAATAATTAAAATCGTCATAAAAAGCGCTTTAATCATTGTAATTGAAAAGCGTGGAAGTATAAAAGCCGCCGCGCTGTTCAAAAGACAAAAAGACAATACCACGCCGCTGCTTTTAACTTTTGCAAAAACTTTTCCGATCCGATTTTCAACTGCATCACAATAGCAAATACTGGGATTGGTAAATACGAAATATATAGTGGAAACTGTCCATAGTTTTGTAGTATACACTGACGTATTTTATATGTTGGAGTACAGTATACACTAGTCTGTAGTATTCACTGTGGAATGGAAATAGGTACTGCTGACCGCGTTATCAATGTATGTGTTTAGAATTGAAAAAAATCGATAAAGTTTGATGCGGGTATCATTCTGCGCATCGGTCATTGGCGCGAAATATGAATTTTAAACCGTATATTTTTTAATTGCTAGACCGAGTAACTATAGTACAAGATAAGAGGTTGAGAAGTTTAGATGTGCTTAATCTATTTTTTCTGTAGATTTCTTTACTTTTCTTTTGTTTTTTTTATTAATAATTTTTATTCGTGTTAGTCTGGAGTGTTCTTTTTTTATAGTTTTTTATAGTTCAAATATGTTTTCCTTAAATAATAATAAGTACCTGGATGGCCGAGCTTTGCTCGGTATTTTTTTTAATTTTTTAATTGTGTTTTTGGATAATAAACAATTGATTTTAGTCTAACCTCAAAGCAAACACTCATTGACTTCGTGTTACTTAACAACGTCATCTGCTGTTGTGTCGTTAAAGCAATTAGTTGCTCACAAAAAATAGTATTATTATTCGCCAATAGATGTCAGGAAGAGTCATATTTTTCAGTTGAGATTGATTATCGATAAAACACGAATAAAATGACATTTTCTAAAAATGATTCCTAGCTAGATCGACTTATCGCCCCCGAAACCCCCTATAAACTAAATTGTATGAAAATCGTTGGAGCCGATTCCGAGATTCCAATTATATATATATATATATATATACAAGAATTGCTCATTTAAAGATATAAGATTAAGGTATCAGTCAAAAAAAGTCATGGTCCCCGGAGTCCGTGGAGTGTAATTTTTTGAATTTAAAAACTGTCATTTTGAAACGTTTCACCATAAAGCAATGTTCGTGGCCTTTATTTTTGAGTGCTTAGTATAGATTTATTTGTATTTGGTGTCAATAAAGAGTTTTTACTTTTTTTAGTTTTTTTTTTTTTACAAATTAAGTGCGCTTCTTTTGTTTGTGTAATAGGTCTAATTATGCGTAGTAACGGTCTGTGCCTCCGTCTTAGAAGGAGATGACGATACCTTGCACGACATGACACCTACCTACTCTTTCATTTCCTCCGCTGATTCCACATCGACATCAACTGCCGGAAACGAAAGGACTGTTTACAGCTTTGAGGATTATTTTTGTATTTTTGGGGTGCATCAAAAGGTTTATTGTATTGTTTGTAACATTATCGACTTGTCAAAAAAAAACAAATATTAAAGTACTAGCCGCGCCCGCGGTTTCACTCGTGATCATACAGACACTATTAACTTTTTCGTGATAAAAAGTACCCATTGTCCTTTTCTGTACACCTACCAACAAAAATGCTAAGGTGTAGCAAATAACATAAAGTGTAGCATATAGCATAAGGTGTATGCAAAATTGCATGATGATTGATTGAGTAGTTAAGGCGTGTAAGCGTATCAAACGTACAGACTCACTTTTACATTTATAGTTAGGAAGGGTAATGTCATGACGAAGCCAGCATTTTCCCAGAAAATGGTTCAGAACGTCGTTTACAAAACCCCATAAAACTGAACGTCATTGGAAATTTCCTGAAAATCCTGAAATATAGGATGCTCCGGTTATACAGGATGAATGTAGCTCGTGCTATTCTCTATTCTGTGTCTTCGTTGAACGGTGGCATTGAAGCGTCGACTTTATTTCAATAGACATTACATCAAAATTAGCAATCCTACTTCCTATTTCAATATTTTAGATGTGAAACATGTTTGGATGTTTGTTAGGGCGCTCCTTATCCGGGCCTTATTTTACAGTACTGGCAACATTGCCGGCCACCATCAGCCATGCTGGAAATGTATGACGATATGGCCGCTCGACTCACACTTAACATATTTCTCAACACACACATATTACACAATCACAAAGAAACGGCCGAACGGATTTGAATAGATGGAATTTATATAAAAGTTTAAATACGCTGATACGCTGGTAAAGGTTTAAATGCCTTTTCTAACCAAAATGAAAAAGAAGCGATGATAGCCTAGTTGGAGAAAGCCTACCTCCCAAGCCAGAGGGAGCGGGTACAAACCCAACCGACAGCACGCACCAATTTGTTCATTGTGTGAATAAATGTGCGTATTGTATGTCATCTGCTACATGACTGAAGCCCGGTGTATGACGACAGGCTCGCCCCTTGTCACGTTCGGCGAAGTGTGGGTGTTGTATTACACCTCTGCCAGCCCCCTCGGGGGAAAGGCGTGACGATGTTAAAAGACTCTTGTCCCGAAGAAATTAACGGTTCCTGTTGAATTGCAGGTAAACCCGTGGGGCACAGACAGCAAAGATTAATTAATAACCAGATACAGCTACCAAATATCGTTTACGTTTACGTTTTTTCATATTCACGTACGATCAGTTGCAGTTGCATGCTAACAATTTTTAGGTTTTGAGGGCATGTTTCGTTTAGACTGTAATTAAATTTATGTTAATAATTAATTTAAAAAAAATTACGTACCTATGTTGTGCTAATGTGATGACTGAAAGTTTTAGCCGAGTATGAGAGATGTCTATGGAATTGTAAGTCGTTTGCTCTACGGTTATCGAAAAACTATAAAGCAGAACGCGTTCGCTTCGCAATCGACGTTACTTGACAAGTTTGAAAGTTTTCAAATCCGCGCTGAAAGAAGCTGGTTTTTTTTTCAAATCCGCGCTGAAAGAAGCTGGTTTGTTTTTCAAATCCGCGCTGAAAGAAGCTGGTTTGTTTTTCAAATCCGCGCTGAAAGAAGCTGGTTTTTTTTTCAAATCCGCGCTGAAAGAAGCTGGTTTGTTTTTCAAATCCGCGCTGAAAGAAGCTGGTTTGTTTTTCAAATCCGCGCTGAAAGAAGCTGGTTTTTTTTCTTTAACGGTTGTGAGGTTTAAAGGGTTTTTATTAATGTAGAGCAAATAGTTGAATAGATTTTGCATTTTAGAGCTTATTTTTTTTTGAGAAAACAAAGCCAGTACAGGGTTATAAGGGAAGGGTGTACTAAGCCGAAGAGGAGTCATTGTACTCATCATTATGCACAACCTTTACTATGAAGTCAACCTTAAAATTGCTTAAAAAAAGCGATTACATAATTATCATAAAACTAGCTGAGTCCCAGGGTTTTACCCGCGGTCTCACGGGAACTGTTAATCTTTTCAAGATTTATGGAACAGCTGTTTTTTATCGATTCGTCCCATAGTAAAATTTGTTCATAATGATGAGTACAATGAGCCCCTGTAGGCTTAGTACCCCCTTTCCTGACAACCCTTTACATAACTATGTTAGGATAAGATAATAAACAGAGCTCAAGTCAGTAACCGCGGGTAAAGTACCCAAAAGGCTGGCAACGTCACCTCGTAGAAAAGCAATGCTAATTCTCTGCCTAAAGTAAGCACCAGTCCTATGGTCGTTAGATATGTTTATCAGCTGATAGAATGTATTATTGTACTTATTATATTTAGACAAAGTTTCGTACTATTTATAAACTAAAAGTGACTTACTAGTTTTTTTATACTAGTAAGTCACTTTTAGTATGTAACAGTACGTCTTACACTAGTGTTGCGTCATACTTTTTGCTCATTTAAGTATTATTACACCGCTATTTTTTTCGACGCGTACAATGTTTTTTTTATATCTAAACATATACCCCTTTAGCAATAAACGTTGAATAGGCTCAGAACAGTTAAACAATGTTTTGTATTTTTCTTTATTTTATATTCATAACATGATTATTTATTTATTTATTATAGCCTTATTTCGGACAAGACAATGTTTCTTTATTTTTCGTAGATTTTTTCTTTGTTCCACTTTTGCTTGTCTGTTTGCCATAACTTGATAGAAAATGACAAAAGACTGTGTAACTATTCCGAAGCTGTACAACGTTTACTCCTAAGGATTATATAGCAAAGGTCGTTTGATTTGTCTATCAGCCGCTAGAAAGTACTAACTACCTTTACCATTTTTAGTAACTTACCATTTTTAGCAGCTTTAGCGATGAGCGTGGCGCCGAGCAGAGCAGCCGTGACCACCAGCCGACAGAGCGCCGGCACCATGATGGCTGTCACTATCACTCCACCATCACTATCACATCACGTTCACTATCACTTTCACTATCGCGCGGCCGTCCGCGCCATCACCGCACCAACGACATGACAGTCAAAATTTAACTAAAATTTTTTAACATAAATTTACTACGCGGTATTCAAATTTATTTCATGTTTTTTAACGTAATGACTTCAGAGTTTTCGAAAATTAAGCGACTGGTGAATCTGAAACAAAGAAATTAATGGGTTTAATTATTATGGTTGAGGAAAATGGGAGAATTAACTGTAAAATGGCGTAACCGATGCAAAGGGTGTATAAATGTGAATGGGCCGTAAGACTCAACTGCAAAGATTGTAGTGTATAAATAAGGGTTTAAGCTAAGTTTTCATCCTAAGTCAAAAAACTGTGAGCGGCTGCATCCGGTTCGACACCCTATTATACTATAATTATTTTAAACTAGCTGTTACTCGCGACTTCATTAGCGTTTATTCCGAAAATAGGATTTAAAAACCTTCATGTATTACTGTTACTAATTATCAAATTTCATCAAGATCTGTTTAGGCGTTTAGTCGTGAAAAGCCTACGTAAACAATTACGTACATAGACAAATTAATAATAGTACCTGGATGGCCGAGCTTTGCTCGGTGTTTTTTTTTATTTTTTAATTGTGTTTTTTGGATCATAAACAATTGATTTTAGTCTAACCTCAAAGCAAACACTCATTGACTTCGTGTTACTTAACAACGCCATCTGCTGTTGTGTAGTTAAAGCAAATAGTAGTATTATTATTCGCCAATAGATGTCAGGAAGAGTCATATTTTTCAGTTGAGATTGATTATCGATAAAACACGAATAAAATGATATTTTCTAAAAATGATTCCTAGCTAGATCGATTTATCGCCCCCGAAACCCCCTATATACTAATTTGTATGAAAATCGTTGGAGCCGATTCCGAGATTCCAATTATATATATATATAAATAAATAAATAAATAAATAAATATATATATACAAGAATTGCTCATTTAAAGGTATAATAATAATATTAGTATGGATGGATGCAGTACGAGTATCCGAACAGCGCGAACTCAGTTCGCGCGTATTATATAATTATTTTCATAAAATTTTATTTGTCATTGAAAAAAAATACACATTAGGAAATATGTCTGTAAGGTATTTATAATATGTGTCGGTGTTCTTATTTTAAAACCACCTGTGTCTAAAACTATTTTAGATGACATAAAACCTATAAAATGACTTATAACTACCCTGGATTGCCCAACATAATTTATGCTACTACTTGTGCTAAAAAATAATAGGTTCTATAGGATTCGTGGGTAAAGCCACGGCGCGCTGGTAGTATTTTGTTAGCAAATAGACCAATAAACGCAGTTCAGACGACACGTCAAAATCAGACGCCGTATTCGAATTTCAATTTTAGAAGGACGCGTGGTGCAACGTTCGCGCGTCAAATGGAATGCGGTCCGCACAAGAATTCCAATTTCAAAATTTGAACTTCGAATTGCACTAGTAGCTATTTTGCTGGTGGTAAAGCTGATTTCGGTTTAAGCCAATGAGATCTCTCGACTTTGACGTGTTAATTGGGTTCATGCAAGGCTGATGATTGCTCGCAGCGGTTGGCAACATTGCTCATTATGACTTACTAGCTGCTCCCTGCGGTTTCACCCGCGGTTAAAAAGTATCCTATGTGCTATTCTAGACTATAATCTATCTCTGTACCAAATTTCATCCAGATCCGTTCAGCCGTTCTGGCGTGAAAGATTAACAAACATCCATCCATCCATCCATACATACAAACTTTCGCGTTTATAATATTAGTAGGATTTGAACATTGGTAAGTGCATAGTACAATAACATACTCCGCCAGGTATAGCATTCCGCGTCACACACACACACAGTCAACACGTAGTGACGTTATTGATTCTTAAGCAAGTTCGAAATTATGTAGTTATTTGCAAATAGTTCAAAAGAGGCGATGCCGGGTGACGTCATCAGGTTTTGGCTCCTGGAATTTTGTGTTTTGGATCTTAAGTGGTACTTGATCTCACTTTAACTCAAATCGGCTCGGATGATAAAAAAATAGAGTTCGACCATAATCATTTGCTAGAGAAAGTCAGCATGAAAGGAAAATGTCGCTAAACTTAGTTATTTTAGTCAGAGCACAAAGAGAATAAGTAACATAGCTTTTCTGTGAAAACTCAGCTCACGCTCTTGAAAGCCTTCTTTTCCTCAACCGGGCCTCATTAAAATGGCTTTATTTGTCAAATAGGGCCGCATTTTTCCTCAATAAGCAATTAACCCGCGTAAGGCACCTATCGGCGAGGGCGAGTTATGTTTTAACTGGGCCATAACTCAGAGGGCCGTTATGGCCGACCTTAGGGCTTGAGCACACGTAGCAATTAATGGAGAGAGAGTGAAGTTAGTCACCAATGCAACAAATCAAAAATATATAGTTAAACGACTAAGTGTTCTTGCAGACTGATACGTTCGCTTAGCTCGGTGTAACCTTACTGTCAAAGTTTTTAGGCCGCCTGAAGCATTTGACATAGTCTAACAGTTATTTTCTTATAGGCCAGCCGACCAGGGCCTACTATTTAATGTACCATCAAACCCACGGTAGTGCTTACTTGTAAATGGCACCTAAGGTCACTCGTCCAAAGACTAACGATGCCGTCCGTTATTTAGCATCAGTGTTTAGTTAAGTTACGAACGAGAAGAGCTGCGATAGAGTGCTACGATGCAAGAGCTACGATACGAGAGCTACGATACGAGAGCTACGATACGAGACCTACGTTACGAGCGCTACTATACGAGTGCTACGTTACAATCGCTACGATGCGAGTGCTACGATACGAGCGCTACGATACGGAGCTACGATACGAGCGCTACGATACGAGCGCTACGATACGAGCGCTACGATACGAGAGCTACGATATGAGAGCCACGATACGAGAGCTACGCTACTCTCTTACTTCTTTCCAGCGTCACTCTCTCGCTTTACCTCCTGTGTAATCAAAGCCTTAGCGATTCATTAACACAGCTCCGTAGTTATGACGCCCCATTAGCTCTTTATGGGCGGGGATGTTAAATAAATATAGTACAGTTACCTAGTGGTCAGTTTTCAAGAGCTCCGTAATTGTGGCTGACTGCTGTGGCGCGGAAAAAAATGGGACTCCATTATTTTATACTTTTCCCACCTACGCTGTGAGGTTTTGTTCAAATTCACACCTTTTTGGTGGTCTAAAGCTTTAGTAGAGCTTTAGCTTGGAGATTTTCTTTATTTAGTGTAATCACAAATCATAGATTTTGTTAGAAGCTATATACCTGCAAGTGTACTTACTTCTTATTTACTTACTTACTTCTTCTCTGTGGGTGATGTATATAACCATAGGAGCTATCAATAAATTCTTACTTCTGATTAATTAATTCTTATCTTCTGAACTTTGCAGTATTGTTATTAGATAAGTATTTTTCGTTTTTAATGTCAGTCTTTTCGTCTACAATTGTTATTTTTTTTGTAGCTAAGAAAAAATAATGCCCCTCAGTTTCTTGCCTGTTCTTCTGAGTAGAGGCTCTTTATCCGAACAAGGCGGTCGAGTCTATTTAAATAACTTTGACTTTCATAAGTGTCTTTGATACCTAAATTGAATAAAAACATTTTGACAATACTTTGTTAATATCCGGAATGTGTGCGGAGTGTAGTGTTGTTCTGCCTTTGGCCTCAAAAGTTAGGTCGAACCAAAGCTTGGTCTTCGACCTCGTATGCAGGAAACTTCAGAACTTTAGAAACGAAAGCGAAGCGATGGTAGGCTAGTCGAAAAAGGATCGCTTCTAATCCAGAGGGAGCGGGCTCAAACATAATATACATATTATGTGCGTATTTAATGTCATCTGTTATATAACTGGAGCCCTTTGTATGGCAAAAGTCTCGCCTCTGTCACATTTGGGACTGAAAACCATCCGGCGAAGTGTTAGTGTTAAATACACCTCTACCAGCCCCTTCGGGGGAAGGCGTGGCGATATGTTATAAAAATTTTTTTTTGCTTTATTGAAATGTGAATTGCTAACGTATTATTAAGTCCGAGTATAACCACGCAAGACAGGATGTAATTACCGGTTGTGATTGAAACTATAATCGAAGTATCCGACTTAACAATACGTAAGCAATTCCAGTGTTATTAAAACGCAATGTGTCAAAACCACGTCAGATTTCTTGCACATTAACAATTTCACAAATTAACGATTTCGGAGAGAAAATACTTTTTGCAATACAGCAGTCTGCATCATTGCATCATCAACATGAAAATTTTCCACCACGAAACATATTTCTGTCACATTTTATTTTTGTCAATAAGTTAAAAGTCGTTCAATGAATTTATCCCGAATTTTTCACCAACTTTTTACACCTCGGTACCTTCGCTGCGTGGAGTTTCCGATGCGATTTTAACTACAAAAGTTTTACCAGTAATAGTCTGTAATTTTTTTTTGTCAGTTGAAAAATCTATGTCATCTGCTACGCAACTGGAGCCCAGTGTATGGCGACAGGCTCGCCCCCTGTCACTTTTGGGACAGAATATCGTCCGGCGAAGTCTGGGTGTTGTAAGTGTATCTTTGATACCCAAATTGAATAAAAACATTTTGACTTTGACTTTGACTTTGTACACCTCTGTCAGCCTCTCCGGGGGAAAAGCGTAATGATTTGTTATATGTTATGAAAAATCTCCTACCAGACGCATAATCACGATGGTGGGTTACGACTGGTTTGTGTAGGTTGCAGAAATTTGACAGCCTATTAAAACCACCTGGTGGCCAGCCTCGGTGGTCGTCAAAGGGTACCAGGATTTCTTTACTAAACGCACCGGTATCCCTCTCGCATAGTTCTCAAAGCGCAGCCCGCGGGTGTGGTCTGATATACCTACTCGTTCTGGTTTTATGAGGCTTTTCATAATTTATCTACATTGATTAGAAAGAGAAGACAAGCCAAGAGTGAACATTGGCAGTTCATGGACAAGCGTCCTCCACCTTAGGTCGCAACGCTCACGTCACCTTCCATCAGGTGAGTTGCGGTTAATTCAATTTAAAAAAAAGATGAAATTGTTTTTACAAGATAGGTAGATTTGGAACCATCGACTAAAAAAAAACATTATCCACCCAATGCTGAACAGAGTTCTCTATAGCGCGTTTTTTTTTTGCATTCATGTATATTGATGCTAAAAAATCAGATTACCTAGGTTTTCATTTATACTTTACCCAAAAAAGGCAATTAGGAACAAGTAGATGTTTAGCAATAAATAAAAAATAAATCCCCCGTCCTACACAATTTCACTAAAAATATCCGATCCATTTCACAAAATAATTCCTTCCCAAAAACCTGATCCCAGCCGGCGAAATTAACGCTTCTCGAGCTAGGAATAAGGGTGAAATTGGCGTGTAATCGGCGCCAAATCGTCACCATCTGGAACGGTTGGGAACGTTCAGAAATTGTATGTTCATGGTTCGTTAGTTAAGAATATTGGTTCATTGTAGGTCGGGCGAGATTCATTACTGTACTCCCAAATCATGCCGGGTAGTTAACGTCAAGAAGATATTTTCTAAATCTTTCGACTGTCGCCAAGGGTTGTTGGTGAAAGCTTTAGGCGTTAAGGCTGCATAAATTTCATCCCTACCCAAAAACCAAGGAGTTGAAAACGAACAGATGTCATCAAAAAAATCGTAATTTGTTTGTACCTATATAATTATCAGTATTTTTGTATGTATGTCAATCAGAGAGGCGACAGGTCGAAGCAAACTACTAGTTACACAGCTTGAGAAACATCATTGTTAACAAGGAACATTATTTAATTTAAAAAAAGCAAAAAAACCAGCTGCAAGATACTCGTATTGTACCCTATGTCACTGCCACTATCAAGACGATTCAAATGACACCTCATATGTCGAAATTCATCAAGCTGTAGGGCGTGCCAAAGAAACGTCATACATACACACATACATACATTTGAAAAATAAACACAAGCAGTGCTTTTACAAATACAGTCGACATTTTATTTTATCTCATAATAATCGGACTAAAAATATTTAATCAAAATGGCGGCGGCGTCACCGGAGTCACTGCGGGATACGTGGACGCGCGAAATTAAATTGTGTTCCATCCCTTGTCTCGGGTTAGGGTGGAAACCGGACCAGGAAAGGGGAAAGTGAGGTTATCCTACGATTTGATGAAAAATTAATTGTTGAAAAATGCGTTCGTTCGAGTAGCTTTTAGGAATGTTTTCTTGTACCTATGGTTTCATTTATAAATTTAAAATTTAAAAACCCCTGACACCGATTTTTATCAAACACTCCCGACTAATTCCCCTTTCAAACAAAAAAATAATTAAAATATTGGTTCATTCGTAGGAGCTACGATGTCACAGACAGACAGACACACACACACGCAGATACGTCAAACTTATAACACTCGTCGTTTTTGCGTCGGGGGTTAAAAATTAACAATTTGGAAAAAAAATACTGAATACTGTTCGCTAATGCTCTCTCGGTCGAATTAATACTAAACTCACTGATACTATACTCGTTGATTTGACTTACAACAAAATGTTGTACAGTCAGGGAAAAATGTTTTAAAACCATTTAGGTAAGTAATACGTCGAAAAACAACACTATCAACACTGGCTTATTTGTTAAACTCATAGCTGCGTAGTTTTGAATAATAATTATTAGTTGGTTTTCCATACACGTGTCAGTCCGCATGAGTAGTTTAATTTGAACCCTGTAATTGGTCTCGTTCAGCGCCAGATGACCTGTTTTATCCCAAATTCCAACGATTAATGGTTAGCCGCAGGACGTTGAATCTATTTTCTACAATTAATCGTATTCAGGCTTGTCTCGGTATCCACTGTTTGTGTAGGTTATATAATATACAATGTTTAGGTAAACTACGTCCTAAAATATATGTTTCAGATAAATTTTGCCTATTCATTTCTCTGTTAGACCTAATAAGACTTACTAGATCTAATAAGATATAACTGAGACTGAAAAACCGGAATTTAATTATTTTTGTTTTGTTGTTTTTTTTTTTGTTAGTTTACTCATTATCATAATCATCATCATAATACCATTGGTATTAGTTTTTGGTATTAGAAAGGATTCTATTACTCTGGTTCATTGTTGTGATGTCAAGTGAAGGAGTGAGGCGCTTATTCTATCCACTACCACTCGACGTTTGGAACAGGCTATCAAACGAGGAAGCTGTTTTTGTGCTAAAATTTCACTGCATAAAACCTCAACGCTGCAATTCGTAGGCCTAGTTTGCCTCGAATGAAGATCTCTATATCTAAATAACCACTCATCTAATTTCTCTCATGTTTTAACCTAAAAATGGTATTTACATGAACTACTTGCCTGCAAAATTTTATGAAGATAGGATCAACGATACTCAAGTTATCGTCGAACACGCAAATCACGAATGTCCCAGTGGACTCCGAGACCTAGCTTCATTCAGTAAATAAAAGCCGTTCAAAGTAGTATTCGTAGTAGGCACTGTCTCCCCAACATTGTGTACAATCCAACCTTTCAAAATATTCTGTACATTCCAGAACAAATTAAAGTACATACATTTAAGAAATAAAACGCGCACATGTGCGTATAACGGCAACCCTAGGCCTAAATGATCCAATCAAGCAATACCGTATCAATTTAAGGCTATTCTGAATTGAATCGACCCGACAATAGCCTAATTTTACGATTTGTGTATTCCTATAATGTTACGGTTGGTGTTGCAGAGGTGATATTGGCTATTTTGAGCAGACTTTTTTGCAGGAAATAACAACTTAAAAATATTATTATATTATATTTATAATACTCTTACCTACTAGGTTACCCGTGAATTCGTTCGCCTTTAATTAGAAAATAGTATCCAAAAACTTTCATCATTCGGAAATACTGTACTTAAGTGACAAAATTCAACGAGATCCATTGAGCCTTTTAGCCGTGAAAAGTTTACAAACATACAGACAGCCAGACAAAGTTACTTTAGATTTTAAAATGTTATTACTAGTATGGATTATTAAGAAATTACGACATTGTGAGTTTGTAAGTTTGTTTGTCTGAATTTGTATAGGAGGTAGGAGTATTTGTATAGAGTATGGATAGATATTCTTCTTCTTGGTCGCTACGCTCTTGACAGAGCGGTCGTGGTCGTCATGCAGTATTGTTATTGGCAGGGGCTGATGTAATGCGCCTCACAATATCTCGCCATGTCTGTCTGCTCGAGGTCATTCTTGTGCACTCATGCACGGGACCGCCCACACCAGATTTGACCTGATCGGTCCATCGCATAGGTGACCTGCCGCGCGGTCTAATGCCTTCAACCTTGCCCTGGACGACAAGTCGCTCTATAGACTGGCTGTCTCGCCTAGATACGTGTCCGAAGAACGTGAGTATTCGGGATTGTACTACGGCAGATAGACGCTGTTTGATGCCGAGTTCTTGAAGTATCGAGACGTTAGTGCGAAACTCGATCCACGACACCCCAAGAATTCTCCTCCAGCTCCACATCTCTAAAGCATCTATCTTCTTTTTTTCCATCTCTCGTAGCGTATTTAGGAGGATTAAATTTTATTGGCAAAGTGCATAATATTCAAATATTACATTTAAACCACAAATTTGTAAGTTTTTTTTAAATTCCAAACTGGCACCGCTGAATTTGGTTTGGTACGCTTAGAAATTAAACTAATCAGAATGAATGTACGTGCGGTTAGGAGGGTTGAAAATTTGCATTTACCGGTACAACAGGCCTATTTATACCGTTATTTTTAAACACAAATGAAATTTCACAAAACTTACTTTCATTCAATTCACAGAACATGTCGAAAATGTTTTTAGACACTCATTTCAGAAAAAGTTAATTTTGTTGTCTTTTTTCGACGGCCGGCGGGCTTGCAAATTATTCTGATTAAGATACAAAAAATATTATTTTAGCTTAGATATTAACCATAATTATTTAAAATTATTAACATTCATAATAAAAATGAGAGGAATATTTTGAGAAAAATAACGCGTAATATGTTTCTTGCCTGTTCTTCTGGGTAGTGGCTCTTTTTCCGAACAAATTGGAGTCTATTATCAAACTTTGTTGTTCATAAGTGTATTTTTGACACCTAATTGAATAAATGCATTTTGACGTAACTTGAGTTAAAACTAAGTTGAAACTTATTGAAATCTTTTAGAAACAAACATATTTTTATTTAATTATTTTATGATTCTTAGCGTGTTTATTTTTGTTGTTACAAAAACAGTAAGTTGTTAGTTGTTACTCGTAGGGGCTAATAATTTAACACTTATTTGTAAAAATCACCAACAAACGCTTACGTAAGGTCATTGAAAGACTAGTATTCTGAAATTTGATCCAAATACATATTTAATGCATGCATTATTAATTCCTAATGAATTCCTCCCTTTATTAATAGTGTCAGGCTGCAACAGACACCCCAAACCGCTTATAACCGGTTACATCTATAAAATACCGCTATTTTCCGGTACACGGTTCGCGGTTTCGGTTGACAGTTTAAATTGGTAGCCCAAACTCTGTATTGGGCTATCGACTATCGCTTATTTTAATTGTGTCACGTTGTTATTTTATTTGTAAAAATAAACAGGTTTAGGTACCTATCGAAACGTTGGGAAAATCGGAATGCTGTTTTGAGCGAAAACAATTTGATTTCAGGATACACTCAGAAAACAAATCAGTTAATTGCCCACAACCAAATAAAGAAGAATCTGTTCAAAAAGTTTTTTTTTTAAATTGGTAAGTACAATACAATACAATATAACTTTATTGCACACCAAAAACTACATGAAAAACTTAAAAACTATAAAATACATGTTTCGGCAGTATAAGGGCGACCTTATCGCCTTAAGTACCCGACTTGATTCCGGTTAAACCTTGTTTTTTTTTTTTTTTTTGCTGTCAACATCTGTCCTCAACGTCTGTCCTCCTTTACAAGTAAAAAAAAAACATATCTCCGACTTTAAAAAAAAAATCCAAACACTGGTTCGTCAAAAAAAATCTTTGTAATGAATTATTGAACCTACTCACAATATTTTGAGACAATCGTTTAAAAAATGCTACCTGGAGCACGATAGAGATCCGGGCAATATTCGGACATACGAAAGCATTTTTCTCGAAGCTGAAATTTATACGCTTCGCTCGCTAACTAGCTTACTAACTAACACTAACTCGCTAACACTAACTCTATAACAATATAAGGTATACCTAGGTACATACATACTGAGTTATAAAAGGTGAGATTACAAAAATCACCTTTTACAACTCACTATTTTAATACGGAATGGAGGGATTTGGGACACTCAAAGGATTTGGGAGAATTTATTATTTATTTAATTGAAATTAGAAACATTTGGGTGCCAAAATTCCGCATTAAGATTTTTTTTATTTTAACTACTTTAAAAAGGAAGTGATTTTTTATGTATGTTCACCTATCCCTCAAAGACGCATAACGCTTTCTAATGTTTAAGATTCATGCGCCTATACTAGCACTTGCTCGTAGTATTGACGGTAGGGTTAGAATTCTCAGTTCTTTAAGGAACTGACTGATCTCGCGAGATTCGTGCTATCGCGCGCACTGCTTTTTTGGCAAATAGCGCGCGATGCCACCGCACGTCGCCTTAAGCCCTGGAACTGCATCAACATATAAGCTTCTTTTTAACAGCGGGTAACACAGCAGGGCGCAGCTAGTACGAGAATAGGAACCGTGTATTGTAAGCAAACGTCTATCAGAACATCAAAATACCGACCAACCACAACCCTGCCCCACAAATTGAACGCATGCCGCTGACGTGTGAATGCAAATATCTTACACGGGTACGTTGGAAATGCAACCTCGCACCTCAGTTTGGGATGTGGCGATTTTCGAACAAAGCTGCATCATCATAATTGACCGAATCATGGTTCCTATTAACTTAACCTGATTCAGGTTCATCATGTCAGCCCGCAAGACGTCTACTTCTGGACAAAGACCTCCCCAATGATTTCCACAACGACCGTTCCTACGCTGCCTATATCCAGCGGCTTCCCGCGACCCTCACCAGATCGTCTCTCCACCTTCCGGGAGGCCTTCCCACGCTGCGTCTTCCGGTTCGTAGTCGCCACTCTATAATCTTTCTGCCCCTGCTCTATAATTTTTCTGTTGGTTTCAGGTAAGGTTAATAGTAAATTAATGTTGATTGAACCCATATTTCTTGGCCGTACGACGTTATAGCGGAATACACTAAAAATTTGTTAAAGTAACAGTTTTGAAGATGAACTTCCGCAAAGGAACGCCTGATTCAATCAACTGGCCTAGTTATGTTTATCGACGGCTGGACGACCTCTGAAGCCTTAGTACATGCTTTGCTTAGTTTGGACGATCGTGTGTCCAAAAAAGGAGAAGAAGTGATGATAGCCTAATCGGAGAAGACTCGCTTCTCTAGCCAGAAGGAGCAGATTCAAACCCAGTCGAAGGCACGCATAAATTTGTTCATTCTGTGAACATATGTGCGTACTTAATGTCATCTGCTACATAACTGGAGCCCGGGAGCCCGGGGTATGGCTACAGGCTCGTCCCCTATCACATTTGGAAGGACTGGACTGAATATCGTCCGGGAAAGTGTGATTATTGTACACCTCTGCCAGCTCTTCGGGGGAAAGGCGCGATGTTATGTTATGTTATTTTGTATACAAAAATGTCCTGAATATTTATTTAAAATATTTTTTTAATTAGATAACTTTTCTTTATAATAAATAGATAAGAGATAAAGATAACGTATCTTTCTTTTTTTTCTTTTAAATACCTACTTTACTTACAAATACAAGAACAAATACATCTTAAGCACACTCAACTCACTGTATAAGCTCAATTGAACATGAATTTGAAACATTTCTGAACAAATGCAAAGAGCTGAAACTAAATCAAATTCAATACGTCGAAGTTACCTGCATCTCTGTTTACGGTTCACCGGTCACAGGCGTACAGTCGACGAGAAATGTGTTTGTGACGTCAAGTACTGTCGCGCAGAAATGTTTTGTTACATTGTAAAAGGTTATCGGTCATATTCTCTGTCACAGAGATAGACGTAGGTTACCTGGGTAGTTTTACCCGACTGCGCAAGCAGGGTTATGTTTTTCGAGTGTATGTATGTACTCGTATGTGTGTACGTATACAATAAGTATAGATATATGAGTACATATAAGTATGAGGTTTCTTTGGCACGCCCTACAGCCTAATCAGCTTGATGGATTTCGACATGTGAGGTGTTCGGAAACGCTAATTCGGAACGCTAGTTCCGGAAACCAACACCTGATGACGTCACTCGTCTTCGTCTTATTCGAGCTTGTTGTAAATGACTTGGTTCGGTCTTGCTATTGAGTTGGGTATGCATCGATTGACGTCACTGCGTGTTACTCACGTGACCATTTTTTACTCGGAAAGCTATACCTCGCGGAATATTTTATTATACCACAGTATAACTATTTCTAGGCTTTAAAACATTGATTAAAGCCTTATCGCCCAAAGCGATTTCATAAAGGACTTGTATCATACCACAGTTTTACTCGTACATAAGTAGCTAGAGGAAACTTCTCTATTCTGAGCGTGTTCGGAGGAGAACAAGGGAAGGACATTTTTCACTCCTCTCGTTGCCCGTCTGAAAGCACGACGATGCATCTTGGAGAGAGGTCCAAGGGTTGAAAGAATAGAGTTTAATTTAACATAACATAGCTATCGTCAAGCCTTTCCCGCGAGGGGGCTGGCAGAGGTGTATTACAACACTCACACTGCGCCGGACGATATTCAGTCTCAGATATGACAGGGGGCGAGCTTGTTGCCATAGACAGGACTCCAGTCATGTAGCAGATGACAAACAATACACACATATTATGTTCACACAATGAACAAATTGATACGTGCCGTCGGCTGGCTGGGTTTGAACCTGCTCCCGCACTGGCTTGAGAGGCGGGCCTTCTCCAAATAGGCTATCATTGCTAAAATTTAAATTTTAACAGATATTATAACCAACAGATTATAATATCTGTTTAAATTATGATTATGATTCAAACAGATGTTAAACCATGTTGGCCGAGTGAGATGGACTGCGCCTTCTGATCTGAAGGTCGTGGGTTAGATCCTGGCGATGAACCAATGATGTTTTCTTTTATGTACATTAAACATTTACACCTGCTCTTATGGTGAAAGAAAACATCAAGATGAAACCAACATGTCATACTTGAACAGACATCTACCAACCCGCACTGAGCCAGCGTGGTGGATAACGGCTCAATCATCGCAGGATGAATCGGTGTCCCTGCAGTGGGACGTAAAACACTGTATTGATTAAATAATTTTAGGAAATTCTAAAAATTAGCTTGCTGCATCGGTTTCTCCATGGTACGTAACGCCTTCTTTGAAGAACTTTGTAACAGATGGTGAAAACCGCATCAAAATCCGTTGCCTTGGCCAAACGCAGAAAGTGACTTTATTTCATACTACGTAGAGATTAATAATCATACCAGTACGGTATGCACCCGCTCTGTCGATGGTTTCAAAAAATAAACAATACACTCTCGCATACACTCGAAAAACATAACCCGCTTTGCGCAGTCAGGTCAAATCCGCCACAATATTTAGATTAACTCTCAAACACGGAGTGGAAAATAGAAGAATGTTAATTCGTCGTTTCTTTTAAATTGCACCATATCTTAGGTAACAAATAACACGTCTGCGTGTACCGGGACGTTTCCAATTTAGTCGCTCTGAGCATGTGTCGCGTCGCGTCCGTCGTGTCGCTTTTTCGACGTACTACCCGCGTTTTTGGATGTGTTACAACAAAGACATCAACATAGAGATCTAGTTTAATTAGATCTCAGATCAACCTAGAGAGTAAGATGGCGCACGGCGTATGATTTAGGTGGAGCCAAAAACCATCCAAAATCTACGCTACTATTGTACATGTACATAGCACGCACACATTGACGAAAAAAAACTACGCTACTCGCTTGGTCATTCTTACCTTGACATTACGTGCATTGGTTTATGGTATCATTTCGTGTACATAAATTTACATAATAAAAAAAAATAAAAAAAATTATTTTATTTTTAAGGTTGTATATTGGAACGGAAATGGCTAACGTAGAGTTTAGGAAATAATATTAGTTTTCGTGCAACTATAAATGTTTTTCAACGCACACAAGTTTAAAAAGAAGTGGCTTCAGCGAGATATAACGCAGTGTGCCATCTTTTCCTCTAGGTTGATCTGAGAATTAGATCTACAAAATCTGGCCATCTGTTTGACTAGAGTTAGCTGATCCTGGCTGAATTATTGTAATGACTAAATAAGTACAACCTACGATAAACAAATAACATTATTAAAAGAAAAACAATTAACTCGGCTGCAAAATGTTATACCCTATGTCACTTCCACTATTAAGACGATTCAAATGACACCTCAAATTATACATCAAGCTGTTTAGGCTGTAGGGCGTGCCAAAGAAACCTCATACACACATACATACACTCGCAAAACATAACCCTCCTTCTTGAGTAGTCTGGCAAAAAGTGCAACTCTTGGAAAATTCTAACTAGACAATCGTAATTTTAACTAATATTAAAAGTGCGAAAGTGAGTTGGTTCGTTTGTTTATATTCTTGTTTTATATGCTTTCACGCCTCAATTACTCAACCCGATCAGCATGAAATGCATATACGTTGTCAGGGGTACAGAAAAGGACATAGGGTACTTTTTCTCCCAAATAAGTTAGCGCTTTCTATGGGACCGCGGGCGAAACTAATAACTAGATTAATATAATTTTGGAAGTAGAATAAATTCATAGTGAAAACGTGTTTTAAATACTAGCTACGCCCCGTGGTTTCACCCGCCGTCCCACAGGAGCCGTTTATTTTTCGTAATGAAAAATAACCTTTGTCCTCCTCTGCAATGTATTTGCAAAATTTCACGATAATAAGTTGAGTAGTTAAGACGTGAAAGAGTAGCAAACAAACGTACGTAAAAGTTATAAGTTTATCATTTCATAATTTCATAAGATACTCTCATAAGTATTCTCAGAAGTCAAGAAGTCGCAAATTAATAAGTGCTAGGCCCCAACAAATTTGAGATGTAAAAGTTGTTACATTTAAATAAAAATATCTGTATCTTCCTTATAGCACTGGAAGGCCAAGAGCTACTTGAAGAATGCTCAGATGCTCGGAGATTCCTGGAGGAGGCTATCATGAAAGAAGACTAAGTAGGTAAAAGATAACAAGTACTTTGAGCTAAGTATAGCTTACAGTACCTAATGACAAGAATTTACTGTAGTTGACAAGACAAAAATTGCCAAAAAAAGACAGGCAGCCAAAACTTTTAAGGCCTTACACGAAATCACCAAACACGAGTTTTTTTTTGCGCCTAGTTTATATGAAGAATTATGATGATCAGGCGCAAAAAAATACAGCTGGTAGAAGAACAACCAACTCAAGTTTAACCAAAGAACAATTTTAAAAATCATTTTCATTTTGGAAAAAAAAATCCACAATAAGTGTCTTCTTAAAAAAACTATCGATATAACTTGTTCTCTTAAGTTTCAGCGACTACCACTATTTTCTTTTTTGATTATTAAATAGCCAGATTAGTTATCTAAAGTTTAACCGAGCCACTTATTCTTATTTATGTTACCAATAAAACCGGCAAAAAAAAAAATCTAGGCGCCAATCTCATTTTACCATTAAATATGATTTACGATTTTCAACTCTAAATGAAGCGTGTGTGTGGCTGAAAAAGCGTGTTATGACGGCGCCTTAAATAAATACTAGGTAAATTTTAAAAATACGTAAAATCAGCAATAGTCCCAGCCTGTGTCGCAGGAGACCGGGCCGATTCCAAAATCATGGTTTTTGGAAAAATTCAAAACGTCGTCCGTCCAATCTATGGTAGCGCTCAGAGAGCAGAAACTACGAGTATACTGTTGTCCATACCTTCAATTGCCACGCGTTCATTTATAATAATACAATAATACACTTTAATAATAAACTAATAACAGGTTATGTCGTTTTCGAACGAGTTGAAATCTAAAATACATTAAAAAATGAAAAAACCCTACACCGATTGTTATCAACATATTATAATTATTATGTTTGATGAGAATCCACACTCTCGACGAGACGAGAACACTCCTGACTAATTCACCTTTCAAAAAACAATTCTAAATTAAATCGGTTCATCCGTTCGGGAGCTACGATGCCACACACACACACACTTACACACACACACTCATACTCACACACAATAACAAACACACACAAACACACAAACACACACACACACACACACACACACACACACACTGACACGTCAAACTTCAAACACCCCGTCGTTTTTATGTCGGGGGTTAAAAAAAGATATAAACAGAAAACGACGTGTATTAGTGAGAGGATTAAGATACTTGGGAGATCTACAATTTTTTTGATCTACGCTTTTCACCACCAAAATTCCAAAATGGCTTTGAAACGGGTTTTAATCTCCCGTCTCTTCAATCAAATTGTGAAGTTAATCAGCCGCTGCAGCAGCGCATACCATGGCCATCCTTATTAGCATGCTAATGCTATTAGTTCCACAACTGCGCTAAGCGCTAGTGGAAAATACTATTTGGTACTTCGTGTGACACTTCATGTGATGATAGCCTAGTTGGAGAAGGCTTGCTTCTCAAGCTAAAGGGAGCGGGTTCGATCCCAGCCGAAGGCAAGCACCAATTGGTTCATATGTGCGTATTTAATGTCATAAGCTCCATAACTGGAGCTTGGTGTATGTCTACAGGCTCAACACCTGTCAGATTTGGAACTGAATATCGTCCGGAAAAATGTGGGTGTTGTAATACACCTCTGCCAGCCTCTTCGGGGTAAAGGAAGGGGTGATATGTTATTATGTTTTGTAATTCATTCATCATCGTTGTTACTCCAAATCGCCCACTGCTGAGAACAAGCCTCTATTTTGTGCTACTTTACTAGCAATAAGGCCGCCGGTTGGTACTCTATAGTCTTAGGCTATCTAGACATGCAATATCGTGTCAAGCCAAGTTCAAGCTAATATTATTTTACTAACTGCGCTCCGCGGTTTCACCCAAGGTCCTACGGGAACCGTTAATTTTTCAGGGATGAATGGTACTCTAGGCCCTTTTCTGTACCAAACGGGTACATAAAATTTCATGATGATCTGTCAAGTAGTTATTAAGGCGTAAAAGTGTAACAAACAAACAAACGAATAAACTCACTTTGGCATAACGTTTTGGTCAGGATTAGGATGTTTTGTGAATTCTTACGTGAATTTTAAAAAAAATCATCTATCCTTAGCCCGGCCCTGTAATACTTCGTTATCATCATCATTATCAGCAGTCTTCTTTATTACACAGCGCACACACGCATTCATCCAGGTTCTAGGACACTTCATCTATGTGATTTTTCTTATCCCACTGTATCGTTATCTATCCACCAGAGCGGAGTGAATCCGTGCCAATATCAACCAATAGAATTGCATTATATCTTCGCTCTCTTTACATAACATTTCGCCACGCCTTTCCCCGAGGGGGCTGGCAGAGGTGCTCAACACCCACACTTCGTCGGACGATATTCAGTCCCTAATGTGACAGGGGGCGAGCCTGTCGCCATACACCGGGCTCCAGTCATGTAGCGAATGACATACAATACGCACAAATATTCACACAACGAACAAATTGATGCGTGCCTTTGGCTGAGTCCGAACCAGAATTATTTAGAAGATAAAGATGTCTGGAGCCTTCCACTTCCGCCAAGTAGCCACTAATATTTATAGATATTACCTAGTTGTAAGCCAAAATTTGTGAGACTAATTTATTTATTATTTGAAAAAATAATGCCCCTCAGTTTCTTGCCTGTTCTTCTGAGTAGAGGCTTTTTATCCGAACAAGGCGGTCGAGTCTATTTAAATAACTTTGACGTTCATAAGTGTATCTTTGATACCTAAATTGAATAAAAACATTTTGACTTTGACTTTGACTTTGAACCCGCTCCCTCTGGCTTAAGAGGCGGGCCTTCTCCGGCTAGGCTATCATCACTTTACATAAGCATTTCTATTGGTAAATATTGGCTCAGCTCCGCTCTGCTCCTCTTTTCTCCGCTCCAGTGGACAGGCAGCTTCTCTATAGCTCTCTCTAACTGTGCTGTCTGCCTTAGTCCTAAGACTAATAATTTTGTGCTCCGAAATTCTAGGAATCGATTTACAAGTTTTGTGAAGACGACCAACCAAATTTAATATTGACAGCTTAAAGAGCCTTGGACTTCCATCAGAATTTTAAATCTCTTCGTAATTACATTGGAATACCAACTAATACCTACCTCAGAGAAAATCTCTAGAGTTTTCTAGTCGTAAATACGGCGCTGAAAATCAAAGACACAATTTGAAAACCGCCATTCCCAAAATTAGTGCGAAAATACATAGAAAATATATAAATATTATCCAAATTCATATAATTTTCTCTTCAATATCGCATTAGTAACCCAATAACATGTATTATCTCACATTGCCGACTAGATATGAGTCTCGTTAGATCGGTTTTTGCGATGGTTCTCGAATCGGAAGGCAGTTAGCGCGCGCGTGCTGAAAATGTACAAACTATTGCGCGTGAAATGTGTGGTTATGACGGAGGGAGGGTGCGTGTGCGGGCGGATAGCGTTTTGTATTATAAATATAAATAAGTATTTTTGATGATAAATGTATTTTTCAAAACAAGCTTTTAATGCACTAAAAATAATATTTGTCAAGCCACTCTCAGCAAACCCATATTGTAGGATACCCATATTGTAGGAGTGCATTAAAAATAACCGGTCCGTCATTTTAGGTGTTCCGCCATGTTGGATTTAGAATGACGTCACATAACTAACCATGCATTGTCAGCCAAACTGAACGTTTATCCAAAATTTCAGGTCAATCGGTTGCTATATACCTGCTTCAAAATTGAGTTGCAAGATTCCAGCCGAACAAACATAGTTATATACATACACACATACATTGCAACTTAAATAAAAACTTGAAATTTTGTTTTTTATTGCTTGAAAGGCTTGAGTTTGGCCGCCATCACGCCAGATGATAAGCAGTGATGCGGCCTACGATGGAGCACGCTTGCCTAAAAGAAACCGATTCACTCGAGATTTGAAAACACCCAGATTATAAGTGGCAGGCAACACACACTCTGACAGAGAATTCCGCACTCTAAAGGTCAGTAAGAAGAACAGTGATCCAAAGCGTTTCGTGCGAGCTGTTGGGTTATCGACCATTAAACGATGTCGTTGGTTGTTTTATAGAAAAACGGGCTAGGTAAATACGTTTCGCAAACCAAAGGCATACTCCCCGAATTCATACGATCTCTTATTGCTAGTAAGTATGGATGGTATAGAATTCTTGAATATTAAATTGATTGAATTTGCACAAAGCAGAGAGGAGTAAGCGGAGGAGGAGGTGCTTCTTAGTATATTATTTGAGTCGTTGCTCAGAAAATGTTATAATCGTTTTTTGTGTGGTATACTATGTTGTATGACCAATATTGAGTTACAACCGCGAACCCGATGTTCCCACGACCCTCATTAAAACCGCACAAATTCAAATTTTAGTATCATCTTCTGCTCTTTTTGTGGCATTAATACCTGCTAATATTCGTTTAAAATATTTAAAAAAACCGACTTCCCATCATCCGAATAGGATTTTGCAAAAATGGGACCAATCTGTAAGTATTTATTCTTTCAAATAAAATAAGAATTTTTAAGTATCCTTACTTAATATCATAAATGTGAAAGCGTGGATGTTTGTTACGCTTTCACGCAAAAACTACTTGACGAATCATCATGAAACTTTGTACACATATTCTGGGAGGTACTAGAAGTAACATAGGATACTTTTTAACCGCGGGTGAAACCGCAGGGTGCAGCTAGTTGGTTTATAAATAACAGAGTTATGCGATAACAAACATTTAAAAACACACACACAACCTCATTAATAACCTCCTCCGTTTGAAGCTGGTTAAAAGACTCTACAATTGATGTAGGACTGTGTAATCTTTATGGTTCGCTGACAGTGTGACCACAGCTTTACTTGTAGGCTCATCGACTCTTTATTGCCTGTTATTGTGTTATGCGACACATTACAAGCAAAGGTCAGATACGTCGTTAGCAGCTATTTTGTACGATAGTTAAAGGTAATAGCCGTTGTAGTCTGTCAGTTGAACTATAATCTCTTTATCGGGCGATGTGAAGCATAATGTAGCTTTTATGGAGATATCTTCATGGAAGCGCTTGGTTTTGTTACGTTTATTGTGTGAGAGTTAACAGGGTATAAGGAACTAGCTGTTACCAGCGACATCGTTTGCGTTTGTTTTAAAATAGTAAGGAAAAACCTTCTTCGTGATTTGCTATAACTAATTATCAAATTTTATCAAGATCTGTTCAGCCGTTTAGCCGTGAAAAGCTTACAAACGGAAAGACAGACAACGTTACTTATTTTATAATTTTAGTGTAGAAGTTTGGACTAGCTATTACCCGCGGTTAAAAAGTATTCTTTGAGCTATTCCAGACTACAATCTATCTCTTTGCCAAATTTCACCTAGATCCGTTCAGCCGTTCTGGCGTGATTGAGAAACAAACATCCATGCATTCACAAGCTTTGGCACCTACGATATTAGCGTGATTTCTGCACTGGCAATAAAATAGTCTCCTAAACTATTTACTCTTCAAAGCATGCCAGTAAACAACACTGACTAAACTTGAACACATACTGTCGCCAGTAACTCTTCGCTATAAAGCATATTTTAGCTGAACTATATGGATTTAATTCCCGGAATTGTCTGAGAACTCATTTTCCTGCAGGAGGTAGGAATTAATTTAGTATAACGTTACAACTTTCGTTATAACGCTTGGGTTTGCTAATAGAGAGTTGGTGGAATTGGCTCAATGTGAATGATAAATTCTTACGGTAATGACGTCTAGGTTATATTCACGGGATTAATCTTACTAATACTAAGTTCTGAAAGGATTTTCCAAGTACTAAAGGTTTTTCAAATACATTATGGTTAATACATTATTGTTATTCATCTAAATGATAGATACTCGTATTATAAATGCGTAAGTTTGTGCGCGCGCTTGTGTGTGTGTTTCTGTGTGTATCGCTGAAATGGGTGGATGGATTTTGAAGATAGATAATTCCCTGGGAGATAGATAATCAACACATTGGCTACTTTTTGACCGCGGGCAACGCCGCCTGGTGCTCCTAGTAGATATTAAAATTCATACCTCAAAAAAATCTCTTCATTTTTTGAAGTCAGCTGGTAAAAAATAAAGTATTTTGTTGAAAAAATCTTTAGGTGATCTAAGAAGTCTCAAACTAGGCCATGAAAATCTGTTGTAAAAATCTTTTCAATTCGTTATAGACGGTTCACATCAGATTGATCTGAAAATTTAGCAAAAGATGTTATACCAGTCTAAAAAATATTCTTTGATTTCAAAAGTCAAACATTTGTAAAAAATATTTCTTTCACTCTTCAGTTCTAAAAATCAAGCTAAAAGCTCTAAAATATTTTTTATCGCTTATATCTCGTGCTACAATAACCCAGAATAGCACATTGCTCATTTTCACTCACTGCATAAACTGTTTTCTAGATAAAAATCACTCGGTGTCTTGAACGTCTCTTAAGTCTCTCTAAGTCTTTCGATCTCAAATTTTTCCACTAGAACGGATGGCACACTTCCAAATCTATAAACGACATTTGGATGTCTCGTTTCCGAGCCCCTGATTCGTCACACTCAATCACCTAAAGTAGAAGCGATTGAACTAAAGTCGTCTCGCTATAAGAACTGGCATCCAACAGGGTTGGCAGAGCGAGAATTCTCGTGCTAATACGAGATTTGAAGCCTGAGTACAAGGTATGAGATCTGTACAAGGTGCTGGTTTTCGTGTAGTAGATAATACTTAAGGGTGGTATTCTACCCGCCAAAGTGAACAACTTTTAGAACACAAGTTTGGAAAATTCGAGAAAAAAAATAGGTAGAACCACACCCTTATGTATTACTACACCCAAAACCAGAGCCCTGTATAATGTGTACGATATATACAGACTTATTGAGAAACTACGCATTGAGAATTTTGACCTTTTTTAATCGATACAAAGTTATTATGATTAAACTTACAAAATCTGCCAAACTTAGCTAAAGCTGTTCAACTATAACCAATCCACTAAGGAGCTTACAACTTTAAGCCATTGCTGATCAGGTTTTCATTGAATTTAAGTAAAACCACTGCAAAAAAGCTTAATTAAAATAATAACTACATCAAAATTGCTGCAGACATTTTGGAGAAAACTATTGTTAAACACTATTGTTGTCTAAATAACTAACCTAACAGACATACAAATATATTCAACCACACACTCAAAATGCGTATCTTTTTCGTACCGTTGATAAATAAAGGTGTGTCTGAGTAGTTGGAATTGAAGTCTTCAGTGTTTTGAGTGAGTGGCTAGCCCTGGTGTCAAAGTTAGATTAGGCCACCCAAAGGCATGGAGGCTTGGCGTCTGCTATTAAAAAAACAATGATCGGCGGCTAGGAACAATCAGTCGAGCTACACACTATAAGTACCATAACAATTACCACGTGTACGAGAATTCCTCTTCTCGTCATCTGACAACCCTAGGGTCCAGAATCCATTGGTCAGTTGGTATTTCTCGCTCCATTAAACCACATCGATTGTTCTCGATTCAGTAGATCGTCCGGGCCCCTTTTTTAGAGTCCGCAACGTTATATCTATGGCATTATGGAGCAAAGTTTGGCATTAAATCACTTGTGGGGATTTGGGTATGGCTTTGTTGCGAACTTGGTAATGTTAGGTTATTTTTGCGAGTAATATTATGGAACCTATAAATCAGGGTTTATGTCTAACCCTAAATAGATGACAATAAAAAAGTCAAAAGAGTCGAATTCATACAAAGTTACTAGCTGCGCCCCGCGGTTTCGCTCGCGGTCAAAAAGTATCCTATGACCTATGATCCTATTCTAGACTATAATCTATCTCTGTGCCAAGTTTCATCCAGATCTGTTCAGCCGTTCCGGCGTGAACGAGTAACAAACATCCATCCTTCCATCCATCCATTCTTACAAACTTTCGCGTTTATAATATTAGTAGGATGATAGTAGGATTTACAATACAATACAATACAAAAACTCTTTAATGACACCAAATACAAAATAAATCTAAACTAAACACTCAAAAATATAGGCGCAATGGGCGGTCTTATCGCTTAAGAGCGATCTCTTCCAGACAACCTTTGGATGGAATAAAAACATTATGGTTAACCGTTAGTTGGACCACTGGTAGATATATAATTAAGTGATGTACTTACAAGTTTGAGAATTATAATAAACTCACATACTAATACCTACATAAATAATTACTAAATTTACAAATAAATTACCTATTTGTTTAGAACCTACTTAAACTACTTAGTTTTACTAGTAACTTTTTAACTTTTAACATGTTTTGGTGGTAGAGTCACATTTCAGCTTAAGATGATTCAAACTCTTAACTCTCCTTTTAGACTAAAGGCTCTTCGTTTAAATGTCTTTAGTACCTAAAGCTTATTATAGCGCGACACCAAAATGCACATTATTGAATTTCAAACTACAACAGACAGCTTTCACCTTATCCTATTTGTATCCGTCTTTAGACGTCTTAAACGTCAACGTCTTATTTTAAACGGCTACTAAAAAGAAAGAGGTCCTCAAGTTGGCTGTATTTTATTTATCTTTCTACGAGTAACAAGTAAAATTATTAAAAGATAAACGAAAAAATCCTACTGCAAAATATAGTCCGACACTCGTTATGATTATAACCAAAATGTTGTACCCTATGTAAATAAATAAGTATAATAAATACATTCAGGATACTTCCACACACGGTCGCCTGACCCCAAACTAAGCAAAGCTTGTACTATGGCTGCCAGAGACTGATATACATACTTAGATATTTTTAAATACATACTTAAATCGATATTAACACCCAGACATAGAACAAACACAAATTTTCATCACATTAATGTTTGCCCTAGGTGGGAATCGAACCCACGCCCCCAAGCTCTGAAGGCAGGTTCACTACCAACTGAGCCACCGAGGCAGTCGCTTCCACTATCAAGACAATTCATATGAGACCTCATAGTTGTGTCGAAATACATCAAACTGTTTAGGCTGTAGGGCGTGCCAAAGAAACCACACACAAACATACATACCCACAGACATACATACGTACTTACATACATACATAATATGTATGTAGGTATGTATGTCTGCATGTGGTTTCTTTGAATGTAAGTATGTAGTTACACACATACATACAAACACGAAAAACAAAACCCTCCTTCTTCACCTTCATCTGTACATACATCTTATACTGTATTCATTACATTTCAGATCTGATCTTGTGCTGAAATTGAGATCATTTACTACTGTAACATTTCTTATCATCTATTTGCACTAAACTATCTACTTCCGTACATCAAACCAAACATTCCACATCCGACGCCCAGATAAAATACACCACGAAAAACAGCACTTTTTTCCCCGTGTCACATCGAGGGTATCTCAACGGCTGTCGCGCGCGATACCACGGTACAATAGGTGCGACAACGGCACATAGCCTATTTTATTGTAACATATACATAATATAACCGAATCGAATTATTCAAATACAGAGCGAGTGGTGGGAAATGCGAGCGTGGTTTGGTTCAAGGGAGAATTGCCGGGTGCAAAAATATACCTCTCAGTATCTTGGCTGTTCTTCTGGGTGGCTCTTTTTTCGAATAAGGTGGTAGTTATTTTTGACTGACGTTAATAAGTTTATCTTCGATACCTAATTGAATAAACACATTGAATTAGCTTTCTTAGCAAACTTTACGTACCGATTCGTCTCAGCGTTTATTGTTAAGACAATTATGTATTTCAATAGTTAAGAAATTACAAAGTAAAAACGAGAAAATTAGTGAAAAAGTAAAGGCTGAAATTGTGATCAAAGAAAAATTAAGTAAAGAAAGTTGTCGTCATTTACAGACACTCACAATTCCACACTCTGCACAGTCACAACGGACACTTCCACACCCGAGACATGCGAGCACGTACTCGCACTATCCCACACACAAACACACACACACACACATCAACTATTCACACACAATACAACCCTCCCCTTACACATGGAAAATAAAAAACTTTGTGATAGTGTACCGTACCACCCCAGTAATTAGTAAGAAAAGGTGGCCTCTGCGATACAGGTATTCATACCTATAGTGCAGGGTCCACAAGCAACACTAATTTATCTTAGGGTAATTTGAAATGTTTAAGAATAAGTTGTTTGTGTTGGATAATGTACATTTTTGTTAATAAAATTATTTGTATTTGTATTGTATTGTATTTCTGAAAATTGAATATCTCGCAACATTTTAGCGGTCTATATCGACCTTGTAGATTAGATATCACTCTATCATTCAGCTTGTCTCTCCTTCCCCGAGGCTGAAACGAAACATTCCATAGTCCCAGTAAGACTGGTCAAACCTGCGGCCTCATTTAATTTTGTAGCTTTTTGACAATACAATGATTATATCTGTTCTGGGGCTAAAAACAGTATTCAAAAACCACGCTCAGTCATGAATCTCGATTTAAAACCGTTTTTATGTATGGTAAAATATGTAATCGGCTTCATGACTGGAGCCCGGTGTATGGTGACAGGCTCTCCCCCTGACACATTTGGGACTGAGTATCGGCCGGCGAAGTGTAGGTAGCGGAAATGCGTGACGATATGCAAAGCCTATTTTAAATCGAGATTCAAGACTGAGCTTCGTTTTTGATTTTAGCCCTGAATGTTGGTTGTCTATGTTTATGTCCACTGAAATGAATCCTAGTGACGAGCTGCGAGTGTAAAGCGTTTTATTAATGACGGCCAATTTTAACCGCAAGCCTAGCCGTGGGACACAAGTTCTGTGATGATAGAGAAACGAATATTTTTTTGGTCTTTACATTCGGCTTGAGAAGCTATAAGCAAAAACACAACAAACCTAGTTGCAGTCCGTTCCGTGTGCGTGCTGTCAGTATGTCGCTGTCAACGAGCAGTCTATACATCACGCTACTGTAACGGACTAGAAACGGACTGCTTTCTGTGTGTCGGTGTCTTTCATAGAATTTGATACTTTACTACTCCCAACAAACCGGACTGTGCCTACATTTGGTCTGCTCCAGCCTTAAGCTTCTCAAGCCGAAGGTCAAGACCAAAAGACAAAAGTTCGCTCATCTACCGTCAAAGAACTTCGGTGTCCCAACCCTCTCTACAAGTTGACACACACGACGCCTCGCGTCGCATCTGGCGCGGAGTCATCCGATTTGTTGGCGGTACGTGCTCCGAAAAATCGATCCCGTTACCGATAACTCGATAATACTCGATAATACTGGATGTTTGCATCGAGTGTGAGTATAGCTACGTGATACAAATATAGTGGCGTTCAAGGACTCGTCGCGCGTGGGTTTTAATTGGAGTTCCGTGTCGAATAATTTGGAGTTTTAATTATTTTTATAGGTTGTGTATTATATTTGAATCATAGACGTAAAGCTGAAAGCTATTGATAATGCTGAATTCCGATATTTAGGTGCGCATGTTGAAACGATGCTCAGTCTTGAATCTCGATTCAAAGCTGTATTTATATATGGTAAAACCAGTTTTAAATCGAGATTGAAATTACGACTTACAAATTTACTTATGATTAAAATTATTTATTTATTTATTATTAAACTGAGCGTGAAACGACGCTCAGTCTTGAATCTCGATTTTAAACTGGTTAACTGGTAACGGGCGTAGCCTTAGAATAGGAGGTATACTCGTATGTTTAGTAGTGGACTAATTATGGTGGCTCGTGATTACACTGGAGCAATGGTGAACGCAGTAACAAATAAATAGCTTGACTGGATGCCGATGTCAGATCTTTAGAATATCAGCAAAAGTGCCACATCCCTTCTTAGTTTAGAAGTTTTAAAAACAAAAAAATCTTGATCCTAGATTTATGAGAAAGATAGTGTTTATTAAACTTTTACTATAAACACAGAGTTATTGATGTTCTTTTTTAGCAAATCTTTAAATGATTTGCTAGATTGATCGCCACCTCGCCAGATATTAAGTAATGAAACGCTCTACGATGTAGCACGCTTATCTAGAAAAATCCGACTTACTTATTAGATCTACAAGAAGAACAAGTAAGCGTACATCAAGCTGATACACCTATGCGAAGTAATTTATCAAGACTCCAAACTAAAAACCATCGTAACAAAGCCCCACAAAAATGCTCAAACAATTGTCAATAAACATTTTAATTGAAGAATTAACACAACAAAGAATTAAAGCCAATAAGCTGGTGCCATTCAGTGACGTATAATTCGCTGGCCAATTGAAAACGCCAATTACCGTGACGATTCATTTTCCAGTTCACGGGGCGATGACGTCACACGAGGCAAATTAAAAAAGTTTGAAATATAACAGCTTTAATAAAAAGTTTGCGCGAAATTGGATGCATTGCAGACGCGCTCAGCATGATTCAAAAACATGGACCTAACCTGCATGATTATAACAACAGCTGGAGCTAGCTGTCGCTGCGATGTTATTTCTGTGTGTTATTTAAATTTACAGACACATGACAAACTTATAACACTCTGTGGTTTTTGCGTCGAGGGTTAAAAACTAGCTACTGAGTAGTTAAAGCGTTACAAATAAATAATTAACATTAATTAAAGAAAAAAAACAAACGCGTCCACAACAAACTAGTCCACAAAATTTAGCCCCCTTCCCGAAAGCCTCTACCAAAAGTGCCCATTAAGCTCATTACTAATAATCTTGTATTTCTTTCAGACTAAAATCTAGAAATACATTTAAGCCCGAAAACCTACAAAACAATCTGACCAGCTAATCGCTTGGGAGCTGTTGTTCTAGATCCTAAAACAATTGCCTGTTTCTTCCTTTACTAGTAAGCAAACAAAGTTCCGAGACAAAATAATACAGACCCTCAATTTCTCATCCCTAGAGAAACGTTAATGGCTTTGAAGGCCATTCTCAGTCTCAACTTTGTCATTTCTCTCAGACAATATCAGAATAATCATTGAAATACACGCCATAATTCTGCTCTGCCCTTAACGAAGGAAAACCGTACAAATCAAGCGAAACTTCTGGACCCCAACATCTGTAACTAACGTGCTATCTACAGGCCTAACCGTATCTATGATCGTCAGAACTTAAACAGTCATTGTTAACAAATCACTTTTACGGCGCAATTAGCCCTTATCGCCCCAAGATTAAAGTCGAATTTCAATTGCGCGGATGGCCTGCATAGGTCTGTAAATTAGTAATGCCAAGTCCGTGATGTCAATTACATTGTCATTCGGACTAGAGATGCTAAGCGTTCTATAATCGAGTGAGCTCGATCGCTCGTCGATTCGAGTTGGGAATCGACACTAATCGGCGTATTAGGGCTGATAGTTGGGAGCTTCCTCTGTCTATCATTTTCGACAGAGATGGAAGATTGACTATTAGTCAAACTTCGGCGATGATGGACATCTTTTGTTTCATCCATTAGATGTCAGTTTTGCTCTTCTACTTGTTTACCTTGATCTAAGTAGATACACCCATTACAATCCATTTAACATTTCATTGTCATTGTATACCCATCCTTTGTATGTCCATGAGAGTGAAAGAGAAAACAAAGCAATGAAAGCAAACAAATACCGACGAGTTCAAGAAGACTTTTCAAGTAACCGTACGTCGAATCGAATTTGAACTAATCCAGTTTAGGCGGAGTCCACACGATGTGAAATGTGCAAAGACATGTCGACAGCTAAATCGACTAATTGGGTCAGAGAACCCCCCTCATTGACCATAATAAATGAAAAATTGATCTGTACCAGTCCCTTCACTTCCCGTTTTCTCGTTTATTTTCATCCCTTTCATAATTTGCCAATTCCCTCCCCATTCTCACCTTATTTACCAGAAAAATGGCTTTTCACCAATCGCCTCCGAAAAATCCGATATTGTATCCGCACCCTTGAAAACGATTCGGGGAAAGAAATGAAATTATTTATCAACGTCGACAAAATGGGAGGCAAAGATGGCTACCAAATATGATGGCGTGACGTGGACGCATTCAGGCTGGGGGCTGGGTGAGGGATATGCCGTTTGACCTTCGATCATATATAAGGGAGAAACGGTACAAAAACCTAGTCATGGACCGCATAAATTAGATGCATGCACACATTTCAAAATAAGTAGTCACAAACAAACTCAACAAGATGTAATAGTAATAATTATTGTTGTTTTGCTCATGCTGCAGTCTCTCTGTCTTGGTTTTTGATACAAGTAACATAATATTGTCAACGGAGCTGTGAAGTGCCTGTTTGCTTGTTGTTGTATCTGGTCCACGTGCTGTGTACTAGAAATCAGATCATTTCGATGCATTCGACCCTTTTCTTTCACTGTTAACCGTCATAACTTTTAGTGTGTGTGTCTAAAACGGTTGATTATAATATTCTTTCTAAATAACATAATATAATTATTATTCAGATCTAAGATCGCCAGACAATTTTACAACAGAAGTTGGAAGAAATATTTCGTAGAAAATTAGATTAGATAAACAAGTAAACTGATCTTAACTAGAGCAAGCCCAAATTGTTCTGTCTTACTCTACAATACTATACTCTTAAATACTCTTACCCCAAAAATGAAATCTTGAGTCCGCCCCATCGGCCACCAAATATGATGACGTCTCCTTTATAAATCGACACGAATGATTGGGGTCCTCAGATTTGTGGACGAAAGAATTTATTGTTAGTTTTTCGTTTTGGCAAAAATTGAGCTTTCTCAAGGTTGCTGGAAACAAAAGGAAAGGTAAGTCAGCGTTAGAAAAAGAAATATTTTATTTTTATTTACTTCAATTTTTATTTTTCAAGTTGATGCCTAGCACGAGTTTGCTCAAGCAGAGAAAAATGGCGTTCCTCAGTACATTACTTAGTCCTTAGTACCTATAAGAGACCACCGTCCAAAAAAATAGAATAGAATAGCTTATTTTCACAAAGTCACACGCTTAATAATTTATTACAATGTATTAGGAATGCTCCTGTCATGTACTCGTCATTTTACATTTTTAACCCCCGACACAAAAACAACGGGATGTTATAAGTTTGAAGTTTGGTCTCTGTGTGTGTGTGTCTGTCTGTCTGTGGCATCGGAGCTCCCGAATGGATGAACCAATTTTGAATTAGATTTTTTAGTTTGAAATGTGAATTAGTCCGCAGTTTTCTTAGCTTTTGGAATGAGGAAAATTTCTTGGAATTTGGAATTTATACTTATACAAGTTAGTGTTAAGTTAAGTTAGTGTGAAAACTTGGCTTGGTTTGCTGTTTTAACAATTTTTTTAATGTTGTAATTAGATTTTTGTTTGTTAGTGCTTATTGAACGCAGTGCAAGTAGCTTGTGCAAGTTGAAAAAGTTTATATGTATATGTATTCTTTAAGAAATCTACACACCCAAAGTCGCCGTCAAGCATCAAGGCTACATTCAAAAAATAAATTAAAACTAAAAACGACTCTTATACCTTGGAAGGTGGGTCAGCCATTGGTGTGGGATGCAACATGCGTAGACACAATGGCGCCGTCTCACCTTCCAGGAACATCGGTTCAGGCCGGCGCTGCCGCCGCTCAAGCCGAAAACCTCAAACGGCGCAAGTATGCACATCTTGACCGGGTGTACATGTTTGCTCCGTTTGGGGTAGAGACGATGGGTCCGTGGGGGCCGGCCGCTTTGGGGCTTTTTCGTGACCTGGCCAGGCGATTGGTGGAAGCGTCGGGTGTCCAGAATGCTGGCTTTTACTTTGCACAGAAGCTGAGCATTGCCATTCAACGTGGCAATGCCGCCAGCATTCTGGGGACCTTTCCTTCCACTAATGGTCTTCTAGTTTAAATTTTTGTAATTTATTTTAGTTATTATAAGTTCTAGTTTTTAAACTAAAAACGTTTTTAAAAAACAGGCTTTTATTTCAATGCGCTAAAACGAATAAAATAGAGTTTTCCATTAAAACTTTTACTATCAACTTATAACGTCATTACACAATTTTTATGGTACAAAAGCTTGTCGCGAGATTGAGCTGTGTAGATAAACATGTAAATGTAACATGTAACGTTTATTACATAACTTGAACTGATTGATTTTAATTATTGCTATTTTCGAATTGAGAGTACTTAAATCTTGCGACAAGCTTTTGTATCATAAAAATTGTGTAACGACGTTTTAATTGGATAGTAAAAGTTATAATAAAAAGGTTTATTTTATTCGAATTAGCGCTTTGAAATATTAACTTGTTACTAAAAAAGGATTTAACTTTAAACTTAGGATTATTTCATCTCGTGGTATTTACATATTTCCAAAGCTATATTTATATTCTGCTGTCTGCGTCTTGCAGCGCCATCCACGCTTAAAGTAGTCTATGTGCATTTCAGGCTATAATCTATCTCTTTGCTAAATTTCATCCAGATCCGTTCAGCCATTCTGGCGTGGTTAAGTATCAAACATCGATCCATACTTCCAAACTTTTTCGCATTTAGAATGGTAATGAAGGATTTTGACAAAAAACCAGGCCTTATCCTACTAATATTATAAACGCGAAAGTTTGTATGTATGGATGGATGGATGGATGGATGTTTGTTACTCTTTCACGCCAGAACGACTGAACAGATCTGGATGAAATTTGGCACAGAGATAGATTATAGTCTAGAATAGCACATAAGATACTTTTTAACCGCGGGTGAAACCGCAGGGCGCAGCTAGTAAATTACATATATTTGATTTTTATATCAAACATTTGTCTAGACATAATGAGCATAATTTTAATAAGTATGCTTACTTAAGCAAAAAATATACTAAACAAGTCGTGCTAAAATAAATATATGCGTAGGTGTCTAATTTTATTGTTGACTCGGTTAAAAGACTGTAAAATATTTTAATAATCACAAATAAAAAGGTTTTGAAGCTGTTTTTAACCCCCGACGCAAAAACGACGGGGTGTTATAAGTTTGACGTGTCTGTGTGTGTGTGTGTCGTAGCTCTCGAACGGAAGAACCAATTTAGTTTTTTTTTTAGCTTCGTTTAATGAAAATCGTTGTTGATGAAAAACGGTGTCGGGTTTCTATTTTATTTTATATGTTTAGTCAGTTTATATATTTTTATAGTGTACTAGCGACCCGCCCGGCTTCGCACGGAACTTATCAATCTTACATAAAGAAATCTATTTAAGTATTTATTTTAAAATATACATTTTATTATGTTATCAATCTCTGGCAGCCATAGTCTTTGCTTAGGTTGGGGTCAGACGACATTGTGTGCTTAAATATCCTGATTTTTTTAAGCTACTAAAAATATGGTCCTTACGTATGAAATTGGCGTTTTGTATGGGAGGAATAAAAAGTCGATTTTTTTTTGTAAAATAAATTTAATTAATCAAAGTATGCACCGTTGTTATCTATGCACTTTTGCCATCTTATGGGTAGTTCATTGATCCCTTTACTATAAAAACCATGGGGGCGAGAATCAATAAACTCTTTGAAGGCGGTTTGGACTGCTGCATCGGAGTGGATTTTTTTTCCTTGTAAGAAGTTGTCCAAATTCCGGAAGAAATGGTAATCTGTTGGAGCAAGGTCCGGGGAGTACGGTGGATGTCGCAGACATTCCAATTGTAGCTCAACTAACTTAGTGGTTGTTTGTTGTGCAGTGTGTGGTCTTGCGTTGTCGTGAAGCAGCAGTGGCCTAGAGCGATTGACCAATCTCGGTTGTTTAACAGCTAGTTCTTCCTTCATGGTTTGCAGTTGCTGACAATAGATATCTGCCGTAATCGTTTGGCCAGATTTAAGAAAGCTGTAGTGAACGACACCGGCGCTAGTCCACCAAACACTTACAAGTAACTTTTTCTGAGTCAATTTTCGTTTAGGGCAGGATTTGGCTGGGTCTCCAGGGTTCAGCCATTGCGATGAGCGCTTTCGATTATCGTACAATATCCACTTTTCATCACAAGTAATGATTCGATTTAAAATCCCTTAATTATTGTGTCGGTTGAGCAAAGTAACACAGCAGGCGACCCGTGTTTGCAAGTTCGATTCACTCAATTCATGAGGTACCCATCGTTCGAGTTTTTTTACTTTCCCGATTTGCTTCAAGTGGATTAATACAGTTTTGTCACTTACCCCGAAGCCTGCTGCTATCTCTGAAGTGCTTTGTGATGGATCCGCTTCCACAATAGCCTTTAATTCTTCGTTTTTCACTTTGATCTCCGGCTGTGCACGGGGTTGGTTCTTAAGGTCGAAATTTCCAGAACGAAAACGTTGAAACCAAAAACGTACCATGCTGTCTTTAGCGACACCAGCGCCGTACACATCATTAATTCTTCGAGCTGTTTCTGCAGCACTGGTGCCACGGTAGAACTCGTACTCGTAAATATACCGATATTTCATGTTTTCCATTGCGCGGTAATAAGCGACGCCAAAGAAAAAATAATGAGGAAAATAACAAATGAATGACTGTATTCCAAAGAAAAAAACACCAGCTAAATGAATTTATTAATTTGAATTTCGAATTCTTAACCAACGAGGAGATATTTCAGATCAAATTGATCAGTACGACAAAACGCTAATTTCATACGTAAGGACCTAATATATACGTAGCTATGTCTCACGTAGGTATCTATCACACTAATCACAATAATAGTTTGTTACTTCTTCACGCTCAAAAAGATGGTCGGATTATGGTGAAACTTGATATGGAGGTAGCTTAAATCCTTGATTTACACGCAGGCTACTTAAAAACTGCGAGCGCAGCTAATATTTTTTATACACCTGACAAACATTACCTCCCATATGCAGTCGGGTAAAAACGACTGCTGCCAGGCAAATAAAATATCGTAACGAACAGCGCGTCTGCCCTCAAGCCAATCACCCGACGAACCGCAAGCCGTATTAACGGGCCGGCCGGAACAGCGCGATATTTTCATACCCATTACTATGATAATTTAGTGTCATTCTTATCAGATCGCACGGCTTACCTCGAAAAGGGTAAATAAAGGGTAAATGGCATTTACGGTAAACTGGCTTATTGTTACGGACTGGGTTAATATGTCAGGGAAAATAAAGCGCGATTATGTAATTAATTTAATCAGATTGGTACATGCTAAAAGTGTGAAAATATCAATGCTCAATCAAAAGGTCGCTCTGATAAGGCTTCGTCCTTACCATGGTATCAAAAACACGTAGTAACGTCAATCGATGCTTAAGCAAGACCGAAGTAAGTCATTTTACAACAAGTTCGAAAGCGGATAACGATGACGTCATTATGTGTTTCCGGAATGTTAGAGCTAGTTTCTTTTGGATCATGATCCTTACTAAGTAAACCTATCAGCGGATGACTGTTTGCCTCTAGTTCGCCATCCTATATACATACATATTTAAAATCACAATGTCCGAGTCAAGTTCGTTTACCAGGTAGCCCTGCTCCCCTATGTTACCCTAGATATTTTTCAACATAGGGGCACATATTGTACGTTCAATTTGCGTAGTAATAAAAAGAAAGACCAACTGGCGACCCCCACACATCCCCCCCCCCCCCCCCACATCCCTTCGCATCGTCTCGTCAAATCGAAGAGGTCAGTGTATATTTTAGAGCCGGTGGTCTATAACCGTATACCAACTTCCGTTTGGGATGCGCCTTCTACCGCGTGCTTCAAAACCAAACTCTCAGCTTGGTTACTAGATATTTTTTTTATGGATTGAAGTTCATTTAAATTAAGAGGTTTTTGAACTATATTTATTTTATACTAGCTGCTGCCCGTACCCTCAAACCCTCCTCGTCATATAGTCTAACTACTTATCAAATTATGAATAAAAATCCGTTACCAAAGAAATCAGAGTCCAACATTAAAAAAAATTCTGGCTGGTTTTGAGCGGAGTTTTAATTTTAGAGTTGTCTGACGCATTTGCGACGCGTAACTTTTTTTTTATTTTTTTTTTATTTTACAAAGTTTCCTGACAAAAAGATTTAATTATTCAGAAAAAAGTATCCAAAAACCTACCTTGTGACATACTGCAACTATTTATCAAATTTCATCAAGATACGTTCAGCCGCTTAGCCGTGAAAAGCCTACAGACAGACAGACAGAGTTATTTTCGATTTTATAATTACTAAGGAAAATAATAGTTATACATAATATGGCATTGTTTTTACTATACTTAATCATTAATTGATTAATTTCATATTATTTGACATAATTATCAATTTTTATTGTTCTGACATCAATTTTAATTATTATATTATAACGTGTAACTATACCAGTTATCAATTTATTATTTGAAAAAAATAATGCCCCTCAGTTTCTTGCCTGTTCTTCTGAGTAGAGGCTCTTTATCCGAACAAGGCGGTCGAGTCTATTTAAATAACTTTGACGTTCTTATGTGTATCTTTGATACCTAAATTGAATAAAAACATTTTGACTTTGACTTTGACTTTGAATAAATTTTGATTTCAAGAGGCAGCCTTTAAGGAAAGGACTTTATCCTAATTGAGCAAGATATCAGCGGCTGACTGTTTGCTTGCAGTTCGTCCGAACAACGCGTACTAAGTACGTGTCTACTCAAGTTGTATCACTTGCTGACGAGGGCATGCTCGTTCGCAATCTGATTCGAGTTTTATTTTCTACATTTCGTCGCTTGCTCTACATTAAGTTGGCCAATACGCGATTCAGGCTGGCATGCTAAATGGAAGCTCAGTCATGAATGCTGTTTTTCTGATTGGTAAAACCAGTTTTATATCGAGATTCATGACTGGGCGTCGTTTTGCATGCGGGCCTCAGTCAAACACTCACTCAATTAATCAGGACGCCACTAGTTAATAGCTAGTTTCAAGTATTACTGTTTCAACCGTTTTTATTCCTTTGTTTTTGTTATTCCTGGTATTAACAATGAAAAGTATATTCCTCCATTTATCTGTCAATGAGTGTAGTACAACCAACCCACACTTTGCCAGACGATATTCAGTACCAAATGTGACGGGGGACGATCCTGTCATCACACACCGGGCTCTGGTTAAGTAGCAGATAGTGATATTAAATACGCACATATGTTTAAATGCACAAATTGGTGCCTTCGGCTGGGATTGAACCCGAGCCCCTGAACGGCGAGCCTTCTTCCAACTAGGCTATATTACATCATTATATCATTAAAAAGCGATAGCGATGATAGCCTAGTTGGAGAAGGCCCGCCTCTCAAGCCAGAGGGAGCGGGTTCGAACCCAGCCGACAGCAGGCACCGATTTGTTCATTGTATGAACATATACATATGTGCGCTGCTACATGAATGGAGATTTAGGACTGAATATCGTCCGGCAAAATGTGGGTGTTGTATTACACCTCTGCCAGCTCCCTCGAGGGAAAGGCGTGACGATATGTTTATAATCAAAAAGATGACTAAATTGATATTTTGACTGATTGATAACTAGATTTTCGTCTGAACCAAGCTAGAACTAAAAGCCAAAGAAAAAATCGCTGTTTCTATGTTTGTTAGTGTGCATTAGTTCGTTGATAGCTTTAGTGCCGTTGATCCGTTGATCCGCTGTGTCAGTGGAGCGATTTCCGTCCCTAATTGATCGCATCGAGCCGAACTCACTGCTCGATGCGAAATGATGGAATCCTATCCAGAGTCGATTGCTATGCCATAGATTGGAGACCACATCATTGAGTTGAATTTATATAAATATTGCGCCCTGCGTCTTAAACCTGCAGGTCAAAAATAGCCTATGTGTTAATCCACGGTTTAACCTACTTCCATAGTAAATTTCATTAAAATCCGTCCTTCCGTTTGAGCGTGAAGAAATGACAAATAAACACACATACGCATAAACGTTCGGCTTTATAATTTAAAAAAGATGGACTAGGTGCGTTTCACCTGCGGTTAAAAAGTATGCTATGTGCTATCTCAGACTATAATCTATCTCTGTGCCAAATTTCATCCAAATCCGTTCAGCCGTTCTAGCATGATTCAGTAACAAACAGCCATCCAGCCATCTAAACTTTCGCCTTCACAATATTAGCGTGAAGTGTGATAGAACAGCGTTTGTACTTTTTCCCATCAACTATAAGGTATTCGCTCCGCTCGGTCAGCGAATCCGATAACCGTGCAGGTGAGTTCAAAACAGCGCTCGTAATTGGCACAGCCGACGAAGTTGCCTTTAATTATTTTGATTTATGACACAACATTGTTCGTGGGCTCGTTTTGTTCTCTGTGGCCGTTTGATAACGAAGAAATGGTGCAAACAAGTTGTAAATTTGGTAAAGCGGAATTTTTAATTTTATTTTTTTAGTCTGTACAAATTTTGAACAAATATATAGCTGACACTGGCCACGGTATTAAGGCACGTCTCAATAAAAGAAAAATTGCCAGCTTTTGTGTTGTAAACGTGTCGGGTGATAAAAATTTCTGTTAACACAAGGCAATTACAATATTTTTTTATCACCAATACGTGTTCACAACACAAACATTGGTCTTTTCTTTGGTGGAGACGAATCTTGAAAAAACAAATTTGACCCATCCGTAATAACAATCTCAAAAAGTCGCGAATTCCATCACATTTTGAAAGTTACAAGTAATCATTGACATTGAATAACATCAGGAGTCCCGCAGACTGCAGACTATCTATCGAGTTCCAAGTACTGCAGCAGCAGACGTAGCTGCATTTGTCAAGAAAAGGCTGGGAGACTAATCGCTCATGGTGCATCAGCAGCACCTGGAGTCAAGTGTACAGATAACTAACGTAAGTTCCTACTTGATCCGGGTCCCTGCGAAGCACAAGAGCGCGCTCCTCTCCACTGATTTCTGGCCTAAAGGGCTGCGGCACTACTGGGAAGCGGCATGGCCAAGAAATCCCACACAAAATATTTAATTTAGTTTTAATTCCAATGTAATATTATGTGAATGATGGAAAGACGAACTTGACGCTAACGAACAGCATTGGCCTACCAAAGCCAAAAATAGGGACAACTGAAAAAAGGGAAGAAAGGCATTTGCCCAACAGGGGGACATACCAGGCTAATATAAAATTAATGAAATAATAATGTATATTTGTATGTCAGGTATTTATGATATGGGCCCGTGTTATTGGTTAAAACAACCAACGTCTGAAAAAAACGATTATTAAAATTTATCGGTCGATTGTTTGGGTCGGTTGTCGGCTAATTCGTGTGATGAGGTATACTACATACATAACAAATCGTCACGCCTTTTCCCCGGAAGGCTGGCAACGGTGTAATTCAACACCCACACTTCGCTGGGCGATATCCAGTCCCAAGTGTGACAGAGGGCGAGCCTGCCACCATACACCAGCCATGTAGCAGATGACATACAATACTCACAAATGTTCACACAATGAAGAAATTGGTGCGCGCTCTGGCTTGAGAGGCGGCCTTCTCCAACTAGGCTATCATCGCTCACTGCTTTATAGAAGTATATATATTTATGCGCACAACAGCGATTCAATATCAGCTGCAATTGCCTTCAAACTAGCACTAGCAGACCAACCTGACCTAACTGTAGGCTGATAGAAAGTCTGCAGTCTGCGGGTGTGTAGTCTGCAGGGACTCTGAATGTCACAGACAGAAATCTTACAGTCCCTTAAAAAAGTATCTTCAACATAAAGAAATCTGGGTCTTTATGACCACGACACTAGGAAATGAGCGTCTTGCAACGCAATTGAAGGTTTTTCTACATGGAATAGTGTGTATTTTTTATTGAATGATGTCAATAATCTATTATTGTAATATATTTATTTATACATTAACATTGTGTACACTAGAACATCATTATAATCAATAAAGCATTACTTTAAATAAAAACAAATGACACAGTAATTTAAAAATTGAGGCGGTATGCATAGGCCTTAAGATCGAAAAAAAATATATTTATCATTAATAATACAAATAAAAATAAAAAATGAATTTAAATAAAATAGTGAAACATTACAAAACAGCCGTGTAAAAAAAAACAAATAAGTAAGTGGAATAGAGAAATAAAAATAACTGAATTAAATTATCCTCACAAGTCAACGAAAACAATAAATAAAATGTCTAACAATACAAAACGAAATTACAAATAACATTGTATAATTTAAAATTATTTGGTCAGAAGCTCAGAGACCCTCAATGACTTCTTGAAGCAAAACACCATCAATAAAAAAACTATCACAAAAAATAATATAAAAAAATATTGATATATCCTTATCTAATAGACAATAATAAGAAGACAGCTATAATTTACGAAGTACGAGAGAAGCCCCGTACTGTAACCTCTTATTCCGATGTTTTTTTATGTTCATTTGCCGATATTACGTGACCAAAAAACGTATTGCCGCGCAACAAGGTTCATAATCTCGTAGCATCAGTGGCTTCTAGCCACGTTGCATTCACTTCGTAGTGATTATAGAATCACTACGAAATTAATGCAACGCTGCTATGAGTAGAAGAGATAATACTACAGTTAGCTGACGCTTAAACTTTAGCTGCTGATAGGACTAATTACGAGGTAAAGGTATCACGATCAATTTGATCACGTGAACAAATTGTCTACTTTGATTCTATTTCTACTATCGCTAGTGTAGAAGCAGAATCGCTATAATTCAACTAGGCTAGACGCGATCTGTCAACTTAATTTTTCAGCATTGGGACTACAGTGCAATGAACATCATAACGAATGTGCCATCTCATTATACAATAATAATTTAATCAACATAATTATATTGTCTACCAAAGGACTGATTGCACGAGTTTTTAATTAGTACTTAATGAATACATTATTGTTTCGGGAGTGAGAAGTTTGTTGCCAAAATTATTCTGTAGAATATTTTATTCATATTTCTACTTTGTTGACAATTCAATTAATTTATATTTCGAATTGAAAATGTACTGCATTAAAATTTCTTATTAATGTTTTATTTACTTAAATGCAAACACATTTAAGTAAGTAGAAACATTAATAAGCTAATCTAAGTGAGTATTGTAATTGGCCAAGCAAAGCAAACGAATAGGAGCCATATTGTTTTGAGGTAAGTATGTGAAGATATATGTAGGTACCATGATGTCACAGTTTGGGGCGAGCAACTGCAGCAAATGTATTATTTTTACAACACATTGACAGAATTTTAAATGTACTATGACAACATAGAGATGGTATCTACCCGTTTTAATGTAACGTAGCACTTTACGTAGTTACGTAGTAATTGGGCCTGCTACGCCGTAGCTCGAAGGAAGCTCTACGATATCCGCTACGGCGTAGCATCTAATGTACAAGCACGGCAGTTGTCTCGCTCACTCGCGAAACCATTTTATTAGGTATTAAGGAACTTTTAGTAAATATGCGACTGTCAGAGGTACTAAGTACACAAAAAGCAACGAAATATTAGAACAATGATCATTTTGATAGGCGTGGTAGACATCTAGACAAACCATAAACGTAAAAAAAACACGTTTGCAATCAATCTTTACATCCCCTTTAGATGTGAACATGAACATTGTCCTGGATCCTTTTGTAATACTGCTATCATACTTCTGAAGGGCGCATATTTATAAAAAGTACATTCAATTATTTTACATTAACCTAGTATAAAATACTCGTAGTATTGCGAGAGAGAAAGACAATTGCCACGTTTGTGTCTTCGTCTTAAGCTACAGAAATACAAAGTTTCTTTTAGTGTTACTATTTTTCTTAAAAAATTTTTTTTTTATTAATACTGTGACGTCATTATCTTCCACGGAAAAATCCTAAAACGATTTAATGTTTACCTTATTACCTTCACCATTAAGTCTACATTTACCGAACATTTCCAAATCCATCTCATCTCACGTATATTGTTAGCATATTACAAAGTTAAATCGCCTACCTGCCAACTCCTTCAATTTCGACTCACGTAATGTCATATCGTTTAGGTATCTACGTGGAAATCTTGTGAGTCTAGAACCGACGCCGATCACGTCGCGTACAAGACTGCCAATTCTCGAATATTCTGCATAATCCATTGCACTGCACTATACGTACAGCTAGCAGCAAAAACGCCCCTAACTCAAAGACTTTAGGAAAACGCGCGCGCGGCTTGCGTTGAAAGCTGTACGCTAGGGTCGGTCCTGGTAGGTATTGGAGAATTTTTCGAATTTATAAGCGATTTCGTCGTGTGCATTTCAAATCTATTTGAACCTTTCAAAGGCTTTGGCGTAGTAAAGTAGTAAACAGTTTTTAGTCGATTGAACGTTCGAGGCGTGCTATATGCATTTCAATTGCTAAGGAGTTTGTGTAAATGACGAATTTAGATTTAGATTTGGTTTTAATATTCATGACATTCACGTCATTATAAAACTTAAGGTTTTCTGTTTTTACATAAATAGATTTTTTACTCGACTGTGCAAGAAAAAGGGTTGTGTTTTTGAGTATGTGTGTATGTATGAGGTTTCTTTGGCACGCCCTACAGCCTAAACAGCTTGATGTATTTCGACATGTGAGGTGTTATTTGAATCGTCTTGATAGTGAAAGTGACTTGGGGTACTACATTTTGCAATCGGGGTTTTTGTTTTTCTTTCATAATGTTACTTGTCTGAAATGCATTTCAACAGCTCTGTAATCCAGACCCATAAGCTGAAGAAATTGATTTTTTATACTAACTCAATTTAAGCCAGGCAAACGAAACGTTAACACTTCCACGCCGAATCACGTAAAAGAGATTCCCGATTCTTGCCAATACCCGACACCCTAAATCACTTTACTTTAAGCACCACACCCGTGAGTATAACTTGATGATAGCGTTCGCCATTATCATTCCACCCTCATAACAAAAATGACAAATTGGGACTTCTTAAGCAGAAATTTGGGTACTTCCACTTTATCCCACCAAGCGTCCCAGCTGGCTCCTCATAGTGGACTGTGGAATGTTGGAAGTTTTGTAGGCGACTTTGCCCCACCAACCCATTCATGTGATTCATGTTGTCATGTAAAGTTTAAGTCTAAGGGTTAGGACGTCTTAAATTTTCTCTCTACAGATTTTTTTTTTCAAATAGTTGCATTATTTAAATGGGTTAGTGGTTGCAAAATCGCCTACAAAATGTTCACCGGTCCACTACGCTACACTACTAGGTGGGACACTTTACGGGAAACTTTATGCCATTGTCGAAGTGCCCAAAAATTTTAGGTTGCTTTTCAGGCACGTCACTGCATGCGTTATCTGGGTGAGTTCGAGCGTATCAGTTAAATCGGGATATGTCTTTAAAATATAGTGGGTTGTATGTGACCAGCCTAGGAGCATAATTTTATTAACCTTTTAACCGTCTGAGTTAGATTTACTTATCTGATAAAAATTATCGAGCCGATTCCACAGGGGACGACGTTTCTTTCTTTCTTTCATTTTGTTTGTCCTAGGCAGCAAAAATCATTGTCGAATAAAATCGCCTCCGGCAATTTAGGGGTTACCATCATATTACACCTACTCGTAAATCCGCTATTCTACTCCTTCGCAGTTATCCTTCTGTCCTATTCTATTCTTTGCCATTAACTTTACCACGTTATTCCGCATATTAATGTTGCCAACTGAAAAATGTTTACAACTTCCCCATTATTAATGACTGCGTGGGAGCGTTATTTATTGAGAGATGTATCGGTATAAGTTTGGTCGATATATTTCGAATAAAATGTTTTGATTGTCATAAACATGACTACGTTGCTTGTGGGCGTTGAGGTTTTTGGGGTTTTCTCGTATTTTAAAGGGAAGTGGAACACATGGCTAAGATGTCGCTGTTTGTTCGTTGGACCTTTCATGGGTTGATCTCTTGAACCGTGTATTAATTAGGTAGTTAATTGATTTTTTACACACACAAATCACACTAGTTCATTAAATACGGAAGTTTGGATGGATGTTTGTTACACAATCACGTCAGAACAGCGGAACGGATCTTGATACAATTTGTTACAGAGATAGATAGATAGATAGATAAATATATAGATAAATAGATAGATAGATAGATAGATAGATTTGTTTGTGCCTGAAATAGCACATAGGCTTCTTTTTAACTACATGTAGCATCGGGGGGTGCAGCTAGTTGAAAATGAAATAACCACAGTAAAGAAGACAAAAACAATTTTTACTTCAGAGTTACCTACCCACCTACTAAAGCACCTTAAACATATGTTAATAAATTTCCACATAAATTCTATTAACTCTAAATATGTCTTTAGACATGTCTATGAAAATTTATAATTTCACAAAATTTACATTCATAAACTGTCTAGAACTTAATTTCATAAAACATCAAAATATTCTAAAGTAACCTAAGTAGCATTCAATAAGCGTTTAAGTGAGTAGAACGGTTCAAGTTCAAAGGTTATGGCAACTTAATAAGCTTTTAAAGCCTCATAAATAATGCGTTCAAAGCATCGCAAAGCAGCTCGTTTGTTTTTCAACCTTCGCAAATTAATGTCAAAGCATTTTTAAATTATAAAGATGCTCGTAAAAGCCGTCAAAACCAATTTGCCAATAACACGATTTCAAAGAGATCCACAAATATGACGCAATTATCATAGGTCGGGTCAAGTCTGAGCAACAACAGCAACGGACGGACGACAGCTGACATGCGCGTGTCAGCTTTTTTGTAGGACAAGCTCAAACTGCCAGATGGCTTATCTATTTGAAAGTGGATTCTAATACTTATAGCCACTATACGCTATAGTGTGTAAATTTAATGTAACACAAGTAATACTACTAGTAATAATAATAGTATTTTAATGTTGTAAAACCAAACAGGAAACTGCTTGTCAAATTTTGGTAAACATGGCTCTGTTAGCGGACATTAAACATTGAACCACTAAATGAGTACTTAACGATACTTTGTGCTAGTAATTTTCATTTGATTCAGACCAAATCTTAGTAAGAGAAGACATTCACTAAATATTTTAATGACTAATTAATACAGTAAAATTGCATTAGGCATGCACTAATAATTATTTTCTGTAGTCGCATTCATTGCGCAGACATGTCCAAACCGTTAAATGGTAGAAAAAATAGAGATAAAAATGCGAAGGGATTTTTGACAGCCCTTCCAATTTATGAAAGGGATCAAAGTTGTTATTTATTAGGGCATAAATCGATAAGGGCCCATATTAAAGCGTTTTCGCTCGCGTTTTATAAAGCGAAATATTTAAGTGCGCGATTTAGGGGTGAATTGTGGCCTTTCATATAGGATGAGATAGCTTCGCCGGGATAAGGCTTGTTATGATGACTTACCGACTTACCGACGGTTCTATTAACAATAACATACATTGAGTGATTTGTATGTACCTGAAAAAGAAAATACTTAGGAACGGGCAGTGTGCTATGCGGCAGTTGCGGCTTCCATGCTGCAGGATCTTTTGGCATTTCAGTTAGGGCACCAGAGCGGTTAACCGATTTCAAAAAAGAAAAATGTTGTTATTTCAATTCGATAGAGTGATTTTTGTATCATTACGCAATCATTCCGCTAATTATAAATCGATTTTGATTATTGTTTTCTTTTGTTAGGTAGATCATACTTAAGAGGTAATACAATTCGTGTGAAATGAAAATATTTATTGTAACAACTTATTACCTATAAATAACTTTGTATTCTGGTTGCCTCACGAGGCAAGCCTGTATCGAGACAACCCGTAGTCCTGTTTAACACATTACTTTTTCGTCTTTAGTGTGTTTTGTAAGCTTTTCTTTTAGTAAGAAAATCTCCATAATACATATATGTTGAAAAAGAACGTACTTATCAAAAATAGTATGTAGATAATATTGGACCACCATGTTTATGTAATTTTTTTCAAAGTCAAAGTCAAAATGTTTTTATTCAATTTAGGTATCAAAGATACACATACGAACGTCAAAGTTATTTAAATAGACTCGACCGCCTTGTTCGGATAAAGAGCCTCTACTCAGAAGAACAGACAAGAAACTGAGGGGCATTATTTTTTCAAATAATAAATAAATTACAGTCTCACAAATTTTCGCTTACAACTAGGTAATATCTATAAATACTAGTGGCTACTTGGCGGAAGTGGATGGCTCCAGACATCTTTATCTTCTAAATAATTCTTAACCTTAAATCTTAAATTTTCTCTCAGTGAGCCCTGTTATATTTTTCGGGATTTTGTTGTAAAAACGAACGCAGTTGCCTAAAAATGACTTTTTTGACTTAGCCAGTCTAAATCTCGGTACAGCTATCCTATCCTTATTTCTAGTGTTATAATTGTGATAGTCACAGTTCAATTAAAATTTATGTAGATTTTTGCGAACGTGCATAATATTTTCAAAGATATACAAAGAAGGTAAAGTTAATATATTTATTTCTTTAAATAAATCTCTCAATGATTTGCGGGGACCCATTCCGTAGATAGCGCGGACCGCTCGCTTTTGCAAAATAAAAATGGACTCTTATCTACTTCAGCTGCTGATCCCCACAGCAAAATGCCATATGACATTATGCTGTGGAAGTAAGCAAAGTAAACCATCCGAGCTGTAGCTATATCCGTCAGTTGCCTAATCTTACGAACCGCATAAGCAGCAGAACTAAGTCTCCCAGACAGAGCATTAATATGTGGACCCCATTGCAGTTTTAGTTTAAAACATAACATATCGTCATGCCTTTCTCGAAGGGATTGGCAGAGGTGTGATACAACACAAACACTTCGCCGGACGGTATTCAGTCCCAAATGTGACAGGGGGCGAGCCTGTTGCTATACACTGGGCTCCAGTCATGTGGCAGATGACATACGAGTATGTCCACACAATGAACAAATTGGTGCGTGTCGTCGGCTGGGTTTATACGCGCTCCCTCTGTCTTAAGAGTCGGGCCTTCTCCAACTAGGCTATCATCGCTATTTTAGTTTATAGGTATAATAATATGTCAATACTTTAGGATACAGTCAAATTCTTAATTTCGATCGTTAGTTCCTATTTTGGGTTCGTGCCAATAGATCCTAGCATTAGTGTATAGTTACAATCAAAACTTATAGGTAATTTTGAAGGCCAAAAACTCACTAAGCTGAAAACCTGGCGTTCGTTGAATTTACCTGAAATCAGAAAAATCTTTGTTAGTTCAGAAATATATTAGTCCACATATTTTAAGACTAAACAATATTTTGCTTTTTATTCAGTGGTTATTATTTTTGTTTTTTTAACATCATACAGACATTACACTCCACGCACTCCGGTGACCTTGAATTATATTATTTATAAGGAATACAGGTAGAGGAGGGTTAGTCGTCTTAATCTAGAGTTAGATTAAAAGTTATCACTTATTGCCACATTGTGAGTACACCACGAGCAGACCAGCGGGTCGCTCGTCTGCTGATCAAGCAGCACCCGATCACGAGTATGGCGCATGTGCCAGCCATCGCTCTCCTCAACCACATAATATGAGGAAAGAGAACGACCCGACACGACGCCGCCGCAAGAAGGTGGTTTTATTAAGGTTGAATTGGTATATTTGTTTATCTGTTACAATCTTTGTTTCAAATCTTGCGACAGATTTTTTTAAATACTTCTTCGAAAAAGATTCAAAAGCTTTGCACACACATGTGAATTTCTGTGACAATTTACATAACTTATAAATATAACATTTTGATAACCGTTCAACGTACAAGTTTATAGTAATACTACTTGTCTGTACTTAAAAAAAAAATAATGTACCAGCGACAGTCTTGACTTCGCACAGTACCTATAAACCTTCCACGAAAAATTATCTTACCATTGCTGACAACCGCATCAAAATCCGCGTGGCTTAAAGTTTAATTCAAAGACAAATTCAAAATGTTTTTACTCAATTGGGTATCAAAGATACATTTATGAACGTCAAAGTTTTATAATAGACTCGATCGCCTTTGTATAAAAAAGAGCCATTACTCTTAAACAGGCAAGAAACTAAGGGGCATTTTTTTGCAATAAAATAAATAAATAATTATCTCACAAATGTTGGCTTACTAATAGGTAATATTATATTATTAGGTCCTTACGTATGAAATTAGCGTTTTGTCGTACTGATCAATTTGATCTGAAATATCTCCTCTTTGGTTAAGAATTAGAAATTCAAATTAATAAATTCAATTAGCTGGTTTTTTTTTCTTTGGAATACAGTCATTCATTTGTTATTTTCCTCATTATTTTTTCTTTGGCGTCGCTTATTACCGCGCAATGGAAAACATGAAATATCGGTATATTTACGAGTACGAGTTCTACCGTGGCACCAGTGCTGCAGAAACAGCTCGAAGAATTAATGATGTGTACGGCGCTGGTGTCGCTAAAGACAGCATGGTACGTTTTTGGTTTCAACGTTTTCGTTCTGGAAATTTCGACCTTAAGAACCAACCCCGTGGACGGCCGGAGATCAAAGTGAAAAACGAAGAATTAAAGGCTATTGTGGAAGCGGATCCATCACAAAGCACTTCAGAGATAGCAGCAGGCTTCGGGGTAAGTGACAAAACTGTATTAATCCACTTGAAGCAAATCGGGAAAGTAAAAAAACTCAAACGATGGGTACCTCATGAATTGAGTGAATCGAACTTGCAAACACGGGTCGCCTGCTGTGTTACTTTGCTCAACCGACACAATAATGAAGGGATTTTAAATCGAATCATTACTTGTGATGAAAAGTGGATATTGTACGATAATCGAAAGCGCTCATCGCAATGGCTGAACCCTGGAGACCCAGCCAAATCCTGCCCTAAACGAAAATTGACTCAGAAAAAGTTACTTGTAAGTGTTTGGTGGACTATCGCCGGTGTCGTTCACTACAGCTTTCTTAAATCTGGCCAAACGATTACGGCAGATATCTATTGTCAGCAACTGCAAACCATGAAGGAAGAACTAGCTGTTAAACAACCGAGATTGGTCAATCGCTCTAGGCCACTGCTGCTTCACGACAACGCAAGACCACACACTGCATAAGAAACAACCACTAAGTTAGCTGAGCTACAATTGGAATGTCTGCGACATCCACCGTACTCCCCGGACCTTGCTCCAACAGATTACCATTTCTTCCGGAATTTGGACAACTTCTTACAAGGAAAAAAATTCCACTCCGATGCAGCAGTCCAAACCGCCTTCAAAGAGTTTATTGATTCTCGCCCCCATGGTTTTTATAGTAAAGGGATCAATGAACTACCCATAAGATGGCAAAAGTGCATAGATAACAACGGTGCATACTTTGATTAATTAAATATATTTTACAAAAAAATATCGACTTTTTATTCCTCCCGTACAAAACGCCAATTTCATACGTAAGGACCAATATATCAAAGCAGATGTGGCTACTTGTCGGAAGTGAAAGGCTCCAGATCCCTTTGTCTTATAAATAATTCTTAAACTTTTCCTCTTTTCATTAATGTAGTTTTCACAAGGGATTTTAATTTTCCTTCGGTGTACTCTATTATATTTTTGGGGGTTTTACTAAGAAAACGAACCCAATTGCCTAAAATGGACTTATTTGACTTAGTCATTCTAAATCTTGTACTGCTAGGTAGGGTAGGCTAGTTACAGGTTTAGGAGTTATTATCGACAGACAGAGAGACAGACAGACGCGAAAAAGGACTTTGTTTTATACTATGTAGAGATAGAGAAGAAAAAGAGATACTTACTACACATAATTATGTAAGTAATACATTTTTAAAGGAAATATTTTCGTAAAAACAATCACTACAGTAATTAAGCTTTTTTCAACAGACTCTACACGATCAGTTCGCGTTCAACACGAAAATAAAACCAATTTAACAAGAACCATCATTTATCTAGCATCTTGTAGTGAAAGCGCGGAGGTGACAGCTCTCGTCAGATCGGTATCAGTTTAGCGATCAATCAAGATTGACGGCTTGATGGACGGTCAACAAGAAATTGAGTTGTGCTATTTAATGGTGTTCTAAAACGGTGGTTTATTTTGTTAACAGGTAAGCGGAATAGGGTAATTTGACTAATTTGTCGATCTAAATATTCCTTAGGCCGGATATCAAAATATTTGAACCGTTTAACTACATACTAGTTTCTACATATTAGTTTTACTAGTAGGGTCAACTGGGGCAAATACGTCTGATGGCAATTGCGTCTTTCGAAAATTACTGACAAACGCTTCCCGAATTAGGCAACCATGCCATCTTGTACAGATTATTGCAACTAGAGATTAAAAAAGATGCCGGTGACGCCTAATTTGTGAAGGGTTTATCAGTAATTCTCGAAAGATGCAATTCCCTCACAGACGCATTTGCCCCAGTTGACCTTCTACTAAATAAATAGTAGGTCGCCGCGAACTTTGACCTCGCAACCCCTATATCTCCACAGCTCTTACCCCTATTTGACTCATTTTTTAATTTAAAAATTGTACTTTAATTTACTTATTTTACTTTTATTTTTATTGGTTAAGGTATAAAAATAATAAACAAACTATACATATAAACTAAAATAAAGTAATTTGAAAAATGATGAAATGAATTAATGAATAATGAACTACTTGCCTGCAAATATTGAGGATTAGAAAAATCGTACTCAAGATAAATATATGAAATCATACTATACAACTAGGCTATATCCACTATTTTATATTACTAGCAACAGCTAGTAATATAACAACCCGCGACTTCGTTCGCGTTTTTTCAGTAAATAGTCTCCAAAAACCTTCCTCGTGATATACTGTAACTAATTATCAAATTTCATCAAGATCCATTCAACCGCAAAGCCGTGAAAAGCCTACAAACAGATAGACAGCCAGACTAAATACTTTCGATTTTAATATTACTATGGGCGGATAAATACGAAAGTTTGGATGGAAATCTGTTACTGATGAAATTAAGCACAGGGATAGATTATGGTCCGCAATGTGATATTTTTTAACCGTCAGTGAAACCGCGGGGCATAGCTAGTATGAACATACATATGACATGCATACCTACAAAATATGTAAACAAGTATAAATAAAAAAATTAAAAATCCCACGACATCGATTTTCTTCAAACATAGCTAAGACACTCCCGACTAATTCACCTTTCAAACAAAAAAAGCATAATCAATATCGGTTCATCCGTTCGGAAGCTACGATGCCACAGACAGAGACACACAAACTCACAGACACAGACACGTCACATAAAGCACCCCGTTGTTTTTGCGTCGGAGGTTAAAAATGACAGAAGTAAAGAACAGAGAATAAACCCAGCAACCTAGTAGTTAACTTGTGTATACTCTACTTATATAAAATCTCATTTCCCGCGACGTTTACACCACAAATAAAACAAAGAACAAGCCCAATTTTTCACTTCCGCACTAAACGTTCTCAAAAACGCCTTCATTATGTAAAAGTTGTCCAACTTCGCTCACTTCCAAAAAATTAACTCCGAAACAACGTTCACCAACCACTGGAATTAACCTGCAAACTGTAATTAACTCATGCAAGTTTACAGGGGAAGTTAAAAATTCTGAGCCTCCCACATCGGCACGGAATTATTTATCGGGGCAGTACTGAAGCTTGCGACGAGAGAGATGTTGGGTACTTGGCTACTGTACCCAACTACTGTACTTGAATGTAGGCCGCAGTTCCACTATTCTTATAAAGAGGGACATTAAATTTATGCCTTAGTTATGGACATTTTGCATTAGTTGTAAGCCAAAATTTGTGCTTTTGTTTTTTGAAGAAGAAAAAAATGCCCCTCATACTCTTTCCTGTTCTTCTGAGTCTCTTTTTTCGAACAAGGTAGTCGAGTCTATTATAAAACGTTAACGTTCATAAGTGTTTCTTTGATACTCAATTGAATATAAACATTTTGACTCTGACCTTGACATTGGTCACTTGCACTAATTATAAGAACTGCCTAAGTCCTAGCCTCTACCTAAATTTTCTTGCACGAACCTTTAGCCATTCCTTAGGAGACTCTTAACTTTATGTACCAGATAGGCGAATGTTTCGCTAATGTTGGCAACACAAACAAAAAAATGCAGTCTATGCTCTGCTGCGTGACGTTTTCCGAGCGAACTGTCAAAGGAATGTCAGTGGAGTAGCGCCTGAGCCGCTCGCCCCGCCAACCGGCACTTTGCACTGGAGCACGGAAGAGGACGGATCTCGTATTGTTTTTCTTTGGCGTCTTTCTGTAGTATTGATCTGGGTGTCCATTTGATTCATACTGAAATTACCCACATATTGTACATGGTTTGGATTATTAGAAGTATTAGCTGTTTACATTTACATTAAGGTGGTTTTGAAAACCACATATCATCACACCTTCCCTTCAGAAATAGTTAATACCGTCCCTCAGAAATAGTTTACACTGAATAATTTAAAATAGTTAAGCAAGGACTTAGGCAATACTTATATTCGGTGCAAGTGAGCATAATTTTGGTAGGGTAAAGTGGAAGTTTCCGCATCATTGAGTAACATCAGGCAATATGGCAGCAAAACGCAAACCTTTTAACAAATTAGTTATCAAGAGCGTGTCGAAACGCGCGTAGTAGGCTTTCGTAGTTTGATTATTTTCCATAATGATCACTTTATAACTTCAAAAAGGGGGAAGTTCTCAATTTGACTGTATTTTTTTTTATATTTTAGAGCTAGGTTGAAAAACTACCAGGAGAACATATCAAGACATTCATTTTTGTAAGGTCAGTTAATTCTGAACTATAATTATGTACATTTAAAGCAATTTGCAGTGGCCTGTCTAAAAGCTTTTGTTGAATTTGATCAACATAATTTGAAAGAGGGTATTAGCTATAATATGCCATGTCAAAAGTCTAGGTGGTTTAAAAACAGACACCATTATTGAAGACATTCTGCCGACCAAAATTCCGTCATCCATGGCAGCCTTTGATATAATATAAACATCAGGACACTTACACACACGGTCGTCTGACCCCAAACTAAGCAAAGCTTGTATTATGGCTGCCAGAGACTGATAAAAATACATATATATTTTTAAATACATACTTAAATAGATATTTACACCCAGACATAGAACAAACACAAATGTTCATCGCATTAATGTTTGCTCTAGGTGGGAATCGAACCCACGCCCCCAAGCTCAGAAGGCAGGTTCACTACCAACTGAGCCACCGAGGCAGTCAGATTGATGACTCATGCAGCTAATTAGCTTCGTTTCCCGGCTAACGCGTGCGAGCGTTCCCTTCGTTGTGCCTATGGCGGGAGGGGTCAAACCTATGACTTGATAATCACACTTCCTACTAATATTTTTAACGCGAAAGTTTGTAAGAATGGATGGATGGATGGATGTTTGTTACTCCTTCACACCAGAACGGCTGAACAGATCTAAATGAAATTTGGCACAGAGATAGATTATAGTCTAAAATAGCACATAGGATACTTTTTAACTGCGGGTGAAACCGCGGAGCGCAGCTAGTATATTATAAACGCAAAAATATAGTTGGATAGATATTTGCTACTCAATGACGCTAGAACAGATGACAGGATCTAGGTGTTATTTGGCACAGAGATAGATTATAGTTTGGAATACCACATATGATTTTAAATTTTTAACCGTTAGTTAAAGTCTTGAGCATGCTTATCATAGCCAGTCACCACAACAAACCTCGCCTCACGAACGTACCTCGAACCCGCCAACTCAAGCCTTCCACAATGGCTCTCAAACTTTCGCAGTAAATTACCAGAACGGCCTAAGTAGAAACACCTGTATACAGAAGGGGTAACTTCGCTGAATTTATCCCCATAGAAGGGAAGATTTAGCTGAGAGCCGTGCCGTATTTGTCTGCTTAATGGAGAGATAACTCGATTCGATTTTATAGTCTCAAGGTTTTATTGAGATTTAGCGGTTTAAAGTATTTTGAAGTGGAATGCAATCTGAGGGCATGACTCTACTATCTATGTGATTTACGAGGGAAATTTCCTGTACGTTGTTGGTACTAGTAGCTATTCTGCTCGCGGTTTTAGTCGCGTTTCTTGGCCTGTTGTACTTAATGATTGTATTGTTTTCTGTTAAAGAAAGAATTTGGAAAACCGGATCTCGTATCTCTTTCAGAGATTATACCCTACCATACTAAACATACAAAATTACAAAAATACACGTAACAAAATTAGATTAGGCTGTTCTGTCTATTTAGTTGAATACCCAAAAATAGGAAAATAATGTGCTTTCACGCTCTTATATTTAGTAGTCTTAGTATTAAGTCTAAGAAGATAGTTTCCAGACTTTTAAAAAGTAGAAGAGTCACAATTTGATTATATTTAAACTAGCTGCGCCCCATGGTTTCACCCGCGGTTAAAAAGTATCCTATGTGCTATTCTAGACTATTACCTATCTGTGTGCCAAATTTCATTTAGATCTGTTCAGCCGTTCTGGCGTGAAAGAGTAACAAACATCCATTCATCCATCCATCCATCCATCCATTCTTACAAATTTTCGCGTTTGTAATATTAGTAGGATTCTTATCATTGACATCACATATAACAAAATGCTAAGCTTTTTTTCACATGTCGTTTCATACTGGTTTGGCGGCAATCTCTCCTACTATGATAGACGTAGCAATAACCACCATTAGCCGCTCAGGCAGCTCAGTTGACATAAAAAGGTAGAACTCAAATAAAATCAATTACTGAATTAGGTATCGAAGATACATTTATGGAGTCGAAGTTATAAAAATGACTCTACTACCTTGTTCGGAATAAGAACCCCCACCCAACAGGGAAGAAATTGAGACGCATATTTTTTTTTTTCAAAATCTTGTCTCTACTGCCAGATGGACGACGAAGGCTAAGACGTAGAAGTCTTAGTCTCGGTAATACCCCTTGGGTATTGAACCCTAAACAACCTACCTCCTAAATACTCTAGACAACTCCTTACATTAACTTCTCAGACCGAGCACATCTTAAATTCTATGCGTCTCATTCCTAAGTCAGGCAGTACCCATTTAAGCACTGAATACCTCCCAAAACATGCCTAAAATATAGGGTTATTTTAACTCACTAAGCACCCGTTTGGTGCTAAACTAGATTTGCCACTACAAAGACAGTAACTTTCCAAGTTTCTGACTAGGTATGCAAATTCCATACGTATGTGTTCAAACATTATAAGCTCTATATACAACGTTATTAAAGTTAGGCGCAGACGGCATACTTGACGCCAGTATGTTAGTGTGAGCATTTGGGTTACTCACACTAACATCTGGCTTCGTAGAACTACTACTGTGATAGATGTTGCACAAGAATAAAGTGACTTTATTGAAGGGCTATCAATCATGTTTAATAGATAAGGCAAAAGTGTAAGTGATGGACTGCTACCCAAAGAAGATAGAATAGTAAGTAATAATATTTTAGTAAGTAATAATTTTATTAAATCTCATTTCTTGCATATACTTGTCTAACTGCCGCATCCAGAGACGTTATTGATTACTTAAACCATCACTAAAGGCTTAGGACCGCATGCTTAAACGACGCTCAGTAATAAATCTCGATGTAAAGCTGTTTTATGTACGATAAAATAAGTTTTAAATCGAGATTCATAACAGATCGTCGTTTTAGCATGCGGGCCATAATTTACAGAATAAATATTTACTTAGTGACAGTTTAAATAATCATTAACGACTCTGAGTGCGGCAGGGACTTTATTATCTGTCCATGTTCTATAGTTATTTTCATGAAAAACGGTCCAGTCTTTGTACCCAACTGTGTCAAAGCCAAAAAGGAGGCCATATGTTACATTGTGATGGTTATGACGTGTTTGACCTCTACGATTGTATGTCCGACTCTATGTTCCTTCGTAACAACTAGAAACTGCTAAACCAATTTTAATGAACGGTATGCCGTTTTGATTGCGTGAAAGACAGAGGCTTGAACTCGCTGTCCATTTTATTTTATTTTTTATTTTATTTTTATGTAGAATAGGTCTAAGATGGAGAACGACGATCTATAAGGTACTAATTCACTCTAGCCTTAAAGTTTTGCAGAGTGAAGAAGTACAAAAACGGCAGTTGAGTGAGGCCCTACAAGTGCGCTACTGCTCAGACCCGTCTTCGGAACGGTCACACCAGACTACATCCCGAAACACGACTAGGTCATTTCACGGCATGGCTTGGTCCGGTGGGTGGTAACTAGCCACGGCCGAAGCCTCCCACCAGATTTTTTTACATGATGAAATTTGATTTAAGAAGAAATTTCAGACAGACGGAGATAAAGTGACATAAGACAAAAATGCTTTCGCATTTATCGACCGAGGAAGCGTTAGCGAGCAGAGCGTCTATGCCTCAACTTCGGCGAAAATGTCTGTGAAAAAGTAAAAAAGTCTGCCTGCCGTCTGCCTGGCTGTGTTTCACAAGAATATGACAATAATGCAACCTAAAGAAATGCGACCTAGAGAATGCGGCTGTAGAGAAGGACAGCCGGACAGAGCCGGTCGCGAGGTCACAAAGCCACTGTGGTACACATTACTGTAGTAGAATTTTCTATCAAAGTCAAAACTGCTCAACTTAGGATACTGTTCATTTGCCGTATGAAGTTTAACAAGTGCGAGTACGCGCTAACACAATCTGCCAGCGTGTTAATAGACAAGTTTGTCTGCGCCGAGCCTAAACAACTTCGTAATACGGGTGAATAAATTACAAATCGTCGAGCGTGGCAGACAGAATCATTGGCCGAAACCACCACACCTCAGCTTTGGTAGTATATACTTCATAGGTACATAGTAGCCTAGAATACCTAAGCCAAGCTGGTAAGTAATTAAGAGCTATTTACATTGAGTTTTAATTCCTATGTATAAAGAAGCCGCACGTCACTACTATATTTCGTTCAACTGCAGCCATCCCGCCACACTTCACTTAGTTGCTTGCTAGCTCTCGAGTGCTCAAGTCGCTTCGACGTTTTGGTCGTGAGAAAACTACGCCTTAAAGGCTTTCTAGCGGTGCGTGTCTAAATGTGTGGTTAAACTAGTAATTATTGTTTCAGCGCTGCAGCAAACTTTAGTTTAAACTCTCAACGAAATGGAGCATGACCTTTTCTTTGATAGCTTCTCTGTACGTAGTAATAGTACTCAATGGCTATTTATAGTTTCTTTTGACACCTTAAGATGAGAATCAAATGATCTGATACCATAGAGCTGGTCTGACGATGCAGTCGGAAACAAGGCATAGGAACTCCCCCACTAAGCAAGCATAGATGTAATAGGGAGTATTCTATGGAGGCTAGTCCCGCGGCGCTGTTTGAGTCCGTTATCTTCATGACATCAATGTCATAATAGGATTGTAAAAGCTTTTAAATTAAAACTTATTGAAAGCGGTGCATTTATGGAGTATTACCTGATACCCGCGACTTTGTTTGCTTTTATTCAGAAAATAGTATCCAAAAACCTTCCTCGGGAAATACTGTAACTAATTATTAATGTAAAAGATTGGATAGATACTCGTAATTGTAGCTCAATCACGCCAGAACGGCTAAACGGATCTGAACAAAATTTAACAAAGGGATAGATTATAGTCTGGAATGGGACATATACTCTTTTTAAACCACATGTAACGCGGAGTGCAGCTAGTTATAGACATCCAAAAAAGTGAAGGAATGTTCTTGTGAATGTTTATGTTCATGTAACTCATGTATATCTTACACTATTTGAAGAGGACTCTGGTTTCCGTAGCACAGTTTTTGACGTGACAACGTCTAATAAATCGATGAACGCCGGCTGCACGCACGAAAAAGGATAACTCATTGTCCCGTTACGTCCGGTCGATCGGAACAAGCGCTACATGAGCAAGCGAAAGGCACGATCGGCTTGAGCGTTCGGCTTGCGCCGCATCTGACTCTCTTCCACTCGATTGGCCTATGTGTCCAAGGAGAAGATTTTATTAATGTTTTGTAATGGCGTTGTCACGTTAAACTATCATCCGTAAACTGACTTTTTTACTAGCTCGGAAACAAGTGGTTTCAATATTTTTTTGTACGATTTAGTATGTCAAATTAATAAAATTATTGATTGATTGATTGATTGATTGATAAGTAGGCCATCTATAAAATAATTTCAGTTACAACATCGTATTCAAAAACAACGCTTAGTCATGAATCTCGTTTTAAAACTGTTTTAAGAGTCCGGCGACCTAACTAATTTCGACCTAGGCGACCTAGACTAACTTCGCATTGGCTTAAGATATTCTATCGCCATTTCGTCTAGAAGAAGAAGACGAGTGAAGAGAGCGAGCAATGATACTGACGAGCCTCTAAACTTACCTACAGAGTGACAAAGTGCAATTTCAATTTTTTTAATGACTTTTTCACTAAGTACTGTAATCATTCTTAAGTAACTAAGAATTTCCCTTGTATTATTGATTCATTTAACAGCTAATGATGTAGACAACCTCCCTATGTAATGGAATTTTTGATTTGCTTTGTCTACCTATTGAATAAATCAGTCAAAAGTGACCCCTTAAAATGCGGATATTTTTCATAGCTCTATTTTCGCTTGAGAACGTTTTTAAAAAAAAACATGAACATAAGGGCGAAGATATTGTTAATTTAATTGTACATGCTAAATTTCATCATCATCTGACAAACGGTTTTCAAGAAATTTTAGTAGTGCGTTTGTATGGAAATTTCAGAACGTCGCGGCCCTCTTATGTTTTGAAAATCCGGTTTTAAATAGAGATTCATAACTGAGCGTTGTTTAAAAACATATAACACAATCCCGAAAAAGAGATGCCTAATATTTTCTACACAACATTTAGCGAGGGAACCAAGTACACAGAATTATCTTTTGTTTAGTTTAGGTCTTTGTTTTCGGCTTTCGCTCAACAAACGTAGACTAAATACCTACCTATACTATATTATTATAGACAAAGACTTGACTTGTTTGATCTTTTTTTTGCCAATTTTGCTTGTGAGAAAAATCCAGCCATTTTGTTCTTCATTCTGTATGGTTTTTTGTAACATCCTTCGTAACTAATATTATTAATACGAAGTGAGTTTGTTTGGAACGCTTTCACGCCTTAACAACTCAACCGATAATTACGAAATTTTACATACACATTGTCCGGGATACAAAAAAGGACATAGATTACATTTTATCCCTAAAAAATTTACAGTTCCTGTGGGACCGCGGGGCGCAGCTAGTACATCCAAATATTTAACAGTCTCTACTTTCCCCGAGGGGACTGGCAGAGATGTACAACACCCACACTTTTTCGGACGACATTCAGTCCCAGATGTCAACACCAGATCGGCAAGTCTGTCGCAATACACCTAAACGGGCTCAAGTTTTAGAGTAAATTGTTCGTTTTTAATGCGATGACACAGTTACTGTTGAAGACTTCTCTTTTCTCATTTCCCATTAATATCTTCTACGTCTAAGTAAATCTGCCAAGGAACAAACCAGGATTTCTCTGGCATACTTGAATTATTTAATAATCGCTCAAGCTCGGTGTTGCCGGAAAAAAGAACATTTCCCCAAAGTGCTGGGAAAATTACCTCACAGTGTGGAGATGTGACAGCGGGGTAATTTCGGAGGTTTATATTGGGATTTATGAATGAGAATACTTTTTGGACGTCGGAGTCTGCTTTGAAGAGGATTCATGCCTTTTTTTGCGTCAGATAATATCGTTTTGCTTACACTTAAACGTTGTATAGCCTCGGAATAGTTATACCTACAGTGTTTTGTCTTTTTCTTTCTTTTAAATTGTTTAACTCAATCGATTAAGACAAAACACTATTTTACTGTCTCGAAGCTTTACAACGTTCATTAATAAGAGGGTTAGAAATAAACTAGTCTTTTGCGTAGGGCGCGGACCGCATGACGGCGCAGAACCTTCTGTAATTAATTGTGGAAAGCGCCATCTAGTTTCATTAGTTTCAAACTAATACCTTATTTTCCAAATATACATATTTATACTTAACATATCGTCACCTCTTTCCTACAAAGGAGCTGGTAGTGGTGTACATGATGTTAAATACACACAATATAAGTTCATAGTACCTGGATGACCGAGCTTTGCTCGGTATTTTTTTTTAAATTGTGTTTTTTGGAAAATAAACAATTGATTTTAGTCTAACCTCAAAGCAAACACTCATTGACTTTGTGTTACTTAACAACGCCATCTGCTGTTGTGTCGTTAAAGCAATTAGTTGCTCACAAAAAATAGTATTATTATTCGCCAATAGATGTCAGGAAGAGGAGACTACTCAAACGCCTCCTTTTTATTATTTTTCTTCCAAGTTTATGTTTAAGTTGATTATCGATAAAACACGAATAAAATGACATTTTCTAAAAATGATTCCTAGCTAGATCGATTTATCGCCCCCGAAACCCCCTATAAACTAAATTGTATGAAAATCGTTGGAGCCGATTCCGAGATTCCAATTATATATATAAATGACGGCGCGAGATATCATTGGATAAAGAAAATCAGTTTGAGAGTTGTTAATCGATAGTTTTAATCTGTGGTTTATGACGATTAATCGATTTGTTGATGGTAATTTAGAGCGGTTAACACCGAATGGAGTTGCGTTTGGGATTTCGGGCGAACGTCATGTCTGTCAGTCAGTGGTTGACAGGACTGGGCTGAAAGCGGTCGCACGCAATGGTCATTCGTAAACCCATTACTCTAAATCGCCAATTATCTTTGTGATCATTAATTAACTAAGTAGTCTAAGTGACTGTATAATTAAAATAGTGAAAAGTCTACACTGCTGTCCCCTTATTTCAACGTTCCTGAAGTTTGACGCCCACCATAGATACCCGTGATGAGAAGTTCATGGCTCAGAAATTAGACACGACACCGCGGCCTACTAGATTTTCCCCGTCACCAGAAGTGGAAGGTCACAGCGCAGCGACCTTTCCTATGTTTCTCCGACATCAATGGGATCAGATGCGACGGCGTGGCTCCTCTTTCCTACATTACCCCGATATCAGGAGTGAGATGTGAAGGCTCGGCTTCCTATTTCTCTATGTTTCCCCGACATCAGAATTGGGATAAGACTAATGCCCACAGTTAACAAGATGAGTGCTGAAGATGATGACGAGGACCACCGCTCTCTTTCCCCGACATCAGAATTGGGATAAGAATAACGTCCACAGCAACAAGATATGGCTCCGTCTTTGGCTACAATTGTGCAATGATCTGGAAGCGAAATAACATAGCAACAGATGGTTGATAGGGTCGCTCCTACGTGCTATTATTGTGGAGTGTGCGGACTTTTTCTTCGTGGTGCATGAAGGGCAGCAGGGCGGCAATGAGAGAGTGAGCATCGAGTAGACGTCTGCATTATCTCGACGGCGATTGATTACACCTAGTCTATGCTATGTGACGCAACTAACAAACAACGAGAGACGAAGGATAGCAGTGTACCGAACAAAACGTCGACGCCTACGTGTTACTACGGCAACGAGGTTACATCGCCACTCGTTGATCGAAAAAGGGCACCAAAATTAGCAGCAGCAACGTGCGAGATCCGGTCAATGCCTGGGGGGCTATTCCTGAGCGTGAGATGAGATGAGATTTTATCTTGGTCACTCTCACACCTATGACATTTTGAACTAGAGCAACAAGGACGCAAAATGGTGAGATGAGAATCTCAAATCTCCGAATAGGGTCCCTGGAGGGCTATTCTTACAACTCGAGATACCATCTTATCTCAAAAAAATTCCTAAATTCGAGATGCCTTATTCTATTCGCTGGAGATCGAGATAATCTCGATGGCTGGGGCGCGAGATGTCTCGAGTAGTCGGAGGCAGTGGAGACTTCCAGGGGGGCTATTCCTGCGCGTGAGATGAGATGAGATTTTATCTTGGTCACTCTCACACCTATGACGTTTCAAACGAGAGCAACAAGGACGAAAAAAAGTGAGATGAGAATCTCAAATCTCCGAATAGGGTAGTAATGAATCGAGATCGAGATGAGATGAAAATCTCTTATCTCCGAATTGGGCCCCTGCACTATGAAGCAGCCATTGATCACCTGCGAGTAGCAATTGAATCCGGTGAGAAGTTTTCATTTTATTTGATATTCGTAAACGATGTATGTCAGAGTGTTATTTTCTATTGGAGTTGTTTAAAGTTTGAAAATACCCACAAACAGTTTGGTCAGAATGTGCCGATTACGGCACACACAGACGAGTCATGCAGTCAATAGATAACTTATTTAGTGTCAATGCTTTTGATAAAACTAAGCCTGAGGGGCAGTAGCCGGTAGGACAGTAGCCTGTGTAATAATAGCCTGTGTGGCAATAGCCTGTGTGGCACTCGCCTGTGTGGCAACAGCCTGTGTGGCAATACTCTGTGTGGCAATAGCCTGTGTGGCAATAGCCTGTGTGGCAATAGCCTGTGTGGCAATAGCCTGTGTGGCAATAGCCTGTGTGGCAATAGCCTGTGTGGCACTCGCCTGTGTGGCAATAGCCTGTGTGGCACTAATCTACATGGTACTGTCTTATGTGGCTCCAGCCTGTGTGGCAAGCTTGTGTGGCAAGCCTGTGTGGCAAGCCTGTGTGGCAAGTCTGTGTGGCAAGTCTTTGATAACCTTACTTTTGTTGCATTATAGTCTGAGTGACGATACCTAGCCTGTGTGGTAAGCCTATGTAGTAAACTCCGCCCGGTGTAACATTAAAGTACGAGTAAAATTAAAAAAAAAACTCGTAAAATGTTAACGTTCGTACTATTTAAAGTTATAGTTGCACTACACAAATCCCTATTAGCACTTCTCCATACAGTTGTGTTGTTATTGTTAAATTTCATGAAATTGTATTTGTACCCATTACATAACAAACAGTCTTTCCCTTTTTGTGATTTTATGAAATTCATTATTACTTAATGAAAGAAATCAACACTATTTGCATTTTAGGATTGTCAAGCTGACATACTTTAAATATGCCAGTAAGACCAAGGAGTTTAAGAACGCAATAGCACCTTTATCATAGAGTTTCAATGAGGCAATTGAGAAAGTAGCATTTCGAGAAAAGTAAAGTGCACTACATGTGTGATGTGATATGAATTGTTTGTTAGTTTATTGATATACTACACACTAATAAAGTGGTACAAAGGACAAAAACGAATGAAAGTACAGTCTGCAGCAGTTATTTAAAAAAGGGTCGAGAATACGCGTTGTCGTTTCAGGAAGATCTCAATTTTGGCGGTTGTCAATTTTGGTAGATGACGATTTAGGATGTTGTCGTTTTCGGAAGTTGTCAATCTAGGAAGTTTCACCCTAGGAAGTTGTCGTTGTCACCCTGAGGGACCTAGCCTGTGTGGCAAGTCTAAGTAACAACTTTAATGCCATGTTATTCGTTTGAAATTGGACACAGCAGTTTACATAAGTCCAAACCGCGTATGTGTACCGTCATTGGATTTTCAATGTGGCTTGATTAAATTCTTGGAACATTGGATGTATGATTAATAATGTAGTTTTAGCCTCGATTATTCGATTGGTCCCAATACAATTTATTTCACTAAAAGTCAAGTTGCTTATTTCAATTATCATGACAATTTATGGGGATAGGTAACGAATATGAAGTTACTGTTGGAAGAGTCGATTATACTCTGGTACGATGTTTATGGTTGGTAGAATTGGGTTTAACTGTGTTTTGTGTTTTTCTATAACTGTGTTCGCTTTCTGTGAAATTGTGGAGTTAGATTTGACGGTCAGAATGACCGAGCGTTAAGTGGTTACTTGAGCTGTTTTATGATTGTCCACAGATGATGAGATGGACTATTCACCCGAGGACGTGTGAAAATGCAGGATGGCCGTGACGGCGCGAGATATCATTGGATAAAGAAAATCAGTTTGAGAGTTGTTAATCGATAGTTTTAATCTGTGGTTTATGACGATTAATCGATTTGTTGATGGTAATTTAGAGCGGTTAACACCGAATGGAGTTGCGTTTGGGATTTCGGGCGAACGTCATGTCTGTCAGTCAGTGGTTGACAGGACTGGGCTGAAAGCGGTCGCACGCAATGGTCATTCGTAAACCCATTACTCTAAATCGCCAATTATCTTTGTGATCATTAATTAACTAAGTAGTCTAAGTGACTGTATAATTAAAATAGTGAAAAGTCTACACTGCTGTCCCCTTATTTCAACGTTCCTGAAGTTTGACGCCCACCATAGATACCCGTAGTAGTATATTATTGAGAGTTCTAACCCAGCGTTATTTGCGGTTGTGAAAATGTTTTTACTATGGTGTGAAGTATGGCGAGTGTGTTTTACCAACCGCAAAATGTCGTGTTAAGTTTGTAAAAAATGTTTTTTTTTTAAATTTGTATGTGATTGAGGCCATGGCTCCAGTGGCTTCAGTCGGGCGGGCTAGAGTTCCATTCCGTGGGCTGGCTGGGGTGAGATGGGTGTAGGGCTCCGGGTGGGGTAAGATGGGCTACGGTGTAGGGCTCCGGTTGGGGTAAGATGGGCCACGTAGGGCTCCAGTGTGCGGCGGCGTATGATTTCTAACTCACGTTTATTGCAGTTGTGAAAATGGTTTTACTATGGTGATAAGTATGGAGTGTGTGTTTAACCAACTGCAAAAGCTGTCCTCTTTGTGTTTTTTTTTTTCGGATGGGGTAAGACGGGCTATGGCGGGGGCGGGGGCGGGGGCGGGGGCTATGGCGGGGACGGGGGCGGGGGCGGGGGCGGGGGCGGGGGCGGGGACGGGGACGGCGGTGGGAGCGGTATCTTGCGGTGAGTGTATTGAGGACAGTTTCGATAGTTACATTGTAACAATCAAGTAACGGAAATAGCTGTGGTAGTATTTATATCTAGGTATATATATTATAAGACAAATTAAATAGAGGAATTATGAATGAAACAGTGATTGAGAGAGAGATAGAGAGAGCGGTCGCTGTGCGTGTATCAGTATACAAAAATGTTGGAAAACAGCTGCTTTACCCCTCAGTTTCCATACTTTAGTTTGAGAATGACGCGTGTGAAGAGTTTTGTAAATTGGCCCTCCCATGCACATCAAGATCCGGAGAGGTTGGCAGACGCGGGATTCTTCTACATCGGCTGTGAGGATAAAACCATGTGCTATTATTGTGGTGGAGGTCTGTGCGATTGGCGAGAGGATGACGATCCCTGGCGAGCACATTTACAGTACTTTAGTCGATGTCCATTCGTGTACATTCACTTAAAACTAAATAAAATAAATTTGAGTCGAGTTGAGAGTTGTTCGACGAGGTTTGAGAAATAAAAGAGTGTTTTTTTTACTTTTACATATGTTTTTTATTTAATATTCCAATGACCCCAGGCTAACGTATTTACATTATCATCGCAAATATATCTCTTATCATCATTACTAGAGAGCACTTTCTTTCTTTTGTTTAGTGTGTATACATTATGTTTATCACTACAGATTATGTACATGGTTGCATATTGTTGGTAGTCCCGACTAAGGGCATTTCTGTAGTTTGTAAAGTGTAGAGCTCTTACAACTGCAGCAGAAGTGCCCTTGTTTTTCTTCACAACATCATCATCATCATCATCGTCACTTTTAAATTTATAAGCATACATTTTAGAGCGTAAGCCTACGAATTCTTTTATTATACGTCCGTTGCTTTCATCTTTCATCAAACCGAGAACTTTTTTATTCACCAATGGTAAGTTATAGATATTGTCTTTTGGAAAATCCGACGTGTCAAATTTACCCTGCAAGTCATTTCTGATATCTTCGTAAAAATTCTCAGTTTTGATTTCATAAATAAAAGAATCCGTATCAGTGTAAGCTAATTGTACATTGTTTTGATATTTAGGTAACATGTAAGAGTAGTGAAAGTTGTACATAAGATGTTTGGAAAGTTCCAATACAGTGAAACCGACATAAATTGGTTTGTTGTACAAAATCTTAGTTTTGTTCATCTGAACTGCTACAAAGTTCTCAGAGAAAATTCTTCTACTATGGAAATTGGGACGTGCTATATACCGTTCAATACCATATTTGGACTTGGTTTTTGTCGATATATCAGACCATGATGTGCATAAATGCACATCGACCCTTTTCGCTACATTTTCTATTGTTTTCCCGAAAATTGAATTATTCATGAGCTTATAAAAATCTTTTTCAAACGAGTTTGTTGCCATAATTCTCTTGTTGGTGTTGAAATCAATATACGATTTGAGCCAAGGTGATTGATTAAATGACAAGATTCTATGAATTTTTTGACAAATTAGACCATGCTCTACACATTGTTTCAGATTCATATAGTGAATGATGTAATGCTTCTTAGATTCTAGAGTGAGTAAAAGTTTTTTTGTTTGACCGTGAGGTGGTTTTTTTGTTTCAGGACAAAAAGGATAATCATTGTGTAAATCATGTAAAAAATTTGGATAATCAATATCAACTTCTAAGATATATCCAACCTCCGAATCAGCTTTTTGTTGTTTGATGTCGAATGTATTAATGTCATTTTCCGATAACCATTTAAAGTTTCCTAGAGGTAAATATTTACTCATAGCCTCACCATACAAATTATTAACATCTAGGTAAACAATAAATTTACTTTCTTTTTCCGGATTGTATTGATTGTCCATAAATTTGTTGTTGGCTTCCACGTGTCTTTTTGAGACTTGACTTATCCCACCTCTAATACCTGCATTTAAAAACTGAATCATTTCATAATCGGTGAGAAGTTCAATATTTACACCTGTTTCCCTTAACATTGCATCCCATGAAAGACCCGGTGCGGTTAAGTACCTACATGGATCTAATTTGTATGTAGCAAGACAAACTTTTCGAAAGTTTTCAAATACCTCAACCAATAATAGAACATCTGTTTTTAGATATAAGTCAGAATATTCACCTAGATTGTTTATATTGAATGTGTTCCACACCTTTTGAGCATGATTGTAGTCTTCAATAGAAATGTGTGTCTGTGTCAAAGAGCTATAAAATTTTTTTTTATCGGGTAACGTTTTTTCTTCAAGTTTTTCCCAACAGTCAATGTATTCGTAGGGGAAGACACCTTTACGTGTCAAGAGAGACATTTGCTCATTGTCGGGGAAATAATGTGGTAGCACCATGAATTGATCTGTAGAAAGATTTTTAGCTAGTTTTTCTAGACTAGATGACATAAATTTAAACGAGTCTACAAATCTGATTGTGATATCTTTCGTTTTTCCCCCTTCACAATCAAAAGAGATTGTCTGACTAAACGATACATATTTTTCTTTATTCTGCGCGATACAAGATATTTTTTTTCCATCCTCTCTGGCTGCCAATTCTTTGATAAAGATATGGCTATCATAACCAGACAAGTTATGAAAAAATATAGGAACATAATCAGGTATTGAATAATTTAAGTTACATGTGTAATGTGCATACCCTCTTATTTTACCTGTTAGATGACAATGGTCTAGAACCTTTCTATCAGTAGGTAGAAAAGTCTTCTCACATATATGACATGAATTGTTTTGTGGAAAGTCATCGTTGTCGATATTATCGCTGATTGGCATCTTTTTGGAGATAATCTTCCCAATTTCACAAACGTCAGAGTAAATACTGTCAACAAACTGTTTGACACAATCGCCACTTCGATATGTGACAAATTTTGACAATGACTCATCGTAATTACAATGAATGTAATATGCAAAGCTACACGCTATATGCTCTTGAGTGTAATGTGAATTTTTCTCCAAATTGTTGTGTAATGGAACCAAAATAGATTCAAAGTCTGCATAGATAACAAATGGTATTGAAAGTTTGTGTTCAAAATTTTTAAATTTTAGATACTTTTCTTTTGAAGATGGAAGCTGTATCACCACTTTCTCACACCCCAATCTTTTATGAATTTGTAGTTTTTCTTTGCTCGCAAAATATTGTAGACAAGAGTCACAGAAAAACTTTTGACCGTTATGCTTCGATAATTGAATACCCACCAAACGAGATAGATTTTTTATCCAGCAATAATGCGCTTTCTTTTGATCTTCAAAATACAGCAAATTAACATGACGGTCACAAGTCTTTGATGAAATGTACAAAGGTGAAATATATTTTTCCTTAGCTTCTAAACCATACACGTTTACTTTGATATTGTTTAAAGTCTCAAAGTGTTTGATATCCTTAATAGTAATCTTTAATGCACAGTCTATTCTATCAGTTTTCAAAACTGTTTCATATGGAGGGTAAGATGATACACGATCTGCATGTTTTTCAATTGGAAAAAGAGCACTGACGACACTCCAGAAAAAACAAGCGTTATCAGTATTCTGTATATTTACACACGCTCGTTTGAGTTGTATCCACTTTGGTAGTGGGATGTATGAACTACCTTTCATAGGATTGTGTTTATTGATGTTAACTTCTAAAAACTCAATCTTCTCCAACGCCCATCCACTGTTGCGTTCTTGAAATGCTTCACACTTGTTGATTATCTGAGATGAAAAACTCTCGACAAAACTGATCATATCTGACATTTCTCGTATTTCCACATTTTTCGTGTTGAAAGACTTTAAATCTCTTGTAATGACGTCATCTTTTGTAGTTAAGTAGGTCCCGAATAGTTCTAGATTCACTTTAATTTGCTTATTAATTTCTAATTCCAATCCAATTAGCTCTATGACTTTCGACTGCACGTTTGCCAAATAAACTTTGGGATCTAAATCTGAAGATCCGTTTATTCGGTAGCTTATGATTCTACACTTGAAAGCATTGTTCACAATATATACAAAATAATCTCCATCATCTTGTTCACATAGTAGTTTGTGTCGTTTAGTTTTTGAGTGAGCAATCAACTCATTACTCTTCACTTGCACATTGCAAAAATGACACTCCAACATTATAGTTGAAAAAACTAATAACTAACAAAAAAAACTGAACACCTTCACAATGAGAGATGGACAAGTAACAACTAATAATACATTGAACAATAACTTGCTTTATAAAAAAAAAAGATGTGGTTTGAGGTTTGTGAGAGAGAGAGATAAGAAACAATGTATGTGAGGTTATAATATAGTTTATTTGTCTCTATATTAAAGATGAATACAATAAATACTGTAACGTAAAATACTTAATTTCTACATCCACAAGAGATGACTCATCGCAGATAGTATTCATTAGAGAAGAGGCTTCATACAACGTCTTCACTTGACTAAGCTTGAATCTTTTTCTAAAGTAACTCATACGGTTTTCATAGTAGTATTTAATTTTATGCAGTTGTCGAATACGTAGGTTGAGACAATTCAGTATCTCACAGAGGTGCCACCATTCTTCACGACATAATCTTATAGATTGAACTTCTGTGTACATCATGATAAAATTGTCTCTTCCTTCTTCTTGCATGTCCATAAATGATATACTTCTTGATTTCTCTGGAGTTGAGTCAGGATTTGGTGGTGGAATAGTGCCGTTGTTGAAAAACTCTGAAATATCCGCTGCATTGTCCATAAGTATTGTCTCCCACTCTTGCTTGGTTAATATAATTCGATTATTGATATCGATACATACTTCCAGACCTGGATTGATAGGACTCAATGCTCTCAAGTATGTAGCTATGTACGGTATCGAGTTGGAGATGTTATATACATTCTTAGACAATTCAAAGTTAAATGGTGGAATTGATGGTGCGTATGAATAATGTTGTACATTAAACATTTTATTATACTGTTTTTTTGTTAATTAATAATTAACACCCTATTGAAGTGAGAAACAGGACTGCTTACCGAGTTGAACAGAACAGAACTGAACAGGTTTGAACAGGTCTTAACAGATCTGAACAGGATTAAACAGAACAGATCTGAATAGGTATTAACAGATCTGAATAGGATTAAACAGGTATTAACAGGTTTGAACAGGTCTTAACAGATCTGAACAGGATTAAACAGAACAGATCTGAATAGGTATTAACAGATCTGAATAGGATTAAACAGGTATTAAAAGGTTTGAACAGGTCTTAACAGATCTGAACAGGATTAAACAGAACAGATCTGAATAGGTATTAACAGATCTGAATAGGATTAAACAGGTATTAACAGGTTTGAACAGGTCTTAACAGATATGAACAGGATTAAACAGAACAGATCTGAATAGGTATTAACAGATCTGAATAGGATTAAACAGGTATTAACAGGTCTTAACAGATCTGAACAGGATTAAACAGAACAGATCTGAATAGGTATTAACAGATAGGATTAAACAGGTATTAACAGGTTTGAATAGAACATAAGGATTTTTTTAACTGGTTAGTTTTCGAACTGTTTTAGATAAGATATCGTACTCAAAGAGTGAGTCGTTGATGATAAGACAGTGAGCTGTTGTATTAGTCGGTAGATTTTTTTTAAATTCCAATTCTAGTTTGATATCAATAGCACCACCAATAAAACGAGATGAATCATTCTGCCTAGAGCAATCGATAACAATCAGAGGTGTTTTTGTTTTGAAATTTGAAGGATTAATTTGAACGTTAAAATTATTTGAACAATAGTATGACTTTCTAAAGTTAATAAAAGCTTCGTATAAAAGGGTAAACATTCCCTTCTCAAAGTCACATGCGAATGAATCATACGGATAATATTGAGAGTTTAGGTACAATCGAGCGTTTAGAAAATTGCTATGGTCAAATAGACTCATATCTTTATCTGATTCATTGTTACGTGCATGTTGAAAACCTAGAATAACAAAACGAGGTTTTTCCAACTGAGTGGTAGTCTTCACAGTCCATACATGTCTTTGAGATGTCGGTAGCACTGGATACTCATACAGATCCCATGAGCGGAATGCAATAGTAATTGGAATATTGTTTTCTACGTACTTTAACAAGTTGAGTTTTTCCTTGTCGGATACCTTAATTGTAGGCATACGCCATGAAATGCGGGTTAAGTCTATATGAATCTTTTTTGTGGGATCCTTCAAGATAGCGCAGTTTAAATTAGAAGAGCTCCTGTTCAATACTAGTTCATGCTTTGCGTTCACAATTACTTTTTTATAATCTTCAGCAAAACCCAGCAGGTGTCGCAGCGGAACAGTGAAAGAAAAATCTCCCTCAAATTCTTTAAAACCACCTAAATTCCATCCACTATTTTCCAAGGCACTGCTCTCATCCTTCCCATAAGAAATAATTCCTTTCATGGTGCTGGTAATACCACAGTTTTTGGTTCTATCAATTTCTACTCCATTTAATTCGTAGCGTATATCTTGAAAAAGAAAGGCTAATGCATTGTTAACAAGAGTACAATCTTTTGTAATATTACCCTCAATAATTAACTGACTCTCGCAAGGTAATACTATTAAATCTTGACTATTAATACAAATGCGAATCTCATCATTGTTCTTGTAAGATTCATTGTAAGGTGTGTATAAGTGGTATTCAATACTTTCAATACTATCATCGAAGATAACTTTCTCGCCAATATTTAAAATGCTTGATGTGTCGGCCATTTCACTTCTAGGCCCAAGGATTGAAGGTATACCAAGTTTTCTTTTCTTATTTTGTTTAGTTTCACGCCAATTTGTGGGGTTGTTAACACCGTGCTGGTATTCGAAATACTATGATTCAATACACTGCTACCATTGTTTTTATAGATAATCATACTGCCTTTCTTAAATGTAAACGCAGTGATATGTTTTCTTTTCTAAAATTGACAAGGTTTCCTTGTTCATTCACTATACGCACGTGTAGATTTTGAATGGTTTTCACCTTTACAGGTAAATAAATTGGGTGTGAAGGACACTCTATGATTTGATATCCTGGTGGAACTATTGGAGAGAATTCATGTAACACATGCGACTGTTTATTATTGATGAATGATCCCTCAGTAACATTACACTCTATTCTTATAGTGTTTGTTATCAGAATGTTAATTGGTTGATCTGATAAATGAACAACATTTTTCGGGAGTAATTTGCGAGAAAACCCAAAAATACTTCCGATACTGTTTTCTTTCTCAAAGTGTATGTCAAATTCCGGTGAAAAAAATAAACATTTCATAGTGTTCGTATTGGCTTCCATATCAATTAATTCTTTACCATCTCCACCCGATCTACGTTCGAGCTCTCGCTCTAGTAATTGGAAAATATTATCTAGCTCATAGGAACCTTCCGGAATAGTAATCACATTATTATCTCCATAGTGGAAAAGATTATTACTACTGTCAACGTTCGGTATTGAATTGAATGTTTTAAAGTATATCACCGCACATTCATACTGGTCACCGTTATCAAGTTCAATGGGTGGTAGAAAATTCACATTAAACGTGGATTCGTCACTGTTTAACGTTAACGTGAAAGACATTATATCAAGTCGACTTTCGGGTGTAAAATGAAATTTCCAATAATAATTTTTGCCATTTATATTTATTTATTATCAAACAAATTATTACAAACATTTAATAGGAAACGTAAACACAGATGACCACAATTGTATTTATTAGATTTTTGTACATTGTTATAGTTATAATTAATTGCTATGTTACGATTAGATTTCAACATGTAATTGATAAACTCTTGAGGTGGTCTCAAGTCTCCATAGCTGTCAAAATATTCACAGTGTAGATTTTTCTTTGCGTATGCTACCCAATGCGTACCCACCCCACTCGAATTGTCTAAATTCAAAATGCCAGTTTCACAATACCATGGCTGTGAATTTCTCTTTATCAAATCATCTCTCATTACAACTCCTCGAAAATGAGGTATGTTAATTTGCTTGATAAAGTTCAAAATTTCATAGTCGGAAAGGGCATGTTTCGGTAGGGTGAGATTTAGTTTTTTTGATAGGGTGTTAGGTAGAGACCAAAACCTTTTTTATATGGTGCCATGTACATTCCTTTTCCTACAGCCACCGGTACCGTTGATCGAATTGGATCTTTCTTTTTAACCATTTCGTAAATATTTTTGGCAGCTGTTGAAACTCCTCCAGCCAAGGTGCCGGCAGCCGCCAACGCTCCCAATATTGGAATCAGTGGTAGAAAACCACCTCTCTTAGGTAAACGAATAACTCTAGGTTTCTTGACGAGTTTATTGCTAATAGATTTTTTTGCAGCTTTAACGGCAGTATTTAACAATGTATCATGAGGTGTCATTTTATGTTTACCCTTTGAGTATGTTTTTTTAAGAGCTTTACGGGTTTCAGTTATCACTCTGGAGAGAGGTATACCCATACCTCGTTTCACCTTAAACTTCATAATTTTATTAACGCCTAGAGCCATTAATCTCTCAGACAAATGTGGTGACTCTCTCCAACGCTTCGCAGCGGCTGATGCTAATTCCAAATCTGCTATATGCCGCTGGTCTAGATTAGAATTCTGAGCGTATGCAATATCATGCGATTTGCAAGCTTCGTCTAAAGGATTGATACCTGCATCACCTCGAGCTAAACGTTTTTGTAATTTTGTTCCCGGTCCACAATAATTATAGCCGGGTAGGTGTAGTTCAAACGGTAAATTGTTAATAATTTTGTTAACAAAACCACCTCCTTGCTTGACAGTAGGTTTAAGAATGGGACTACTTTTATGTTGTATAATCATTTTAAAAAAGGTATTTAAAACACGTGTATACAATAATAACAACTAATCATAATGAAGTTTCGAAAGCAAAACACGCTTTTATCAGTCAAAGATTGGAATATTTCAGATAATATTAACGGAGATGGCGGTCAGAATAAACATGGTCCGTTGCTACCTAATAGTATAAGATGTTTAATCTGTGGACCGTCAGGCTGTGGTAAAACAAATATACTGCTCACCCTATTACTCGACGTGAATGGACTTAAATTTCAAAATGTCTACTTGTATTCAAAATCTTTGAATCAATCAAAGTATTTATTTTTAGGTGAAGTATTTACTCGAGTGCCCTCTGTGAATTATTACACATTTTCCGATAAGAGTGAAGTGACCTCAATAGAAGATACATTTAACGATAGTATTGTGATATTTGATGATGTGTCAATGGAAGACCAAGAGTCTATACGTCAATATTTCTCTATGGGTAGACACAAAGGATTAGATTGTTTTTATCTATGTCAGACATATAGTAAAATTCCTAAACAGTTGGTGCGTGACAACGCAAACTTTATTATACTCTTCAAACAAGATGATTTAAATTTAAAACATGTATATGATGATCATGTAAACACTGACATGTCTTGGGATGAATTTCTCTCAATATGTCGAACCTGTTGGAAGAACCAATACAATTTCTTAGTAATTGATAAAAATCTGGAATTTCATAAGGGCCGCTATCGACGGGGGTTTGATGATTTTATATGTTTATAATAATAAAAAACTTAAATACATATTCAATCTTGGATTTGCTAACATTTCACCATGGACTCTCAAGCATCACAGATCTTTGGTGATAAAAATCTAAAACGTAAACTGATTAAATCGGTGAATTCTGTGAAAAATAAGGTAAAATCCTTAAATGTTGATAAAGCTGAAATGTCATCTACCCTAAAGGAAACCTTTGAACCAATCACGCAACCTTTGAACAGTATACTGAACGAAGCAATCAAAATAAATACTTCTAGTGATGATACTCCAACAAAAATAAAAAACCTAAAAAAAGAGAGGAAATCGAGCTTTATCGGTAAAAAGTTAAAACACAAACTTAACCTTAAGAAAAGCAGCACTACTGATGATGATGATGATGATGATGATGATGATGATGATGAAAATAACCTCACTAGTGACAAAACGCTTTATTCAGCTACATCAGGTAGAAACACCTCATTATCTGAAGATGATTTTCAAGATGCTACTACATCATCTTCCAAGAAGAAACTCAAATACAATTACAAAATGCAATTACAAAATGTTCCTGGATTTGTACAAATCTATTTCGATAATTTAATTTTGAATAAAATTATGAAAGTTCCCTTTGGTATTAGCATTACACCTGATGGATATCATATGGGTAATAGTGCAGTTACCTTTGAAAAAAAGAGTATTAAAGTGAAGGGCAAGGAGTATAACTATACACCTGGTTTACTGGAACTTTTATTAAAAAAAGATCCAAACTCTTCTCTTGTACAGCCTCAAGATATATTGAACTATAATCAAATCATTTTAACGACAAACGCACACAAGCGTAACTTTTTACCCCATGGACAAATACAAGGAGATAGAAGTCATAAGTATAATACATACATAAAACAGACGATAGCAACTACAACAAAAGATTTTAGCGGATCAGGTCTACCGCTTAAGGATGACGGTGATAATGATGGCGTTAATAATTCTGACGTACGTAAGAGCAATTGTACAAAAAACACTCAACTAATCATGAAAAAATACCATCCTAACACAGACTTTAAGTATTGGGATGATCCTAATGAGTTAATTGACCGTCTACGACTTTTAATTGCATCACAAAATGTTGGTAATAACGGACATGGAAATGAAATTATGGCAATAATTGAAGAATTGATAGAAGCAGATATTATTAATCCTCCGTCATCTGGTCTATTAAGACATCTCATCAAGTAACACATTTAGTGTAAGAATGACGATTAATAAGTTTGGACGTTATCTAACTGACAGTAGCAGTAGCAGTGTAAATAAACCAAAACAAAATAATTCACTTAAAGTTTACAAGAATGTTGTAGATTTGGAAAGCAAGCTTTTAAGAAATGCTCGAGAAGGTATCTTAAAAAATGACGTCGTTATCAAAAAACAATTGGAAGAGTCCATGAACTTTTGTTTACTGAAGATTAAAAACAACTCTCATCGTTTGAATGAACTTTACAAAATAATCGCTAGCAAGGATGTTAAATCAAAGCCTGCTGTTTTGACTGTTGGTGGTCCAACTGCTGCTGCTGCTGCTGCTGGTGGTGGTGGTCTTGCTGCTACTGCTGTTGCGGCTACTATTCCAATTACAACCGCTGCATCAGTAAAACCAAAAAAACGAGTAATAAAAAAAAAACCTGAAAAAGATGAGTAAGTGGCAAGTGGTTCAGGAGCTTCATAAAAATGCTCGTAAAAATTTTCCACGAAGACGTTTCATACAAAAGGGATTTGATGACACCTGGCAAATAGATTTAATCGATATGCAAAAATACTCCAAGTATAACAGGGGGATGAAGTACATATTAACTTGTATTGACACTTTTTCGAAATATGCCTGGGTTCAAGCGATTAAAAGTAAATCGGCTGATGACGTGACTCGTGCTATGTCAACCATTCTGAATAATAATAATAATAATCTATTAGGGAGAAAACCTAAGAACATTCAATCAGATGATGGACGAGAGTTTTTCAATGAAAAGTTCCAAGTATTGATGAAAAAGTACAATATTAACCATTACTCTACGTACAGTGTAAAGAAAGCGTCTATCGTTGAAAGATTGATAAGAACTCTCAAAACTTGGCTCTGGCAACAATTTACCTACAATGGTTCCTATAAATGGATCGGGGCAACCCTTTCTGACGTAATAAACAGATATAACAACAAAGTACATCGTACAATCAAGGCTGCCCCAGTGACCGTGAACCATACAAATGCGAACGCCCTCTTATCTAATGTTTACAATTTTATCAAAGTACGACCCAGGGCAAAATATGTCATTGGTGACTGTGTGCGAATAAGCAAATATAAATCTGCTTTTTCTAAGGCATACACTGGAAATTGGAGTACAGAAATATTCAAAATAGCTAAAGTGAACACCACCAATCCGATTACATATCAATTACATGATGAGAAAAATGAATCAGTGTTGGGGGGATTCTATGAGCAAGAACTACAAAAAGTTAAATACCCCGACATTTATCTAGTGGAGAAGGTGCTGAAGAAAAAGGGAGATAGGGTTCTAGTTAAGTGGTTAGGTATGAATGAAACGAGCTGGATCAATAAAGAAAATAATGTTGAGTAAATAATGTGTTTTATTAACTAATTATACCCTAAATATTATAGAGTAAAAAAAACTATTGATAATACATACTCGTAACGGTTACATTGTGATTACATAGTGATTACATAGTGCTTAGATTAATACAGGAGACACAGATAATAAAATAACTACACATTTTGTTTATACTGCTCAAACCATGCGGCAAAAGCATTAACTTCTTCCAAACTACAGTGACATACACGATTTTTTATTTTTGAATCGCGTATGTCTTGAGCATTGCATTCTCTTTTTTTTTAATTGATGTAAATTTAGTGTTTCTATCAATTCCTCAAATTTTGGACAACCTAAATCTTCCAAATTGATATAAGCAAAGCCTAAAGAATCTAAAAGCCTTTTTTCAATTACTCCACCCTTAAATGCCCAAGTATATTGACATTCTCTATCCATATTTCTAATAGCATTAATGACATTACAATAAAAAGAATCACTAAACCAGTTTCCAAACGCTAGACCATGAATATTTTTTTCACAGAACCATATGCATTGTGTTTTCCTACGTAGCAATAACCATTCGGGAAGACGGACATGAAACATATTTGAACATTTGTTAAGCAAGTCGTAAATTGCCACTTCTTTATAATACACCTTATCTTTTACTGGGAATCCCTCAATGTCTATTATGAATCTCACATTTGACAGATCCATTTTTTTTAAGCAAATTGAAAAACACACAAACAATAATTGCCACTAATTGTTACTTTCACTTTTTTTTCACAAACGTGTGTGTGTGATTTTTTTTTTTGACGGTTGAGTGGAGACACTACACTTCTATACCTTCAAATAAACACACCAACAAAATATTAATTAATAAACCACCTAGTTTTTGAGTGAAGAGTGTGTGTCCAAAACACTCAGATGGGGTATTATTGAGTAGATCGAGCCACTCTGTCACTTCCACACTATTGTTTGGTCCCGTTTCTTCTAGATGGGATGTTAAATCGCTCCAAATTCGGATCAGCGTATATATCTCGATATCATTGAAATTACTTTCTTCGTATATGGTAAGAAGCAACCTGTTCACGTCTTCAAGAAGTTTCATTAACGGCACTGGACGTCTCCAAATTTTCAGCAGTTTATTGGCTGTAATAAATTCAATCCATTCATTTTTGGTCTCATTCTGCATTATATCGAGCAGGTTAAGTAGGCCGTTTGAGTTATTCATTATCTTGTTTATCAACTGCAATAAAATAAATATTTAAGCTTCTGACTCTTCCGAAAAAATAATCTTCCATGATTTACCCCATGGACCTTCATTCGTCATGGACACTACCCCAGTACTCAAGTAATCGTAAATTTTAGAGTCTAAATTGTCATATCTTGAAGGTAGCGAGACATTGGATTCGTCCTCGAGCTGAACAACTGTCTGCATTCTGTCAGTGTTAAACTTGGAAGCAACTCTTTTAACATTCACAATCTTGTAGGACTTGCCAATTTCCAAGTCGGAAACCTTAATCCAAGTATTCATTTTACAGTTGTTATTCAGTTCGAACAGCACTTTTCGATTAGAAGACATGTTTAAAAAAATTTGAATATTTTTTTCTTACAGTTTTTTTTGCGGGGTCGAAGGGTAACTTTTTCTTCTGCTTCTACTACACCTCAATCACTTCTGCAGATGTTTATATAAACTGAATGAAATTATTATATATAAGAGTCGATTATTGTAGATGAATTGAATAAATAATTACGTAGCTTGGTATTTATATGTTTTTTGTTATCGTAAACGTTGCACACATCATAGACCACATTTACAATTTCATGTGATCGTGTGGAAAACAGTTTGTTTCACACGTTGATAGCAAAACCAAAGAATTTATCGTCAATTCTTACCACAAAATTCTGTATAATATTTTTTTATCGTTAACGTCATCCTAAACCACATTTACAATTTCATAGGCGTGTGAAATAGGGTTTGTTTCACACACTGATAATAAATAAGCTAAAGAACTTATCACCAACTCTTACCACAAAATTCTACATGATAACAGTATGCATATTGACGAACCACTATTCGTACGATGATAACAGAATTATTCTATCGGTACTTTAGCTGTACATGCCGAATTTTCAATCTCACCCTTACTCAATTTATTCAACTGACTGTAACCCCAAGATATCACACTTTCAATTGTCATCTTATAGCGTTGACATGTTTCACTTAACGGATAAGACGCTGTAGTTGTCGTTGTTGTTGTTGTAATAGGTGTTGATGTTGTAGAAGTAGTGCTAGCAGGAGTGGTTTTTGTTTGATCATCATCATTAGATTCTGATATTGTTGCACTCTCTTCCTTAGACTCTGCATCAAGATGATGATGTTTTTTTTTTTTTACACCTCTCGGAAGTTTTACAGTAATCTCTAATCCTTTCTCATCTGTATACTTCTGTTCAAATGTATCAGACGACCAAACTTGTTGTAAAGTATTTGTAACGCTACTGCTTCGCTTTGCACGAGTTTTGAATGAATGTGCGACTTCCAATTTATATAGTAATAATCGATTATCAATACATAAACGTAGATTAAGCAATTTCTTGCTATCCCTTACATCATTAGCACCTTTTAAAAGCACGATACGTTTTTTATGAACAAACAAACTGTTGTCGTTTTTATCCGTATCCGCATAGAGGTAAAATTTAATCTTCCAGTTCTTCAAAAAATGCTTACCGTCTACATCTAATAACTTTACCTTCTTCAGGTAATGATAATCACTAGAACATAAATCACGCAAATCTTCGTTTAGAGATTTTGAAATATTTTTCTCCAAAACATCTTCTCCATTTTCTTTCCCCATGTATAATACAATCGCCCAAGGTAAAATACTTGTAAATAACATTTTGTTTTGTTTGTTTTAAACACACACACAACCACTGAACCGTCGCTTTAGTCGTCCTACTCGTTTTGAAAATTACGTTTAAAATAACATCTGCATTCTGCAACATTGCGCTTTTATCACTCCAACTACTATAATAATCTATTTGTTATTTCCTGTAAAATCCTTTGTTTCATTCATTATTGCTCTATTTAACACAATTTGTCTTATAATATATATTTCTAGATATATTACTTTACCTACCAATCCTTTGTTTCATACCATTATCTATTAACTGTATAGTTATAAATACTACCACAGCTATTTCCGTTACTTGATTGTTACAATGTAACTATCGAAACTGTCCTCAATACACTCACCGCAAGATACCGCTCCCACCGCCGTCCCCGTCCCCGCCCCCGCCCCCGCCCCCGCCCCCGCCCCCGTCCCCGCCATAGCCCCCGCCCCCGCCCCCGCCCCCGCCATAGCCCGTCTTACCCCATCCGAAAAAAAAAAACACAAAGAGGACAGCTTTTGCAGTTGGTTAAACACACACTCCATACTTATCACCATAGTAAAACCATTTTCACAACTGCAATAAACGTGAGTTAGAAATCATACGCCGCCGCACACTGGAGCCCTACGTGGCCCATCTTACCCCAACCGGAGCCCTACACCGTAGCCCATCTTACCCCACCCGGAGCCCTACACCCATCTCACCCCAGCCAGCCCACGGAATGGAACTCTAGCCCGCCCGACTGAAGCCACTGGAGCCATGGCCTCAATCACATACAAATTTAAAAAAAAAACATTTTTTACAAACTTAACACGACATTTTGCGGTTGGTAAAACACACTCGCCATACTTCACACCATAGTAAAAACATTTTCACAACCGCAAATAACGCTGGGTTAGAACTCTCAATAATATACTACTACCCGTGATGAGAAGTTCATGGCTCAGAAATTAGACACGACACCGCGGCCTACTAGATTTTCCCCGTCACCAGAAGTGGAAGGTCACAGCGCAGCGACCTTTCCTATGTTTCTCCGACATCAATGGGATCAGATGCGACGGCGTGGCTCCTCTTTCCTACATTACCCCGATATCAGGAGTGAGATGTGAAGGCTCGGCTTCCTATTTCTCTATGTTTCCCCGACATATATATATATACAAGAATTGCTCATTTAAAGATATAAGATAATGAACGAGTTGGTGCGTGCTTTCAGTTGGTATCGAACCCGCTTCCTCTGACTTGAGAGGCGAATCTTCCCAAGCCAGGCTATCATCGCTACAATAATCACAGTTTGTTTACTTTTTCATAACCAACTATAACGACAATGTCTATTAAGACTCCCAAGATAATTTTAAAAAGTTGAAATCTAACTTCAAGGCGAATTTCATAAGTATAAGTATACAGTAAGTATATGAATACACGTAATCATGTTTCTAAACTGATTTTAAACAACTCCACCTTTACGCTGTTTCCAACAACTCTGAAACGAAAAGCACAAATCAAACCGTATAGAATCGCTGGACCGAAATTATTAATGTCGTGGGGTGTAAAATACGTTCCCGTTGAATTTATGTGTTGATTCGGGGCCAAAGTCCTTTATACGTGTTATTTATATATCGCGATCCGATACGCGATTTACAATTCGTTGTTTCGTGCAACTTTAAACATTTCTGTTTGAACGATTTAATCTAGATTATTATAAATGATTTAACAGAGTTTATAATGCTGATATCATTTTAAAGATAAGTAGTTACTTACTTTAAATTTTTAACGGTATTCACAACAAAATATGAGTGGATAATTTAATTTTGGATTTTGTAATACAACTGGACTTAAAGCTTCTGGACTTCCTTGAAGTAGATTAAGCAGATCAATTTTGAGATCAATTTAAATCTATAACTATAGGTTTTTTTTCAAATCTGCACTAGTAGATAGTCTTATCTACTTCTCGCGGCTATTAGTTTAGTACCAGGAGTTAAAAAATAGCTTATGTGTTAATCCAGGGTATAAACTACTTCCATGCCAAACTTCAACAAAATCTGTCTATCCCTTGAAACGTACTTCGTGGAGCGTGCTTCGCACAGTAGCTATAAGCCTTCCGTGAAAAATCTAACTGATAGTGAAAACCGCATCAGCTTACATTGCGTGGTTCAGTGGGGCTATTCCTACGCGTGAGATGAGATGAGATTTTATCTCGGTCACTTTCACACCTATGACGTTTCAAACGAGAGCAACAAGGACGAAGAAAGGTGAGATGAAAATCTCAAATCTCCGAATAGGGTCCCAGGAGTTAACAAATATACAGACAGAGAGATAGGCAGACGTGGAAAGTGACTTTGTTTTATAATTTGTAGAGAAGAGAAGAAGAAGTAGGATAATATAAATAGACCTGTAAGTGGTAAGCTCCGGAAATAGGTAAGATCCGGTCAAGTAAATATAGTTTCAGTAATAGCAAGCTACAGAACAGAATCACTGCGTGCCATAGGCTATGAAACCTCAGCGAAATCAACAGCAGGTTAATTAATAAGTGATCAGCTGTTTAAACTTACATACTAACATATTGCAACAAGACATTTTGACAATAACAGAGTATCAATCCACCTAATCAACATGTCTACAACCACAGCGAAGCAACGCCTACAGAACACGTCCCAGGAGAAATAAACACATGTTCCACATAATATCCGGTACGTACCGGATCGATCTGGATAATACTAATTAAATCCGGCACACCTGGCTCACGGACGCGGATTATTTGTATTACCACGCATTAGGTCTGTCACTGATTTATGAGTAGTACTTACTTATCTACACGTGCGGCGATCCGACGTAGATTGAGAGATTGGCGGTGTGACAGATTTTGTATGAGATTGGATTAGTAAACCATTATGTACTGGGGAGCAATGCAGCTAACCATACCTGATGCTTAACTGAACCTTTGACGTTATTAGCCTTAAAAAACGGACAAGTAACTCCTCCGTTTTAAGGGTTCCGTACCTCAAATGCTAAAACGGAACCCTTTTAAGATCACTTTGTTGTCCGTCTGTCTGTCAAGACCCTTACATGAACGCGTGGAGGTATCAAGCTGTAATTCATATCAATAATATAATAATAAATTCAGGACACTTCCACACACGGTCGCCCGACCCCAAACTAAGCAAAGCTTGTACTATGGGTGCCAGAGACTGATATACATACTTAGATATTTTTAAATACATACATAAATAGATATCAAATACTCAGGTCTACTGTCCCTTAGAGCTGTGAAAAAATGAAACTTCTGAGACGACGCAATCTAAAGATACAGCCATTCATGCTGCAAAATTTCGCAAGAATTTAGAATATTGAAATTTGGTAGGAAGTAACGTCTTATAGCACAGATAAAGGAAAGAAAAATTCCAAAAAGCATAAATTATTAGTTACATCATTTAATAAGAATATTTTTAATAATTTTAAACTTACTACCCCTTTCCTCATGAAAACTTACAAGTTTGTATGTAACCCTCGATGCGCGAGTCCGACTCGCACTTGACTGATTTTTTTTTTACTAACGTGTCACCGGTAGCTCTTTTGACACGTTTAATAAACATTAGTGATACTGAGCCGTTCTCCAACTGTTTTTATGACAAACGCAACGTCAACAGTTCAATTAAGCATTGACTTTGGTTTACCGAATTGACCCCCTGAAATGAAAATACAACTTTCGGTATCCATTTTTTTGGCATTTCTCGAAGACAGCAGAAAACCAGTAATTTAACCAAGATTGAATCGAATTGCGCACTGCAAGCTTAGGGCGATTCTCTTTGCTGCAACGAGAATCAGTAGCAACGCGATGATGCGCGAGACCGCGTCTTTTACGTTGTACCAAAGTACGTCAGTCAGTTTGTATTGAAAAGCGGCGAGTTTGTTGATCATGGTGGTAATGCCGCGCCTCGCTTTGAAATCGCTCGTAAATCGCTAGTGTAAAAGAGCTCTGAAACACGTGCGGTGCAGTACACTGTAAATAGCTTTCCGCGCGGGAAATTAGCTCGTCCCGCTCAACATTGCGTGGATCAAAGAAGTGTCAATAATCGCACTTTGTTAACAATGTAGGCCCTTATCTTAGCGATTAATTATTTATGTAACCGTCCATTGTTGACGTTGAACATAATTATTGAATGATTACCAAAAACTTTTGGTTCAAAAAATTTAATCGACTTTTAGGCACGCATGCTAAAACGATGCTAGGTTTTGAATCTCGATTTAAAACTGGTTTAGCCACACATACACAAAACATATCGTCACGCCTTTCCTCCGAGGAGACTGACCGAGGTGTAATACTCACACTTTTCCGTATTAAAACAGAAGTAAAACTGCAAACCCGTGGTGATAATTATATTTTTATTTTACTTATGAAATCGAACAGAGTTTCAGCTTAGGCTAAGGTACACTACAGAATAATCCGATAACTGCGCTGCTCGCACTATATAACTAGCTTACCCCCACTGCAATTAAGGGCGGTAACAAAATGGCGGCAATCGTTAAGGTGCGTCATAACAATCGGACGTGACGCCACAATCAAATAAGGCGATCGATTAAATATGCTGGGCTTGCTTGTCGGGCTCGGCTAGGCGTCAGCATGGCAGGGCTTGGCTTTGCATGGCCTGTCATGACTTAGCATGACTTGGCACGGCTTGGCATGGCTTGGCAGGCTTGGCATGGCTTGGCTTACGGCTTGGCAGAACATCTGACCGTTACAATCGGCCATCCTGCAACAATTGCTCCCGCAATGGGAACAGACAGCGGACATTAACTTTCTAATAAATCAAGAAGGTCTTCAGTTTCTAACTGCTCATCAGAACTGCTGGCACTATCAGACACCGGAGCTATGCTTCGGTAAGGACGCAAGGAGTCTGCGGATACTAATCCGGTGAAGTTTTTGTAACCTCTTAAGCCTTTAATACTCCTGATCCGGTATCTGTCATTGCCAACAACTTTCGTCACAATGTAGGGTCCTGAATAAAGATCATCTAACTTCGTGTTAACTTTAGCAGCGCTACTGGTAGGCGCTTGTCTCCAAAGGACTAATTCGCCCTTTTTGTATACATGACAGTTTTTGCGACGCTTATCAAAATGACGTTTCATTTTCATGCTAGCCCGTTCAATACGCTGTCTAGCTTTTATACGTTTTGCCTGGGTGGATTCGACAACGCGCCCTGGAATTAAAACGTCGCATACTGACCTACCACTACGAGAGAACATCAGATCGTAAGGCTTAATACCAGTCGTATCGTTAAGAGTATTATTTATACCCCAGACCACGTCAGGTAGACTATTAGACCAATTATTCGCGGCTTCGCTGGGGTCAGTTGCACGTAACGCGCTGAGAATGGTTCGATTTGTACGTTCTACTTGACCGTTAGCGCGCGGACACGCAATAGCGGTCATGGTATGCTTAAACTGTTTCTCGGTAGCAAACTTCTTAAAATACCTACTAGTGTAAGCCTTTCCGTGATCTGACACCACCCTATCTGGATATCCGAATAAGCTGAAGATTCGTTTTAGTAGTCGGACCGTTTCTACCGAATTTACTGTGCGGGTAGGTTCCGCAATGACGAACTTCGAAAATGCGTCAGTTATAACCAACATATACTCATGACCTTTCTTTGTCCTACAAAAAGGACCTAAATGATCGACGTGAACCGTCCTAAAGGGTTCTGTAGGCTTGGGAATAGGATGCAACATTCCTTCCTTTCTCCCATATTCACCTTTCCCATAAGCGCAATGTAAACAAGCTGTGACATACTTTCGGATAAATCTTGTCATTTTAGGAAACCAGTAATCATTTTTTATCAAATCTAAACAACGCTTTAAACCTACGTGTCCTATTTCATCATGATGCATTTGGACAATTTTCCACCTAGCTGGCCCGGGCACTACAAGACGGTTTCCCGCCAGCGTTTTACGATACAACCTATCATCTATTAGCGCGAAATCTTTTGTTATGTCACGGTCCGCTGAACGAGTTTTTAATTGGTCGATGATGCTTTTGACTTTTTCATCCTGACACTGGACCGTATAAAACCAATCCAAAACTTCTAGGCGATTCACGTTTAGTACGTCGATGGGGTTCCTACTAAGCGCGTCGACGTGCTTCATGCGCTCACCTGGCCTATATTCGACGCTTATGTCGTAATCCTGTATCATTAACCACCATCTCGCAATTCGCGGAATTATGTCACGTTTTGTCAAGGTGGAGCGCACGGCTGTACAATCCGTAACTACTTTTATATGTTTACCCACAAGATAAATACGAAATTTACGCAACGATTCTACTACTGCTAACGTTTCGAGTTCGTAGCTATGATACATACATTCTTGTTTAGATGTCACTCGACTAAAGTACATCACCGGCCTTAATGTACCATCATGCTGTTTTTGTAACAATATACCCGCTATTCCTACTTTGCTAGCATCTGTATGTATTTCCGTTTCCAACGCGGGATCGTATATCGCTAATACTGGTTTTGAACAAAGACATTTCTTTAATTCGTCGAAACTTTCGGATTGTTTACTACTCCAATTCCATTGCATATCTTTCTTTGTTAATTCTGTTAGAGGCCGGGCTATTTGTGCAAATTTGTAAATAAACTTTCGAAAATAACTACATAATCCTATAAACTGTCGAACTTCGTGTACATTTTTGGGTACAGGGAACTGAGACACAGCGGTTAATTTTGACTCCGCCGGTTGTACACCGTTTTCAGAAATTTCGTGTCCTAAATACGTCACTTGAGCTTCCAAAAATGTACACTTTTTCATATTTAGTTTAAGATTTTCGTTTTCGAACTTATCAAGCACGGTTTTCAAAATGTCAAGGCCCGATTTAATATCTACCGAGGGTAGTAATATGTCATCTAAAAAGGCTAGAATTTCGCATGAACTGTCATTAATGCAAGTACCGTCACTAGTTGAATTTTGGATTGAATTCACTATTTTGTTGATTAATCGCATGAAAACCGACGGAGAATTGGCTAACCCAAAGGGAACGCGGAGATATTCATAATGTCCAGCTTGACATATGAATGCACTTTTATGAGTATCTTCCGGTTTAAGACTGACCTGATGATAGCCTTGAGCCATATCTAAACACGTAAAATATTTTTTGCCGGCTAATTTGGATATGTGATCCTCAATGTTAGGCAGTGGATATCTGTCCTTAACGGTGATTGCGTTAAGCGCACGATAATCTACACACAACCTGCTATCGCCGTTCTTTTTCTTAACTAATATTACTGGTGATGCATAGTTAGATTCAGACTCTTTAATAATACCCGCGTCTAATAGCTCCGAGACTTTAGATTTAACTATATTCTGTTCCGAGTGAGATAACCTATAAGGTTGTCGATGAATAGGCTGATCGGTCGTGAGATTAATTGGCATTTGAACTAATTTCGTACAACCGAGATCTTTCGTGCTACCCGCAAAACTATTTTTATATTTAAGCAGCAAACTAATCAAATTGTTGTAGTCATCATTCTCTAAATGTCCTATCTTAATGTCAGCTAATAAAACACCGCCTATGCTAAGAGTAGAGGCATGATTTAACGCTAGAACGGTAGGTGAATCGATGGGCACATTAAAATCCATACATAAAAATCTAGACACATTAGGCAACACAGGCAAGTTGTCTAAACGAGATGGCTTATTAGGTACAAATGGCATGGCTTGGCTGACCTGGCTTGTTGTTGCTGACTCTTCACAGCTCGCTGCTCGCGTGAGAAGCTGGCCGGCTTCCCAAACGACGTCCTTGTCGCCCGTGTTGACGACTTTGATATGCCCGGTGCTGCCTCGAAGTAAGGTGGCGGGTAAAGAGTAGGCAACTCCTTCAAACTCAAAGTGGCGTAACGTGGTGCAGACGTTGTTGTCCTTGCGGTTTCCCAGGACCTGGACCTTAATAATGGATGCTCCAGGCGGTAAAACTTCTTGGTGGGCTGTCACCACTTTGAACTTTTGAATTTCTTCGGCTACGTCTACTCCTGGCATAAAATCAGGTTCTTGCATCAATGTGGCTGCACCATTCTTCACAATTAGTGTCACATTGTTGGCATTAATTATAGGCTGTCCAATTAACAGATGAATGTCTCCCATCTCGGTATCTGTTAAGAATGCTTCACATGGAACTCGAATATTGTCTATTCGCAAATCAAATTTTACTTCTCCGCGGGTCGTGATTAATCCACCCGAAAATCCTTTCAAAATTGTGCTTGTAGGTATAATTGAAAGGCACAATAGCTTGGAAATTTGACTGCTCATGACGTTTACCTGGCTTCCGGTGTCAATGTAGGCCTTCACGTATACTCCGTTGATCTCAGCCGTCTTCTTGTAAATATCATTATAGTTTTGGATCAACTTGATGTCCTTGACGCTGTTGTTTACTTCGACGGTAGGCCGTTGTAATGTGGCAAAAGATGAGTTGTTGCAGCGTGTTGCAATGTGGCCTTGCTTGCCACATTTAAAACACACACGTTGATCAGGTAGCGTACAATTACGCAACATGTGACCCGTTTTCTTACAGCGCGGGCAGGGGTCATTTTCCGAGAAAATCTTTTTTTCTGCCGGCACTAGTCGCACGTCCTTGTTTGGTACCCTAATCTCAGATGCTGGGCCTCGGTAGTCGTCAAGAGCACAGAGGAAAGATTCGTACAGCTCATCTGGACGTTCACATTGAAAGGCACGAGCATTTGCTTGTAAAGAAGAGGGTAGGCCTCTTATTATACACGAAACACTAGCGCCATCCGATAATTTGCAGCGAAAGCACATGGAGACCTTGTCTTGATAATATTTCGTCATAGTCTCACTAGGCAACTTTCTTCTTTGCATCATCTCATCCAATAATGCACTGTAGTCACGATGTTTTGGAAAAGCACGTAGTAGCATTTGCTTCCACTCGTTCCAGGAATAATTATATTCGTCGAGTCTGTTGTACCACTTGCGAGCTTGGCCACGCAGTTTATCTTGGAGATGAAATGCCTTGATCTGGTCGCTCCAACCATGTATGTCTCCAAGTTGGTCGATTTTCTTCAACCACGCCGATACTGTACAATCTTCGCCATCTGGGTCGAATTCCGGGATGAGCGACGCAGCGCGATGATTCTTGGCTTGCCCCATATATATAGTGTTGTCGTGTTCGAGGTCACGAATCGCCATGTTGACTTCATTCTCCAATAAGTTTTTCAGCAGTTTTCTGGCAGGCTGTGGGGTAGAATCGCTGTCATCATCTTGTTCTCGGTGATGACTTGAAGAATCCCATCCAGGTGGACGGACTCCTTGACCACTGGAATCCTGACGACTTCGTTTCATAATCCCACTTCTGAGTAAAACAGAAGTAAAACTGCAAACCCGTGGTGATAATTATATTTTTATTTTACTTATGAAATCGAACAGAGTTTCAGCTTAGGCTAAGGTACACTACAGAATAATCCGATAACTGCGCTGCTCGCACTATATAACTAGCTTACCCCCACTGCAATTAAGGGCGGTAACAAAATGGCGGCAATCGTTAAGGTGCGTCATAACAATCGGACGTGACGCCACAATCAAATAAGGCGATCGATTAAATATGCTGGGCTTGCTTGTCGGGCTCGGCTAGGCGTCAGCATGGCAGGGCTTGGCTTTGCATGGCCTGTCATGACTTAGCATGACTTGGCACGGCTTGGCATGGCTTGGCAGGCTTGGCATGGCTTGGCTTACGGCTTGGCAGAACATCTGACCGTTACAGTATGATATACAATCCCAAATGTGACAGGGGGCGAGTCTGTCTACTTGACTGGAGCCCGGTGTATAGCACACCGGGCTCCAGTCAAGTAGCAGATGACATACAAACAGTTTTAAATCCAGATTCATGGCTGAGCGTCGTTTTTGAATACGGCCCTTGAAATTTTGGTAATCTTTGATTTCAAGTAAATTCATGTCAAAAAGTATAGCTGCTGATATGAGTAAGTACTTTAACTTATACTTGGGTCTTAATATTTCCAGTTGCTGAAGAATATTCCAGCGCTCGTTCCCAAAACGAAAAAGATAAAAATATTCTTACGACCAAACTATCTACATCGAAACTTTCGCTCTAAGTGACGCAAAGAGAGAAAGATGAATTAGAGTTGACGCGAAAATACATTACAAGACGTCAAGAGAAAGATTGTCTGCAAAGTTTAGAGACATGTGTCGTGGCTTGTGAGTTGAGAGTTTAATGTTATCCTAATCAGACAATCTGCGAGTGAGTGCGAGTTTAGTGAGCGTCTCCAGGGACATCGACGAGATATGAATCAATTTCTTAGTCAACTTTAAGCGTTGCAGTTTTTTTTCAAGCAAGAATTCTTCTATGGTACAATAATCATACATCGTAGGCCGCATCACTGCTTATCATCAGGCATGTTGGCGGCCAAACGCAAGCCTATTATGTAATAATAAAAAAAAAATAATAAAAAAAAAATAATATACTCCGCCAGGTAGAGCTTACAAAGACAAAAATATCACGTGGATGACACGCATTTACGTCAGTCGATGGATGATCAAAACCGGAATAAGTAATCCTATCAAAAACATTACAAATAAAAAGTCCAAATCTCGTAACTATCGTAAAAAGTTGTGAGATTTAGTTTTGTACTTGGTTTTACAAGTCTGTTAATTTTTTCACAGCTTGTCTTTGGAAGCATTATGTCAAATTCTATACTCGTAATACATTGAATGACTCGGCTTCAATAAAAGGATGGTACGGCTGTATCTTTGTGATGTCGACATGGAGGGGGCGTGCCGCCAGACTTATAACAAGTTCGAGAGACACTATATAGAGTGACGTAGTTAGGTGTCAACTATCGGAACGCCTTACGTTTTATTGGTAATGGTATTTTTTTGACATTGCTTGTAGTTTATTTTAAATATTAACATAGAAGCTGCGCCCCGCGGTTTCACCCGCGTTTAATAAGTACCCTATGTGCTATTCTAGACTATAATCTATCTCTAAATTGTGCTAAATTTCATCCAGATGTGTTCAGCCGTTTGAAAGAATAACAAACATCCATCCATCCATCCATTCTTACAAACTTTCGCGTTTATAATATTAAGTATACTCACTTAGTTTTTTTTAAATTAAATACTTTTCGTTCAAATTAACCGAAAAAAATAATCTGAAAACAATAATCTTATAACTTTAAATGAGCAATTCTTGTATATATATATATATATATGACGGCGCGAGATATCATTGGATAAAGAAAATCAGTTTGAGAGTTGTTAATCGATAGTTTTAATCTGTGGTTTATGACGATTAATCGATTTGTTTATGGTAATTTAGAGCGGTTAACACCGAATGGAGTTGCGTTTGGGATTTCGGGCGAACGTCATGTCTGTCAGTCAGTGGTTGACAGGACTGGGCTGAAAGCGGTCGCACGCAATGGTCATTCGTAAACCCATTACTCTAAATCGCCAACTATCTTTGTGATCATTCACTAAATAAGTAGTCTAAGTGACTGTATAATTAAAATAGTGAAAAGCCTTCAATGCTGTCCCCTTATTTCAACGTTCCTGAAGTTTGACGCCGACCATAAATGATAGCGAGTTCACGGATGAGAAATCAGACACAACACCTCGGCCTACTAGATTTTCCCCGTCATCAAAAGTGGAAGGTCACAGCGCGGCGGCCTTTCCTATGTTTCTCCGACATCAGTGGGATCAGATGCGACGGCGTGGCTCCTCTTCCCTACATTTCCCCGATATCATCAGTGGGATGTGAAGGCTCGGCTTCCTATTACCTACACTACCCCGACATCAGAACTGGGATGAGAGATACTTCGGCTTCCTTTCCCTGATTTCTCCGACATCAGAATTGGGATAAGAATAACGTCCACAGCAACAAGATATGGCTCCATCTTTGGCTACAATTGTGCAATGATCTGGAAGCGAAGTGGCATAGCAACAGATGGTTGATAGGGTCGCCCCTACGTGCTATTATTGTGGAGTGTGCGGACTGTTCCTTCGTGGTGCATGAGCAGCAGGGCGGCAATGAGAAAGTGAGCATCGAGTAGACGTCTGCATTATTTCGACGGCGTTTGATTACACCTAGTCTATGCTATGTGACGCAACTAACAAACAACGAGAGACGAAGGATAGCAGTGTACCGAACAAAACGTCGACGCCTACGTGTTACTACTGCATCGAGGTTACATCGCCACTCGTTGATCGAAAAAGGGCATCAAAATTAGCAGCAGCAACGTGCGAGATCCGGTCAATGCCTGGAGGGCTATTCTTACAACTCGAGATTCCATCATACCTCGAAAAAAATGGCTGAGTTCGAGATGCCTTATTCTATACGCTCGAGATCGAGATAATCTCGATGGCTTGGGCGCGAGATGTCTCGAGTAGTCGGAGGGAGTCGAGACTTCCAGTGAGGCTATTCCTACGCGTGAGATGAGATGAGATTTTACTTCGGTCACTTTCGCACCTATGACGTTTTAAACGAGAGCAATAAAGACGAAAAAAGGTGAGATGAAAATCTCAAATCTCCGAATAGGGCCAAAGGAATCGAGATCGAGATGAGATGAAAATCTCCTATCTCCGAATTGGGCCCCTGCACTATGAAGCAGCCATTGATCACCTACGAGTAGCAATTGAATCCGGTGAGAAGTTTTCATTTTGTTTGATATTCGTAAACGATGTATGTCAGAGTGCTATTTTCTATTAGAGTTGTTTAAAGTTTAGAAATACCCACAAACAGTTTAGTCAAACTGTCGCTTGCGGCACATGTGAGTCATGCAGTTAATAGATAACTTACTAAGTGTCAATGCTTTTGGTAAAACTAAGCCTGGAGGGCAGTAGCCGGTAGGACAGTAGCCTGTGTAGTAATAGCCTGTGTGGCAATAGCCTGTGTGGCACTCGCCTGTGTGGCACTAATCTACATGGTACTATCCTATGTGGCTCTAGCCTGTGTGGCAAGCCGTTGTAGCAAGCCTGTGTGGCAAGCCTGTGTGGCCAGCCTGTGTGGCAAGCGTATGTAGTTCTAGCCTGTGTGGCAAGCCTGTGTGGCCAGCCTGTGTGGCAAGCGTATGTGGTTCTAGCCTGTGTGGCAAGCATGTGTGGCAACCCTGTGTGGCAAGTCAGTGTGGCAAGTCTTTGTTACAACCTTACTTTTGTTGCATTATAGTCTGAGTGACGACCTAGCCTGTGTGGTCAGCCTATGTAGTAAACTCCTCCCGGTGTAACATTAAAGTACGAGTAAAATTAAGAATCTCGTAAAATGTTGACTTTCGTACTATTTAAAGTTATAGTTGCACTACACAAATCCCTATTAGCACATCTCCATACAGTTGTGTTGTTATTGTTAAATTTCATGAAATTGTATTTGTACTCATTACATAACAAACAGTCTTTCCCTTTTTGTGATTTTATGAAATTCATTATTATTTAATGAAAGAAATCAACACTATTTGCATTTTAGGATTGTCAAGCTGACATAGTTTAAATATGCCAGTAAGACCAAAGAGTTTAAGAACGCAATAGCACCTTTATCATAGAGTTTCAATGAGGCAATTGAGAAAGTAGCATTTCGAGAAAAGTAAAGAGCACTACACTCGAATATGAATTGTTTGTTAGTTTGTTGATATACTACACACTAATGAAGTGGACAAAAACGAATGAAAGTACAGTCTGCAGCAGTTATTAAAAAAAGGGTCGAGAATACGCGTTGTCGTTTCAGGAAGATCTCAATTTTGGCGGTTGTCAATTTAGGTAGATGACGATTTACGATGTTGTCACTTTCGAAAGTTGTCGTTTTCGGAAGTTGTCAATCTGGGAAGTTTCACCCTGGGAAGTTGTCGTTGTCACCCTGAGGAACCTAGCCTGTGTGGCAAGTCTAAGTGACAACTTTAATGGCATGTTATTCGGTTGAAATTGAACACAGCAGTTTTCATAAGTCCAAACCGCGTATGTGTACCATCATTGGATTTTCAATGTGGCTTGATTAAATTCTTGGAACATTGGATGTATGATTAATAAGTTAGTTTTAGCCTCGATTATTCGATTGGTCCCAATACAATTTATTTCACTGAAAGTCAAGTTGCTTATTTCAATTATCATGACAATTTATGGGGATAGGTAACGAATATGAAGTTACTGTTGGAAGAGTCGATTATACTCTGGTACGATGTTTATGGTTGGTAGAATTGGGTTTAACTGTGTTTTGTGTTATCCCATAACCGTGTTCGCTTTCTGTGAAATTGTGGAGGTAGATTTGAGACGGTCAGAATGACCGAGCGTTAAGTGGTTACTTGAGCACTTTTATGATTGTCCACAGATGATGAGATGAACTATTCACCCGAGGACGTGTGAAAATGCAGGATGGCCGTGACGGCGCGAGATATCATTGGATAAAGAAAATCAGTTTGAGAGTTGTTAATCGATAGTTTTAATCTGTGGTTTATGACGATTAATCGATTTGTTTATGGTAATTTAGAGCGGTTAACACCGAATGGAGTTGCGTTTGGGATTTCGGGCGAACGTCATGTCTGTCAGTCAGTGGTTGACAGGACTGGGCTGAAAGCGGTCGCACGCAATGGTCATTCGTAAACCCATTACTCTAAATCGCCAACTATCTTTGTGATCATTCACTAAATAAGTAGTCTAAGTGACTGTATAATTAAAATAGTGAAAAGCCTTCAATGCTGTCCCCTTATTTCAACGTTCCTGAAGTTTGACGCCGACCATAAATGATAGCGAGTTCACGGATGAGAAATCAGACACAACACCTCGGCCTACTAGATTTTCCCCGTCATCAAAAGTGGAAGGTCACAGCGCGGCGGCCTTTCCTATGTTTCTCCGACATCAGTGGGATCAGATGCGACGGCGTGGCTCCTCTTCCCTACATTTCCCCGATATCATCAGTGGGATGTGAAGGCTCGGCTTCCTATTACCTACACTACCCCGACATCAGAACTGGGATGAGAGATACTTCGGCTTCCTTTCCCTGATTTCTCCGACATATATATAATTGGAATCTCGGAATCGGCTCCAACGATTTTCATACAAATTAGTATATAGGGGGTTTCGGGGGCGATAAATCGATCTAGCTAGGAATCATTTTTAGAAAATATCATTTTATTCGTGTTTTATCGATAATCAATCTCAACTGAAAAATATGACTCTTCCTGACATCTATTGGCGAATAATAATACTACTATTTTTTGTGAGCAACTAATTGCTTTAACGACACAACAGCAGATGGCGTTGTTAAGTAACACGAAGTCAATGAGTGTTTGCTTTGAGGTTAGACTAAAATCAATTGTTTATTTTCCAAAAAACACAATTAAAAAATAAATAAAAAATACCGAGCAAAGCTCGGCCATCCAGGTACTTATAATTTATGTTCAAACTGTCAAAGAGTTAATTAATAGAGGTAATGAAAAGATTGTACTAAAAAGGCAAAATCCTTCTATTTACCTACACACGACCCTATCTTCATCTAAGAGTTTAATCGAAAACTAACTCCGAATCTCATTAGTCTGTATTCCAATAACATTAAATAGGGTGGACCACGGTCTAAGCGAACCTTTTCAAGCTAAAGTTGGGGTGGAGTAGACTTGGAAGAAAAACCGGGTGAAATGGACCCAGGTTGAAGAGCTGGCATAACCCAAAACAGAGTAGGAGACGTATTAGTCAAATCACCATATCAAATAATATGTCTATTTTGACAAAACAATGAGTACAACATGTAATATGAATCTACTGACTCCGTAGTAGTTTACACTGTATTTCGGTAGCCAGTAGCTTCTCCCATAAATAAATCTAAGTTTTTTTATGCCTAGTAAATCAGATGGTGTATGTGTGTGTGTGTGTGTGTGTGTGAGAGTGTGCACGCAAGCTAGTGATTGCTGTCTGTATGTATCCATAAGTAATAAAATAAATGAAATAGTACGCGCGTCTGCCCTCTGATTCTAACATCAATACAATACACAGCATCCAATACAATATACTACTGTATTGGATGTCTGTGGATTCTACTTAGCAATTGTTTTTAAATGTTAAAAAATAATCTATTTTTGACACTTTTGGAATACAAGAAGTGTCAATTTGAGGCAATTCATTAACAAATTTAAAAACAATTGGCTAGTAGGAATTGGGGGGCTGAACTTCATCTCATTGAGTATTGTGAATTACGATTTAGTATTAGTTGCCTGTCTCTGTGGCTCATTTGGTAGTGAACCTGCCTTCTGAGCTTGGGGGCGTGGGTTCTATTCCCACCTGGAGCAAACTATCATCACAAGAAGCATTCGAAACGTAAAAACTTTTTTGACGTGACAACGTCTTATAAATTGGTTTGCCGGGTGACACTTCAAGAAACTGCGTTACGCTCCGCTCACGTTATGCGCTCACAATGAGAGCGAGTGAGAGGCACGCCCGCGAGGTTAGCCCGCCTAAGAGCGAGAGAGACAGACATAAAAAGTCGTTGTCACGTAAAACTTTCGCCCGTATACCGACTTTACAGGCAACCAATTTTTTTTTAAAAATAAACCACGTAATATCAGTTGTAAGAATTTATTTATTTTCTGCTTTTAAGTGACATACTAGCTGCACTCCACGGTTTTATCCGCAGTTAAAAAGTTGCCCGTGTGTTAATAACTCAATCTCTCTAATCCAGGGTATAGCTACTCGTACTTCCATACCAAAAGACAATGGGCAAATTGGTCCAAAATATATAAGTTTAAATTTAAACCCGCAGGGTTGGCACATGGCGCATGCGGTAGATTATATTTATGCATTACAAAAAAGTGCGACACCAGTAAAATTCGACCTGCAGAAATCGATATATGTTTTTTTGAAGAATAGTAAAATATTAGGTCCTTACGTATGAAATTGGCGTTTTGTACGGGAGGAATAAAAAGTCGTTTTTTTTTGTAAAATATATTTAATTAATCAAAGTATGCACCGTTGTTATCTATGCACTTTTGCCATCTTATGGGTAGTTCATTGATCCCTTTACTATAAAAACCATGGGGGCGAGAATCAATAAACTCTTTGAAGGCGGTTTGGACTGCTGCATCGGAGTGGAATTTTTTTCCTTGTAAGAATTTGTCCAAATTCCGGAAGAAATGGTAATCTGTTGGAGCAAGGTCCGGGGAGTACGGTGGATTTCGCAGACATTCCAATTGTAGCTCAGCTAACTTAGTGGTTGTTTGTTATGCAGTGTGTGGTCTTGCGTTGTCGTGAAGCAGCAGTGGCCTAGAGCGATTGACCAATCTCGGTTGTTTAACAGCTAGTTCTTCCTTCATGGTTTGCAGTTGCTGACAATAGATATCTGCCGTAATCGTTTGGCCAGATTTAAGAAAGCTGTAGTGAACGACACCGGCGCTAGTCCACCAAACACTTAGGTACAAGTAACTTTTTCTGAGTCAATTTTCGTTTAGGGCAGGATTTGGCTGGGTCTCCAGGGTTCAACCATTGCGATGAGCGCTTTCGATTATCGTACAATATCCACTTTTCATCACAAGTAATGATTCGATTTAAAATCCCTTCATTATTGTGTCGGTTGAGCAAAGTAACTCAGCAGGCGACCCGTGTTTGCAAGTTCGATTCACTCAATTCATGAGGTACCCATCGTTCGAGTTTTTTTACTTTCCCGATTTGCTTCAAGTGGATTAATATAGTTTTGTCACTTACCCCGAAGCCTGCTGCTATCTCTGAAGTGCTTTGTGATGGATCCGCTTCCACAATAGCCTTTAATTCTTCGTTTTTCACTTTGATCTCCGGCCGTCCACGGGGTTGGTTCTTAAGGTCGAAATTTCCAGAACGAAAACGTTGAAACCAAAAACGTACCATGCTATCTTTAGCGACACCAGCGCCGTACACATCATTAATTCTTCGAGCTGTTTCTGCAGCACTGGTGCCACGGTAAAACTCGTACTCGTAAATATACCGATATTTCATGTTTTCCATTGCGCGGTAATAAGCGACGCCAAAGAAAAAATAATGAGGAAAATAACAAATGAATGACTGTATTCCAAAGAAAAAAAAACCAGCTAAATGAATTTATTAATTTGAATTTCGAATTCTTAACCAAAGAGATATTTCAGATCAAATTGATCAGTACGACAAAACGCCAATTTCATACGTAAGGACCTAATATGAATATAATTATCAGAAATGTTAAGCAAAACCTCCATGGTGAAGTTGCAAATCACGATGACGTGACCTGCATGGCGGGTGCAGTGGGTGGGTGGGTGAATATTAAGTAAATGGCTTCAATTTTCCTTTCACAAGGTATATAAATCAAAACTACAATACAAAATATCTCTAAAACTGTGGGTTCGAGTTCAACGAGATTTATTATGCGAAAATCTATAAGCCTTACCTACAAATTGGCAATAGTGTCAGCCCTGCGGGCATTTGGATCAACGTCCATTTATTTTTGCCCATTGTCTTTTCATCAGAATCTGTCCATCCGTCCATCCGTGTATGTTTGTTACTTCTACACGCATTTGAGCGCGAAGAACACAAACTTACACACTCATAAACTTTCGCCTGTATAATATTAGTGTGATTGTACGATAACTATATTTTATGCTTGTATAGAAGAGGAATCTGACCATACAGATATTCAATGGCCTAATATCAGGCCATAGAATTCAGAAGTCAGATTCCTATTGTAAAAGCTACATTAGGAATCGGACCTTAAAGATATTTCAATACTTAAAAGAGCTTTACTACAAGCTAGGATTATTATTTTTAGTAAAATAATGTTACCGTTCTATCATTAAAGCATTTCTTTGCTGAAGTTCGTCTTCAAATCCAAGACGCATTACATTACTCGCTACTACGTTATGCATGTAACCAGCCGCAAAATGGCCCGGGCTTTATTACCGATATTTCAAAATGTATCTTATTACAGTGACCCTATTTGGCCCGCGTTGTCAGTGGCATCGACAGGAGATTAATACGGCCCAGGGGAATCACCGCAATTGATTTTTCTGCCTACCCTCATAGCCCCTTGTCATAATAATCCAGATTGTTCATGTGAAATTAATTTGATGCAGGATTTTTATTGAAGGATTTAATGGTTTTCTTTGCCATTGTTGACTGTTTTATTTAAGACAAGCTGATGCCTGATGATTCATTCTGTTAAAAACAATTTTGCAGCATACATTTTCAAAAATAATGTGAAAACGAAGCGAATTTATTTTAGGCAATATTTAAAAATTTCAACATTTCGAACAATTTAAAATTCATTTTCACGGGTTAGACGTAACGTATTCAGGAATTTAGAATTTGGCCGTCGTCGATGAATTATGATCAAAATTGACATTTGTGTTTTAGGGGTAATACAGAGTTATTTTTTAAAACACATAAAACCTTTCGTAAGCAGGTACATCATACTTTACATTGCAACTTTTATACATTAGAATAAATAAATATCATAATACATAAGAAGAAAACTTAATTATTTAAGAATAAGTCGGCTCACTCCACACGAAATTGCAATACCCTAATATGGTTCATTAAGAGAGTCCTAAATTATACATATATTTTTTAAGATCTTGTGAACACACATAAAATATGTAACTTTTACCATAATACGCAATAAACACTATGACTTTGACGTTGACAAAAATTATACCAGTAATAAAACACACTTGTTTTAAACAAACAGTATTATCACTAAATGTATCATACATAAGATAAGAAAAGAATAAGGATTTCACGACATTTTTTTCTTTACGCTCAAAATTCAATTAAAAACTCTCTGTAGCTTGAAATATGCTTGAAATTCGCTCGCAATCAAAATAATTTAGCATTTGCTGGCTTCAACGTGCTGACGTTACCAACATCTCGTTTAACAACGTATATGGACCAAAAACCAATTTGGGTTCGTTCAAAAACACGCTACTTTCCTATAATGACGTGAATATAGATAAAGGTGTGTTCACACGAGTTTCCCGGGTACTGTATGACGTCACGCATGACCGAGACCAAATTAAATTCCGAAGGTACCGGGAATGAGCCCGCGATTTATTTTGTAAAGCCCTACCTTTGCGTGCCATTTTGAATAAAACTGTGTTATTTTCTGAAAGGTTTTGAACGCAACCTCTATCTAATTCTGATTTAGGTATACAGGCTATGTATGAGTTTTGTAGGTATTGATTAGATTTTGAATTCGAATAGCTTTTCAAAAGCTGTAATGAAAAATTAAAGAAAATAAATGACTGACATTTAATTTCTGTTAGACAAAGTCTCGCCCCGAAAAGCGAGATGGAGCTACAGCTAAATCTACATAATATAACATATCGTTACGCCTTTCCCCGAGGGGGCTGGCAGAGATGTACAACACCCCTCACGCTTCGCCGGACGATATTCAGTCCCAAATTCGACAGGGGGCGAGCCTGTCGCCATACACCGGGCTCCAGTCATGTAGCAGATGACATACAGTATGCACATATGTTCACACAATAAACAAATTGGTGCGTGCCGTCTCGGCTGGGTCCGAAAACGCTCCCTCTGGCTTGAGAGGCGGGCCTTCTCCGGCTAGGCTATCATCGCTCCCCACCCACAGGTAAACCTTTGTAAATATACCCACTTAAATATACTCACTTTTGCAGGTTCTCAACCAAAACTGGCACTTCCTGCCAGCATTTCTTCTTTCAGAAATCTTCTCCACGATTAAAAATTCCTACTCACCTATATTATAAAAGCCAGGCCCGGATCTAGGGTGGGGGTTGATATTAATGTACATATGTAAAAAAAGTGAACTATTTATCCCGATATAGATATGAAATGCTCTATGGAATTGCTGGGCACTACTCTTCAATTTCTGCCCCAGTTCAAAAAATCCTTGATCCGGGCCTGATAAAAGCAAAAGTTTGTGTGTCTATTTGTTACTTCTTCACGTTCAAACGGCTGGAAGGGTTTTGATGTAATTTGCCAAAGACGCATAAGCAGAAGCCATGAACTACTTTCACCGGCTTTTAACGGCTTTTCATCTATGGGGCAACTAGTAATTAATAGAAGTAAAAAATATTGTCAATTTTTTTTTCTACGTTTTTTTTTCTTCATTTGCAATTTTGAAAGGTTAGACGCCAGCTAATTAATTATCACGATCCATAATATAATCCATCAATACCTTAATCTACCCATAATCCATATCACCACCCGAACACATGGGATCGCGCATTTGCGCACCGCGGAAGTATTATTTCTGTCACCTGTCACTCTTATTGAAATAGACATGGGAGTGACAGGAATGGAATTTAGAAACGTCAGCTGCTCCACAATGAGTTTACTGATTACCAAAACCCATTACGGCAAGGTAAATATTAATTGCTGGAAACAAATAAAACCTTTTTATTTAGTCGTCAATTCTTATACATAAATTAACCCCGCATTAGTTAGACAGTATTTTGTCTTTTTCAATCAAGTTTAAAATATAAAAGAAAGAAAAAGACAAAAGACTGTGTAACAATTCCGAGGCTATACAACGTTTTTTGCTAAGGGGGTATTTGCATTAAATAATACCTATGTACTTCACAATGGATTAACCGAAAAAGGTATACCTTATTCGGTTAATCAACCTTTTTACGTCCTACGGCTACCCGAAAGACATCGGTCTTAGCGATAAGGTCACCGGTTTTTACACTAGCTTCAACCGTTACTTCCTATTGCATCTAGCTTTTGCTGTGAGCAATGAAAAGTATTATGTATCTGTTTATGTTCTACTGCAATCATATTTAAGGCAGAAATGGTAAGAAAACCTAATTATGGACCACATAAATTAGGTGCACGCACGCAATTCACCGTAGCCACAAACAAACGCAACCAGTCCCAACGGTGATAATTATAGTTGTCTCGTTCTCGCTACAGTCTCTTGTAAGTCTCTCTATCTTTGTTATTGATACACGTAACATAATACTGTTTACGCAGCTGTGTAGTATCTGCTTGTTGATGTATTTGATCCACGCGCTGCTTACTAGATATTAGCCTCGTATCGCTTCTTCTTTAAATTATTTCGATGATTTACTAACTAAAAATATCAATGTACGGATAAAAATTCCCGTGAATTCCCGCGTCCGACCGCAGTATGGCATTCCACTGCGTCATAAAATCACCTCCACACATATTATATAAACTGTCGCTTCACACACTGTGCTATATTATAAAGGGACGCGGCCGTAACGCTGCAGCGTACGTACATCAACATAATGTTATTGTTATTTTACTCCTTTTATATTATGATAGGTTATGTTCAGAAAATATTTTGCTGGTGCGATAAGGTCTTTCTTTTTCTCTCTCTCTCTCTCTCTCTGTCGCTTGGTGATGACGCATTGTTGTAGTTTAATTAGCCGCGCCCCGCGGTATTTATATAACCGCTATATAGTTAAAATGCATGTTTAGGGCCCTAGAGCAAGCCCTTGCTGGGCTGCTAGGGCAATTCGACGCCCCTCCCTCGGCGACAGCCCAAGCCGAGGCCCTACCTCAGAGGTGCCCTTGCGCTCGTCGCCCATATTTTGTAAGCATTGTTTGAGGCCCTGCGCCATCTGCGCTGCCTAATGCACGGTACGCTGTCGAGGCCTCAGTGGCCAACAGCGTAGAGTCATCCTTAATAATAAAAAAAAAAAATAAGATTTATTTTTTTATTTATTTATTTATTTATTCAAGTAGCACCGGTTACCCGACTTACGCTAATGATAATAATTAATTACAATAAATTCAATAAACAACAAATTAAATTAATCTCATAAGTCAAATTATCAAATAAAAATAAAAACATGTCATGGTAATAAAAAGAGAATTAAATAAAATACAACAAACAAATGACATCAACATGAAAATAATCACAGAATAATAATTAATAATAATAATAATAATAATAGTTATTATTCTAAGAAAATAATAATGTGAATGTCATAATAGTACAAGTCAAAATATCAAATGTCAAAAAAGATGGATGCAGGAGGCAGGAGTTTCGCTCGCTCGCGCCGCTATTTATTAGATTTAAAATTATGGAATGTATTTTTGATAAATTTGCCACTGTCAATGCATTGAAAACAGTTTTACAAACTATTCATAGTAATTTTCATGTTGATATTTATAGTGAGGTCTCACAAAAACGTAAACACGTAATTTTTTTACGCGGTTACGATTTTTAAGTAAAAATTATTCTGAATACTTTGTATTTCTGTTTTTAATGCATGTCAGACGTGAAGGCGGCTAAACGCAAACCTATTATTAAACGTGACACCGTCACGCCTTTTCCCTCGAAGGAGTTGTCAGAGGTGTATTACAACACCCACACTTCGCTGGACGATATTAAGTGCATACACCGGGCTCATATTATCTAAGCAGATGGCAATAAATACGAGTATATACCCACACAATGTTCAGATATTAATAAATTTGTGGCTGGGATCAAACCCACGCCCTCTAACTTGGGAGGTGAGCCTTCTTCCAACTATAGGCTTCTAAAAGCAACCATAACTAATATCGCTTTAAAACTTTTAATAGTTGAAATTAAATATATTTTATGAAAATGTAATTTGGTGCTAGAATTTACGCGCTAATAAGTTTTATCAGTCCAAAAATTTTCCAATCAGTAAAAAAGAAAATCGTATAAAAGATTTAACTTTATTTTATCGAACAAGCGACTGTTAGTGAGCGAAGCATCTCTGCTTCAGCTTTGATAAAAATGTGTTCGTATGGTCGAATTCTGTCCGGATCTCTGTCTTCCTGCCTAAAACTAAAAAACAACTGCCTCGTGCCTAAAACTGCCTCGACAAAAAAAGCAAATAAATATCACAAAGTTTTAAGAGAATCGGTTAAGAGTCCGGCGACCTAACTAATTTAAGCCAATTCGTCTAGAAGAAGGCGAGTGAAGAGAGCGAGTAATGATACTGACGAGCCTCTAAACTTACCTACAGAGTGACAAAGTGCAATTTCAATTTTTTTTATGACTTTTGTACTACTGTAATCATTCTTAAGTAACTAAGAATTTCCCTTGTATTATTGATTCATTTAACAGCTAATGATGGAGACAACCTCCCTATGTAATGGAATTTTTGATTTGCTTTGTCTACCTATTGAATAAATCAGTCAAAAGCCCTTAAAAATGCGGATATTTTGCATAGCTCTATTTTCAATTGAGAACGTTTTTAAAAAAAACCAACAATTAAATTAACAATTTCTACGCTCCTATGGCGTAGAAATTGTTAATTTAATTGTACACGCTAAATTTCATCATAATCTGACAAACGGTTTTCAAGAAATTTGAGTAGCGCATTTGTATGGAAATTTCAGAACGTCGCGGCCCTCTTAAGAAATGTGACCTGTAGACAAAGACGCATTTTTGTAGAAGCTAAAGCAGAGACGCTTCGCTCGGCAACGCTCGTTCGGTCGACTAATAACCTTAAATAAAAACTATCAGATATCTGGGTCAGCTTTACTCTGTCCTAAAAGTTTCTCTTTCAAATGTCAACTCTGGGAAAAAAGACAAACGCGCCAAATTGAAAACTAACAAAAACCAGTTTTACTGTTTTCAATCAAACGCAGTCACAGTTTGTACAATGCCGCCAAGTTATCTATGAAATGGCCAAATGGTGCAACTACAAAACGTTCACGAAGGATTGACAGGTTTGTAGAGAAAGTCCGATAGTAGCTCCCTCACTCATCTCATAGATAAGTTGGTTGAACTGCAAAAATAATCCCAGTGTCCAATATAAAAAGTTTTAAAAACTCGGCTGACAGGTGTTCGTTCAAAACGCGAGTTGTGATTCTATTGTAATAGGAATAAGGTACAGAATGTGATTTTCGAATGTTTGTTGATAAAGCTTTGCTTATAATTAAAACATGCAGCATAAATGTCACAGTGTATGACATGCTGTTTGGATTTGAAAAAAAAAATGTGGATTGTTAACCGAGGGTCGAAAGAATCAATTCCCGAGGTATTTAGACGGCTATAGTCCAAGTAGAAATTGATTCTTTTACCCGTGTTAAACACTCTACTTTTCATTTCGAATATGAGGATTTCCCCTCAAAAAGCTGCAACAGTCCCCATTTCGCGAAACGACATTAAAATCGACGCGGCCGCCGTGATACCATGATGCAATTATGCACCGATATTGCCCGAGGTCCAAATCCATTAGCCATAATTTTCACGGTACGGTTCGCAGAAAATTACGATAATTTAGCATAATTATGAGAAATTGCGATGACCTTAACCTAAATGTCGGCTAAAAGCTTGCTAAGTAAGCGTATTAATGAATACCATTTCAAGTTTATCGATCGTTAAGTAACGACTGAAATGTGAATCTTAATCAAAGATTATGAGATGCAAATGTTATTCTTAGAAGTAAAAAAGTTTGGAATTCAAGTAGCTAGACTTAAGTTTTACTCGTAGTCAAACTACCTAGAGGTCTTTGACATTACTAAATGCAAAGTTATTGTATGAAATTATTTTACAGTCTTTGATAGTATTCTTTCCAAAACTAACTTGGCCCTGGTGTAGGTCGAAATCGTAGAGTTTGGTAGACTTCTGAAACAGTCATTAAAAAGCAAATATACAATTATACATACATCTTTAAGTCGTATCAATTCGTAACAATCATGTAAACGAGTGCTATATTTAAACAATTAAGAACTTTGCGCGAGTGGCGACGATGTTGGCAATTTATGAGAATTAACAGGCTTTTCGTCTAATCGTAAGCTATTAGCTTCATTATAGCTGTTACAGGCAATGGCATAATCAGTATTTAAGGACTGTTGGCATAAGAAAAGAGTTTTTAAGGTCAGATTGAGAGTAAAAGGTCATTAAGAAGTTGAATCAAATTTGACCTTGAACTGTACAAGTTCAATCCAAAATATAATCTTTTGTTTGAAGTTAATTTATTCACAAGTGAGCTCCGAAGTTTTTGCTCTAATTTGATTTACAAATTTTACCTATGGTTTGACATTATTTGACCTATTGCGGGTCTAACATTGAGATTAACGCAAGGCAGGGCACTAACGCAAGAAAAAAAGGAGCTATACCCAACTCAGTGAGTCAAAAAAGCCTGACGATGATAATGATGAATTCCTACCATTTTAGTACTTGACTTGTTTATTATAATTTCCAATACTTTTGTTTCAACATCATTGAGTCAGTCGGGTTTAAAAAATGAGGTAATTACCTACCAGAGGCACAAAAAAACAAATGGACAGATAAATCCGCTTTTTCATAAATAATGTTTTGAAAAATTATTGAGTATGTTTTTTGACGTGACAACGTCTTATAATTCGATAGAGCCGGCTGCACGCACGAAAAAATGCGGCGTTACCTCGCTCTGAGGCGTTCCATGTAAGGCTTGAAGTGCAAGCGAGAGCGCGGAACGAGCGACAAAGAAGCACAATCGGCCTTTGCGTTCGGCAGCGTTCGACATCCGTCTCTCTCCTACTTGAGTGAGCACGTTGTCACGTTCAACTATCGTCAGTAAACCGACTTTACAGACAACCAATTTTTCTTGCTAACGCTACTCGTTCTAGCCTATTTTGTGCATCATAGGGTGAATTATTCAGGCGGTTTCATTGCTTCTAATTGCAGCGGTTAGTCGCAAGTACTGTAACCGATCGCGATTATATAGTTACGTACCTAATTACGTTGACGGTAGGTTGATTTCCGATTATATATTGCTGGACTTAGTAAGTTGGACTTGTTAGAAGAAATCTTTTGTTTAATTTATAAGTACTTATAGCACCGCCTCGGTTTGGACTGTTAGGGTGCTGTATGCAATTTTGAATCAATAAATGTATTTAAATTACTTTGACAAAATTATAATTATTGATACAACTGTGCCTCGCAGTTTCAACACCCATGGATTATACCACTACTTTACGTCATTTTTAGGGTTCTAACTAGGAACGAGTTCCAACTAAGGAACCCTTATAATAGTTTAATTATATTTTATTCAAGAGCTTTGATCAATGACAGATAGTCTTGCATTTGGATGCTGTTTCGCCTGGTATTGATGTGGCCTACGACGTAGCATGCTTGTCTAAATGAAACCTACTCATTCGAGATTTGAAGACGCCCAGGGCCCCATTCTTGACAATGTGTGTGGTGTGAGATGTTTCTTGGCCTCTCTCGCTCCTATGAGTTTTCAAACGAGAGAGACAAAGATATAAAATATCTCGAATTGTAGGTATACAGGGCACCAGATTACAGCTATCGGGGAACACCCACACACTCGTAGACTGAGAAACTCGAGCACGCGAGCCCCAAGATGCAGGCCCCGGGCTTAGTTTGGTACCCTCTATCAAACTATTTGAGATGCTAATTAAACTACATTAATTAAGACTGTCTGTAATTCCTTTCTTTTGCTAATGAATCATTTTCATGATTTCTTTAACCTCCGAAGCAAAAACGACGGGTTGTTATAAGTTTGACGTATCTGTGTGTGTGTTGCAATGTAGCTAACGGGTGAACCGGTTTTGATTTGTTTTTTTGCAAAAAAGGTGAATTAGTCGGGAGTATTCAATATTTTCCAATATACATGTATTTATACTTGTTTATGTTTAACTTAAGAACGATTAGTTGAAAAGTTGGTATTATATGTTATTCTAAACTGTCTTACTGTCTACTGTCTACTGTCTTCAAAAGCCTTAACAACAGCAACATTCATACGATACAATAACACCAGCTCCGTGGCTGCTCTGTGCCCGCGCACGCTCCACGGCGTCCAATTAACTACTTACTAATATTAGGCATTACACATGCATTACATATTAGCATATTACTGTGCGTTTTAGCAAAATAAGTATAATTTTAAACACGCTTACCATTTAAATAAACTAGTAAAAGACTGTTGCCCAATTACAATAAATATAAGAATTACCTACATAAGTCCTTGCTTGACTATTTTAAACTACTAACTGTTTAAACTAGCGAAATATTTGCTTATCGGGGACATAAAGTTACGAGTATCCTAAGTAATAGGTAACTAAAGGTTCATGCAAGGTAGGCGCTAGCTAGAAGTAGATTAAACTAGTTAGACAAGGACTTAGGCAACTCTTTTATTTAGTGCAAGTGGGCATGTTGATTTTAATTTAATTTTTCGTGAATAGGTACTTTCCGAAGTCAATATAAGGCTGAACCAATGATAATGATTGTATTCGATAGCAACAATAAAGATTTCACTGGCCTACACTCATTTTGGAGCCTAAGATTTTAGACCTGATTTTGGGTATATTTTGTGAGCTGATACGAGAAAACTAGTCACATTTTTCATAGCAGCTCTTGTTCATGAGGAAGAAAGTATACAGAATACAAGCGAATTACCGTGTCATTAATCGGTTTCCGTTGATTTTTCAATTTATACTCACCGCATATGTAACAAAACATATCAGGATCGTCTTGAATTACTTGCCATCATACATTTATACGATTAATGTCATAAAAGTAGTTATAACATGGACTGATTTTGAATAAAACCGTAGAAAAATTAAAATAAGAATTGTAGGTAAACCAGGGCTGTCAGCTAACATCTAGTAGCTGTCTACGCATAAGTTAATAAAAATGTTTTAAACAACACAGAAAGTGATCAAGAATGTAGTAAACTTTAACTAGGTATAAGGCTTTTTTATTGGTCGATGTAACCCGATGCGACTTAACGACTAATTTATCTAATAATAAAACTGATCCTATAGGGAGACACGACTTAAGGCCCGGTCATGTCACGATTTTTCAACCGCACACACGTTGACTTAATCCGCTTCATTTAGAGAATCGTATTTCATATTTATTTATTTATTTATTCATAACACACATTACAGAAATTAATAAAATAGTACAAAATTTTAGTGAACTTAAAACAGATCTATATTAATTTCCAATAGTATGTCTAGTAGCATTTTAATAACAAGTTAAATAATCACTAGCGAGCATAAAACAACAGAATTAAATTAAGTAATGAGTTGAAATTTAAACATTTTGATTTTACATTGATTGCTAAATTGTTATAGATTAATATTCAGTAAGTAATGAAATTAAATATGAGAAACAAAACAATAAACATAGAACAGTGGTTAAAAGTTAAAGCCTAAAATACTTTTTATTTGTCTTTGGAACTGATACAATTTTAGATAAAAAATATCAATTTGTCTGTTGGAGACGAGGATTTCGTTGTATTGGCGGCTCATTCGGACAATAGGGTTAAAATAAGACGTGTTATTAGAGAAAACTTGTAAACTAAATATGTTGAAATTGAGATTCCGAGATCTGAAACGGGTGTTAAATTCAATAATGAAAGAAGGGTTAGGGAGTCAATGACCGAATGGATTATTTTGTAAAGCAAGGTAAGATCCATGTATTTGCGACGGATTTCAAGGGAGGTAACGTGAAAATATTTTAAACGTTCCTTATAGGATGAGAGTTTATGACTCATGCCAGACCTATAGCTCATGATTCTCAAACACCGTTTTTGAATGCGTTCAATCCTGTCATTGTGAACGTTGTAAAAAGGAGACCATATTGTAGAGTTGTATTCTAATACGCTACGAATAAGAGTATAGTAAAGATATAGGAGGCTATTTGATGGTAAAATGAGACCGCCGCCTAGAATTTTATTTCTTGACGTTTTTATTGATAATAATCGTAATAAGAACACACATAAGAATAAGTTACTTGGTCAAACTTAAGATAACAAATCTGGCTATTAAATAATAATAAGGCTGTAATAATTTATTCTTTAAAAAAATAATGCCTCTCAGTTTCTTGCCTGTTCTTCTGAGTAGAGGCTCTTTATCCGAACAAGGCGGTCGAGTCTATTTAAAAAAACTTTGTCGTTCATAAGTGTAACTTTGATACCTAAATTGAATAAAAACATTTTGTTTTTGACTTTGATTCGAAAAAAAATGTGTTGTAATTGCTGAAAGCTTAGAGATCTCGCTCCAACAGTTTTTTTTTTTAAGATATTTTTTTTCCAAAACCACAATGATTTTCAAAATTCTACTCCGGTTAGACTGTTTTTGGTTGTTTATTCTACGAGCTGTATTTTTTGCACGTGATCATCACAATTCTTCATATCAAACTAGGTGCAAACTATTTACTTGTTTTCGTTGATATCGTGATAATATCGGTCTTTAACGATCGTCTCCCAAGTAACATTATTAAAAGAAAACCCGGCTGTAAAATGGAATACCCTATGTCACTTCCACTATCAAGACGATTGAAATGACACCTCACATGTCGAAATACATCAAGCTATTAGCTATAGGGCGTGCCAAAGAAACCTTATACATATATACCTACACACATACATATTTACATACATAAATACACTCGAAAAACATAACCATCCTTCTTGCGCAGTAGAAGAAATAACCAACACAAAAAACTTAAAACGGCCCCAAAAAGACCACTAGCAAAGTAACGAATTGTAAATCCAAAGCCAAAAGCATAACAAGTTAAAACGAATAACCCCGCCCGCTCGCGACATCGCAAACAATCCAGTCTTCGCCAAAAATGAAAACTCTCAAACTCAATCTTAACAGAAACGTAGGTAAATACCAATCTATCTACACAAACAAACAACACAAATTTCGCTCCGCACATCTCAGAACAATGAGTGAACCGAAGCGGAGGAACTAATAAAGAAAAACAAACAGCAAGACATAATTTCATACAAGAAAAGTGCTCGGTAAATACGAGGGGGAGATTTTCAGAATGCCTGCTCGATTCCTTAACTTGGATGGTTTTCTTATGGTTTCCTCGCTTGAGGAAAACGATGGCTTGCGTGTGAGGAGCTGGGTAGTTATATTTTGTTTAAACCTTTCAATTTAAAGTTTAATTTACTACAAAACAGGTTTTACTAATGTTTTATTGTTTTGATTTTATGTTTTTAGTGTTGGTTTTTTTTTTTTTTATTTCCTCTAGTGTCCATTTTTGTAATAGAAATAGAGTGACACGTTAGGATACCTGCAACACTGGCGCTGCTGTTGATGCCTTGCCACACCGGAAAGAAATGTACCTAGATGAATGCTATTGTAAGTTTGATATGTCTGGGTGGGTGTGTGTGTGTGAGTGAGCGTGTGTGTGTCTGTGACATCGTAGCTCCAGAACGGATAAACCGATTTTGATTCTGTTTCTTTTTTGTTTGAAATGTAAATTAATCGGGAGTATTTTAGTTATGTTTGATGAAAATCGGTGTTCGGGGTTTTTTTGAATTATAATATTATTAGTAAACAAACAAACTCAAACTGCCGCTGCTTGTTCCTCTTTTGAGTTGAGTTAAGAGGAAGAGACTCGTCTGAGAATACGGCCCTCTGAAAAGCGAATAAGACAAACACTCGTTGCCCAACAGAAACAATGAAATAAACGTATTAAAACTTGGCGTACGTAATTTGAGGGCTTGTTCCTGAAACAAGCGTTTTAATTACGTGTCTTCGTGCGACATACTCGTGCCGCATGCGACAAAAATTGTGACTGATTTAGCAGCTGCTTCACTTTTGTCTGTAAGATTTTGATGTTAGTTTTTAGCTATTTAGTTTAAGCAAATTTAGTCTTAGTAGGTATTTAATGCTTCTAAAGATTTGGAAAACTATTTTCGTATTTAAACTAAAAGATCCTTAAAAAATCTGCAGTGACATTACATTACAACATTGTTTATAAAGAATTAGTTGCGTTCCGCGGTTTCACTCGCGGCACCATAGAAACCGTTTTCTTTTAGATATTTTGTAACCCTGACAACGTGTTTGCAAAATTTCATGAAGATCACTTCAGTGGTTAAAGGCGTAAAAGCGTAACAAATACACAAGCCATGCCGTGAAATGACCTAGTCGTGTTTCGGAATGCAGTCCGATGTAACCGTTCCGAAGACGGGTCTGAGCAATAGCGCCTTTGTAGCGCCTCACTCAACTGCCGTCTTTGTACTTCTTCACTCTACAAAACTTCAAGGCTACAGAGTACCTTAAAGGTCGTCGTGCTCCATCTTAGACCACAACGTCGCGAGTTGGTGGTCAAACGCCGACCTATTCTACAAACAAACGATAAAACTCACTTTCGCATTGACAATAAGTTAGGATTAGAATTAACAATTAGCAAAAATATTGGTATTACTGTTCTGTAGCTTTCTTCCACCTACGCAAAGAAAAAACATTATTACGAAACCCACAAGAAGCACAAATAAAACTTCTGAAACGACTCACCAAAAAAAGATTACCTAACAATAGTTATTATTTCCTAATAACCAAAAGCAAAAAGCTGAGCCGTCACAAAACTCCGTTTACAAAGCAATACCATCAAAGCGTTATAAGGAACAATTTTCTAACGGAAACATCTTACTAACTACTTCCACAAGACTTAAAGCATTAAAGATGGCTAACTTCATCCTTTGAAAAAGCGCATTATCATAACAAGTTTGAGCCTTATCGCGGGGCAATCGGACCGTGAATGGCTCGCCTCCAGCGCCCTTACCGAGTTACAGTTCTATCTTTCTAGTTGTACAGATTAGGAATGTGAAGAGGCAGAACTGTGGGAAGTTTTTGATTAGGCAGTGAAAAGTTTTAAGTGGGTACTTTGAGTTCAGCTATAATAAGCTAGAGGTGCCGCTGACACCGTGAAGCCAGTATACAAATAAGACGGATTTTTTTTTGTTGCTTAATGATCAGCAGGTTTCCCCGAAAAAGTTGTATGAAGATCAGTTAAATAGCAATCTTGGAATAAGTATTTGTTTGTTCGAGAATTTTTTTTACGGATTTGAAATCAATGACCAATTTTTTTTTAAAGATTTTGTTATTTCATTAGATTGATCTATGCCCTTCATTTTGTACAATTATGAGTAAATAGTTTACCTTAGCCAACCTATAATTTATTGTGCTGGCAATAGGGAAACAGACGTATTACAATAAAGAGAGCTATGAAACAAATATTATGTAACATCAATGACAATAGATTATCGGTATTATGTAGTACCAATCTATTGGCAACTGAATTACAAAAGTTTTGTATCGGTTCCTTACTAATCTGTGCTAGTTGTTCGTATTAGGGACTTTTATATAGGGTAAAAGTATAAAGATAGAGGGGAATAAAGGCAAGATTTTTATAACTCCTCTCATGGGATACGTCACTGAAAGAGTTGGGTATGACGAATTGCGAAGAGTATTTGTTATGGACGAATATATTTTGGCAAATGAATTCGTCGGGAGTTGAGGCGGATCATTTTCGTACAGTATTGGGATAAAGGCTGGTTAGTAAAAGCTGTGAAGTCTTTTACTATCGACTTAGGCTTATGTGTGTGGCTAAATTATCCTAACGCTTTCTTTGCTATAACATAAATAGAAAGCTAGGCTTTGTGAGCTGAAGACCTCGCGAAAACGTAAAAAAATCATATCTCGCCATTTTATAAAATGTCCAAATACTGAATCGACAAAAAATACCATTTTATTATCGAACCAGCTACCAAACTTCACGAGAATCGGTTGAGAAATGCGGGCGTCCGCAGGACGGAGAGGCAAACGAACGCATTTTTGCTGAAGCTGAAGAATAGACGCTTCGCTCGGTGACGCTGGTTCGGTCAACTAGCTGCTCCCCGCGGTATTACCCGTGGTTAAAAAGTAGCTATGTTCTATTCCGGACTATTAATCTATCTCTTTGCCAAATTTCTTCTAGATCCGTTTATCTGTTCTGGCGTGTTTGAGTAACATCTAGGTATCTGTTTTTTATATTACGTATGTTTTTACATTTATTTAGGACTGAGGACGGAGCTTTACAAAAGTCCATAGGTGTTTGATGAAAAAGCTAGATGGAAGGTGGTGTGGTTACTTGTAATATACCCAACGACCAGTTTCATTCGCAATGGCTTTTTGCAAACTTTGGTAAGAAGGTTGAAGATAACTTCACTTTCGTATGTACACATATGTGTGATTAGCACAACTCTTGCAAGCTAGATTCGAACCACTTCCCGTGTCTGATTGAGCTGAAATTTGAAATAACTACGTAACTACGATTACAATGCAATACTATGGTGGCATGGACCTGGTTTGATGATGCAGTTGTAAAATGGCCATAGAAAGTTGCAAAAGCTTGCTTTAAAAATAGTTTTTAAATTAAGTACTTAAATCTTTTTTTTTTGTCCAATTGAATTTAATTTCCCTTCATTTACTTATGCGTAGCACATAGATAATTACAGCAGATGGTAACATCAAATACACAATCTGAACTGTATTAAATTTGGTTTTCAAAACATGTAGCCTGATAGATACCGACTACGAAAATAAGTAATTACTGACTTAGGAAAAAATAAAACAAGAGACGGTACTTGATCAAAGCAGTTCCGATTGCCCGCGGTAACTCCATCTCTCTGTATTTTCTTTTGATTATACTAGTCGGTAACCCAAAATACGTAATATTATTTTTACGACAAGCATTGACATTCCCTTTCGTTCACATAACTTGTATAACTGTATACAAAATACAGGTCGGAGTATTTTTTTAGGTTTAGTAGTTGCTAGAGACTAAAATCACAGTAAAATAATTATGAACGTGAAAGGAGGTTCGTACCGTCCGCCATTTTGAAAATGTTACATTTTAGTGGCCAAGAAATAAATAAAATGTTGATAGATAAAATTTCTTAATACGTCTTCGAGTCGAGAAAATTAATCTGTCTCTATGACCCTTAGAATAATTTCCTATAGAAGGTAGGTTTACAAGCAAGGCTTTCTCAAAACGCAGGCCACAAATTCGCTACTCGTGCTGTGTTTACTTGCCTTATCACGCACACAGACGCAAACATAATGTGGTTAGTTATAATATTTTCCTTATGATTTAAAAGTTTATTTATGTATTTATTTAGGTAGAAATACCAACACTTTACACTTTAGACTAAAAAAAAAAAGAAAACACTTACTACAGAGTTCTGAAATGAAAACCTATTATAGATATTTACAACATTATTTTTATAATACTTTAACTAGTTATTGCACATGTTCACAATTTTTAATTTAATTATTACAATTTCTACATTTACTTCCTAAAGTTATTGTAAGTATGGTGGGTTTGTTTTACTTTAGGTTCAGTAAGTAAATTTAAAAAAATATATTACAAAAGTTTAAAGGATATGCCCATTATTGCTCATACGTAGCGTCGTAGGGTGCCGTTTACGACACCAACTAACTGCTTACATTTCGTGAATGTACTTGGTTTCTATAGGTAGTCATACCAAGCTATAACCATATTTCGCTCACAAACACCATATTTACAACAAAATATTACGCCCACCGTTTTACCATAATAACTAGCAAAGTCCCATCCCACTTCGCATTACAGATTTAACCGTAATTGTGTCTGAAGCTCAGTAATTGTTCCGAAGATTGACAACCGACTCGCGGGACGTAATCAACTCCAGTCGCGGAGGTTTGACGCTAAACTGATTTAATTTTTGCTGTAACTGTTAGATGAACATCTTCAAATGAAAGTGAAAAATAAACTTAAAAGCAAATTGGGGCATTTTCTATACATTTATCAACCGACCGCCCGTTAGTGAGCTAATCGTCTGAAGAATTCTGTCGTATGTCCGAATTTCCGATTGCTATTTAAGAAATGTAACATTTCCAAGTAAATGTGTCCAATATAATTTATTTTACATATTTCCGTGCGATTTTAGGAATTACATACATTTCCTAGGAATGGTGTACAATGACGGATTACATACGTTTCCGGTAACATATACTCGTACATACTAGAAAATACGAGTACGTAAATTATTAAAAAATTACAAAACCACTCATCTTTTTGAATTCGGAATACAATACAATACAAAAACTCTTTATTGACACCAAATACAAATAAATCTGAACTAAACACTCAAAAATATAGGCGCAATGGGCGGTCTTATCGCTTAAGAGCGATCATCTCTTCCAGACTATCTTTGTATGGAATACTTAGTTATACAGTGATCTGTCTATCACTGTATCGATATACATTGATACAGTATTTTTCTTTCTTTCGAATTTTTTACTTGATCAAAACAGACAAAACACTATTCCGAGGCTATATCTACAGAAAGGGGCTTAAATTTAGCTATTAGTTCTTTAGTAGTTGTAGTTGATAGATACCATGATCCAAAAAAGCAAGGTCTAGCAATCAGCAAACACGTAATGACGTAATCGTCATCAGTCTCTTTCGAACTTGTTGTAAATGACTTATCTTGGTCTTGCTTAAAAGCATCTGTTGACGTCACTACGTGTTGCTGAACCTACCTGGCGGAGTATATTAGTATACCATGATAGATACCTGCTTACCACTCACACAAGGTCAAGACAGCAGAAAGAAACTCAAACTTTAAGACAACGACAACAATAACCAGTCCCAGAACAACACAACAACACTTACTCTAACGATTACACGAAATTTTTGCAATTAAACACGAAGCCAGCAAAAACTTAATTTTCTACCTCTACCGTCCAATTCACAGACAAAATTAAAGTAGTGCTCTCCTGAACTCTCTTAGTACAATTTTCATATCTCGAGGTATTAACATTTTTGTAATTTTCCTTTGTAGATGAAATATGCAAATTGATGTTTCTAATTAAAGTTTTTCATGAGTTTGTTGAAAATATGAATCGGGGAATAGCTTACAAGATGCGACTTTCTTAGAATTTTTGTAAAGGTGGAAATTAAGAATTCCCAATGATTTAACTTTCGTCATTAATTATAATAATATTGATTTTAGCAGACAGTGCAAAGAGTCCGCAAAGATAGGCAAACATCGACATGATGTTTTTTGGGTTTATTATAGACAGGGCCTAAACTTTTCTATCGCCTTTGGTCATTAATATCCGAAATTATCAAACGTATATTGATGTAGGTAAGGCACTAATGATGTTTTACTTATTGTAGGTGTTTTGATTTTTGTATGTCATCTGCTACATGACTGGAGCCCGGTGTATGGCGACAGGCGCCCCCTGTCACATTTGGGACTGAATATCGTCCGGAGAAATGTGGGTGTTGTATTACACCTCTGCCAGCCCCCTCAGGGGAAAAGCGTGACGATATGTTTAGACTACGATGATTTCTTAACATTATATGGCCTTGCGTTTGATTGCCATATTCTTGATATATTTGATATATTCTGATTATTGTACTTTAAAAATAAAAATTAAACATAAAATTATATTGGTGTTGTAGCTATTAATGTGTATCTTTATTATAATGAATCTATTAAGATCAAATACACTTGTAAAAAATAAAGACTTACTAATTTGACTATTCAGAAAAATATTTAAGTCATCTTCAAAGAAATTCTTAATTTCTTCCAGCAATTACACCGCGCTAATTCTTATTTCCATGTAATAAATAATAAAAGCCACTTATCTTAGATCTTTGTGAAATCTTAGCGAGAAAATAAAATATCCCAAATGAGGGGAATGTAAGAGAGAATTCGTACTTCCCTTAACAAGATTATACTTATTATTGGGCCTTCACAGGCTTCTTCTTAAAGGCCTTTTCCCACTGAGTGCGATCCGTTTCTGCGTTCCAAGCTTCTAGAACGTGTTGCCAGTACTACAGAGAACGCATGCGTTTAGGGGGCCTACTTTGACATCTGATTGCCACGACGGTTACGTTTTATCTTGTATAATAAATCTTGTATAATTTTAAGGCTAGCTTAATGAGTTTAGCTTTAAGTTTACTTGTTGCCGAACTAGGCTTTAAGCCTGTGTTTCGGCGTACAGCGCCTACCCCACAGGGATTATTGTGGTCACCATTAGTCTATTCAGTTATACATTTTTCAAAAACTTAACAATATTAACAGGTGAAACAGGTTGCCCAGTTCGGCAACAGTAAACTTAAAGCGAAACTCATTAAGCTAGCCTTAAAATTTTACAAGATTTATTAAACAAGATTGCCATGATGGTGACGTTTTGTTTTCGCGCTGAGCGAACGCGTATCGTATCGCCGCGCATAAAGGTTCATGATTTTACATTCATTTACATATCACACTTTTATTATTGCGCGGTAATGAAACGGAAGACAATATTAACAATGTTGTGCGACGATACGATACGCGATCGCGCAGCGTCGAAAACAAAACGTCACCATCATGGCAATAAGATGTCATAGTAGGCCCCCAGATCGCTTGTCATATCGGATCGCCGGAATGGATCGCGCTCTGTCGGTAAAGCTGATCATTTCCAGTGATCTGATTTGACAGGCGATCGGACTGCACGCGTCCTCCCTAGTACAAGGAACGCGTTTGGATCTACCGCCTCGATGGAAGATCATGGAACATGTTTACCGAGATCGCTGCGTTCAAAAGATTGGAACGTTTGAACGGGTCGCGCTTGATGAGAAAAGGCCTTAACGGCCTTAAGTGGGCGTTACATAACTTCTTCTTAATATAGCCTTAATACTGTGCCTAGTAAATATTTATTTACGTACAACAGTCTTTTGCTTTCAGTCGCAATCTCTTCCTTTAATTAATTGTCACCATCCATAGTATATTTATAATTTTCTCATTGCTACAATATCCAAGACCAGAAAGTTTAGTTTCCTAGATATACTCGTATGGTTACTTAGTGCAAAATTCTTCATCTTTTGATGGCTTCAAAAGTAGTCATGGGCACACAGATGCATAAGCAGAGGCCTATGTATACCGATTATCTCTGACATACAACACATTTTAAAAAGTTTTGCTTATCTTGTTTGCTTTTTAATTAGCTTTCTTTCTTTTGCTTTCTCTCTTTTGTTTTTATTCCCTTTTTTCTTTCTCCTTTTTCTGTTTCATATGCATTATTCTTTCATCCATAAAACAGTACAAACACGCTATTTCCAAAAACTCTTAAAAAAACATTTCACAAGTTTTTTGCGCTGTTAAGCAGACACACCTACGACCATTCGTCGATTGCCTAAACACACTTCCCTTAATCCAATAACGAACGAGAGGGCCGGAACTACGTTACAAGAGCTTAATAAAATAACGGCCGTTACGTTACGCGAGGTGACACGACACGTGACGGTAACGAGTAACGATCGTGATGGAGCTGTATGTAACGCCGTAATGCTGACTATTGGTACAAAGAACAAAGGGTCTTCTCTAATCTTTAGTGGAACGAGCGAGTATAGTAAGTTAGTTCGTATAAGTCAACCGTCGTTGTAAAAAGCTTGTTGTAGGCGACCCTCCTAGCCTAGTCGGTAGCAGGAGCAGGTTTTATAAGCAGGAGGTCCCAGGTTGAATTCCCGGCCGGGCAAATGTTTGAATGATGAATTGAAATATATGTTCTGGGTTTGGGTGCTAGATGTCTAGTTATCTATGTCTTTGTGTGCGTTCAATGGCAACAATTTATGCTAGTTATTTAATTTATGCTAGCAATTTATTTATGGCAGTGCAATTTATGCTAGCGTAAAATGTTTTTACAATTCGAACCTTAGAATTAACAGCTTTGGCCGGCATGACTGCATCAAAAAACACATCATTTTCCTTTTAATTAGGCTTATAACTTAACGTGTAATCCGACCCACGCCAGCGTTAAGTTCTAAATACCACACACGGTCAACCTTCCGAAGATATAGGTACCATGATTGACTGACTGCCGCAACTGAGCTAATCCAAAAGTAATCAATTTTAAAATATTTGGCTAGCCCAAGAATTTTAACTGTACAAGGTTATTTTAGCTTATGGCTGCAGAATTAACCACTCAGTCTAGACAGTAAGCAAACAATACAAGCTGTACTAAAGAACTTAGAAATAAACTGCTAAATTTATTTTTGAAAATTTGGCGAAAACAAAGTACAAGTAAACAAGTTGAAAAATGAACTTTTGTAGTAAGTATTTATGCCAAGTTACTTAATATAGTGTAATAATTATATAAATTAATATCATACATTATTATACAGGTATTTCTTGCGTTGAAGTCCTGATGAAATCAGAGTGGACAAGCATGTGTATTATTGTATTTTTTTATTTTCCTAGCTACCCCCACATCGGCTTCACACGGTATCTATTAACTATCGACAGAAAAAGAAGTTAATGATAGTGAAAACTGCATCAAAATAAATTTCGTAGTTTAGAAAATCTAATCGTATCGTCCCTATCTTACATAGGGACCTCCATGACAAATTTCGTCAAAATCCATTCATCCGTATGAACGTAAAGAACACAAACTTTCGCCTTCTCAATTTAAGAAGGATAATGGAATCTTTTTTTTTTAATAATAACAATAAAAGCCTAAAAAAACTAAACGTTAAAAACAAATCATTAATATTAAACAGACCTCAAGTCAGTATCCGCGGGTAAAGTACCCGAAAGGCTGGCAACGTTTCCTCGCTCGGTAAGCACCAGCCCTTTGGTCGTTTGTTTTCTCTATCAGACGCTTTGACAGCTCATTAAAGAGCAACCATGCACTTGGACCCCAAGGGCCCAAAGTTTCTACCCCAAAAGGCAGAAATACATTCAATTCACGAGGAATTCATATTTCCGCCTATGTAAATTTAAACTAAAAAAACGTAACCGCAAACCTCTCTCATCCGTACCTTACACCGCGGAACATCGGTAACAGGATACACGATACTCGCAAATAACTTTCTAAGAAACGTTACTGAACAATAAACCGAATAAACACCCCGCTTCGACGTGTCACGTAGACACCACCTCTCACAAATTAAACGTTAAGGTGCGTTTCCATTGGCGAGAGCATTCATTGCGCGCATTACATGGCGTTTGCTACTGGGTGTGCGCGATAACGTTATCTAAATCTTTAGGCTCCAACTTATGACGACTGTTGTGACATTGCCATTTTTGGCTGTTCTGGCATTGTTTGACATTGCTGCTGGCTATTTTATCGACCCATTATTGACCCTACTTGTGAGTTAAAATTTTCATAACAATTTACTAAAGTCAATCAAAAATCTACTCTACTAACTAACTGAAACTAATTTTCCGTAGAAGCGAGTGGGTAACTATTTGCATTTCAATTCAACTCAATTCATCACATCCAATATTGGATGTTTCTTACGGTCACACACGCACAAACACATTTTTAAAACTAGGGATTCCAGGAAAGCAAAATGGCTACAGCATTACAATGCATACTACAATTGAATGAAATCTTAAAAAATACAACTGTTCAAATGACGTTTCACTGTTCAAAGTCTTCTCAATATGAGTTTGTGCAACAATCACAGTTTGCGTAATGCTCGCTCTTTTAATCCCGTTCGCGTCAATACAACCACCCCCTAAGGAATTTCATTGTGGCACGAAAGACAAAACGGTAAATTAGAACGTTCGAGTAGTTTTAGATTACGGAGGGGTTGATGTCGAGAGCTGTGAGTTACAGTGTTAATACGTGTTCCGGTGTAGAGTGTACAAGGATTTAGTGCGGCGTAAGTAGATGATACTTAGAGTCGTATTTAAACACACATGGAGGATCATTAAAGCTGCTTACGTGAGAACTAAGAGCAGCTTGTAAAATAGGTGCGTGTAAAGTATAAACTTTCGTCACAGACATATTGAACTTTATAATATATGTTTGTATCTCTTTACTTTTTTAAGCGTTTTAACACACTTTTTCTTCCTTACTATTAAACGCTGTGTAGCCTTGAAATAGTTACTTTAGCAGTGTTTTTGTCTCTTTCTTTCTTTAAAATTTTTGAGTACATCGAAAAAGACATACACTGTACAACTATTCCAAAATTGGAAGTCTGTGGGCTATACGACGTTTACTAGTAAAGGTGGATATGTAGGTATTGATTCTCCAGGGTTGCGTAATAAATTAGAGAACTCTATACATTTCGCCATCTCCGTCTGTCTGTTAGTGTTTCACAGTATTCATTTTACTATTCAGCTAGGAAAGTTTTCATTTATTTCACGTGGAAGTGTATAACTAACAAATAATCCGTATTACTAAAGATATGTAGTAATATTGGCAAAAAGTTAACTTGACTCTGATCCAAATGCACACAAATTTACTGAATTATACTATAGGCCATATTACTAATATGGCCTAATACGGCCTATGGGCCCTATTCACTTCGCTACTTCTTCTTTACTCAGTATATACTATTTTTCTTTTTTACATTCAAACATAAAAAAATAAATTTGAATAGCACTGAACAAACATAACATCCCGTAGCCTATTCAATCCAACTCTAAACCAGTTCAAACTGCTTTGATTCGCTCAAAACTGATTCACGGGTATCCACAAACATTCTTGCGAGTATATCGCAGACAAAAGTTGTTACCGACCAGCTCAAACGGTATTTAGAAAGTTTGAGGCTAGCTATTGACTGTAATTTGAAGACAGTGTCCAAGATACCCTGTTTAATATAGTCCTTACTTGCCCATGTAGCGCTCTCATCTTTAAGCTAAATATCAAGCCGATAATAAGAGTAACATACATACATATCGTCACACCTTTCTCCTAAGGGGGCTGGCAGAGGTGTAATACAACACCCACACTTCGTCGGACGATATTCAGTCTCAAATGTGACAAGGGGCGAGCTTGTCGCCATACACCGGGCTCCAGTCATGTAGCAGATGACATACAATATGCACATATGATCACACAATGAACAAATGAACAAATTTTGTTTGTTGTAATAAGAGTAACAGAAACAAATGTCACTTTCACTTCGTCACTTGATCTGTCACTTTTAGCAACAAATTGAAAAATCAAGGGCGTGCTGCAGAAAACACACACTTAGCAGTGAAGCTGTTGGTTTACCAATAAAACCAAAATCACGCACGCGAGACTAACAACTGTGTGGGAAGTGTATTGCTCGGTCGGTTTAAACTTTGGTCCTACATTCAGGCAGCTGCAACGCAGATATTTTAACTTTATGAAAACATCCCGGAAATATTAGAGACCGCCCGAGAGCCACAGTACTGCTCCACGAGTGTTTGAATTAAGCCAGTTTCTTGAACAAATTTATTTGCTGGTTCGAAAAGAACTTGAAGAGGTATCGGAATAACAAGAACTGAAACTTAACCGACAAACTTGTACCAGTACGAGAAGGTGTATCCACGTGGTTAGTTCATTTTGATTTGCTCTTCTTTTTGTATTGCTTCAGTTACTTTGTGTGTCATACACAACATACATATATGTAGATGTATACATTTAACGTGCATTTTGGACATAGTAGTACTTTAGAGTGTGGTACGACCCGCCAAAGTGAATAACTTATAGAACACAACTCTGTAAAATTCGAGTTTTTTTTTGTATTAATTCAAAATTAATCATGTTACTAGTATTATTATTATAAATATGTAATAATTTTGTAATTTAAAATGTTGTTTACTTTGATGGGTAGTACAACACCCTTAAATATTAGTACACCCATAACCAGAACTTTGTACATTTTAAACTACATAGTTTTTTTTTGGAAGGAACGCTGTTTCATAGAAAAAAACATTAAACCTTGATGAAATGTATGAAACAGTTGATTTTGATTTTATGATTTCAGTGTTTGTCCCATAATAAAAGTTGATTATAATGATGAGTGCAATAATATCCTAGAATATGACCGTCGTTTAAACACAACAATTGTAATTTCCTCTTATTTTTGATTGACACAACTAGACAGCATATCATATCGTCACGCCTTACCCCCGAGGGGGCTGGCAGAGGTGTAATACAACACTTACATTTCGCCGGACGATATTCAGTCCCAAATGTGACAGGAGGCGAGCCTGTCGCCATACACCGGGCTCCAGTCATGTAGCAGATGATAGCAGATGACATACAATACGCACATACATAATATGTTCACACAATGCTACAGCTATATTTTCAGTTGGAAAGCAACTGTGACACAGTGCCGACTGCCAAGTAACTGGACACATTTAAACGCTCCTTACGTCTATTTTTGGACAAAACTTTTTAGTGGCTTTGTTGTAGTTAAAGTTTCTTATTACATTTTAGAAATTGTTGTCTAATTTTTACTTCGTTACTAGCGACGTGCCCTGGTTTTGTTTGCTAATTCTTTCCTCGGGTTGCAGATTTTGAAATCATAGTTTGAGTTTACTTGACTATTTAATTTCGTGATGTATTTTTACTCTATTCTTTGATTGAATGGCGCTTGGTGTATGTGACTTTATTTCATTAGAAGTTCAATCGAAACCAGTAGAGCCTTTATAAAATTATTATTCACAAACCATCATCTGAAGTCTGACAGCTGCGAAGTTTGAAAGTTATTAATTTAGTATTATAATTAATTTTAATTTTAAAAGAATTAATTAAAGTTAAGAAGCAGTTCGTAAACTACATTTAAAAATTTACGTATTTAGACATTAGAAATAGTAATGAGATCAATTAGGTATAGTAGGTATGGTAGCTCCATTTAATAAGATCAATAATTCGACGAATCTTAAGTATGTGATTTTTTTAACTATTTGCTCCCCGCGGTTCTACCCACGGTCCCCCAGGAACTGTCATTTTTTCTAGGCAAAGAGTACCCGATGTTTTGTTCCGTACCCCCGACAATGTGCATGCAAAATTTCATGATGATTGGTTTAGTAGTTGGGCGTGAAAGCGTAACCAACAAACAAACGAAAACACACGCATTTAAAATGTCAGTTAGGTCAATTCTGTATAATATTTAGTACTAGCTATTCGCCTGCGGGTTCACTCGCATTTCATAGCCTATGGCATTCGCCATTCAGGGATGATGTAGCTTTCTAGAAGATAAAAGATTTTTTTTAATATCGTTCAGTAGTTTCGGAGATTGCCCCTGACAAACAAACTTACAAACTCACAACGTAAAATCTTAATAATCCATACTAATATTTTAAAATCGAAAATAACTCTGTCTGTTTGCCTGTCTGTTTGTAGGCTTTTCACGGCTAAACGGCTGAACGAATCTTAATGAAATTTAATTATTAGTTACAATATGTCACGATCAAGGTTTTTAAATATTACTGTATTAATATAACGCGAAAGAAGTCGCGGGTAATAGCTATATTAGTATAAATTCAATATTCCAAAGAAAAGCACAAGCGCCCCCTGAAGTGGTACCCCAACTTAACCTTAGATCATGAACCGACCCATAAAGTTGATCAGTTGTCTTCGCATCAACCATCAAGCCACGCTTCGAACTCATTAATTACCCATCAATGGCCGTCAATTAGGCTTGACAGCTTTATTCAGAGCTGCTTGATGCTGTTACGCGACGAAATTAAGCATAATTTGTTATTTATCTGCTGTTTGTTTAAAAAGCCGTAAACGTTATTTAATTTATGATCTAAGTAAAATTAGGCGGTGTTTTAATTGAATGTATACAAAGTAGAGGTCACATAATGTTGACATCCCCATACAGTTTATTTAAGAACTAGTACTTCGCCTCGTATTGTGTTCTCACGACTCTTAAATCTCCACAACTCCTTGCTCCATTTACCATTTACAAACTTATAACTACAAAAAATATGTATTTCGTTACAAAATTTTACGAAGATCTGATCAAGAATACTCTTTTACTCAAGTTATTTATTTATTGATAGGAAAACAAACAGCTGTTAACAATAAACAAAGTACACAGCGAAATAAAACAAATAAGCCTAGATAGTTTTCACTAATAAGTAAGATAAATAAAGTGAAAGAAAGTGTTACATAAATATCGAAATAACAAGAATGGAAATAAACTAGATACAAACATAAATAGTAGAAAAACCTACATAAAACCCTAAGTAAAGGACTGTAACATAAAGCTGTACCATATCAATTTATAAAAAAAAATAGAAACTGACATGACTGAAATATACCCTGACAAATGTATAAAAACGTAGCGATATATGAACGCCTGTTATTTTGTCTCTCGTTATTATTTAGACTTTCAAACCTCACTTGATGAAATGTAATGATAAAAAAAATATTCAAAAACAACGATTTTCATTAAACATAGCTAATTATTCTCCCTAGCCCGTTCTTTTTTAAAACAACCAAGAGTACGAAAAAGCGGCATCGTTTTATGGTTGACATACCTACAACACGCACGAAACGCTTTGGTTCCTCATTTCTCATACGGACCGCTAGAGTGTGGAATACTCTGCCAGACTGTGTGTTCCCTGACACTAATAATCTGGGTGTCTTGAAGTCTCGAGTGAATCGGTTTCTTCTAGGCAAGCGTGCTCCATCGTAGGCCGCACCACTGCTTATCATCAGGCATGTTGGCGGCCAAACGCAAGCCTATTATGTAATAAAAAAAAAAAAGCTAAGAACTCTACCGACCAATTCACCTTACAAATAAACAAAACTAAATCGCTTCATCCGTCCGGAAGCTACGATGCTACATAATTTTGACGTGTCTCTGTGTGTGTCTGTACACACACACACAGAGACACGTCAAAATTATAACACCTCATCGTTTTTGAGTCGGGGGTTTAAAAAAATACAAAAGTTAACTACAAATGTTTAATTGTTTGATAACTATGCCCTCGACAGTAGTAGTAGTATACCTGTCTACTATACTACATATTTTTTATTTCTATGTATTCACAGAATAGGTAAATATGACGTTAAAATAAAACAAACAGCAACACAAAATACATAAATATACCTGCAAAAGCCACTCAAAAACATTATTTTAAATACTTTCCAGTCTTTTTGAACTTACAAGAGCTCACTCAAATATAATTACGTAGCGTTTCGAATGTGTTCGCTCGCGTGCAGCAGCACCCGTGTCATTTGAAAAGCATTTAAAATTACATATTTAAATATTCGTGACAAAATGTCGTTTAGATGCAGACATGCAGATGGAGAAATGTATAACGGCTCGAAGCGCAAAATGAGAGGGCTGAAGTACTGTAAATTAACATTTTCTTAATTAATTATGTAAACAAGGTTTGTGCTCTTGTTTTTAAATAAAATTGAGAGTGCAAGTTTTTAGGATTCCAGAGTTAACTAAAATATATTTACCTTCTTAGTAGAAACGTTGTATAGGCACGGAATAGATAATAATTCAGTGTTTATTTTTTTTAATAACTCCATTGAAAACACTGTTTAAGAGTTCCGCGACGCTCTGAAATTTCCATACAAACGCGCTTCTCAAATTTCTTGAAAACCATTTGTCAGATTATGATGAAATTTAGCATGTACAATTAAGTTAACAATATTTCCGCCTCTATGTTCTTGTTTTTTTTTAAATGCTCTCAAGCGAAAATAGAGTTATGAAAAATATCCGCATTTTTAAGGTGTCACTTTTGACTTATTCCATAGTTAGTCAAGCAAATCAAAAATCCCTTTACATAGGGAGGTTGTATACATCATTAGCTTTTAAATGAATCACAATACAAGGGACATTCTTAGTTATTTAAGAAAGATTAGAGAAGTGCAAAATTCATTAAAAAAAATTGCACTTTGTCACTCTGTAGGTAACTTTAAAGGCTTGTCAGTATCTTTACTTGCTCTCTTCGCTCGTCATCTTCTTCTAGACGAAATGGCTATGGAAAACCTTAAGCCAATGCGAAGTTAGTCTAAAGTGGTCGCCGGACTCTTAACTTTCTGAAGCCATACATATACAACGTTTATTAGTAAGAAGCAAGAGGGTTTTAGTTTTGCCATAAAATATAGGTTTGCATAAGCCGAGTTGCTAGTCCTGGGGTCATGATGGTGCCATGATGGCTACTTTTTGTTATCGATGCTGAGCGACCACGAATCGTATTGCCGTGCAATAAGGTGCATTGTCACGCAGCGTCGAAAACAAAAGGTACCATTAAGGGAATAAGAAGTCAGGGTAGGCCCCCTGGCGTCAGAGGTTTTAGGCCGCGAAAAGGTCTCTGACATGACTTGGCTAATATTTTATGGCCCCTACAATTAAAAGTGTCCTCCGAACTACGTTAGCGCTCAATGGACAATGCCAATCTGTTAGTTTTGCCATGCTCTGTCTGTCTATTTTTAACCGAGTTTAAAAGGAAGAGGTTCTCAATGCAGTTGTAATTTTTTAAATCTTTGTTTTAGCTTAATTCGTTATTTATGAACTAATCTAAGAAACAAAGTATTTAAAAGGATTGGTCCCATTTTTCACAGAATCTAATTTAGATGACGGAAAGTCAATTTTTATTTTTAAACGTTATTTTCAAGTGCATATTCGTTTCTTGAAAATGGTAGGTATATATTTTATTCAAACTTGTGAAAAGGGTATATTTGTACTACTAATGATGTCAAGATCAGCGTTTCAAAAAAGATTAAAATAAAAGAAACGTCCAAGCCAAAGAGAACAAAACTGAACATGAGTTCAAAATTTAATAGTATTTTTTAAAATGCTCGTATCACAAAACTTTATTCGTTTTAGAATTTCCAAGAATTTAAGAAGATTAAATTTCGAAGTCCCTAACTGCTTTGCAAACTAAAATAAGTATGATATACTTATACGCTTCTGCGCGCTTTTAAATTAGAAATTACTTTCAAAGCATAATTTAATCCATAACTAAGTAAATTCGTGTAGGCCGCCAGACACTAACGTCAGACTTCAAATCCATGAAGACGCATAAATTACACATGTTTATTTGATTTTTGAATACTCGACTGAGCTAACGTTACAGAACGAAGCGTCTCTGCTTCAGCTTTGACGTATGTCCGAATTCCGGATCTCTGTCTTCTGCTCACAAAATTTCACGGGAATCCGTTGAGAAACCTGTGGAGGACAGACGCCGGCCGCGAGGTTTCCAGCTTACAGAGCCACTTTTTTAAATTTTTATAACATATTGTTACGCCTTTATCCCCCAAAGGTCTTGGCAGAAATGTATTACAAGACTCACATTTCCCAGATTTTCAGTCCCAAATGTGACAGGGGGCGAGCCTGTCGCCATACATGGCTTAAGCTATACACAAGTAAATGATCAAATTGGTGCGTGCCTTTGGCTGGAATCGAATTCTCAATAGAGAAGCGGGCTTTCTTCCAACTAGGTTATAATAGCTTTTTTTAGTGTGCACAATAAAAAGTTTTTATCTATTTCTTAGAATCTAGTCACTTCTATATCTTATCTCTTAATATATATAAATCTCGTGTCACAATGTTTGTCCTCAATGAACTCCTAAACCACTTAACCGATTATAATAAAATTCGCACACCATGTGCAGTTCGATCCAACTTGAGAGATAGGATAGCTCAAAACGCGAACGAAGTCGCGGGGTGACAGCTAGTATATTATAATATACTCCGCCAGGTATAGCATTCCGAGCCATAAATGGTCACGTGGGCAACACGCAGTGACGTCAACCGATGCTTAAGCAACACCAAAAAAATCAACAAATCCTACTATATAATTATATAATATTTTAAATGCGAAAGTTTGTAAAAATGGATGGATAGATGGACGTTTGTTACTCTTTCACGCCAGTACGGCTGAACAGATCTGGATGAAATTTCGCACAGAGATAGATTATGGTCTCGAATAGGACATGGGATACTTTTTAACCGCGGGTGAAACCGCGGGGCGCAGCTAGTAACAAGTAGTTCGGAAGAGACGATGATGATAACGAGTGACGTCACCAGGAGCTGGCTCCCGGAACGCTAGACCTTGTTTATTGGATTATCATATGGTAGAATAGAAACCCTGGTCACATGACTACTGGTGGACATCCACCAGTAGACATCCACCAGTAGACATCCACCAGTAGACATCCACCAGTAGACATCCACCAGTAGACCTCCACCAGTAGATATCCACCAGTAGACATCCACCAGTAGACATCCACCAGTAGACATCCACCAGTAGACATCCACCAGTAGACATCCACCAGTAGACATCCACCAGTAGATATCCACCAGTAGACGTCCACCAGTAGATATCCACCAGTAGACGTCCACCAGTAGATATCCACCAGTAGACATCCACCAGTAGATATCCACCAGTAGACGTCCACCAGTAGATATCCACCAGTAGACATCCACCAGTAGATATTCACCAGTAGACATCCACCAGTAGATATCCACCAGTAGTCATCCACCAGTAGATATCCACCAGTAGACGTCCACCAGTAGATATCCACCAGTAGACGTCCACCAGTAGATATCCACCAGTAGACATCCACCAGTAGATATCCACCAGTAGACATCCACCAGTAGATATCCACCAGTAGACATCCACCAGTAGATATCCACCAGTAGACATCCACCAGTAGACATCCACCAGTAGATATCCACCAGTAGACGTCCACCAGTAGATATCCACCAGTAGACATCCACCAGTAGATATTCACCAGTAGACATCCACCAGTAGATATCCACCAGTAGTCATCCACCAGTAGATATCCACCAGTAGACGTCCACCAGTAGATATCCACCAGTAGACGTCCACCAGTAGATATCCACCAGTAGACATCCACCAGTAGATATCCACCAGTAGACATCCACCAGTAGATATCCACCAGTAGACATCCACCAGTAGATATCCACCAGTAGACATCCACCAGTAGATATCCACCAGTAGACGTCCACCAGTAGATATCCACCAGTAGACATCCACCAGTAGATATCCACCAGTAGACATCCACCAGTAGATATCCACCAGTAGACGTCCACCAGTAGATATCCACCAGTAGACATCCACCAGTAGACATCCACCAGTAGACATCCACCAGTAGACATCCACCAGTAGACATCCACCAGTAGACATCCACCAGTAGACATCCACCAGTAAACATCCACCAGTAGACATCCACCAGTAGACATCCACCAGTAGACAGATACGCTGCTGGGGCTAAATTAGCGCGCGATAATTCGTTACGCATTGTCGCGCTAAATCGTTATCGGCGATGTTCTTGTCTACATTAGCGGTCAACTCGTCTCCTTTCTGCGGAATTCCCGCGGGCGAAAACTCGCCCGATACATCGCTAACGAGCTGACCGGCTACACTTGTCGCGATAGCTCGAACTATCGCCGAAGGCCGCTAATGTAGCCTAGCAATATACGCTGATGAAGATGATAACAAATCTTCATAACATCTTTCGCAGGTACTGGCAGAGGTGTAATACTACACCCACACTTCTCCGGACGATATTCAGTCCCAAATGTGACAGGGGGTGAGCCTGTCGCCATACACCAGGCTGCAGTCATGTAGCAGATGACATACAATACGCACATATGTGCACAATGAACAAATTGGTTCGTGCCGTCGGCTGGTTTCGAACCCGCTTCCTCTGGCTTGAGAGGCGGGCCTTCTCCAACTAAGCTATCATCGCTTAACAAATCTTCATCTACCCTAAATAACTAAAGCCTAACCTAACCGCATAATGCAAATGTTTCCAAAGTCGTAACTTCAGGAATGGCTCCCTCGGGACTCGTAACAAATGGAGCATTAATTTATTAGTTACAAACTACGTGCCCTAAAAATTAGCTCGTGATTTATTAAACTTAAACCTGCGGGTTTTTGATATTGGGTATTATTTAATTGCATGACAGAAGTAGTTAATGAGCTTTAAAATGTGTTGAACAACAAATTATTAATACATTCATAATTAAAGAGCAGTGGGCGACAGTAGTTCTGCTAAAGTTTCATCAATTATACTACTCCTGAATACATGATTACAGTTCGCTGTCAGATCGGCTAATTACTGCATACCAACATAATTATGCAAACCAAAAAGCTTATGACGGAAAATACTACGTTCGAATTTGAAACCTTTGTTGGTCAAGAATTTGTTATTTTTAAAATACTAGTAGAATAACATTTGACATAGAAATATCATATTCAGGACATTTTAGCACACATGTTCGTTTGACCCCAAACTAAGCAAAGTTTGTATGGCTGTCAGAAACTGATATTGATAAGTTCATACATAATTTTAATGCATACCTATACCGACATATAAATGCAATAAATATATTATACTCCTATACCGACCGTTTGTAATATTTCTATTACAAACTATTTATTATATTTTCTTATATTTTATATTATATTATTTTTACTTTTCCAAACTGGCTCATTATAAGTAGACTCGATTCCGTTTTAATATTGGTCATATGTCAATGTATATATCGAGGGGTGAGTGATAAAACCCGATAAATTCATAAAAGTGAGTTGCGAGATATTCCATGTTAAAGTTTCTTGCCAATAAAAAAATGATTTTCTGTGAAAACCATGTGTAAATTCTTAACTATTTATGAAGATTACATATTGTATTTTATTATTATTCATGATTACCAAAAGTAGTAATGTAGCTTTTATAAAAAAACAGACTTAAGTAAATTAAAGGATGAGCTTATTGGATTACATCACAAAATAAAATAGTCAATTTTACAATTGCACGGTTTATTAGTATGAAAATCAAACTTAAAATCTACTTTATTGCTTAAAATTAACCGACCAAGTGCAAGTCAGACTCGTGCACTGAGGGTTCCGTACGTACTAAGAATATTTAGGTGAATATGAATGATTAAAATTGGTAAAAGTTAGTTAGTTTGGAAAACAATTTCAATTTTTCAGCCGAAAAGTAGTGGCCGTCTATAGATTCCAACTGCATCTTTGTATTCGTTTTTTTCGTCAAATATTTAGATATTCTCAATTTTTGGAATATCCCTTTTGATTCAAAGTCAAAGTGTTTTTATTCAATTTAGGAATCAAAGATATACTTATGAACGTCAAAGTTATTTAAATAGACTCGACCGCCTTGTTTGGATAAAGAGCCTGTACTCAGAAGAACAGGCAAGAAACTGAGGGGCATTATTTTTTCAAATAATAAATAAATTACAGTCTCACAAATTTTGGCTTACAACTAGGTAATATCTATAAATACTAGTAGCTACTTGGCGGAAGTGGAAGGCTCCAGACATCTTTATCTTCTAAATAATTCTTAACCTTATAATACCCTCTTTTCATTAATGTAGTTTTTACATGTGATTTGAATTTTCCCTCAGTGAGCCCTGTTATATTTTTCGGATAATATTGTAAAAACGAACGCAGTCTAAAACTAAATCTCGGTACAGCTATCCTATCCTTATTTCTAGTGTTATTATTGTGACAGTCACAGTTCAATTTAAATTTATGTAGATTTTTGCGAACGTACATAATATTTTCAAAGATATACAAAGAAGGTAAAGTTAATATATTTATTTCTTTATTAAATCTCTCAATGATTCGCGGGGACCCATTCCGTAGATAGCGCGGACCGCTCGCTTTAGACGGTTGCCGTGGTGTGCCAGCAGAGTAGAATAGCACCCCCCTCTAGTACCAGGCGTCGTAAGAGCCGACTGAGGTACAGCGGAACCGACAAATGGCGGTATAACCATTCGAAATAAAACGTAGCTAAAATGGCACAGGGTAGGGATGGGCAGCAGCATCCTTGTCCCGAAGCTACGTTTTTCTGCGATCGCCACCACGCCTGTCCAGCGTGGCGATTACGGGCAAACTCCCCCCTAAATGACGAGCACAAATACGACCAGGCCCCCAGTCCCCAGCAGCGATGCTATTCCGGGCTACGACAGCGGCCCCGGTAACGGCGGAGCAGGGGGTGCTAAGAATCGCTGGCAGATGCACGGCTGTCACACCAAACGACGACTGGCCCTGGTAACGCACAACGTGCGCACAATGAGGACTGACGAGAAGGTTGCTGAGCTGGAGGAAGAGTTGAGTAGGTTGCGCTGGGATATTGTGGGGTTATCCGAAGTCCGTAGAGAGGGTGAGGACACGATTACCTTAAAATCCGGCAACCTGCTTCACTATCGGGAAGGTGTTCCTGAGTATAAGCATTGATTCCAAACTGCAATGGGGTCCACATATTAATGCGCTGTCTGGGAGACTTAGTTCTGCTGCTTATGCGGTTCGTAAAATTAGGCAACTGACGGATATAGCTGTAGTGAATCTTTAAATCTCCTTTTACATATCGAATTCTTTTTACGGTTTCGTTTTTATTGTCATTGTTTTTATTCTTAATCAGGAGAGCACTTAACTTCTTCAGGTCCATCATCTCACTGTATTTAAATTCTTTCACGTCGAAGCTATTTACTTCGATTTTTTTCTATGTACTTACTTTTAAATTTCAACTCTGACTGGCACATGCGTCATACTCGTGATCGGATGCTGCTTGCGGGTCGCTGGTCTGCTCGTGGTGTACTCACAATGCAATAAGTAAATCTGATAACGTTTAACCTAACCTTATATTAAGACTTAATAACTAACCCCCCTTTACCTGTATTCCCCTCAAATAATAATTAAAGATTTATGTTAACAAAAGTCCCGGTCCCCGGAGTCCGTGCAGGTAAATTTTAAATAAAAAAAATCAACTCCTTGCTTAAAATACTAGCAGAGAAAACCACGGGGCGCGTAATCATGGCGCGTGTTATCATGCAACTGCGGCAGCTGACCGCCCCGCACGCGAAATCTAGCGCATTATCGCGCGCGACGCTCGGCTGCGATTGGCGGGAGACACTCCACTTCGCATGACGTCACGGGCGCAAAGCTCAAAGACACCTTACTGGGTTTTGTATCGCAAGAGTTTGAGTAAAGCGCTTGATTCCGGATAGTGCGAATACCCACTAAGTAAATATAATATGATTCTTTACGATATTTTTCAGTTATTTAATACATTAAATATACTTATTGGATTTAGATTTTTAAAACACGTTGTATTTAAAAAAAATCACATAGAGCTATATCCCGAATATTATATTTGATAGGTTTTAACTTTAGCTTAATTTCGATTTTTTGGAAATTTACCTCAGTGTTAAACTCCGATAAACCAAATTAGCCATTTTGACCATAAGCATTACCTTCATATATGGTGATTATAAGTAGGGTATTGTGGTTGTTTCACAAAACAAAACTTTTTTTTCTTCGTATAACTTGTTTTACAGTATTGTAACCTAAAATAAAATAAAAAAATAGCACTTATTGGATTATTTGGAATGAATATTTTTGTATTGAGCCTTAAAATGACCTATTGGATTTTATAGCTAAAAAGAGCGTAGGATTTTGGGTACAACAGACTTTTAAACTAAAATTAGTTTTTTTTCGATTTATCGGGTTCTATCACTCACCCCTCGATATATTACGTATATTTTAGTGATGCAGGTACTTGTGTATATATTTTATGACTGGGTAGTTTATTTCTATACCTATTTAGTAATTATTTATGTAGGTATTCGTATGCAAGTTTATTATCAATCTCAAATTAATAAGTAAATTTAAAATTTATTTGACTTTAATTATTATTATTTTTCTGACGGCACACACCGCCGTCCATGCTTAATCATGTTTTTTTATTCCATCCAAAGATTGTCTGAAAGAGATCGCTCGTAAGCGATAAGACCGCCCATTGCGTATTTATTTTTGAGTGTTTAGTTTAGATTTATTTGTATTTGGTGTCAATTAAGAGTTTTTGTATTGTATTGTAAATGTTGGTGTGCAATTTACATTTTTTGTTATACCTGCAGTAATTAACGACGCACAAAGGGCCGAGTGTTATAATTTTGACGTGTCTGTCTGGGGCATCGTAGCTCCCGAACGCATAAGCCGATATTTTTTTTTTTAATAGTACTTAAGTAAATTAGTCGGTAGTCTAGCTATGTTTGATGAAAATCGGTGTCGAGGTTTTTTTTATTTATCCTTGTGTAAATGACGTAACCTTTAAAAACCGTAATAGTAATAAAATAAAATAGTAAAAAAACCGTATAAAGATAATTTATAATTTATTTTTGGTGCTCAAATAAATACGTAACATCCTTCATCTAACTAAAACCTAAGGGTTGATTTGTATTCATAGTTCAACTGACTACCTGGAAACGAGCTAACATAAATGAAAAAGTTGAAACATTTGTTCGTTATTTTAATCAAAACACAACTGGGATTGGATTTGAATATTTCTATTCACAATTTGGTTTTTTGGGTTTGCCATTTCCATATACGTTTCTAGGTTTATCCATTATACCTAGTGTAGGCATGTTTTTTTTATTTATTGTAATAGGAAACCTAACTTTACAAGTTTTCATCTTCATCATCAGCTAATCATGACCAACTGCTGAACGTAAACCTATCGTTTACTAATGCACTTTCTACAAAATACTAGCTCTACCCATTCAACAGTGGAGACACTAGTACTAAAAAATATGTATTTCTACCTATTGCAATTAAAATAATTTCAGTTAAAAAATGTGATATTAATTTACTCTCTCCAATCCAATGGAGAAAAGAGAACTCTCAAATTTTTATAACTCTACAAATTTTTGATTAGACTATGAAAAACATTTTCAAAGTATAACGTCAAAATCTTTTTATTCAATTCGGCATCAAAGATACACTAATGAACGTCAAAGTTTTACAATAGAGAATATCATAAGGTTGTGACGGTGTCGTGTGGTCACAGTTCGGATCGAGCAACTAGTAGCAATTTGTCCACCTGGGGGCTTACCATGAACTTTTACAAAAACATCATTGCGCAGGAACGTTTTGTTACATTCCTTAATAAGTATTGTTTTGTATCATACCACAAGCATTGAAAACAATAATGTTTTAAAACGTTTTTACTCCTGCTACAGTGATGTCAAAAGAATGTACGATACAAGTGCCTTTATACACTCTGTGGTACTTTTGCGTATTTTGGAGTATGGTGTTGCCAGATGTACGATGTAAATCGTAATTATACGATTTTTGCCATGTAAAATCCGTACAATCGGGGTCGTACAATAGTACGACCGCATAGCGAAATCGTGCCTACCATATCCTATCGATACAGGGAAATTACACTTACGGTTTTTAAAAGTTGCAAGTAAAAACACTATGATTTCTTATTATTTTCTTCCCTAAGAATTTTTATTTTCCTCACCCGCGTACAATCGCTCCTAAGAAACATCTGGCGACACTTGGTTGTATGAACAATGTCAAGGAGTTTTGGCGGGAACCGAAAAGATGGTGTCGTGTTTTTGTATTATTTTCTAAAACTTGTGATTCTTCGAGTGTTAAATTGTAATAATGGTGGATTATTATCGTTTACCGGTTCGTCAACGTGCACGAGTGTGGGCAAATGATACAAACATCGCGAAACGCGATTTTTCGTGTTCTCTACAAAACTTCACTTAAAGTTTCAGTAAAGTATCCATAACTTTACTGGAATGGGAAAAGGGGAGGGATTCATCGTCTTCATCATCACCTCATCATCATCATCCCATCATCTGTTACTGAAGGAAAAATTATTACTAAGAATCCGACTGAAGGACGAGTATCCATGGTCATGAATAAATTAATAAATGAACAATGTCAAGGGAGTTTTGGCGGGAACCGAAAAGATGGTGTCGTGTTTTTGTATTATTTTCTAAAACTTGTGATTCTTCGAGTGTTAAAGTGTAATAATGGTGGATTATTAACGTTTACCGGTTCGTCAACGTGCACGAGTGTGGGCAAATGATACAAACATCGCGAAACGCGATTTTTCGTGTTCTCTACAAAACTTCACTTAAAGTTTCAGTAAAGTATCCATAACTTTACTGGAATGGGGAAAGGGGAGGGATTCATCGTCTTCATCATCACCTCATCATCATCATCCCATCATCTGTTACTGAAGGAAAAATTATTACTAAGAATCCGACTGAAGGACGAGTATCCATGGTCATGAATAATTAAAAAAAAAAAAATGAACAATGTCAAGGGGGGTTTTGGCGGGAACCGAAAAGATGGTGTCGTGTTTTTGTATTATTTTCTAAAACTTGTAATTCTTCGAGTGTTAAAGTGTAATAATGGTGGATTATTAACGTTTACCGGTTCGTCAACGTGCACGAGTGTGGGCAAATGATACAAACATCGCGAAACGCGATTTTTCGTGTTCTCTACAAAACTTCACTTAAAGTTTCAGTAAAGTATCCATAACTTTACTGGAATGGGGAAAGGGGAGGGATTCATCGTCTTCATCATCACCTCATCATCATCATCCCATCATCTGTTACTGAAGGAAAAATAATTACTAAGAATCCGACTGAAGGACGAGTATCCATGGTCATGAATAATTAAAAAAAAAAAAAAAATGAACAATGTCAAAAACGATTTTTTTTGTTTTGTCTCATAGGGCAGGCTAGAGGCAACATAGCCATACCACCATAGTCTTCCGTATGTTTGTCATAACATTTTTCATTAAATCTCTGATGAAGATGATGATAAATGAGATAAATCTCGCTCCTCTTTCCCTCTTTCAGTAAAGGCGAGTTTTCGTTTTAGAAAATAATACAAAATCATGACACCATCTTTTCGGTTCCCCTCAAAAACGTAAATTAAATCTACCTATGATCATGAAGGTAAATTAAAATTCAATTGCTGTATACAATTAAAGTTTGTGATTTTTTTTTTTGTGATATCTAGAATTTAATGTTTAGAATAATTTGTCACAGAGGCCGCAGAGTCTCAGCGAAGCAGTTCGATATCATGTGAGACTTTTTAAAAACCCACAGTGAAATCGCTGCGGGCTTTAATAGGAGTCTGCAGGCGAAGGCTCACTCTAAGAAGTAACAATTGCATCAAAAGGAGCGGACTTAGCCAAAAAAAAATCTATGTGAAAAAGGGTTGAAATTTATTCTGGAGCCCGTCCGAAGGCGTCCTTCGTAGTACGGAGCTTCTATTATCTGCTTCGAGAAACTCGAAAGTTTCCAAATCATCGGCCATCTTGCTAAATATTACAAATAGAACCTCAGAAACACAGCAAAAACTCACTAATAAATAGAAAAAGTTACACGGAGAGCAACTTTTTAACAATCGTTGTAATTTGTATCATTCCTGCTATTTTGACAGCTCGGCAGGAATACTTTAGAGGTCGTGGTACGGTTTCTGTAAAAATGTTCCTTGGATTGAATGAACGAAATCGAGTGACGTCATCAAAACTGCTAAGCGATATCAAAACTTAACAGGAATACTTTTAGGGTGGTCATGGTACGAAATTACGAAGTAAGGCTTAATTAATGATGTTTTAAGAGGTTGTGGTAAGCCCCCAGAACGTAAGCGGCACGCCTGCCATTATAAAACACGATCCAATCAAACCGTGTCATTCCCTTTGAAGTGCTGGTTTCAGGAAACTGATAGCAAAAAGCCTGATGCCGGAGCAATCTGTTAATGGAACCGCTCGAACAAACCAGGGCACTATTCTGGCGCCTTCGATATCGCAGTCTCTCTCACTCGCATGAGTTTTCTGAAGAGAGTGACAGTGGCAGTCAGTGTATAAAAATATAGATAGACAGAGAGAGAATATGTGTGGGCATCGACGTGCCCACAGTTTGTCCCTCGAAGCTCTAAATGTGGGTTTTTCAAGTAAAAACTTATAATTGCGGTCAAGTGGTCATCTTTTCGGGCTCTTCTGCCTCTACATGACAAGTGTGCATATATTAGGAAGAGGGTACTAGAAGCACAAAATAATTTTAAAACGAAATTTAAGCTAGATTTAGACAGAACCCTCGCAGCTAATTATAGAAAGATCACCAGGATCAGGAGGACCAGGATCGCCAAAGAGACCAGGAAGTTAATAACAAGCATTTTTAAATTCCTACTGTACTTATCGAGTACTTTTACTTTTGCCCCACCCCTAAAATAATCTGGGTATACGCTCATGGTATACAGAGTGGACAGATAAATGTTGACTTGTATTTCTATAGTTCAACTGAGTGAGAAACAACCTGACCTAGGAACAACAGTCCTAAACATTTTCGCTTTCTCTATACCTGACTATAATAACCCTATAATATGGTATAATGACCGTATAATTATGGTAATGTGATAATTTTTTCTCATGTTTTCCTTAACTCTGCTCTATTCCTGCGTCGAAGGCATTTCACAGATTAATAAAGATTTTTTTGCATGTATGTTGCGCGATTACTCCACCTACTGTGAATCGATTTTACTGTTTTTTTTTTTTGTCTGGTAGATCTTACTTTAGAGGTGGTCCCATATAAATTTTGTAAAAATCGGTCAAGTTTTTAAAATATCAACAAAAGTCAAAAAATTTTTCGAAATGACGAATTTGATAGTCGGTTTTTTAAGTTTTGCTTTTTATATTATTTTGATTCTAAGAATGAATTTAATTGAATGAATGTCGCACGCGCTAGAATCAGGCCTCGCTCGAGAGAAGTGCGGGACAAATATCACGGTGTTTTTGCAATGGAACAGGTATCTACTTACTGTGATTTATTATACAACAAGTAACTGATAATACGGCTCGGTGCAGTCCTGGTAAAGAATTCTGTACCACGGAAAGAAAAAGATACACCTAACTATATGTAGGTAAATATATTAGTATAAAAAGGTTTTCGTTTGGCCGCCATCTTTGATGGTAAGCAATGATTGAGCCTACGATATAGGAACTTGCCTAGCAGAAATTGATTACTCGAGGCTTGAAGATAAAGTTTGTGTAGGTCGAGTAGCTAGCCATGGTGTCAGAGCTTCTAGGCCGAGATTGTAGTTGTATAACAAATATACGACATGGGGTTCTTCAAAAGGGTTGTCAATAGAGTCCTTAAAGGTCGGCAACGGATGCCCCTGGTACAGGTATCCATAGGCAACGGTGATCGCTTACCATCAGGCGGCCCATTCGCTTGTTTGCCAAATATAGCATAAAAAAACCGGGGCCTACAGTTTAGCGTGTCATCCGAGCCACGGTAGCTCTCAGTCATAAATGCCACTTGCGGTCACCCATCCGAAGACTGGCCGTGCCGTCCGTTACTTAACATCGGCGATCGGTTACGCCGGCTTGAAGATATCCAGACCAGAACACATCTCTGTTTGTTGGCATTTTTCATCAAAACGACTGGACCGGTTTTGGTATGTTTTTTTGTATTCGAAAGCGTGTTTCAATGCGGTGATGCTAAGATAAGTGGCATAAAAAAATTGCAATAGTTTTTGAGTTAAGAGCTCTTTTCCGAAACAATCAGAAGTTTCTTACATAATTCATTGCGTATCTTAACTTGACTACTCCTGTACTAAATATTATGTTCTGTATTAAATATTTTAGACAGAATTAAGGCACGTCTCCATTAATTGAATCAGATCGTCTTTAAGATGATGCGCAAATATTTCGCTTAAATATTTCAAAATAAAGCTTTATTTGACTTGAAAGCCATGATTACGTAAACGGCAGGATAATTTGACAAATAATGTAGGGTGACAAACTCATTAAGATGGAAAAGGAGAGACGGGTTCTTTAATACTAATAATACTCAGTAGCTATACAGGTACATAAAATTAATAAATTAGGGACGTTTTTCGCATACGGGCGCCTGACCCCAAAGCTTGTACTATAACTGCCAGAGACTGACATGCGTACATACTCGTATATATTTTAAAATAAATATACTTAAATAGGTTAACACACAGAATTCGAACAAACACAAAATAAATATTCATCACATAAATGTTTACCCTAGGTGGGAATCGAACCCACGCCCCCAAGCTCGGAAGACAGGTTCACAACCAACTGAGCCACCGAGGTACTAGGTAAAGTTTTTTATAGTTAAAAAGTACCCTATTTCATGTTAATTTTGAGTGTAAGCAATCAAATCAAACACAATTTCAAACATATTCTTCCTTGCGCCGTTTCAGTATCAAAAAATAAGAACACACAGTCTGAAGTAGAGTAAAACTACTTTTAAAACGTTTACATGATGAAAGCTTAATTTTTCTCTGACTGGAACCGTTACGATAAACCATTTCAAAGGTTTTTGTTTGTCCATCCTACCTTCCTGCTGGTTACTGTAACGATTTCCCGCACAACGAATTGTGAAGTTGATGCCTACGCTTGCTATCCAGTTTGATATCCAATACTCAGTTTGAATTGCGAGAAATATGCTTTACCTATGAACTGCATAGCTTAGTGAGAACCTGCTTTTACCTGTGTTACGGGCAATTTTTGAAGTCTGATGACTATGAATAATGACCGGTCTGTATGGACAAAATGACTTGTATCGACAACACTGACTTCTTGCCTAGCCTAGTCACTTAAGTAGGGGTTTCGGGTTGTTAAAAAAAAATGACCACGAAAGCCTTCTAACCTAACCAATCCGAGTCGGATTTGCTCTGATAGAGAAGTCGGGCAGGAAAGACGCTCTTGGGCATTATTTATTATAAATGACCGGTCCATATTAATTCTGCCCGGTTATTCAATTTGACCGTAACAACTATACAGTTATTCTGTTCGGGCCACTTGCAGATGGTCATCTTTTTAACTTGTGAGTTAAATGCTCATCAGAAGTTAAAATATAAAATAATAAATCGTTTTGCGCCAACGTCAGTTAGGATGACCTTGAGTTAGCAGAATATTAAAATGGCATTTATTACATTTTAACTCTTAGTGAATTAACCCTGCGTTTAACATTTAAACTTCGTATCTCCTACAAGAAACACAAAGACAAAAAAAAATATTTGGAAGTTAAGCACTTAAAGATTCACGATATCATAAGATTCCTTTAAACAGTTTTTTCTTCGATTCATAGGGGGACCAATAGAAAATCGGTGGCAGATCAAAAAGACTACCATTTTCCAACCCTTATCCCACACAAGTGGTACAATATGAACGTTTTCCCCATTCGTCTCTCTCACTCATCTTCTTAGAATTTACAAAAATTGAAAAGACCATCATTACAAAATAATTTGTCAACAACAAAATATTCCCTGTTACGAACACGTCTGCGATTTCGAAATGTTTATTTTAGTCCAGTGTGTCAGCGAAACGTCATTTACGTGCTCAGATTTATTGTACCTAATTTCCGAGTGAACGCATGCAGACGCTCAACATAATTTACAAAATCAGACCTAATTTAGCCTACAGAGGCCAACACAAACTAAACAAGGCACAAATAAACCCCGCACGATATCTCACGTCAAATGCAATAGAACATTACCACAAAATGTCGACGCAACGGCAAAATGTCGGGGAAGCGTCGGCATAGAGAATTGTCGGCGGGGCGGTTACACACGACGACTTTTTACAGCTGGTTTGCAGCACAGTCGGAATGCAAAAGTTGCACACCGACTTTTTATTAAGATGACAATGCGATACAGTCACGATGCAAGGATGATACAGCTGCAGTACAAAATGTATTTCATAGCATAAAAGCCTTAGGACAAAAAACTAACGATTAAAAATACGTACTAAGTACCTATTCAATTAAAATCGTATAAAAAATGGTATAGGACGGGCATCGGGCATTAACAGCAACGTTTTCCATACGAAGTGTTTTTAGCTCTCGACGCAATAACGAAGGGGTGTTATAAGTTTGACGTGTCTGTGGGTATGTATGTCTATGTGTGAGTGTGTGTGTGTGCGCGTGTGTATGTGCACGTGTGTATGTGTCTGTGTGGGTGTGTGTGTGTGTGTATGTGTGTGTGTGGTATCGTAGTTCCCGACCAGATGAACCGATTTTGATGGTTTTGTTTGAAAGGTAAATTAGTCGGGAGTGTTCTTAGCCATGTTTGTTAAAAATCGGTGTTGATGAAAAACGGTGTCGGGAGTTTTTTTACATTTTTTAAATTGTACTTGTTGAATAGTTTGTTTGCTAGAGTCCCTCTTTAGGAGTAAATGCGCGGCAACATCGATACATCTATGTGGTATCAATTCTTCTAAAGTGTAACATTACTGCAAAAAACTTCGTTTTTTTGTAACTTCGTATTGCTGCAAAGTGTCCGTGTGTACCGCCCTAACAGCGAAACCAAGCGAAAGCCGTTTCTCTCAGCGCTCGGCCATTGTTTGGGAATGCCCTAGAACGTAAATAGACCTGATTTCATGAACCCAGATAATCACCCGCTGACAAATTAGGCTAGAACCTGAAATGTACTAGAAATGGTAGAACATTAGGGACACGTGCAGAAGCTCAGGTTAGCTTTCTAAGTCAGAGTCAACTGCTAATCAGAGGTTAAACTCATAAATCGTCTTGCGGCACAAAAAATTAGAAGTTTACTTTTGGTTAAAACAATGCTTAAGTGACAACCACCGCCACTAATTAGTGTTGCCTGGAAGAGATTGCCTAAGGCCGCCAGTTGCAACACTATAGTTTAATTGATATGATTTTCTTGAATAACAAATATCCATCGCATCCGTCCAAACTTTCGCATTTATAATATTAGTGAGATACATGAGATGTACATTTGTCAGTGTTACTTCCGTTTGTATCATGACGTCAAATCCCTTGTACTGAAGTCCGATTCAAAATAATATAGGTACTTGCCTTTTTTGCACACACGGTCTTCCGACCCCAAACGAATACTACTACTATAAATAAATAAATAAATAAATAAATTCGGGACACTTCCACACACGGTCGCCTGACCCCAAACTAAGCAAAGCTTGTACTATGGCTGCCAGAGACTGATATACATACTTAGATATTTTTAAATACATACTTAAATAGATAATTAACACCCAGACATAGAACAAACACAAATGTTCATCACATAAATGTTTGCCCTAGGTGGGAATCGAACCCACGCCCCCAAGCTCAGAAGGCAGGTTCACTACCAACTGAGCCACCGAGGCAGTCTACTATGCCAGTACTATGGCTACCAGAGACTGATAAACATCCTTATTTTATTTACATACTAGCTATGCCGGTTTCACCCGCGGTTAAAATTCCGCTATTCTACACTATAATCTATCTCTGTGCCAAATTTCATCCAGATCTGTTCAGCCGTTCTGGCGTGAAAGAGTAACAAACATCCATCCATCCATCCATTCTTACAAACTGTCGCGTTTATAATATTAGTAGAATAGTTTTTTAAATACATACTTAAATAGATATTGTGCACCAAGACATAGAACAAACACAAATTCTCATCACGTCGACATCGAACCCATGCACGCCCCCAAGCACAAAACCCAGGTTCACTCACAACCAACTGAGCCACCGAGGCAGTCTCTCAGTATTCTTAGTAACACCTAAAATCACATTGTTCTTATCATACCTAACATAGTCAAACAAACAAGTAATTAATTACAATGTCAATACCACAACTGAGCATGTTCAACTGCAATTAAATGTAATTTCACATTTGCCAGTAATTAAGCGTCAGTCAGTTTAATAATAGGGATTTATTCGGCCAAAGTTATGTAAATTAGTTCAAATTGTTTCTGGAATGCATGTCAGCAAATATAATTAGAATTATAGTAATAAAATATTGGAAATACGTGTTGTTCAGATGTGATTCACTAATTTTATTTTAGCCAAATTTTTGTAGGATGTGAATTTTTGTGGAGTGTGTTTTTTCGTATAGAATTTCGTTACAGTTGAACGGATTTGGGTAAATTCGGTTTAAAACTTATCTTGAAAAAAGTAGCCGGTACCTACATAACTAGCTATCTGCCCATGGCATTGCTCATGTTTTATAGCCTGCGGCGCAGTGATTGTACTACTTTCTGTTGTAATTTTTTTTAATTGAACTTTTTTTAATGTATTATTGGGCCTACGTTTGACCACAACACCTGATGTAAAGTGACAATGTGGTCTAAGACGTAGCACGCTTGCCCATGAGGTACCTATTCAATAACGCCTCTCAGTTTCTTGTCTGTTCTTCTGAGTAGTGGCTCTTTTTCCGAACAAGGCGGTCGAGTCTATTATAAAACTTTGACGTTCATTAGTGTATCTTTCATACCCAATTAAATAAAAACATTTTGACTTTGACTAATTGACGTTGACTAATTGACTTTGACTAATCTTGTAGAGACAAGAAGACGGCAAGGAAAAAGTGCGTTCCACTCCTTCGCAGTTCTAAGTTGTCTTTCCAGAGATAACCTCTGTAGTAAAACCTGCCAGCTTCCTTGCTTCTTGAGAATTATAATCTAAGCCTATTCAAGCCCAGAGTGAATAGCTATGTTCTAAATCTGCGTGCTACATCTTCGACCACATCGTCGCTTACGAACAGGCGAGTTGGTGGTCAAACAAGGACTTATTCGCGGTAAAAAATACTCACAAGCCTAAACCTTATCTACAAACTTACTACTTCACCTCAATAAAATATTTGTCTAGATGTACTCGTAACTTAGGATAAGACTGCCTCGATGGCTTAGTTGGTGGAGAATCAGCCTTCTGAGCTTGGAGGCGTGGGTTCCATTCTCACCTAGGGCAAACACTCATGTGAAGAAGATTTATATTTGTTCCATGCCTGGGTGTATGTATTTAATACACATTTAATATATACATATATGTGTGTATATCAGTCTCTGGCAGCTATAGTACAAGTTTTGCTTAGATTGGGGTCAGGCGACCGTGTGTGAAAATGTCCCGATTTTTTAAATTATTATTATTATTATGATTTAAAACACGGGAATTACTCACGTACGATTCAGTCGATTATTCCGAGTCGATTATTAGTGCTATGCGACACGCAGCCGCGCGCGCGCACTCGCCCTGATGAAGACCGCCGAATGCGGTTGAAACTATAGTCGGAATAATCGACTGAATCGTACGTGAGTAATTCCCGTGTTTTAAATCATAATGTGTGAAAACCACGTCAGTTTCCATAATAATATTATTATTATGATTACCATAATATAGGTAGATATTATGTATCCTAAATTACTGCCATTCTATCCTTAAAGTCGTTATACACTGGCGGATAGCAGCTCATTCACCCTCAATGTAGAGTCAGTGTCCCTGCAGTAGGACGTAAAAGACTATAATGATGATGATGATGATGATAGGTAGATATCAACTGTACAAAATCATACAAAAACTACTTAGACAATAGAGATCTCCTAAGTTCTTAAGCCACGACATAAATATCTCCTAAACGCTCCCCAGAGTCCCTTTTGACTCAACTTTCACATTTCTTGTATCCATGCTCCTAATTCAATGTATCTATACAAGTTTTATTGCTACAAATCCGTAATCAAACTACGTAAACAAGTTCCAGAATCATTACCCGTGAAATGACAAAGAAATACAGAACAAAAAGGAGCTTTTTTTCTAGGGGAGAAGCTTCTAGAAAATAGGAAAGAAAAACCGGTTTCCGGATGCTCCTCCGATTGTTTCTCGTTGTCAGTAGGTTTCTCGAAAGTCTAGGATGCTGGGTTTTTGTTAGGTCGTAATTTAGAGTGGCACGCTGGCTGCGGGTCAGGATGTTAGTGGGTTTTGTTGGAGTAACGATGGTTGAGTGGCTTTGTGTGAAAAATTGATGCGTATATTTGCAGTAGTTTGTAAGTAGACAATTTACATACACATATACAACGCTTATTGCTAATGGAATAGATCTCTAAATTGACTGGATTTACACCGAGATTTATGTATGTAATGTAAGTTTATTCATGTACATAAGCTGCTGTCTAAATTAGACAACGTGGCGTGCCATAATTTTCTGAGAAGTTTTAAAACGCCATTTTTGGCTTACAATGCCATTTTTTTTTATAAAGGCGGGAATTTTGTAATGGCCTTGTAAATTAGGTTCAATTTATATTATTTTATTGTTAATTGACTGTAAATTCTCCAACAAATCCTACTAATACTCGGTGCCTCGGTTCGGTGACTGCCTCGGTGGCTCAGTTGGTAGTGAACCTGCCTTCTGAGCTTGGGGGCGTGGGTTCGATTCCCACCTAGGGCAAACATTCATGTGATGAACATATGTGTTTGTTCTATGTCTGGGTGTTAATATGTATTTAAGTATGTATTTGAAAATATCTAAGTATGTATATCAGTCTCTGGCAGCCATAGTACAAGCTTTGCTTAGTTTGGGGTCAGGCGACCGAGTGTGGAAGTGTCCCGAATTTATTTATTATTTATTTAATATTATAAACGCTTATTACTAGGATATTTGTTACTCTTTCAAGCCAGAACAGATCTGGATGAAATTTGGCACAGAGATAGATTATAGTCTAGAATAGCACATAGGATTCACTTTTTAACCGCGGGTGAAAACGCGCCCCGCGCCGCTAATGTAAAATAAAAATAAGAAAGAAATCATCGTTTCAAGGAAATAGCTTGTACCCCGTATTAAAATATAGGCTACTTTAACCGCGAGTAAAACTGCAGGGCGAAGCTATAGTTTAATAAAAAAAATTATTAGGTCGTCACATTCGCCTATTTCCAACTCCCCTCTCGTTAATTTCACCATTATGCCTTATGAACTTAGCCGAACTAAACCGAACTAAATCCCAAACAACTCTAAACCGAATATCAAACATGTCTGCGTACTTTATTTACAAGCAATTCCGTAAAATCCTTGTCTTCAAAAGAAGCTGAATCCTCAAGGCCTAGTAAGAGAAAAATAAAGGCAATCCACGACAGTCCAGATTATTCCGGAATGCCCAAGGGATGTCGCCGAATTGCGAATCAAGGGCTCCACCATTTATAATTCAGTATAGCTAAGTGCTTACTTGCCATACCTTGCCACAGTGTAAGAATGTGTCTATTCTGTAAACTTATGTGGTTCCGTGGTCTTGACCTTGAAGTGGTATCAAAGTAGGGTGTGAGTTTCCAAAATGGCATGAAGATATAATTCTGCAGAACATGTATGTTTTTCAGCTCACTATCACAAAAGTATATGAATACGAAAGTTTGAATGTTTCCATTATTCTATTTTAACCGTATTGTACAATAAATCTTTATTGTACTTTGAAATATATAAAAAATGCTTAATAAAGTAATCAATATCGACACAATGGCAGAGAAGATTTGAATTTATTTTATTTTTTTGGAATCTTTATGTAGAGTATGTGTGGGTGTTGTACTACACATCTTTCAGCTCCTACGAGGGAAAAAGCGTGACGAAATATTATGTTAAGTTTTAGGTTTAGTATTTTTTCCTACCACTCCTGAGTAGGTCTACTCTTCAGCGTGCTATCTAAGTTTTGTACTAGTCTCATTTACTGTCTTCCTACTAAGCAAGCAATTTTGTAAAGCCCGAATGGCTAGCCCAAATGTCAGAATTTCGTGGCCGCCCAAAGGCATGGCTTGACAACTGTTTTTCTAGAACAAACAACTGAGGTCTTCAATTTAACTTGTCATCCAAGCTCATAGCGCTCAGTTATAAATGCCACCCGTGGTCACCCATCCGAAGACTGACCGTGTCCTCCGTTGCTTAATAGCCCGGCGACCACTTCAGACTAACTTCGCATTGGCTTAAGATTTTCTATTGCCATTTCGTCTAGAAGGAGACGACGATCAAAGAGAACAAGTAAATATACTGACAATCCTCCAAAGTTATCCACAGAGTGACAAATTGTAATTTAAATATTTTTTTATGACTTTCGCACTTCTCAAATCTTTCTTAAATAACTAAGAATTTTCTATGTATTTTGAATGAATTTAAAAGCTAATGATGTAGACAACCTCCCAATTGATTGATTTGCTTTGTTTATTGTCTTAAATCAGTCAAAAGTGACCCCAAAAAATTGTGGAATTTTTTCATAGCTTTATTTTCACTTGAGGACGTTCTTTAAATAAATGAAGAACATAAGAAAGGAGATCTAGTTCATAATAATTACACGTGCAATATTTCATCAAAATCTGACGAATACTTTCCAAGAAATTCGAAAAGCGCGTTTGTATGCAAAATTCAGAGCTTCGCGGAACTCTTAACATCGGTGATCGGTTGCGACCACCTAGCCGAGCTACGCTGTGAGCGCTACAGTCTTCCTACTTCAACAGTGTCATTCGCCCACCGAGCTTCAGTACACAGTAGATACCTAGAAAGCAGAAGAGACAGTCCGTACACTCCCTACTAGTCTATACTGTGCCGCCTTCGATTTTTTTTCCAAACCTCCGTAAACATTTTATCGGTACTCTCCCGAGGCTATAAATTGTTAGGATATTTTTTTAATTTGTGAAATATGCCTGACGTTTAGATTTTTCCCGTAATTTTCCGACCGGTTATTTATGATGTTTCATTCAATTCCATTTTAATTTTGCTAGACGATGACGAATATATATTCGGATTGGTTTTGCTTTGTTGGAGAATTACTATGCTATAGCTATATTGTCTGTTTATTTACCTAGCTATATAGGGTGTTCCTTTAAAATGCGGACATGTTATAGAATATCATTGTTTTTGTAGCGGTAAAAAACAGGTGATCCATAGAATTTTTTAATTAAACCTCGACGAAATGTATGGAACAACTTATTTGGATTTCACAATTTCAGTGCTGGTCCTATCGTAAAAGTTGGTCATAATGATGAGTGCAATCCTAGTAAATGTAGTCTGTATTTAAACACACTGTACCACTTGTACCCTATACCCTGTACCTGTGGGTGCTAACCATACAAAAGAATACCAATTTCGTGTGACCTTGGTATTCCAGTAGAGAAACATATATACTTAGTCTTGGTGTGGCAACTACAACAGGTTCGCAAATCACTTTCTAAATGTTATCTGAATCCAGTGAAATTTGTCACCAAACGCCTTACAGCGGGTTTTAAAAGGTTTATTTGAGAGTCAATTCTCACTCTAGGCCAGTGGTACACCTTAGTTGATCTCAATATCACTCATGTCACGTCATAGCATACATCTAAAGCTCACTTGCAGAAGATACGGAGTTGCATTTTTAAGAGCAGGGTTAATAAGGAACGCCGAGCTGGAAAGCCCTCGGGTTTATAGTGGACAGGTCGTCACTGGCGGAAGTACCGCATAACCACTCTGTGCCCGCACCCGGGCTATTGGTGGTATCCATAAAAAAAAACTCAAGGTAAAAAAAAAGATTAATAAACTTAGATTTAAAATGTCATTTAAAAGACACTTTAATATTTTGTTAACTCAAGGTCAGCTTCTAACTCTAGAATGGCGCAAGACGATTTATTCGTTTAACCTCTGACGAGCGGTTAACTTCAAGTTAGAAAGACAGCCTGAGCTTCGAGTGGTCTGCAAGTGAGAGAGTCAGATTCAGTGTCAGAACAGTTTGTTTTTGAAGCTATAGAGCTTCATATTTTTTGTATCAGACTCGAGCTCAATCCTATAATCACTAGTCACAGTCGAGCTATAAAAAGAAAATTCTCTGCCGGCCCCTAACTTGAGTTTTCAGAGAGCCATTCGCCCCACTCAAAATTATTTCAATTATTCTCACTCCCATGACATTTCTAACTAGAGAAACAGAGACAGGCAATCCCCAAAAAGCCAGCGCCAAACTACATCTAGGTCAAAATCAACAATTACAAGGCGTCCAATCCCAGCATTCCAAAAATGTCAAGTTGTCATTCCTAAGATTTTCCAGGATATTCTCTAACTCTGTTCACGAACCTTGAAGTACGAAATAGGCGCTATTCTAGACTTCTAGAGCCCTAAAGGGACACTTCAGAAATAGGTACAAAGATTTACTGAATAGCAGATTTTGTAGATAAAAGCATCAAGTTGGCTTTCTGGGCGAATATTCGTGTTTCTTTTATTTCTAGAAGCGTAATTTTAACTGTCTTATAAAGAAAATTCTAGTGTTAATACTAAGAAAAATAGGTTAAAAACAAGTGCCCTTGTACTGCTGAGTGATTTATTGATTGTTTGAAGCATTTTTATTTATATTTTTGGTGAACAATAAATATAATAAAAATCCTACTGATATTATAAACGCGAAAGTTTGTAAGAATGGATGGATGGATGTTTGTTACTCTTTCACGCCAGAACTGCTGAACAGATCTGGATGAAATTTGGCACAGACATAGATTAAAATCTAGAATAGCACTTCCACACACGGTCGCCTGACCCCAAACTAAGCAAAGCTTGTACTATGGCTGCCAGAGACAGATATACATACTAAATACTAAATGTGTATCGTAATCGTAGTGTCAATGTTAGTTAGTTACTACAAGTATTTCAGTTTTTTATAATCATCTTTAACTAAAGATGATTAAAGATTCTAAATAAAGTGATATTCACACTAACTAGTGTGAATATCACTTTAATCCGATCTTTACCATCTTTAATATCGTCATATCCACACTAATATTTATATTATAAAATTGAAAGTAACTCTGCCTGTACGTCTGTGGGCTTTTCACGGCTAAACGACTGAACGGCTGATCTTAATGAAATTTGATATTTAGTTACAGTATATCGCTAGAAAAGTTTTTGGATATTATTTACTGAATAAGCGCGAACAAAGTCGCGGGTAATAGGTATTGTACCCTAGTAGTATATGTATATAACCTAGTCGTATCTACAAGTCTCGAGTGAATCAGTGTCTCCTAGGCAAGCGTGTCCCATCGTTAACCACATCAGACACGATGGAACACGCTAGCTAAACGTAAACCTATCAACAAATTAAAAAGTCTACTCTGAATAATACATAACTATACCTACTGTTGTGTATGTAGGTATAGCTAACCATAATCAGATTTAAACCGCCAAAAATGTGCTTAGTAATCGTTTCCACGGATAATTTAACGCAATATAGGTGAGCGTACTAATACTATATACTATGCGTATATTACTAAAATCGCAGGTTTAAACCAGTAGTTCTTTAGGTGGAAATTAACACACTCTTTTCAGTAAACTCAGCGTGAATAACGCTGGTAATAAAATCACTCGTAGAAATGTCCACTTAACTAATAAAAACCCCGTTTAGTATAAAAATTAATAGCTTGGTATGTAAGGCACTGGTTGTAATACTCAACAATCGAAAATCGAATTCATTACTCGAAAACCGGATGTCCTGTATTAAACCTCTGAAAGGGCCATCCTAAGTCAATAATATATTAGTAAATAGGACTCAATATGCTCGAATCCTTTCATACTAGATGTACGTACCAATGTATCTCAATTATGTGTAGGTCTGTAAAGACCGGGCTCTCCGAAAAATACCGCGAAAGGACGAAAACCTTACAAATTCCAAAGGATAACCAAATCAATTAACATGCCTATCGACCCAGAATTTCGCTTCGAAATTGTATAAATTTCCTATGTACTAGAAATCTCTATTTACCTTACAGCGAGATATGATCCGCACACTATCACTGCACTAACACAACACTATTGTGTATATATTCACACACACAAGTATATGAAGAATCTGTCACAGGTCACAAGAGCATACGTGCTTTGGTTTCTATAAAAATGTTACCGTAGATCCGCTACGGCGTAGCGTGTGCTACGGGCTACGCTCGAGCTACGACTGCCGTAGCACCCCCCCTCACTCCGCGCCCCGTAGGCGCACAAGAAACGCCTCGTGTATTTCCATTATTTTATTCTGTTTCTTCGAAATATTCAATAAAACTTGTTTACGTGCAGAATTATGTAAAAGTAAATGTTTAACTTAAAACTTGAAGTGTATCTTTACCAACAAGATTTTGAACTAGCCTGAGTAAAATTATCGGTATTGCTAAGTTTATTCTTGAAGAGAATCCTAAACATTTCTAATGAAATTGGCTTCGAGTGTGTTTTATTTGAATTACCTACGTGAATTGGTGTGACTGTTTTACATTTTTTGTTTTCCTTTGTTGCATTTTTACGGTGGATATATTTCGAATGAGAAAATGAGATTGTTCCATTTTAATATTAAATAATTTCTTTGTGTATCTAAAGTTTGATGAAATTAAGGACGTGTTCCTATTATTGCTAACATTTTCTACAAATTATTACGGACATTAACTATGAAATGTAATGACAGTATCATGGGTGGGATTTCCATAATATTTGCATATTATGTCACCAATAAGTACTATCATATCATTTTATGGTCATCGCGCATTGATTATTAAATACTACGAGCATTGGGAATGATCGTACGGACATTAGATTATTGTAGACAAAAATCTGTCTAAAAGTTTCTTAATTTTTGAATAGAAATTTAGTCACAAAAAGAATTTACATGTAACAACAGATTTAAATTTAGGATTACTGTAATTATTTCCCATATATACCTACTAATATAATACTAACTCCATATAAAATACGTACTTTATTGTTACAGCTTTACAGCTGCAAATCACTATCATCATCATCCGCAATAGTTTTTCATCTCACTTCTAATCACCCCTTTTCACACAAAGGGCCGCATTCTAAAACGACGCTCAGTCATGAATGTAAATTTCACTTCTTTCCAGGCTCACGAAATACTTATACATCATATTAGCTTACAGAAGCAAAAGTCGCCTTGCCCGAACTCGGCTAGGAAGACATCATCTTCATAATTGTCACCATTGATTAGGTTGTGTTCAATCGGGCCCTAATTCTACCAAACCCTAACAAACCACCTATAACTACCTTAACTAACCTAACCACCAATTAGCTAAATAAACCAAAATGAAATTGAACCAACCAACCAAAAACCACAAAATGTTACCAAAACCATGTCATCATATTAAATACTTTTAGGTACGTTAACTATTTCAATGTCAACCAAATAATAATCACTACATAGTATAAAACAAAGTCGCTTTCTCTGTCCTTACGTCCCTTTGTATGCTTAAATCTTTACAACTACGCAACGGATTTTGATGCGGTTTTTTTAATAGATAGAGTGATTCAAGAGGAAGGTTTATATGTATTATAACATCCATTAAATAGTGAAAAAATGCTGTTATTTTTGAGGTTTCTAATGTGATGTCATTTATTATCTTTTTTTTTTCCGCTTACATTGCAAACGCAGACTGAACCTTACGAGATTTATCAAAATAATGTGTTAGCAACACATACAAAAGAATGCAGTCTATGGTCTGCTGTGTGACGTTTTGCGAGCGAACTGTCAAAGGAATGTATTGAATGAATGAATGAATGAATGAATGTAGCGTAAGGAATGAAGGAGTAGCGCCTGAGTCGCCCGCCCCGTCCAACCGGCACTTTTGGCTGGACCGCGGAAGAGGACGGATCTCGTTGTGTTTTCTTTGGTGTCCATTTGATTCATACTGAAATTGCCTACATATTGTACATGGTTTGGATTATTAGAAGTATTAGTTGTTTACATTTACATTAAGGTGGTTTTAGATACAGTTCCTTCAGAAATAGTTTACAAATGTTCTAATTATTTGTACACATTGAAAAGGTCTACAGAAAACTTCGCGATGGTATATGCCTATCTCTTATGGATATCCCACAATATTTTTTTTTTGTTTATACCCTTGCCAAGCCAGAGCGGGCCGCTATGTTTTTATATACAACGTCCACAGTTTTTGTGTAGTGTATATAGTATCAGCATTGCACCCGTGCGAAGCCGGGGCGGGTCGCTAGATACATATAAAATTATAAGAAGTGAGTGAAACAAGTTTTTGTTTTCTCTCGTCCATTTTTGTTTTACTGCTATGCAAAGACTTTTTAATTTTTTTTCTATTTTTCTATTAATTCTCACACTAAATGTCTAATACGATACTCTTTAGGTACAGGTAAAACAAAAATTCAACTCAGTATTTTTACATTCCGTTTAAATCCGTTGGATTAAGAACTGTGAAACCCTATAAATAGAACACATTTTAAATTAAAACGCCCAAAACGTAGCGCCGTAAGAAAGGTGTTAAACTCGCAATTATGCCTTAACTAATATAATTCTACCTCCATATTTATCTTGACGTAGTTTGCATATTTACAGAGGGTAGTGTTAATTGTTATATGGTTATAATAACTATTAATATCTGCGTCTCTTTCGCTCTCAGGAGCCTTTCAGTTCGGTACAGTCGCACGGGTTTGGGACAAGGTGTAAGAAAGAGCAAGAAAATAAAAAAGGTTTAGTAAGTTTTTATTGGCCATAAAATTAGTTCCGGTTTAAAATGTCTCACTCCCGCAACGTCTAATCTTAAACGTTTTGAAACGTTAAATGCTTGAAATATACTTTTCTAAAGAATAAACTCGACTTAGCGGGGGATAACTCTTGAAATTACCTTCCGAAAAAAAAAACATTTTAAATCACTCAACGCCTATTTTTTTAACAAGAATGAAAATGATGTTTTTGTAAAATTGTACCTATCTGGTAACTGTAGATATATTACGATACAGTAAAATAATAGCAAGAGCAAAAGAGGAAGCATTAAAATGTGAACCTTATTCTGTGTACACAGGACATGTCAAATGAATAAACTAGAACGATAATTCAAATTTCGATATTTTATTAATTAAATATAAATTTAGCTATCACCCTACGAGTGCCGCCACGCATCCTATGACAGAACCGTGAAAGGCTAAAGTTGGATTTTTTTTTAATTTTTCGAAGCAACATATAACACTTTACCCGCGGATACTGACTTGAGCTCTGTTTATTATTTGTAATTTGTTATTTTTGTTTGGTTTATTTTAGGCTTATATTGTTACATATATATTACGATATTATATTTTATATTAAATATAATGATTTAAATTATATTTATATTATAATATATTCGCTTCCGCTAGACCTACATCTACTCGCTACCCTCTCCGCACTTGCAACACCCACCATCATCCCAGCGTCACGCATGCGCTCTACCGTACCGTAAAAACCTCTGACTTGCGTATATCCCAATTTTTTCCTTCACTTAATTACGCCAACAAAAGTTTGGGTTCACTTTCCAATAATAACATGGGCTTGTTAGGATACGGTAGGTAAACTATCGGAGATTAGGTAGGTATGTTTGCGCAGCGTTACATGTGACCCTTCTTAATATCTTGATTGTTTTTCTTTGACGGGGCTGATTGAATTGAGATAATGATACGGGAATTGGGCCTGCTGATGGATATTGAATAGAGATTACTACAAATATTACCGTTACTTGTTTCCGGGAGACCCTTCAGAGTTCTCTTTGGCTCCTTGGAAAATTAAACGTTAATTGCAGGCCCGGTTTTGTCTTCTAACAACAACTACCAAGCCATGGCGGGTGTTCTGCCTTCGGCCTTTGGGCCTTCGGCTTCGGGTGGCCTGTAGACCCTGACACCAGGGTTTGCCACTCAGCCTATACTAAGTAATTTACAGACTGTGCTAATACTTGTACTAATTGTTTACGAAACGGCCATGACGGTATTGTTACATAAAACCATCAATATTGGTAAATATTGCTAGTTGCACCCTGCGGTTTCACCCGTGGTTAATAAGTGTCATATTATGTGCTATTCCAGACTGTAATCTATCTCTGTGCTCAATTTCATCAAGATCCGTTCAGTCCTTCTGGCGTGATTGAAAAACAAACATCCATTCATCCATCTGTCCAAACTTTCGCATTTTAATATTAGTGAGAAAATCATAACATAACGTAACATTATATCGTCACGCCTTTCCCCTGAGGGGGCTGGCAGAGATGTAATTCTTCACTCTACAAAACTTCAAGGCGAGAGTGAATATAAGTACCTTGTAGGTCGTCGTACTCCATCCTTGACCACAACGTTGCTTAACATCAGGCGAGTTGGTGGTCAAACGCCGACCTATTCTACATAAAAAAAATACAACACCCACACTTCGCCGGACGATATTCAGTCCCAAATGTGACAGAGGGCGAGCCTGTCGCCATACACCGGACTCCGTGAGATAATCACGAAAGCAAATTGAAAATTTTTGAATAAAACGTGTGTAATAAAAAGATATAGTTATATAAAGTACTCGCAATATGATGAGCACTGCAGTTAAGAGACCGTATTCTCGTTCAGATATTTTCGACATTTATTTAAGATGAAAAGCCACTAAGCAGAAGTTTTAACAACAAAAATTCCTACAACAACAATTCCTACTAATATTATAAACGCGAAAGTTTGTAAGAATGGATTGACGGATGGATATTTGTTACTCTTTCACGCCAGAACGGTTGAACAGATCTGGATGAAATTTGGTACAGAGATAGATTATAGTCTAGAATAGCACATAAGATTTTTTTAGCACTTTTTAACCGTTGGTGAAACCGCGGGGCGCAGCTAATGAATAATAAATTACTGCGATATCGGCGATGGGGTTGTAAAAATATAGGGGTTGCAAAGATCAGGGTGAAAACACTAGTCGCAAGCACTGAAATATAAAACCAACTACGTTTTATAAATCAATTTGATATGTAAAGTGTAGACGTGAAATAATATCCTATTCCAAAATGTGTGCTCGCTCGTAGAAGAGTCTGTATTCGTTGTTTTATTTGTTTCCAAATGTCACAGAATAATTTTGGCAGAATCAAATGTTGAGTCTAAAATATTTACTGTAACGAATATGTGAAAATTGGAATTTGTATTTGTAAGTCGAGTTTCTAGTCCTGTTGTTACATTTAGGCCATTCAAAAGCGTCTATCATAGATTAACTGTTGTTTTTTTTAGAACAAACAACCGGGTCTTACAATGTAACGTGTCATCCGAACTACCGTAGCGCTCGATTGTACTCGTAAACGACTCCTGTAGTCACCCATCCTAATACTGATCGTGTCGACCTTTGGTTAATAAGTGTTCGGTTCCAAATACATGATTAAGTTACACGGACGATGCAAAAGATGTAGGTTCTTCCTACTAATATTATAAACGCGAAAGTTTGTAAGAATGGATGGATGGATGTTTGTTACTCTTTCACGCCAGAACGGCTAAACAGATCTGGATGAAATTTGACACAGAGGAAGTCTAGAATAGCACATAGGATACTTTTAACCGCAGGAGAAACCGCGGGGCGCAGCTAGTACGTAATAAAAAGAGAAAGATTGAAGCAAAAGCGAGATCGAGAGAGATCTTTCTGTTAATCTTAATTACTGAACTATATCATCATCATAGTCGTTTACGTTCCCACTGCAGGGACACCGAAGTACATAATACGCTGGCTTAGTGCGCGTAGTAAAGCCCGCCATTCCAGACGAGCCACGAGCTCCGCGCTGTACACATCGTTGGACATATCCGTCATTGCGCACACACTACACGAGCGCTCAGGCGGCGAGGGCTCGGCGCGACGCTCGCGTCTTCGATAGCGAGCGGCGGATTGGTCCGCGAGCCGCTCGTCGATAGCATTCACATGCAGATTAGTCCGCGACAAATGGTGCAGATTGGTGCGCGTGTGAATTGTGGGCTTTAGATGAAATTTAATTATGAGGCAATAAAATTAATTGGTATTTTACATTCTGGCTTACAAGAACACTGTGTCGTTGTGTTTACGGCTTCAAAATTATTCCAATCGGAAAGTTTAGAAGCAATAGTCCTCTGCGTTTACCATCACGTCGGAGAACTTTTATTTATATTGCAAAACTATTGGGTTGAGTACGAACAGCGTTTTAGAATAAAATGCTTTTGAAAATACGGTCGTGCTTTATTTTGTATAGACTCGATCATTGCGTATTTTGATGACTTGTTTGCTGAACATTTATCGGAAAGAGATTAGGTATTTTTGGGAAGGAAAATCGAAAATTGTTGTGGATTTTTCATTTTAAACAAAAGCTCGCACAGTAATTGTTTTTCAAAGCTAGTTTTTAATTGAATGGGTTTTTTCAGTTATTACACTTTGAAGAGTACTATTTGCCACTCAATATTTTGAAGTCAATATTGTATTTAGTTTTTTGTAGGAGGAATGCTTATTATTAATTCTCTAATAACTTCATTAGAGCGATGGCAGCCTAGTTGGGAGAAGGTCAGACTCTCAAGCCAGAGGGAGCGGGTTCGAACCCAGCCGACGGCACGCACTAATTTGTTTATTGTGTGAACATACTCGTATGTGCGTATTGTATGTCATCTGCTACATGACTGGAGCCCGGTATATGGCGAGAGGCTCGCCCCCTGTCACATTTGGCGCCCCAGCATATCCTCCGGCGAAGTGTGGGTGCTGTATTACACATCTGCCAGCCCTCTCGGGGGAAAGGCGTGACGGTATGTAATAACTTCAATGTTTTTTTGATTGGTGTGAATTTTTTTGTTGGTATAAATAGATTATTTATCATACTAGCTGCGCTGCGTGGTTTTACTGGCGGTTCAAAAGTAGCTTAAGTGGTATTTCAGACTGTAATCTATTCCTGTGCCAAATTCCATCCAGATCCGCTCAGTCTTTCCGGTGTGATTGAGTAACAAACATCCATACATCCATCAAAACTTTCGTTTTTAATATTAAAATATAAGCCTCTATTCTTAAATAGTAAATTTGAATAGTAAATTAATCTGCACGCCGTTTTTAAGCAGCTTAACAAATAACTAGACAACAGTAATATTTTATTTTTAAATAAACGCTTATTTAAAAATAAATATAATTCTCACTAATATTTTAAATACTTGAGATTTAATAATAGGGATATTTTTTTTATCAAGCGTTTACAATTGTCTTGTTATTTGTTAAGCTGTTTAAAAAACAGCGTGCAGATTAATTTACTATTTAATTATATGTATATAAATAGAGTAGGTAATTGTTTGCTTACGTACCTAATTAGAAAGTAACAAGTGTAGCAAACTAAAAATAAATTAAGCCCCGAAAACCTTTTAGAGGCAAGTTGTTTACAAAATTAAACCTTATTTATTTGACAAACTTTTGGACGATGCACAATTGAAAATAACGGCCAAGCTTGAGTGTATCTAGATCACAAAGGGTTCTGAACTAATTCTCGGGAATCTATGAAGTGACATTAGACACGTTTATAGCATCTATATATAATGACACATAAAGAATGACTGGTCAGAGGTAGGATATGATAGACTTCTTTTTTGGAATCAATCCTTACTAATTATAGGCTCGAAAGTAACTCTGTCTGTCTGTTTGTAGGCTTTTCACGACTAAACGGCTGAACTTATCTTGATGAAATTTGATAACTAGTTGCAGTATGTCACAGGTTTTTGGATACTTTTTTCTGAATAAATACATCTTTTTGTCATGAAATTCTGTAAATTAATAAAAAATAACGCGCCGCTTACCAAATGCGTCAGACAACATCGCAGAATAGTGCGTAGTTGGTACTGAAATTAAAACTCCGCTCAAAACCAGCCAGTATTGTTTTTTTGATGTTGGACTCTGATTTCTTTGGTAAGGGATTGTTATTGATCATTTGATAATCAGTTACAATATACTCGTATCACGAGGAGGAGGTTTATGAATACTATTTTCTACTATGTAGAAACTACTACTATAAAAAATAATTACAGCAATATTAATACAACAGAAATATTTACAGCTAGTAAATTATAAATCAACAATCAATTTTTTTTTAATCTCTAAAACGAATGTGACATGCAATTCATAATCACATAAACGCAGTCAAAAAAAGAAACCAACTCAGCGGAAAGATTTCGGTTCTAATTTTAGACGACGGAACCCGAAAACTTTTCTTTTGTGTCGAAAAAAGGAAAATCTCGTCTGAATTTATGTTTTGTAGTTTCTTTTCAATTTGGTGCGAGGGCGTTCGTTAAAAATGCAAAGGGCACCCGCAGAGCCGCGCCATGGATTTGTGGTACCTATTGTGTACCTTCGTTGATTCCATTGCTACAGTTGCGTAACAATTGAAATCAAATCGTAACAACTGAAATCAGTTCGTTCAAATTGAAAACAGTCCGTCACTGTCCTTAATTCTGGAATTTGACTGTTGGTTTTAATAGACAAAATAGTGGCTCTATGATCTGATTTTTTTTTATGTAGAATAGGCCGGCGTTTAACCACCAACTCGCCTGATGTTAAGCGACGTTGTGGTCTAAGATGGAGCACGACGACCTATAAGGTATTTATTCACACTAGCCTTAAAGTTTTGTAGAGTGAAGAAGTACAAAGACGGCAGTTGAGTGAGGCGCTACAAGTGCGCTACTGCTCAGACCCGTTTGTCTTCCTCTACAGGTCGCATTCCTGAACCGATTCTCGTGAAATATTGTGAGCAGGTTCGATAGTCCGAAACGAGATCCGGACATAAATTGGATACATGAAAGCTTTTTTGTCGAAGCTGAAGCTTAGACGCTTCGCTCACCATCGCTCGCGCGGTCGATAAAAGAAAGCGAAAAAAACTGGCTTCTACATATTTATGATATTCTGCAGAAATTAATAAATACTTGTAGTAAAATTTAACGGAAACGCGACAATTTTTTACCCGATTGTCCAGATAGAGTGTGACATTGTTCAAACATTAACTCATGTATGTATATTGTAGTGTGTTCTTATGTGACCTCCTGCCGCCTAACTACTAAACCGTTCATCATGATATTTTGCATACACGCCGTCACGCCTTTCCCCTGAAGGGCTGCGAGAGATGTAATACAACACCCACACTTCTCCGGACGATATTCAGACCCAAATGTGACGTGGTGCGAGCCTGTCGCTATACACCGAGCTCCAGTTACGTAGCAGATGACACATAATACGCTCATTTGTCACACAACGAACAAATTGGTGCGAGCTTGCTGCTGGTACCTCTTATCTCAAAAAATAAACACAGTTCTTGTGGGACCGCGGGCGAAACCGTGGGGCAGCACTAGAATATTATATAAACATACACACATATGCCGAGTAGCATCAGGTATATTTTAAGTAGACTCAAAACTCATTTAGAATTCTGAATTCTGATTTTATACTTACTCATTTCTGCCTTATATAGGTAAATTACTTACCTGAAGTACTGTTATAAAATTACGAGTAGCGTTTGCGCGTGTACACTAGATGTCCTGGATTTATACCTACAAAGAATGTGTTTTTGAAGAAACGGTTCAAAGTCAAAGTGTTTATTGTGCATTATGGTAAATTACTCTGAGACTTCCGGTTTCCTTTACTTCAGTTTATTAGAAGAAGACAAAACTTTTAGCACGAGAGAACGCTCCACGAACAGACAACAGGGTCTCAGCTCAGTGTAACAGCGCATTCACACAGAACGTCCGTATTTACAGCGTTTTAGCGTTTAAGCAATACATCGTTGCTTAAGAAACGACATGCGAAAAGCAACTGTATGCTGCATACTTAAGGTTGATTTATTAGAACTAGTGTCGAATTTTGGGACATGCGATACTAATCCCATGGCCCACGCTGCATTGCGTAAGCGAAAGTCATTTTTTGGAAATATCCGCTGACCGCAGGCTATTGTTCCGCTCAACGAATTACTGGACGCTATGTTGACATCGTATTTGCAGGACCGTTTCTAAGCGATCTCCATACCAAATTTCATCACGATCCGTTCATCCGTTTGAGCGTGAAGAAGTAATTAACAAACTCTCTCTCATAAACACACAAACATTCAGCTTTGTAATATGCTAGCTTCTCGCCCGCGGTTTCGCTTGCAATTCAAAGCCTCTGCACTCAGGGATAATGTAGCTTTCTAGTAGTAAAATATTTCTATAAGTCGGTTCAGTAGTTTCGGAAATTATCCCGGAAAATAAACTTAGACTTGCAAATTCACAAATGTTGAAATATTTGCAATCTCTCAGAAAATAGTATCCAAAAACCATCCTCGTGAAATACTGTAACTAATTATCAAGTTTCATCATGGTCCATTTAGCAGTTTAACCGCGTGAAAAGCCTACAAACCGACGAAGTTACTTTCTATTTTATAATATTGTAGTATGGATTATAAAAGTTGTCCTAACTAATATTATAAATGTGAGAGTGAGTTTGTTTGTCTGTTTATTTATGTGTTTGTAACGCTTTCATGTCTCAACTACTCAACCGATCGTCTTGAAATTTTGCGTACACGTTGTCTGGGGTACAGAAAAGGATATCGGGTACTTTTTATCTCGAAAAAATAACGGTTCCTGTTATCTCGGGGAGCAGCTAGTAGTTTTTTTTTAATGTAGGATAGGTCGGCGTTTGACCGCCAACTCGCCTGATGTTAAGCGACGTTGTGGTCTAAGATGGAGCACGTTGATCTATGAGATACTTATTCACTCTAGCCTTGAAGTTTTGTAGAGTGAACAAGTACAAAGACGGCAGTTGAGTGAGGCGCTACAAGTGCGCTACTACTCAGACCCGTCTTCGGAACGGTTACACCGGACTACATCCCGAAACACGACTAGGTCATTATAAAGATTACAGATTATAAATCGAACCTGTAAGACCGATCGCCGTGTGAACGCGCCGTAACTCGGAGCCTCCTAATTGATCGGCGGACAGACAGCCGACTCTGGAGACGTAATCAACTCTGGCCCAGCCCCAGCGGATAGAGAAAGTGGGTTATTGAGATATTAAGTTATCGTGTAGGTTGAGTGACCTGTCCTGAGGGCAGGACAATGAAAGTCTTGAAGTTAATCTAGAGTTTACAAGTTAAAGTTCAACTTTAGTTGAAGTTTCTTCTAAGTGAGCGTTTAAGCGTGCTGACACGGCGCCAGATTCAAGATCGTAGACGTCATTGCAATTAAAGTTTTACTTGCATTGGTTGAATTTAAATGTTAGTAATAAAGTATCTTGAACGCTGATCATTGTCATACAGAACGTTATTTTAATAACCTTTACGCTTCGATCATATTTAAGAGAGAGAGACGGAAAGAGGAACATAAAAATTGACTGCATAAATTAGGTGCTGCACACAATTCACCGTAGTCACAAACAAACGCAACCAGTCGCAACTGTGATAATTAAAGTTATCTCGTTCGCGCTATAGTCTTTTGTAGGTACGTCTCTCTATCCTTGTTTTTGACACACGTAACTGTCAACGCAGCTGTGAAGTGTTCGTTTGCTTGTAGTTATATTGGGTCCACGCGCTATGTACTGGAAATAAGACTCGTGCCGCTTCTTCCTTATATTATTTCTATGCCTTAACGGTAGGACCGTTAAGACATCGAAATTATCGAAAATTATCGAAATTATTAATCACATCTTTCGTCAAAAAGAATTTGAGTGACGTTAGGAAGTGTTAAGCGCTATCACTTCATACATATCGTCACGCTTTCCCTGAAAGAGCTGGTAGAGGTATATTACAAGACCCACACTTCTCCGGATGATATTCAGTCTCAAATATGAATGGTTGCGACACTGTCGCCATACACAGGGCTCCAATTTTGTATCAGAAGAGATTGAATACGGACATAACTATGTTAACACAATGAGCATTTTGGTGAGTTCCGTCGGCTGGGATCGAACCCGTTGCCCCTGGCTTGTCAGGCAATCCTTACCTTATCCTTATCCTTTGACTTTGACTTTGACTTATACACCTAGGCCAGCATCGCTTTCATAAGCGCTATTAGGCAAAATAAAGCGCTGTTAGGCAATATTAAGTGCTGCTAGGTAAAGATAAGCACTGCTATAAATAATTTGACGTTGTTAGGAAAAAAATATAGGTGATGTTAAGCAAATTTAGGCCCTTAATCAAGCCCAGAAAAGTATGGTCCCTATAATAGTGATAACGTTTCAGATATATATGCGATCGACATCGAAGAAGCGTCCAAACACAAACAATCGTTTAACTAAAGACCGACCGGACCATATGTTACCAAACTTGGTCAATCGTTAAACTGTAGACACACTATCAATATCAATGCATTGGTGTTTTGGAGCGTGACGTCACCACTGACGTCACCTCAAACGGCCGGCCGCTGACGGAATTGATTGCTTCTCTCCAGTCTAGTAAGTTTAGTATACACACAGTATAGTTCACATATGTACGTACACGTAGTGTATGTGAACTATACTATATAACTATACTGTGTGTTTTTGAGATGTTCTAAGTTTACTTAGAACATCTCAAAAACACACAGTATTTAGGTTCACACAGTTCAGTTCACACACACACACACACACACACAGTTCTAAGTTTGCTTAGAACATCTCATAGAACTATAGTCGCGTCAAAGGGTTCCGCGATGCTCTGAATTTTCCATACAAATGCGCTTGTCGAATTTCTTGGAAACTATCAATCGTACAATTAAATGAACTGTATCTTCTTCAATATGTTCTTGTTTTTTTTTTTTTAAACGTCCTGAAGAGAAAATAGAGCTATGAAAAATTATCGCATTTGTAAGGGGTCACTATTGATTGACTTATTTAATTCAAATCAAATCAAGATCAAAAAGCAAATCAAATATCCCTCTGCTTATGGAGGTTGTCTACATCATTAGCTTTAAAATTAATCAACAATACAAGGGAATGTCTAAGTTATTTAAGAATGATTAAAGAAGTGCAATGGTCATAAAAATTATTCAAATTGCACTTTGTCACTCTGCAGATAACTTAAGAGATCAGTACCTTTGTTTTATTTCTTCGCTCGACGTCTTTTTCTAGACGAAATGGCAAAAGAAAACCTTTGGCCAATGCGAAGTTAGTCTAAAGTGGTCGCCGGACCCTGATAAAACGATTTAAAAAGACGTTAAAAAATCAACTGCATCTACTACTCTCTTCTACTCTACTAGTTTCAAGATCGTACGTATTATAGGTAGTTTGAAAATGTAGGATTGTATAACTTGTGTACATACTCTCAGGTACTTCCGGTTAATAGTTACGGATGGTTGGAATTTCCGTTTTCAGATCACTGTGTTCTAAATTTCCTGGAAATCATCAATCAAATGTGTTTGTTATTATGAGTGATTGGATATTCAGATACATATTTACCTAAACTTCATGGTTTGATTGAGTATAGTTTGAAGAGCAAATCTTTCATAGAAAGAAACCTCGTTTCAGGAATTGATGGATTTAGTGCTCGTTTAGAATTTAATAGATATCCTCCATATCTTTCGTTTGTTAATCGAATTAGTAGTCTCTGAAAATCGGATTTACAAAACATTTTAAAATTAAAATTGAAGAAGTTAGAGCTATAGATATTTTAAGTACTAGAATGTTTTATATTAGTATAATGTACTTTTATGTAAGTTTTATGTAAATAGTTTATGTAGGTGTATAGGTATAATACTCGATGTTTTATTGTTTCTTTGTATCAATCTTATGTTTATTTTAGTTATTTTTGCACACCCTGTCCCATACTCATTTTGTCGTATCCTCTCCATCCTAAGGTTGCCTGGAAGAGATCGCTTTTAGTGATAAGGCCGCCAGTTGTTACACTATTTAATAAGTTTTATCATTATTTTTCTCTTGTTGTTTTGTTATCTGTGGTGTGAACAATAAAGAGTTTATCTATCTTATCTATCTATCTAAGCCGCTTCCAAACATTCTTAGCTTTTGGATGAACTTTAGGTGAATATGTATTCGAAAGTCAAGATACTAATGAGCCTCCTAAGCTATCTACAGAGTGACAAATTGCAATTTCAATCATATTTTATCACTTTCGCACTTGTCTAATCATTCTGAAATAAATAGGAGTTTGCCTTGTTTTAAGGAATAAGTAGATGGAAAAAGCTAATAATGTTAGAAGCCTCTCTAAGCCGTATCCAATTTGCAGTACGGTAGCTGAGCTAGCGTGCTAAAACTGGATAGTGTAATGACTGTTAGACAGTTAGAAATCATTTTTTCTTCAATCGCACTGTGTTGTGGTGTAATGGCCGCTTATGGGAAAAGATTTTGTTTGACCCCTTACAAATACGCATATTTCTCTTTTTTTTTTACTTTTAAAAAACAAGACCCGAAGGCAAGAGATTTAACGGCACATGAGAAATTTCTTAACAATCTGACTAATAGTTTCCAAGCGCGTTCGTATGAAAAATTCAAAGCTTCGAACGAATCTCAAGAGCCTATTGTTCTGCGGGGTCTATCAAACGTTAATCTCTGAGGCTATTTTATTCTTTCTAAACGTAAATCACATATTATTTCTGATTGAACCTACTGTCACACACAATAAGCCTGCGACCGACAACGAGCGCCACAACTATCTTGTCCAATGTCAAGCAGTCGTGTAGGTTTATCTTGCACAATAACGCTGTATCCACCTCGCAGAATATAAACTTCTTAGCAGTTATGATTCTATACTGGAACGCGTTAGGGGGCGTGGGTTCGATTCCCACCTAGGACAAACATTTGTTTGATGTACGATAAACACAGCTCTCAACGAGCGCGGGCAGTTTTACTAGATGATGCTACGTAGTAAATATTATATTTAGCAAGCTGTGGTCGCGCGCCCGCGGCGTAATCACATCGTAGCGAGCTCGTTGTACGCTTGCCTTGCTTAAGAGTCCGGCGACCTAACTAATTTCGACCTAGGCGACCTAGACTAACTTCGCATTGGCTTAAAGTATTCTATCGCCATTTCGTCTAGAAGAAGAAGACGAGTGAAGAGAGCGAGTAATGATACTGACAAGCCTCTAAACTTACCTACAAAGTGACAAAGTGCAATTTCATTTTTTTTTATGACTTTTGCACTACCATAATCAGTCTTAAGTAACTAAGAATTTCCCTTGTATTATTGATTCATTTAACAACGAATGATGTAGACAACCTCCCTATGTAATGGAATTTTTGATTTGCTTTGTCTACCTATTGAATAAATCAGTCAAAAGTGACCCCTTAAAATGCGGATATTTTTCATAGCTCTATTTTCGCTTGAGAACGTTTTTAAAAAAAATCAAGAACATAGGGGCGTTGATATTGTTAATTTAATTGTATATGCTAAATTTCATTATAATCTGACAAACAGTTTTCAAGAAATTTGAGTAGCGGGTTTGAATGGAAATTTCAGAACCTCTTATTACTCTTAAGACACCTCTTATTACTCTTAAGGCCCTCTCTATTACACAAAATCACCAAAAACAAGTTTTTTTAGCGCCTAATTTGATATGAAGAGTTATGATGATCAGGTGCAAAAAATACAGCTGGTAAGAAGAATCGACCAACCAAAGTTTAACCGAAGTACAATTTTGAAAATCATTCTCATTTATGAAAAAAAACACAAAAAGTATCTTCCTAAAAATCGGAATTTAGTTCTTTAAATTTTTCACCACATTTTTAAGGTTATTAAATAGCCAGATTAGGTCTCTAAAGTTTGATCGAGCAACTTATTCTTATTTGTGTTCTTATTACGATTAATACCAATAACAACGGCAAAAAAAATAATTTCTAGGTTGCGATCTCTGTTTGCCCTCAAATATGATTTACGATTTTGCAACTCTAAATAAAGCGCGTTACGTAAACCTATCTGTGGGTAGATAATCTTGAAATGGCCGAGCCTTAATAATTCCTCGAAAATTGCCAGTGTGATATAAGCAATGGTGCAGCTCACAGTAGAGTGGGCGTGATGCCTATGTAGAAGAAACCGATTGACTATCTTCTATAACATTCAAGCTACTGTCTATCAGTATACAGACACTGCAGTGACAGGGTCGCCGGTCACCGTATCAGCGCCGACCATCGCTCAGCGTGCCGTGACGGACATCCATCACGATTAGCCGGCGGACGAGATTCGTACAACTTCAACATTTTTTTATGATAGATTACATTTTGAATTTGGAGATACCTCTAGTGAAAATTTAACAAGTAAAATTCAACATTCAAAAGTATTGAGGAAGAATTGAAGGAAGAATTGAAGGAATGAATTAAGGATCGGAAGAAGGGAAAGAGGGCTACAATGCAACGATGTAGGCAAAAAAAAGGTACTGAAAAAATCGGACAGAGCTATTAAATTTTGACACTTTTTCATCAATGTTTGATGAAAATGTGTCAAAGTTTAGCCACCGTAGAACCAATACTTATCGTTGAAAGCTTAAAGTACTTTCATATACAAAAACCCGCTTCAAAATAGTACGAGCCATTTTGGAAAAAAAGAAAAAACATGATCAAAAACAACTTCGAACAACCTTACCTCAAACGCACCAACATTTTCCTCATAGATTAAAATAAAATTAAAATTTTTAGAAAAAAAAACCCTCGACACCGATTTTCATTAAACACTGCTAAGAACACAGACTAATTCACCTTTTAAACAAAGATTTTAAAAAAAAAATGATCATCCGTTAGGGAGCTACAATGCCACAGACAGACACACAACACACACACACACAGAGACACGTCAAACTTATAACACCTCGTCGTTTTTGCGTCGGGGGTTAAAAAGTAGGGATTAACATTAACGCAGCTGGAATTACCTTCTTCCGAAAAGTCCAAGTCAAGTCAGGTCAAGTCAAGTCAAAATGTTTTTATTCAATTTAGGTATAAGAGATTTTGAACGCCAAAACATCCTTCCGTCAAGGTCAACACGGAGCGTTTGAAAGGGGTCTACAGATTCCTCTCCAGCTTGGCAGGGCATCCACAGCATCGCTAGTGTTGCAGGTGTGCATAGGAGGTCGTTACCTTCTGCTTCTCAGCCATTTTTCTCATAGCTATGACATAACATTTTTATTATGGAAACTGTCGTGGTTTTCACACATTATGATTTATGAAAACGGGAATTACTCACATACGATTTATGTCATTCGAGACGCAGCCGCGCGCGCACTCGCCTTGATAAAGACCGCCGAATGCGGTTGAAACCATAGTCGGAATAATCGACTAAATCGTACGTGAGTAATTTCCGCTTTCATAAATCATAATATGACTTAACATGTTTCCACAAGTAACATTATTAAAAGAAAAACAAAAAACACGGCTGCAAAATAATGTACTCTATCTTACTTTCACTATCAACACTATTCAAATGACTCGTCACGTGTCCAAATCCATCAAGTTGTTTAGGCTGTAGGACGTGCCAAAGATACCTCATACACACATACACACTTACATAAATTCACTCGAAAACATAACCCTCCTTGCGCAGTCGGAACCCGTTTGAAAATGAGAATCATCACCATCATGTCAGTCCGGGAGACGTCCACTGCTGGACAAAGACCTCCCCAGATGATCTCTACAACGACTGGTCTTGCGCTGCCCGCATCCAGCAGTTTTCCGAGACCGTCATTAGCTCGTCAGTCTACCTGAAAATGAGGATAAAAGATTTCAACGCAATCCTACTTATATTATAAACGCGAAAGTTCGTTAGAATGGATGAATGGATATATGGATGGATGTTTGTTAATCTTTCACGCCAGAACGGCTGAACATTTCTAGATGAAATTTGACACACAGATAGATTATAGTCTAGAATAGCACATAGGATACTTTTTAACCGCGGGTGAAACCGCCGGGCGCAGCTAGTTGTAGCTATATTTAGCTAAGAATTGTTTAATGGAACACCAAACAGCGAAGTTACGGAAACCGATGAAACCAGAGAGCGCATAAATTCGAAGATCATGTAAAACCAATCTAAACTTAATCAAGCCACTTCTCGGCACACTTGCAAGGCTGAATTAAATTTTAATCAAATCGTTCTGAAGTTTGGGAGCATTATAAATTATTTTCTTCGGTAATCGGATTAGATGGAGCCGTTTGGAAGAAAACAGGCAGGCGGCCTCTTGATTGTGAGTGGTCAATGGTCATCTTCGTTTGTGAGACATTGTTACTTTATGTTTTTCGGGTTCCGTAGGAATTTCTGGATAATAAACAATCAGGACATTGTTGCACACACGATCGTCTGACCCCAAACTAAGCAAAGCTTATCCTATATCTGCCAGGAGCTGATATGCGTTCATAAAGTTATCATTAAATACATTTATTACTTACTTATAAAGATGTTAACACCCAGGCCTAGAACAAACACAAATATAATTGTGTTCATCATGTTACGCCATCGAGATACATCACCGCTTCTCAGACCGCCGGCCACCAAATTCTTCAAGTCAGCGCTTCGATTCTCCAAACCTCGCAAGTTTCACAACCTTTTTGTTCTCACCTTCTTTCTGGTGTTTAACCGATGACTCCATCGGACATTGTATTCCTAACATCGGTTGCAATCGCACATGTACCTAGTTGTAATTTAATTTTTACCTAATTAAATAATTATAGTTTTAAATTTGGTTTTCTTGGATCGTTCGGCTGCGGCCTACATAATTATCACATGAATATTTGCCCTAATCGAACCCACGCCCCCAAGTTCAGAAGGCAGATTCACTACCAACTCTGTTGTAACCATATCTACAATGTAAGACAAGTGCTGCCATCTATACTGTGGCTATGTTCATTCTGTTTGCTAGTTTTTTAAAATAAAAGGTCAGTCGATACTTTTTCACTCAACGTGACGCTGTTTTATTTTAGGTTATGGGCCTTTCGCTCCATAATGATCGCGGTTTTATGTGGTTTTAACAAGGATTTTGCAGTATCGCAAGTGTTAAAAGACTGTTTCGAGCCGTGATTAGACTGTGTCGTGACGGATTGTTAAATTATCGCAGTGTACAAACTTAGTGACTGATCGTTAAAATGTCTACGAACTACCTTGTCAACGTGCCTAAGCTAAAAGGACGCGATAATTACAGTGAGTGGTGCTTCGCGGCAGAGAATTTCTTGATTCTTGAAGGCATGAAACATTGTATAAAGCCAGAATCAAAACAAATAGGAGCCGCAGATGATGAAAAGACCAAAGCAAAATTGATCATGACGATCGACCCGTCATTATATGTACACGTAAAAAATGTTAAATCGTCAAAGGAACTATGGGATACTCTTAAACAATTATTCGATGACGATGGCTTCTCACGAAGAATAAGTTTGCTGCGAAACTTGATTTCGATTCGCCGGGAAAATTGTAGCTCAATGACGTCGTATGTGACGCAGATTATTGATACAGCACAGAAATTAAGCGGAACGGGATTTGCTATTAATGACCAATGGACTGGATCGTTGCTTTTAGCAGGATTGCCTGATCGTTTTTCCCCTATGATCATGGCCATTGAGCATTCCGGAATTTCTATAACGGCGGACTCCATTAAAACCAAATTGTTAGACATGGAATCTTCAGATCATGATGTCGACGAGAATGAAGTTAGCGGCGCATTTGCCAGTCATTCAAAGTACAAAGGAAAACAAAACACGAATTTGTCTATGGCCAAGAAAAATTGTGATGTTGGTACCACTGTCCCGTCAAAGTCAAACAACGCAAAAACGGTGAAATGTTAACGATGCAAACAAATGGGCCATTATAAAAATCAATGTACAAACGCTATCAACTCGTCAATTAACAAAAATAAAGAAAGAATGCAGTCTAACGCATTTAGCGCAGTGTTTCTGAGTGGAAATTTTAACAAAAATGAATGGTATATCGACTCTGGCGCAAGTGTACACCTAACAGCGAATGAAAATTGGGTCTTGAACGCGCAGTATGAAAACAAGAAAGAAATTGTTGTTGCAAACAGTGCTAAGGTGTCAGTATTGTGTTCTGGCGATGTAGAAATTACGACTACAACTGATAACTGCGAGTATGACATCGTGGTGGAAAATGTGTATTGTGTACCAAGTTTGACGACTAACTTATTATCTGTCAGCCAAATGGTAAGAAAAGGCAACAGTGTGTCCTTCACTAACGATGGTTGTTTAGTATACAACAAAAATAACAAGTTAGTAGCCACAGCAGTGTTAGTCAATGGTGTATACAAAGTGAATCTGTCAAACCAAGGATATTTGGCTGCATCAGTTGTGTCAGGAGAAACATGGCATCGCAGATTGGGGCACGTCAATAAGGATTACTTAAATCAGATGAAGAATGCCGTGCTTGGTATGTCACTTGTTGAAAAAGTGGATATAAGCAAGTCCTCATGTACTACTTGTTGTGAAGGCAAGCAGTGTAGACTACCATTTAAAAGCACTGGCCAGAGAAGCAATAACTTGCTAGATATAGTGCACACAGACATTTGTGGACCTATGGAGAATGTGTCTATAGGTGGCTCGAGATATTTCTTGTTGTTTGTTGATGATCATAGCCGTATGGCATTTGTTTATTTTCTGAAACACAAAAATGAGGCTTTCAAGTATTTCAAGATATTCAAAGCTCAGGTGGAAAATCAAACAAAGAAAACAATCAAAGTATTAAGAAGTGATAATGGGCTAGAGTACTGCAACAAAGAATTTGAAAATTACCTGAATATTGCTGGTATAATACACCAGAAGAGCAATCCTTATACCCCCCAACAAAACGGTTTGTGTGAACGATTTAATCGTACAATCGTTGAAAAGGCAAGATGTCTACTCTTTGATGCCAACCTAGGCAAAGAGTTCTGGGGTGAAGCCACCAACACGGCAGTGTACCTGCAGAATAGAATTGTGGCAGCAGCATTGGGTAATAAAACTCCACACGAGTTATGGACTGGCTGCAAACCGGATATTAGTCATATCAGAATTTTCGGTAGCACTGTGATGGTCCATCTACCTAAAGAAAAGCGGAAGAAGTGGGACAGGAAGTCTGCAAAATGCATTCTCATAGGATATCCAGAAAATGTAAAAGGATACAGGGTCTATAATCCAGAAACGAGGAATACTTTTACTAGTAGAGATGTGATCATAATAGAGAATGAATCAAAATCTGAATGTCTTATTGAAGTGCAAGACCAGAATGTTGATTCAGTGGGGGATAGTATCAGACCCAAAGATCTAGACCAAACAGTGAATGAATCAATGTCTAGCCAAGACAACTCTGGCAGTTCCTATGATACCCTTCCTGATGATGATGAAACATTTTTCCCGAGTGATTATGATGATGCCGACAACACACTGATAAATGTAGATGCAGATAGCACACAGTGTAAACCTAAAAGAACAAGGAAAGCACCAGAAAGATTTGGTTTTTCAAACCTGTGCGTAGACAGTGAAACCTATGATGATGCAGCTGGTTTGTCTCTGCATGAGGCTTTAAATGGACCAGAGAAAGAACAGTGGAAGTTAGCTATGAGAGAAGAGTTACAGTGTTTTAAAGATAATGATGCGTGGGTGCTAAGCAATGCTCCAAAAGACAGTAGAATTGTGCAGTGCAAGTGGGTGCTACGCAAGAAATATGATAGTGAAAATAAAGTCCGTTTTCGTGCGCGTTTAGTAGCCAAAGGTTTTTCACAAGTTGAAGGTGTGGACTATACAGAAACATTTTCTCCCGTAGTGAGACATACTACTTTAAGGTTACTTTTTGCACTGTCAGTTCAACTAGGCCTTGATATAACGCATCTCGATGTAACAACTGCTTTCTTGAATGGTACTCTTGAGGAAACTATTTATATGCAGATACCAGAAGGGTTTTCTGAAAGAACACAAAATGGCCAAGTACTTAAATTAAAAAAGGCAATTTATGGGCTTAAACAGTCCTCAAGGGCTTGGTACAAGAAAGTAGATGAATGTTTGTTAAACATAGGTTATATTAGATCTAAAATAGAACCATGTATGTATACAAAAATGCAAGATAAGTTAAAAACTATTGTCACACTGTTTGTAGATGATTTTTTTATTTTTTCAAATGATACCGAAGAGACCAAGCATTTGAAGCATGTCTTAGGCAGTCACTTCAAACTTAAAGATTTAGGTGAAATCAAAAGGTGTCTTGGTGTCAATATAACTGTTGATAAATCTGAGAGAACAATAACATTAAGTCAAACTGACTATATTGATCAGTTGTTGCATAAATTTAATATGAGTCAGTGTAAACCTGTTCAGACTCCAATGGAGACTAAGTTACATGTGTCTTATGATGAGAGCAATGTAAGCAAATTTCCATATCAGCAAATAATTGGTGGTCTCATGTATTTGGCAGTGCTGACCAGACCTGACATTGCATATGCAGTTGGATATTTAAGTCAATTTAATAATTGTCCTTCCAAAGAACATTGTTCATATGTAAAACGTTTGTTAAGATATTTACAATTTACGAAACATTATGGTTTAAAGTATACTGCTGATGGGAGTTCAATATTGGAGGGATTTGTTGATGCTGATTGGGGTGGAAATACTATTGATAGAAGGTCATATACTGGACTGTGTTTTACTTTGTCTGGGTGTGTGATTTCTTGGGAAACAAAGAAACAGCAAACTGTAGCTTTGTCTAGTAGTGAAGCAGAATACATGGCAATCACTGAAGCATGTAAAGAAGCTGTCTATTTGAGAAATTTACAGGGTGAAATAACTCAAGAATTGTACACTATAGATCTGTTTAATGACAATCAGAGCGCACAAAAGTTAACTGCAAATCCAGTTTTTCATAAAAGAACCAAACATATTGATATCAGATACCATTATTGTAGAGAATGTGTAGCAAATACAATTGTAAATGTCAAGTATCTGCCAACGGCTGAGATGCCTGCTGATTTATTTACAAAGAGTTTATGTTCTGTTAAACATTATACATTTCTGAATAAATTGGGTGTTCAAAATGTAGGAAATTAAATTTATTTGTATTGTTAGATATAGTGGGGGTGTTGTAATCATATCTACAATGTAAGACAAGTGCTGCCATAGCAACCGAGTGGTCACCCAGGTAGTTTTAACTTCAGTTAGTCAGTAACTTAAGAGTAGGTAAATGTTGAGGTATTATAGTGACATTTTTCCTTCAACACTAACTGCATTCCGTGGCGGTGGGATAAAAAGTAGCCTGTACTTATTGAGATAGCGAGCGTTAGCAAGCGAAGCGTCTCTGCTTCAGCTTACACAAAAATGCTTTCGTATGTCCGAATTCTGTCTGGATTTCCGTCCGGATCTCTGTGTCTTCCTCTACAGATCACATTTCTGAACCATTTTTTTCGAAATTGCGTAAATATGGTTGTTTTTTTTAAGCTGACTCTTTAAAAAAACTGTTTAATTATCGAATCTATTTACTTACAAAATTTCACGAGAATCTGTTGAGGAATACGACCTGAAGAGGAGGTCAGACGCCGACCGCGAGGCTCACAGAGCCACTAGTTGTTTAATTAAGGGGAAATACGCATTTCAGATCGTAATTGATTTTATTGTACTACTAAACTGCGCCCCGCTGTTTCACCCGCGGTTAAAAAGTATCCTATGTGCTATTCTAGTTCTAATCTATCTCTGTGCCAAAATTTCATCCAGATCTGTCCAGCCGTTCTGGCGTGAAAGAGTAACAAACATCCATCCATCCATTTTTACAAACTTTCGCGTTTATAAAATTAGTAGGATTTCGGCAAGAAGTAACAAACAAATTATTTTCTTGTAAAAACTGCAAAGGTGTGGAACTCGTTGCCCGCGTCTGTCTTCCCACCTAAATACAATCCGGAGGTGTTCAAGAGTAAAGTGAATAGGCATCTCCTAAGCAAGCGTGTTACAGCTTCGATCACGTCGACGCTTCCCAACAGGCGAGTCAAACGCAGGCCTAGACTAGTCTGTTATAAAAAAAAAAAAGAAGTGCGACAAGAAAATAAGAGTGACTCTTCCTTATTTCCATTCCCATCCCTCAACCACATCGCACCTGACAAAAGGCGCAGGGCTCAAAGCTCTTCATTTTTGTTACAAAACAGATCAGTATCAGCACTTTAAAGGTTTCGGACAAAATGACAGCAATGAATGACTCGATCGTAGACGTCGCATTTCATTAGAAATGGAAATAAAAGAAGGAAAAAAAAACACTCAATATTTATATGTAAAGAAATATATACTCGCTCACTAAATGACACACAAACTTACGCATCTCGCTAGCAAAACAGCAAAAAGCAGCCAGTGTGAAGCTCTGTGAAACGCAAGCAGCAGAATAAATGTCCTCTGAATTTGCTTTATTCATAGTGTTTTTGACTGCGCACTCGTTACAGTTTTGTTACGCCAGCAAAGTGTACGTCACATTGAAGTGAACAGTAGAAACAGTAGAGCATGTAGTGTAGATCAAACTGTAGTGACTGTGCGCGCCACACGGTTTGAGACAAAGGTTTATTGACCCCTCAAGCGTCTGTTAAGGAGTTGTTAACCTCTATCACATAATCCTAGTAATATTATAAATGCAAAAGTGAGTTTTTGTTTTTTTTTTGTTTGTAACGCTTTCCCGTCTCAACTGCTCTACCGGCCGTCTTGAAATTTTGTATACACGTTGTCTGGGACACAAAAAAGGACATAGGGACATTTATCCCGAAAAAATTAACCCACGGGAGAAACCGCGGGGCGCAGCTAGTTATATTTATTTGCAACCTGCGCCCTGCGGTTTCACCTTCGGTCCCATAGCAATTGTTGTTGTTTTTTCGGAAAGAAAGGTACTCTATGTCCTTTTCTGAACCCCTGACAACGTGTATACAAAGTTTCATGATAATTGGTTGAAAAGTTACGGCGTGAAAGCTTAACAAACAAGCAAATAAACCATCTCATTTTTGCGTTTATAATTTTAAGTTAGAATTAGAATAAGGATAGGTAACTTCAGTTTTTTAATTCATTTATGTCTCAATCCACGATCAGAGGCCGAGAGGTAATTGCCTTGTATCTCATTTTACAATAAGAGCCAAATTAGCATTCATAAAAATTAAAAGCAAAATTGATGCATGCTCAATAAAACCCAAGTTTTTGAATAAACAGAGAAGTTTCAGTGTAAAAGTTGAAATACTGGCAACATTTCAACGCAACCAGCTCTTCTTAGGCTAAAATTACTAAATCTGCTAACTAAGTAACAGCCTTGAGGCACGGCGATTTGTTTTAACTACCTTTGTCGTGCGTCTTTACCTTAATTCTGTGTGAAATGTGCTCCTGTACCGGCGCTGGCAGATAACTTGGCAGGAATAACGTTACTTTTGACGATTGAAGCCCTTTGAGGTGTTCTAAAATTATCTATACCGGGGTAGTGACCGAAAATTTCCACGTGCTCCATCTTTAAGCGGGTAAGTAAAAGTTAGTTTATATTATAGTTTTTATTTACTGAAGGAAAATTATCTCACACAAATTATATTAGCACGTGTGAAAAATACATTAATGAAAAGAGTATTTTGTAGAGTTAATAATATAAAAATTATCTATATGGAAGAGATGTTTGAAACTTTTCTCTTCCGCCAAGTAGACACTATAGTACGTACATATCATATCTTTATCATCATATGTATCATATCTTTTTCGAACAAGACGGTAGAGTATTTTTTATAGCTTTGTCGTTCATATAAGTGTATTTTCGATACCATTGTCATTTTTGTAAGTTACCCAAAAAAATTAAATAAATGAATGAAGACATTCCGACTTTGATTTTATTTATGACGATCTTTACCTCCAAATATTTCGAGAACATGACACTTTAGGGTAACCATTATAGACATAGAAGAAAAGGTAGTATTCTGAGGGTACTATATACTTACTTTTTTACCCAACTACGCAAGAGTTATGTTAAGGTTATGTTTTTCCAGTGTATGTATGTATGTATGAGGTTTCTTTGCCACGGCCTACAGCCTAAACAGCTTCATGTATTTCGACATGTGGAGGGTCATGTGAATCATCTTGATAGCGGAAGTGACAAAGGGTACAAGATCTTGCAGCCGTGTCTTTGTTTTTGTTTAAATAATGTTACTTGTTTGTGTGAGTGTCGCCTACATACCCATTTATCCTACTTTAATTATACGCATAAATTTAAAAAAAAGTCTAGGTAGCGGCGGGTGGATATGCCACTAAGGTGCACATCCAAAGCTCTTTAGGTCTTACTACAGCTACTTCTTCTTCTTAGTCCTTAATACTCTTTAGGTCAGGGTGGTGGCTCGCTTCACAATTCGTCGTCAATCGTCACGTATAACAGCCTTTCTTGTGCACATGTTAATAGAGCCGTTAAGTGCAGTCCTTATTTGGTCGGTCCACCGTAATGGTGCTACATGGAAATTAATAATGGATAATGGAATAGTGAACAGCTACTTACCTATATTATAATTATATTCTTCACATTTTGTTGAACCGTAACTAATTTACTTTTTTTTTCGGGAGAATTTTGCACACAGTCATCGGACCCCACACTAAACAGAGAGTGATATTCATCCATAATTATATTTTTGAATGCATACCTAAATAGATATTAACACCCAGACATAGAACAAATACAAGTATAATTATTTTCATCTCATGAGTGTTTGTCCTAGGTGGGAATCGAACCCACGCCCCCAAGCCCAGAAGGCAAGTTCAACTAACCGAGGCAAGAAGTAACAATTGGTATTCTCTGTGGTTTAGCTGTATTTTATTTATCATTAACCCAAGGGTTTTCGATATTTATCGTGTATATTAAAAACGTCTCAGGCACACAGTGGGTCGTTTAGCGCAATCGACTAGCAATTTCGCCTTTGACTTCACGGTGGTAATGAGAAACAAGGTACTTACAATTTTCAAACAAAAAAGTTAAATATACTTACAGAAAGTTTTTTTTTCTTTTATATATCGTGACGCCTTTACACCGAAGCGGCTGGTAAAAGTGTATAAAAACCACACTTCGCAGGACGATATTCTGTCCCAAACGTGACAAGGGGTGAACTTCTCTCCATACACCGGGCTGCAGTAATGTAGTAGATGACATATTTTTCCTCTACCAACTCAAGAATTAGAATATTAAATGGTTTATTTTTACTCTCTCATAATACGAGTATATCAGTGGCTTAACACAAGTGTGTGTCCGTAGAACGACTTTGTAGCAAAACGCTAGTTTAGCAAAACGACCGCTAAATCATTTTCAGATATTATTATTTTTGTGTCTTAAGTTATTTAGTTTAATTTAAAACTTTTACATGCTTAGATTGTCATTCATAAAATGAAACATCTCTTTTCTGTTTCTTCCAAGGACATCCTTTACAATAATTAAAATACAAATATTTTTATTGTCGGTACACCAAAACCACAAAACAAATGCTTAAACAAATCAATCGAACATTCGGCAACACTTTACGAAGAGTTTTACTTAAAATCGTTCCTATTCACAGTATTGGCCTGGCAACACCGACGTTTCAAGCGCTATTTATTGCGAATTATTGATTTATTCGCAGAGCAGCCACAAAAATTCGGAATATTTTGCAATAAATAATAGATCCATCGGCATTGTAAATTGAATAGAGAATTTACGGCTGCGTAGTTCACATAAAAAGAAGCGTTTGTTTATTAAATACTGGCTGCGTCCTGGGGTTTTGCCTGCAGGCCTAGCATGCGCAACGCGACAAAAATATGTCGTCTCTTGTTATCGAGAGACAGACGTATGTTTACACATAGCCTTGTCACGTTCTCGCACGACAAAAAGTGACGAGACGAATTTTGTCGCACGCATACTAGAGGTGCTGAGCAAACTCGTACCTTTTCAAATTGCATGTGTTTTAGGTACTATTATTAACAAAGATCTAATTGTTGTCTCTGGAACTCACTCCCAGTTAATATTAGACGTGCTCAATCACTTCATAGTTTTAAAAAGCAGCTCAAAGTGTTCTACTTTTCCAAACTGGCTCGTTATAAGTAGACTCGTTTCCTTTTTTAATATTTGTCATATTGCAATGTATTTATTATAGTACAGGGAATAGAGGAGCGAGTTACTCTTGTCCATAATGCATAATTCTACCCAAGTTATTTTTTTCCACAAATAGGTGCAGTATGACATAATGAACCTAAAAACACAAAATACTTACAAATAAGGCGGGTGCAAGTGCCGCCATTTTGTGAAAAACCGTTTGGGCCTGTATCTCCGTAACCGTGCACTTGAGGCCATAATTAGAAGGACCTTTATTATAGATAATTAAATTTCCTATCTTTTTTGTTTCACAATTTTTAAATTAATTAATTTAAAATTAATAAAATTATTTAATTACTTAATTAATTATTTATTTAATTATTTTAATTAATTTTTAATTTTTAAATTTACCGATTTAAAAGTTTAGCTATTAGCAATTTATTGTTTGAACAATTATTAGAAGAGATATCGGTAAAAAAAGTCAATAAACAAAAAGTAATCATCATAAATCGTGAATGGTAAGTGATACGAAAAAAATTATGAAACAAAAAAGATAGGAAATTTAATTATCTATAATAAAGGTCCTTATAATTATGGGCCTCAAGTGCACGGTTACGGAGATACAGGCCCAAACGGTTTTTCACAAAATGGCGGCACTTGCACCCGCCTTATTTGTAAGTATTTTGTGTTTTTAGGTTCATTATGTCATACTGCACCTATTTGTGAAAAAAAATAACTTGGGTAGAATTATGCAGGACCAAATCCTCTATTCCCTGTAGTATTAGTAAACATAATATTTATTGATGTAGGTACTTGTGTATGTTTATGACTGGGTAGTTTATTTGTATACCTATTTAGTAATTATTCATGTAGGTATTAGTATGTAGTTTATTATAATTCTCAAATTAGTAAGTTTATTTAACCTTAATTATTATTATTTTTCTTTGGCACACACCACCGTCCATGCTAAATCATAATGTTTTTATTCCATCCAAAGGTTGTCTGGAAGAGATCGCTCTTAAGCGATAAGACCGCCCATTGCGCCTTTATTTTTGAGTGTTTAGTTTAGATTTATTTGTATTTGGTGTCAATAAAGAGTTTTTGTATTGTATTGTATAGTATTGTATTGTATTGTATTGTATTGTATTGTATTGTATTGTATTGTATTGTATTGTATTGTATTGTATTGTATTGTATTGTATTGTATTGTATTGTATTGTATTGTATTGTATTGTATTGTATTGTATTGTATTGTATTGTATTGTATTGTATTGTATTGTATTGTATTGTTTTGTATTGTATTGTATTGTATTGTATTGTATTGTATTGTATTGTATTGTATTGTATTGTATTGTATTGTATTGTATTGTATTGTATTGTATTGTATTGTATTGTATTGTATTGTATTGTATTGTATTGTATTGTATTGTATTGTATTGTATTGTATTGTATTGTATTGTATTGTATTGTATTGTATTGTGCCAAGTCTCTGCTGACCTTTTCAATCCCTAAACACAAGACCGTTAGTGTTAGGGGTTGCTTAAAGTACAGTGCAGCAAAAGTGTGAAATAATATTCCTCAACCTATGAGAAATATAATAAGTTGTACCGATAACTTCAAAGAAAAGAAAACCTTACTACTGGATCGGTTTGAACAATTTTTAACCTTTAAACTCAGATAACCATAACACAATCACAAATTCCCACATAACCACCCTCTCTCAGACACACACACTAATTTGCCCATATATAATAAACTAGAACTAAATAATAAATATATTTTTTCATTTTTACTTTCATTAGACGTAAAAGCTTCACCGCAGCTAAAACAGTTGACAATTTTAATTCCTCCATCCATAGTTCAGCTATTTCGTTGGCAAAAAGTGAATATAAACAGGACAAAAAGACTGAGCAATAGAAGTAATTTTACATTTAAAATACTTGACATAAGACCGCAAAAGCAGGATATTACCAACCAACCACCGATTACCAATTACTACCGACAAGCACAACGCTCCTAGGTTATTAATTAAAATGTATGTATTGATGTTGTTAGTGTGTGTACGTATGAAGCTCTAGGTCCCTCATTGGCCTTAGTGCAATTCAAAGAAAATGACATAAATTATGTAATCCTAATCCTAACTAATAATATAAATGCGAAAGTAAGTTTGTTTGTTTGTTTGTAACGCTTTCACGCCCTAACAACCCAACCGATCATAATAAAACTTTGCATATACGTTGTCTGGTATACAAAAAAGGACATAAGGTACTTTTTATCCCGAAAAAAAAATAAGGGTTCCTGTGGGTCCGCGGGTGGAACCGTTAGTATAATATAATATTTTCCGATGACGGAATTAAAGGCTGAAACAGATTTAATCCGGTTGCAGTCTGTTTGCAGTACGAGTGCAGTACGTGAGGCGTCACATAAACTGCACTCACCTGCACGCACACGGATTATTGTGACATCCAGTTAGAAAGTTTGTTGAATACTGCGTCCCGTATCTGTCCCCATTTTCTTGACGCGGGAGATGTTAATTGGTCACTCTCACTCCTATGACTTTTAGAACGGGAGAGACAATACCAAAAAAAATATCTTGACCTGTAAGAATAGCCTCCATGCGTGCGTGCTGTCAGTAGGTCATTGTCAACGAGCTGTCCGTGTTCCCGCGCTACTGCACACGCTTTAGAAACGGACTGCTTCAGTGTGACGTCTTTTACATAATATCACGCAAAATGACCGGACTGCTCACCAAATGTATTTGGTGTGCTCCAGCCGACTTACCTGTAGTTTTGTTATAACCCAGTCTCTAGTCCCTTACTCAGTTCTACGCCACAGCAGTGCTTAACATTCGACCGAACAAAGCAGTTTGTTAGTGCTGTACTCTCCACTTACAGCGATCTCGCCGCGAGCTTTTCATTTCCTGCCGCCAGGGGGCGCGAGCCGTGTTTACTTTCATTTTAGAGATCCGCGCCTTGAAAAAATATGAGACGCACATAATTATGGCTTGTGGCTTTGGTCAAAGGATCGCAAAGCATGGTAACTATGATTAGTAATCTCATTATATTCTTAATATTGGGGCACCTTTTAAAGGTATTGCTGAGTGTAGCCCAGCCATCATCAGCCATACTAGAAAAGTGTGAATAAATGGCCGAGCCACACTCAAAATATTGTCGCAATATTGCCGGGCCAGAATTGCAGTAAAAATTTGACCCGTATAGACGGGTTTTCATTTAAAAGGGCGTTTAAAAGTTTATTTATAAATGAAAAAAGTTCGGATTAATGTATAAATGTCTGTTACTTAATCACGCCAAAACGACTGAATGGATCAGGGTGAAATTTTGCATAGGGATAGACTATGGTTTAGAATAAGACATAGGGTACTTTTAGCCCATGGGTAAAACCGTATATAGTATCTTTTTTTTTAAATCTGCTTTTTAGGCAATACAACATAAAAATTGGGTAGGTCCTATGAAATATACTCGTAGTTCAATTTAGACAACAACAATACTTATAAGTTACAATTCCTATACCTGTAACACCAGAGGCATCACTTTTGAAGAACCCATGTTATAGTTACTCGGAAATACCGCAAGAGAGAGCTTACTCCACAGATGTACTGACGGTTTAATTTCTATGATGACGCTGCCCAAACAAAAGTTTAAAAATAACGCGTTCGGAACCCTTTCTCTCGCTTCCTTAGCTTTTCTTTATTTCTCCTAACGCCGCCGCAGTTGATGGCGTTATGCCTTAAATTGTTTTTGGGCCGTTAATTTGTTTTGAGTGGTCGTTGCCAAGTGCTTTTGCAATTTATTGTTCAAAGGGCAAGTATTTTTATGTATTTTACGTGTTTTATGAATTTAATTTGTGGGTGCAGTGTTGTTTGGGGACGAAAGTTGATGTAGTTTCTAGTTGACAAGCAAGATTCGTTTACACTTGCAATTTATTGCTAGTGCGACTTGCAATATATTTTGATTGTGGTCTGCGATTCCAGGCTTATCTTTACACCAAATTTTATCTAAATCAAATAAGACATTTTAACGAGTGTTGAGATTTAACACAAACACACACTATCACTCTCTCTTAATCACTTTCTTACAATTATATCACTTTCTTAATCACATTTACATTTATACAGGGTTATCATGAAAGGGTGTACTAAGCCGCAAGGGGGCATTTGTACTCATTATTGAACAACTTTTACTATGGGGTCAACCCTAAGATCGAAAAAAAAAACAGCTGTTCCATCCATACATAGTGTTGGCGGTCAATGAACTTTTTGTATGGAAAAGCAGATTTTTTAAAGAGATTTTGGGTTAGCTCTATGGTAAAAGTTGTTGATAATGATGAGTACAATGACCCCCTTTCGGCTTAGTATACCCTATACCGATGACCCTGTATATATATTGAGTGTTCCATACATATTCATTATGTTTAGGTATTGATGCTTTTCACAAAGTAATTGTTGGTCTGGCAGCGGATCATGAACCTGCATCCAATCTATTTTGTGCTACAATTTACCAACTGAACCATTCTTTTGTTTTCTCTCCGTAGTAATGAAAATTGAGTCTCTATATTTTCATTTGTATGAGAATTTAGAAACTTAATTCTCTGTATTGTGAAATGACATTGTGCAGAGGTATTGTGTTGTTGTCATTTTACAAAGTCAGCGTTTGCAGAAAAAAGGTTTTATTAAAAAAAACTCATAGCTCAAATAAAAAATAAGTACAAAAACTAAAACCCGACTAAAAAGTATATTAGATTAGTTTCATACTTTTTTTTGTCAGGTAAATAATCAAAGTAAATAGTATCGTTTAGGATTTATATCCTTTATGATTATCACAGCCTAGTTGGGAGAAGGCCCGCCTCTCAAGCCAGAGGGAGCGGGTTCAAAGTCAAAGTCAAAGTCAAAATGTTTTTATTCAATTTAGGTATCAAAGATACACTTATGAACGTCAAAGTTATTTAAATAGACTCGACCGCCTTGTTCGGATAAAAAGCCTCTACTCAGAAGAACAGGCAAGAAACTGAGGGGCATTATTTTTTCAAATAATAAATAAATCGAGGGGTGAGTGATAGAACCCGATAAATCGAAAAAAAACTAATTTTAGTTTAAAAGTCTGCTATACCCAAAATCCTACGCTCTTTTTAGCTATAAAATCCAATAGGTCATTTTAAGGCTCAATACAAAAATATTCATTCCAAATAATCCAATAAGTGCTATTTTTTTATTTTATTTTAGGTTACAATACTGTAAAACAAGTTATACGAAGAAAAAAAAGTTTTGTTTTGTGAAACAACCACAATACCCTACTTATAATCACCATATATGAAGGTAATGCTTATGGTCAAAATGGCTAATTTGGTTTATCGGAGTTTAACACTGAGGTAAATTTCCAAAAAATCGAAATTAAGCTAAAGTTAAAACCTATCAAATATAATTTTCGGGATATAGCTCTATGTGATTTTTTTTAAATACAACGTGTTTTAAAAATCTAAATCCAATAAGTATATTTAATGTATTAAATAACTGAAAAATATCGTAAAGAATCATATTATATTTACTTAGTGGGTATTCGCACTATCCGGAATCAAGCGCTTTACTCAAACTCTTGCGATACAAAACCCAGTAAGGTGTGTCTTTGAGCTTTGCGCCCGTGACGTCATGCGAAGTGGAGTGTCTCCCGCCAATCGCAGCCGAGCGTCGCGCGCGATAATGCGCTAGATTTCGCGTGCGGGGCGGTCAGCTGCCGCAGTTGCATGATAACACGCGCCATGATTACGCGCCCCGTGGTTTTCTCTGCTAGTATTTTAAGCAAGGAGTTGATTTTTTTTATTTAAAATTTACCTGCACGGACTCCGGGGACCGGGACTTTTGTTAACATAAATCTTTAATTATTATTTGAGGGGAATACAGGTAAAGGGGGGTTAGTTATTAAGTCTTAATATAAGGTTAGGTTAAACGTTATCAGATTTACTTATTGCATTGTGAGTACACCACGAGCAGACCAGCGACCCGCAAGCAGCATCCGATCACGAGTATGACGCATGTGCCAGTCAGAGTTGAAATTTAAAAGTAAGTACATAGAAAAAAATCGAAGTAAATAGCTTCGACGTGAAAGAATTTAAATACAGTGAGATGATGGACCTGAAGAAGTTAAGTGCTCTCCTGATTAAGAATAAAAACAATGACAATAAAAACGAAACCGTAAACTGGCTTAAAATCAAAAGAATTCGATATGTAAAAGGAGATTTAAAGATTCACTACAGCTATATCCGTCAGTTGCCTAATTTTACGAACCGCATAAGCAGCAGAACTAAGTCTCCCAGACAGCGCATTAATATGTGGACCCCATTGCAGTTTGGAATCAACACCTTCCCGATAGTGAAGCAGGTTGCCGGATTTTAAGGTAATCGTGTCCTCACCCTCTCTACGGACTTCGGATAACCCCACAATATCCCAGCGCAACCTACTCAACTCTTCCTCCAGCTCAGCAACCTTCTCGTCAGTCCTCATTGTGCGCACGTTGTGCGTTACCAGGGCCAGTCGTCGTTTGGTGTGACAGCCGTGCATCTGCCAGCGATTCTTAGCACCCCCTGCTCCGCCGTTACCGGGGCCGCTGTCGTAGCCCGGAATAGCATCGCTGCTGGGGACTGCGGGCCTGGTCGTATTTGTGCTCGTCATTTAGGGGGGAGTTTGCCCGTAATCGCCACGCTGGGCAGGCGTGGTGGCGATCGCAGAAAAACGTAGCTTCGCGACAAGGATGCTGCTGCCCATCCCTGCCCTGTGCCATTTTAGCTACGTTTTATTTCGAATGGTTATACCGCCATTTGTCGGTTCCGCTGTACCTCAGTCGGCTCTTACGACGCCTGGTACTAGAGGGGGCTGCTATTTTACTCTGCCGGCACACCACGGCAACCGTCTAAAGCGAGCGGTCCGCGCTATCTACGGAATGGGTCCCCGCGAATCATTGAGAGATTTATTTAAAGAAATAAATATATTAACTTTACCTTCTTTGTATATCTTTGAAAATATTATGTACGTTCGCAAAAATCTACGTAAATTTAAATTGAACTGTGACTGTCACAATAATAACACTAGAAATAAGGATAGGATAGCTGTACCGAGATTTAGTTTTAGACTGCGTTCGTTTTTACAATATTATCCGAAAAATATAACAGGGCTCACTGAGGGAAAATTCAAATCACATGTAAAAACTACATTAATGAAAAGAGGGTATTATAAGGTTAAGAATTATTTAGAAGATAAAGATGTCTGGAGCCTTCCACTTCCGCCAAGTAGCTACTAGTATTTATAGATATTACCTAGTTGTAAGCCAAAATTTGTGAGACTGTAATTTATTTATTATTTGAAAAAATAATGCCCCTCAGTTTCTTGCCTGTTCTTCTGAGTACAGGCTCTTTATCCAAACAAGGCGGTCGAGTCTATTTAAACAACTTTGACGTTCATAAGTGTATCTTTGATTCCTAAATTGAATAAAAACACTTTGACTTTGACTTTGAATCAAAAGGGATATTCCAAAAATTGAGAATATCTAAATATTTGACGAAAAAAACGAATACAAAGATGCAGTTGGAATCTATAGACGGCCACTACTTTTCGGCTGAAAAATTGAAATTGTTTTCCAAACTAACTAACTTTTACCAATTTTAATCATTCATATTCACCTAAATATTCTTAGTACGTACGGAACCCTCAGTGCACGAGTCTGACTTGCACTTGGTCAATTAATTTTAAGCAATAAAGTAGATTTTAAGTTTGATTTTCATACTAATAAACCGTGCAATTGTAAAATTGTCTATTTTATTTTGTGATGTAATCCAATAAGCTCATCCTTTAATTTACTTAAGTCTGTTTTTTTATAAAAGCTACATTACTACTTTTGGTAATCATGAATAATAATAAAATACAATATGTAATCTTCATAAATAGTTAAGAATTTACACATGGTTTTCACAGAAAATCATTTTTTTATTGGCAAGAAACTTTAACATGGAATATCTCGCAACTCACTTTTATGAATTTATCGGGTTTTATCACTCACCCCTCGAAATTAGTCTCACAAATTTTGGCTTACAACTAGGTAATATCTACCCAAGTATCTATCTAAGTAGGTTCGAACCCAGCCGACGGCACGCACCTATTTGTTCATTTCATGAACATATGTGCGTATTGTACGTCATCTACTACATGACTGGAGCCCGGTGTATGGCGACAGGCTTGCCCCTTGTCACATTTGGGACTGAATATCGTCCGGCGAAGTGTGGGTGTTGTATTACACCTCTGCCAGCCCCCTCGGGGGAAAGGCGTGACGATATGTTATGATTATCACATTATATTTGAATGTATTTTAACGTATTTTACTTTGAATTTGAATGTAATTTAACGCCCACGGTGATACCCACGGTTAAAAAGTATTCAGAGTAAACCTCCATTTCTCGAGTGACGACCACGAACCGGAAGACGCAGCGTGAGAAGGCCTCACAAGGTGCACCGACGAGCTGGTGAGGGTCGCGGGAAGCCGCTGGATGCAGCGCAAGACTGGTCGTTGTGGAGATCATTGGGGGAGGTCTTTGTCCAGCAGTGGACGTCTTCCGGGCTGACATGATGATTGATCATGATACCTCCACACCAAATTTCTTAAAAATCCGTCCACCTTTTGAACGTGAATGCCTAAGTATCAAACAAACAAACACACATTCACACAAGCTTTCGCATTTATAATCCAAGGCCCGCATGCTAAAACGACGCTTAGTCATGAACCTTATTTAAAACAATTTTTCGACCAAGCCAGCGAGCGAATCGTCCTAAAATTCAAAAAGCTTCAGCTTTGACAAAAATTCTTTTGGATGTCCGATTTCTGTCCGGACCTTTGTCTTCCTCTACATGTCGCATTTCTTAACCGATTCTCTTGAAATTTTGTGAGTAGGTTCTATAATTTAATAGTATTTGTTTTGTCGAGGCATTTATAAAAATTTCCAAAAACTAACTCGGCAAAAAAATCTAATTATCGAACCGGCTTACAAATTTCACGAGAATCAGTCAAGAAATGCGACCTGTAGAGGAGGACAAACGTCGGCCGCGAGGCCTACAGCTCATAGGGCCACTAGTATGTACAGTAAAACCAGTTTTAAATCGAGATTCATGATTGAGCGCCATTTCAGAATACGGCCCTTAGTCAAATTAGTTAGGAGCTAAGCTAACTACAATAGAAGCATAACTAAAATGTGATTTATATTATGATTTCTGTAGAATATTTGGAGATGACATTGTCCGTATTGTGTTGAGTAATTTTACGGAGTTTACCTCCGGAGGACGAGGGTCACTCCGTTTGGAGAAAGGTAAAAAGTCTAGACATGTAGTACTCGAGTGACAATGAGCTTTGAATCATAGAGGTGGCAACAACTAGAATAAATTAAAAAAAATCCTGACATCATTTTTCATCAATGGTGTTGATGTTTCATCAAACATAGGTAAGAACAGTCCCGACTACTTCACCTTACAAACAAAAAAATCAAAATCGGTTCATCCGTTCGGGAGCACACACACACACTTACGGGAGTATACCCAGTACTCATTTTGTAGTAACTACAAAAAATAACTGCTGGCATCTTTTCTGTTAACCAAATTAAAAAAAGGAGAAGGTTCCCAATTCAACTATTGGTTACTTTGTTTTTTTTTTTTAATGTTACGCGATTGCTCTGCCAATTATGAATCGATTTTAATGACTCTTTCTTTGTTTCGTAGAACATACATACATATACGTATGTACTTTCTAGGTGGTCCAATATAAATATTATCGAAACCGGTCAAGCAGCTTTTAAAATATCAACAAAAGTCTAAAAATAGTTTACATAGATGACGAGAAGTCCGTTTTTTTTGAGTTTTGGGTTTTTTAATATTAATTATACAAAATAATAGTGATGAGGATGCATATCTTTTTCAGCACCTTTTCCTTCCTTCCTTTTCCTTTAAATAATATTAGTTAGTTCATAATATTATTAAACCTCCCGATTTTAATCTAATCCTTTAGGATTAAGATTAAGATTGAGGATTATGATTTATGGATTATTATTTAAGAGGTCGGTGGCTCAGTTGGTAGTGAACCTGCCTTCTGAGTTTGGGGGTGTGGGTTCGATTCCCACCTAGGGCAAACATTCATGAGACGAACATTTGTGTTTGTTCCATGTTACATATCTATTTATTTAAAAATTAAAATTACATGTATAAATATCAGTATCTAGCAGCAATAGTACAAGCTATGCTTAGTTTGGGGTCAAATGACTATGTGTGCAAAAATGTGCCGAATATTTTATTTATGTAACTTTTCTTATACCTTGTCCAATCAAATACGTGTACGTCATCCTACCTCCACGGCGCGGATACATAATTTAGCCTGTACCCAAAGAAAACAAGTCTTTGTTAAAAATGTACCATCCCCGTGCTCACGAATATCTGTAATTCTATTATAGAGGTTGCTCAGTTATTAAACTTTCATTTGCCTGATTTTGGGACCAACAATCTGCCGGCGGCTAGAGCAGACCACCTTTTGTATTTTTAGAACATTGTACAGTTCGTGTCATGTAAAAAGAACGCTGAAAGAAAGTGGAGGGGGTGTGTTTGCGTCTAGGTACAGTCGTGAATGAAAGTATTAGGCCTATATTGTTTAATTATTAACAGACGAAAAATTGGAAGAGGTTTACGAGTCGACGCGTATTTTTTTTTAACCAGCCTTTCGCTTGCAGCTTCTCGTATTGCTTATTGGCAGGTACCTCATACCACCAACTATACCGATATATTACTTATATATAGCTTGACAGCCATCTGTTTTATTACATGACGCGACCTGTGTTTCCAGCAATGTTTCACTAAATGACTAAACATTCTGGAGAGAACATAAAAAGGTAGTAAAAATTATTGGTATTTACTACATTTTTATGTAAAGAAAGAAAGAAAGAAACAATTCATTTGATCGCACAAAACACTACAACATCAAAAAACCAAATACATAATAAGTCAGCAACAGACAATAATATAATAATTTAAATACTTACATAAAGACATAGAACAAATGTAACGTAATGTGTAACGTAAAACTAAAACGCATTTGTTTTAATTATTTTTTGGTTGGAATTGTTTAACAATCCTACTAATATTATAAACGCGAAAGTTTGTATGGATGGATGGATGGATGGATGGATGTTTGTTACTCTTTCACGCCTGAACGGCTGAACAGATCTGGATGAAATTTGGCACAGAGATAGATTATAGTCTAGAATAGAACATCGCGGTTTCACCCGCGGTTAAAAAGTATCCTACTTTTTAACCGCGGGTGAAACCGTGGGGCGCAGCTAGTGCGTAATACTTCTCTACTTACACGTTTTGTTTTTTTTTTTTTAAATAAATGTTTAGACATGTGTTGAACCGCATGAAGAAATAAAAAGGTAAGCAAAGCATACACACATGCATTTACATGATTCTTTATAAATCTTAGCAAACAACTTGTACTATGGGACCAACCCTGAAATCGCAAAACAAAAATCAGCTGTTCTTTACATCTCGTCGCCGATCACTTTACTTTTTGTATGGAGTAGCAAAATACAGCAATAGATACGACCTGGGTCTCTTCAAGACAAGAGTGAATAGGCACCTCATGGCATGCTCCATCTTAGACCGCATCGTCATTTTCCATCAGGTGTGTTGTGGTCAAACGTGGGCTCATTCAATCATAAAAAAACAGCTTTTGTTTTGCGATTTCATGGTTGATTAGAAGTAAAAGTTGCTCCTGACGTAGAGAATCAGCCTTTAAATTTTTGACAGTGTTCTAAAAATCGGATCATCCACATCGGTTGGGCAAGTGTGGACAAAAACGCTCCTTGTGACTCTCAACGCAAGTCTCAAGTATATACATACTTACGAGTCTACAAAACGCATCAAATACAAACCAACTTCAAGCCCTCAAATTAACAAGTGCTGCACTGTCCTTAAACTTAAAGCTTCATCTTCGGACTAAGAAGCAAAGTCGCTAAATCTCCTCGCAAAGGTAAAGATGCTTCGCTCAGCATAAGCCGGGTAAAGCGGGGTAAGTGTCCACATCAGTCTGCGGGTAAGTGCGGCGCACAGCGCTCAGAGAATAAAATAGCATTTCCCTTCAAACGGGTAATGGAAAAACAGAGGACGGTGAGGCGGCGTTACAGTGACTGGGAACTTGGGTAAAAATGCATTGAGGAAATTTGAGGGTTTAAGAATGGTAGGTATTTTTTTTTTTTTTGTATGTTCAGCTTTTGTTCCACCGACATGAGTCGGAGACTTTGTTCAGCAAAACACAGTTGTATATCATCTGACGATTTTACACACCTTTGCTTTAGTGGACGACAATACTCAGAGACGACAATACTCTAAGGGGAGTCAGTGTCTACACAGTAAGACGGTGATTGGGGGTCAGTACCGTTCAAATTCTACCTCTATCGTTGAAGCAATGACGCTATTTGAGGAATAAATATGCAATTGTGGAATTGTAGGGTAAACTGGCGCAAATTTGTCTGTGGGGCAATTGCGTCTTTCGAGAATTACTCACATTTCACATTTCATAAATTAGGCGCCACTTCTTTTTTCTATCTTTAGTTGCAATAATCTGCACAAGATGACGTTAGTCGCCTAATTTATAAAAGGTTTATCAGTAATTTTTGAAAGATGAAATTACCCCACAGACGCATTTGCTCCAGTTGACCCTATCTCAATATACTCCGTCAGGTATCCGTCCAGGGGCCCTATTCGGAGATTTGAGATTTTCATCTCACCTTTTTTCGTCCTTGTTGCTCTCGTTTGAAACGTCATAGGTGTGAGAGTGACCAAGATAAAATCTTATCTCATCTCATGCGTAGGAATAGCCCCATAGGTGTCGTACCGAGACAAAAAAGACACACAGTGACGTCAATCGATGCATAAGCAAGACCGGAATAAGTAATTTCGAGAGAAACGCTGACAAGTGACGTATTGGTGTGACAAATCCCGGTACGCTAGACCTTGTTTTTTTGGATCATGGGTTTGAGGATCTTCAGTGTATCATTTTGTGGCATAGTTTGGAATGAGTAATTATGTACAAAATGAGTAATTGTGTATAATTTGTGGCATAGTTTGGAAACAACTATGCGACAAAATGATACACAATTACTCATTTTCATTTATCCAACTTTAAAAGTATGCATATTGCACATTCATATGCGACATGTTTTTGCGCGACAGCTTGATCGGTGATTGGCTGCGGCCGCTAATTCTCATAGATTAGGCGTTTTTTACTTGCTGGCACGGCTGAGCCCGGCACGGCACGGCAGCGGGGAACGCATAATGTATCCGGAAAATACATGTTTGGGCAGGGCCAGGTCGAGCCAGGCCGAGCTGGAAAAACGCCAGTCTTATTAAACGGTAAACGTTATTCACGTTCTTTTTTTTAAAGGTTGAATGACTTGAATTAATAAATGATTTTTTATGTGTTAGTTTTTTTTTACATATACTCGTAAGTAGTAAATTGTCCCAAGTTGAAAGTTTACATGGGCGGCGGAGTGTTCGAGTGAGATAAATGTGGTTAGACGTATAATTTGTACTATTTATCCGGCGGTTAACAATTATGCGGTTAAGTGCGTCCGATATTACTAAACGTACCGTCAGCGTCGTAGTAACTGAACCTTGTTACAATTTTTTTTTTTTTATTGAAATTGATTTCATAAAGTAAAGCTTCCGATTGAAATGAGTCTCGCCAAACTGTAGAGACTTTTGCTTAGACATGAACCAAAGTAAGTAATAGCTTATTGTTGCATAGCTTAAGGTGTATGGTAAGGTGCGGCAGCGATATTAAAATTGATATTTCTAATTAGTGCTCAGAAAAACGTAATCACGTTTTTTTACGTAGTTACGTTTACGTTTACCTAAGTATAAAAGTTATAACTATCAACGTATAAATTAAACCCAATCTTTTATAATACTGTTTTCAGTGCATTGAGACCGGCATATTTATCAAAAACACATTCTATAATTTTATATCTAACATTATAATGTCCCGAGCGAGCGAGACAGCTCGTCAGCTGTCTCGCTCGCTCGGCTGCCTTACGATACACCTTTACATTTTGCCATGAAGCAGCAAACGAAGAAATGAAATGCCCGACAGAAACCAGAAAACAGTGTTATTTATAACTCCAATAATTACATTACACGTCATGAAGATGTAGAAGATGTAATATTGTACGTGGTGTACAAATATGATGATATGAAATATGTAGTGACCTCCGGCTTCGCACGTATGAAATACTAGCTGCGCCCCGCGGTTTCACCCGCGGTTCAAAAGTATCCTATGTGTTATTCTAGACTACAATCTATCTCTGTGCCAAATTTCATCCAGATCTGTTCAGCCGTTCTGGCGTGAAAGAGTAACAAACATCCATCCGTCCATCCATTCTTACAAACTTTCGCGTTTATAATATTAGTAGGATAGCCTATGTTCCTCGCTAATAATATTGCTATTGATTAAAGGATTTTTAAAATACGTCGAGCAGCTTTTGAGTTTATTCATTACAAACATACAAAAATACAAATCTTTCCTCGTTAAAATATTCGTTAAACTGATTAAAAATAGGATTAAACAAAGTGCAATCATGAAAATATCTGCGTACACTCAATTACATGTGAATTCGAATTCATTTTACTGTAACTATTTATCATCTGTGAAATTTATTGAAATTGCAACCGAGTTATTAATTTAATTTATTTCGTTTTGGGCGCTTACAGCCCACTGGTTGGATTGAAAATAAATACACAAAAGTGAGATTATTTTTGTTGTGTTTTTTAGTAGTCTGGCCACGACTCTTAAACGTTTTTGACGGTAAACCCCTTTGATCAGTTGCTAGTGCGTCTGCCTTACACACAAGAGTTTCAGGACCTCTTGTTTGTAAGTTTGTTTGTAATTGAATTATTGAAAAAACTGATAATATAAAAAGCAAAGTCTAAAAAACTGACTACCTGTCAGACCGTCATCGCAGTTTTAAATTTTTTTTGATATTTTAAAAACTGCTTAACCGATTTCGATGACATTTATATGGGACTATCTCTAAATTATAATCTACAAAACAAACAAAAAATAATCAAAATCGATTGCCAATTGGCGGAGTAATCGCGTAATATTTGTTTATGCAAAAAAACATACGGACGAATTGAGAACCTCCTCCTTTTTTTAAGTCGGTTAAAAAGCGGAGGATCAGAAAATTTTCGTGATTCGCCTTCTTTATGTCGTTTGACCACCGAGCTGAACATCTGCCCGGTCATCATTCTTTGACTGCTTTGTTTAGCCGCCCGTCAAGCTACATACATAAATGTATTTATGTATGTAGCTTACGCTCACTCATACATAAATGTTTTTATGTGTGAGTAAGCGTGCATGTTTCAGCTTCAGCAAAAATGCTTTCATATGTCCAGCGTCTGTCCAGCTGTCTTCCTCTACAGTCGCATCGTTTTACGAGAATCGGTTGAGGAATGCGACCTGCAGAGGAGGAAAGACGGATAGCTGCCGGCTGCGTGGTCTTCAGCTCACACAGAGCCACTAAAAATTTAATGGATCACAGAACACATCATCACGCCTTTTCTCTCGAAGAGGTTAGCAGAGGTGTATTACAACACCCACATTTCGCCAAATGTTTTTTAATAACTATAGTCTTTATTAGTCATACCTGATGTTTCCTTTTTTTTAATTTTATTTTTAAATTTTTTGACAAAAATGTTGTAACTGTAATTTATCTAACTTACGGTGTGCACTGGATCCCACACTAGGGTGACCTGCGTCGTGGGCCCCAGGCTCTTCAAAATATAAGACAAAATTAGTAAACAATTTGAGTAAAATTGCATAATTTAAATTTTGGTCTAACGTGTGTTGGTTATGCTTGATAATGTGTGAGTGTCAGTTAGTGTATATGTTCATGTGAGAGAGGGTTATGTTTGTGTGAAAAATAATTATAATATAATTATTTTATAAAATATAGGTATTGTAAATTTAATATACATAATTATTAAATACCAAAGAACGTACTAACCTAGATTAAAACCTAAATTTATATACTCAAACAATAATCAACACTTACATTACAATGTTATTTAAGGGAAATGGGAAATAAAGGCTTTTTTATTTTTATTTTTTATAATTATTAAATAAAATATATAAAAATAAATACAATATAATTATTTTTATTTTTGACTTTGATCACACAAAAGAAATATATATTTAGCATCAAGAGCCACAGGGACACAAGAGCCACTCTCCCTTACATCCATGCCCATCCCTCAACCACATCACACCTGACAAAGGACGCAGGTTCTAGAGCTCTTCATTTTTGTTACAAAACAGATCAGTATCAGCACTTTAAAGGTTCCGGACGAAATGACAGCAATGAATGACTCGATAATAGACGTCGCATTTCATTAGAAATGGAAATAAAAGAAGGACAAACTTGCATGACTTCGTCCATTTAGTTTGATAGCAGACATCCTCCTAATTACTGTAGTGCGTTAACATAGCTTGATTCGCGAGACAGCCATATAGGTGACACACTTGTCATACATCAAATGCCATTTTATAACATACATATCGTCCCACACTTACATCCCACACTTTGCAGAATAATATTGAGCCCCAAATGTGACAGGGGGCGAGCCTGTCGCCACACACCGGGCTTCGGTCATGTAGCGGATGACATACAATACGCACATACGTTCACACAAGGAACAAATTGATACGTGCCGTCGGCTGGTTTCGAACCCACTCCCTCTGGCTTGAGAGGCGGGCCTTCTCCCAACTAGGCTGCCATCGCTTATTTTTCATCGCTCATTTTACAATTACAAAAATGTCATCTTTGAAGGATGTCCGGCAAATCAAAGTCAAAGTCAAAGTCAAAATGTTTTTGGGAGGCTTCGGCCGTGGTCTGGTGGGAGGCTTCGGCCGTGGCTAAATACCACCCACCGGACCAAGCCATGCCGTGAAATGACCTAGTCGTGTTTCGGGATGTAGGCCGGTGTAACCGTTCCGAAGACGGGTCTGAGCAGTAGCGCACTTGTAGCGCCTCACTCAACTGCCGTCTTTGTACTTCTTCACTCTACAAAACTTCAAGGCTAGAGTGAATAAGTATCTTATAGGTCGTCGTGCTTCATCTTAGACCACAACGTCGCTTAACATCAGGCAAGTTGGTGGTCAAACGCCGACCTATTCTACATAAAAATTTTTTTTTAAAAAAGTATGAGTATACATTAGTGTGGTTATGTAATACGTGGTACTATTTTATTTGTTGTTTTTGTTATTTTCATTTACAAGTGAATATCTTATTTGTAAGTATGCAATTTGATCAAAACTTATGCACGCACCATTCTATACTTAATCATTTAAACTACGAGTACATTTCTAACCATATTATGAAACCGTAAAATTGGTTCTCCATTACATCAGTGGTCGTTGCACGCACCCCTAATCATTTTTGGCCCCGATCGATATCGTTTCCCGGTAAAGGATAGTGGGGTAAAATGGCACCCTTATTAAAACCGTCGGCTTTCTGTGAATATGCATGAACGGCTTACGAGCCCCGAGATAAAGTGGCAACTGTAAGGTCGGTATGTTAATGCTAAGATAATTGAAGATATACAATTACAGACGGTTAGAGGAATATGGATTAAACTCATTTTTATACGTGCAAGCAAATTTCATTCAAGTTAAATTCAAATTCAATTTCCGTCTCTTAAGTACTTTATTTTCCTGAATTTAATAGATCAGATACCACAACTCAGAAAAAAAGAAAACTACTACTTCATTTGAATATGGATTCATGTTAAAAACAGTGTTTTTCCTTCTTTTTGTGGTTTTGGAAAAGGCGTGATAGCCCAGTAGGAGAAGGACCGCCTCTCAAGCCAGAAGGAGCGAATTTGAACCCAGCCGACGACATACACCAATTTGATAATTGTGTGAACATAAGTGCATATTGTATGTCGTCTGTTACATGACTGGAGCCCGGTGTATGGCGACAGGCTCGCCCCCTGTCATATTTAGGACTGAACATCATCCGGCGAAGTGTGTGTGTTCTATTACACATCTGCCCCTCGGGGGAAAGGCGTGATGATATGAAAAACAAAAAACGTGTAAAAAGAAAAACATATGATATGTTTTTCTTTTTACAAATTTTCTCTATAAAAATATCTTAATTACTAGTACTGAATGAATTAAGGAAAAAATTAGCTGTTACTAAGTTACTAGGAGAGGGCTCTGGTTTCCGAAGCATAGTTTTTTACTAGTTTGGAAACCAGTGGCCTCAAAATTTTCGATATACAATTTTTATTATGTCAAATAAACGAATGATTGCTGGATTGAAGTATCCGCGCATTAAACTAGCTAGCTGTGACTCGAAGCGATTAAAAAGTAGCATATGTGCTATTCTGGACTATATCTACGAGTATCTCTCTCTGTCCGTATCTATCTCTGTGCTAAATTTCATCCAGATCCCTCCAGCCGTTCTGGTGTGATTGAGTAACAAACAACCATCCATCCATCTAAAAATTTTTTTGATATTTATAATGCTGTGTCATAGGTCAACCCAAGAAACATACGTTTTATATCATTATCTCTTCTAGTCTTCTACAGTGTAGTGGATTCCAAACTTAAGTAAGGTAACACTTGCCTTACAATTTTGATGAGCTAATTAATATGACCTCGGTGGAGGACGCCTTACATAACTTAGAGGTTGCAGATAAGTTTCTACCCATAGTTTTCATATTTGAGTAGGTACGTTTTACATTAAAAATCTTAATATACACACCTACGCTACGTTAATAATATTAAAAGGCAAAGGTAAAAAACCGACTTCCCGTCATCTGAATTGGATTTTGTAAATATTTTTTTGACTTTTGTTGATATTTTAAAAACCGTTATAATTCATCAAACAAAAACATAGTCATCAAAATCGATTTATAATTGGCAAAATGATCACATAACAAACATATAGTTGAATTGAGAACCTCCTCCTTTTTAAAAGTCCGTTAAAAACCAACAACAAACTTTGGCATTTTCGAAATTACTGTTATAAGTAGGATATTTTATATGTAATTTTATATAGTACAGTCCCAGTAGTAGTATAGTACCAGCTGCGCCCTGCTGTTTGACCTGCAGTTAAAAGTAGTATATATGTTAGTCCGGGCTATAAGCTGCCTCCGCACTAGATTTCATCCAATTCGGTCCATCCGCTTGAGCGTGAAGAAGTAACAAAAAACATACACGTACCCTATGTCTGTTTCTGTACCCCGCACAACGTGGATGCAAAATTTCATGGTGATCGGTTGAATAGTTAAGGCGTGAAAGCGAAATAAACAAACGAACAAACTCACTTCTCTACTCACTCATTTATAATATTAGTTATGATATCTAGGATGAGGATAATCCAAAGAAAAAAGTCTTTAGTTTCGAGCATCGGTTTCTTCTAGGTAAACGTGTTCTTCTTACCTAGAAGAACACGTGTTTCGTGTGTGATTCTTAGACCGCATCATTGCTTAACATCAAGCGAGATTACGACTAAACATAAGCCCAATGAAATAAGTAAATAATTAAAATAAAAAAAGTGAAAAAAGCAGACGATACCACCCCAGCCTCCCCTCCACCGTCAGCGATCGCTCGATTAGACGGCGAAACAGCAACGTTTTTATATTTCGGTAATTAGAGGAACTCCGCTTGCTAAGCTTTTTTAAAGCAAACACTGATGAACAGAAATATTTTGATGGTTTTTGTTTTTATTTTCGAAGGTGATTTGATACGGCTCGATATTTTTTAAAGAAAAAATCTGGTTCCTTCCTAATTGATTAAAAGTAGTAAATTTTTGTTTCCATTATATCCTTTTCATTGTCGGTTATTTAAATTGTCTGGAAGAGATCGTTTTTAAGCAAGAAGACCGCCCTTTGCGCCTATATTTTTGAGTGTATAAGTATCGGAATATTTTGTATTTGGTGTCAGTAAAGAGTTTTGTATAATAACAACAAACCCCCCTCTACCTGTATTCCCTTTAAATATAATAATTAAGATACCAGTTAACAAAAGTCACGGTCCCCGGAGTCCGTGGAGTGCAATTTTTTTAATAAAAAATAATATTTGGTTGTCTGTAAAGTCGGTTTACGGACTATAGTTTAACGCGTCAACGTCATAACAAAAGAAGAGTGGAAGAGAGATAGATGCGGCGTAAAGCGAACGCTCTAGCCGATCTTGCCTTTCGTTTGCTCGTGTAGCGCTCTCGCTTCTATCGTAACGTTACAATGAGCGTAACGGGACAATGAGCGTAAGGTAACCTTTTCGTGCGTGCAGCCGGCGTTCACCTATTTATTAGACAATGTCACAAGAAATAAAAAAAAAAAAATTTTTTTTTAGCAAACATATATTATGTACAAAAAAATGCAGTCTATGCTCTGCTGTGTGACGTTTTCCGAGCGAACTGTCAGTGGGGTAGCGCCTGAGTCGCCCGCCCCGCCAACCGGCACTTTTCGCTGGAGCACGGAAGAGGACGGATCTCGTATTGTTTTTCTTTGACGTCTTTCTGCCGTATTGATCCCGGTATCTATTAGATTCATACTGAAATTACCCAAATATTGTACATGGGTAGGATTATTAAAAGTATTTGTTGTTTACATTTACATTAAGGTTGTTTTGAATATCCTCCCTTCAGAAATAGTTTACAATAAATTGTATTGTATTGTATTGTGACTGGAAATGAAACCACGGGGCACAGCTTGTTAGCTTAAAAGTAGCTACCTCGTGATCGCTCCCAGCGTGCAAACACAGTATCGCGCTTAGCCTTTTTTCCCGCAATATCGTGAGCAATAAGATTCGGGCGTAATCGCCACATTACTACAGCTACGCCTTAACAACACACTACTCACTAACGCAGTACCTAAGATCCTGATGGCATACATACATACATACGGTTACATACATACGGTACATCGGTTTCTTCTAGGCAAGCGTGCTCCATCGTAGGCCGCATCACTGCTTATCATCAGGCATGTTGACGGCCAAACGCAAGCCTATTAAATATTTAAAAAAAAATACAATTACGCCTCTTTCCCACTTCTCACACTAACCTGTATCCTGACATAAATCTTTCGCTTTTTCCACTTTCATAAGTCTTTTTATACACGATCCTGATGGCCACTTGCACAAAAATAAGAATTGCCTAAGTTTATGCTTAACTAGTTTAATCTACTAATAGCTAGCTCCTACTTAAAAATGTTTACACGAACCCTAAGCCATTTCTTAGGAGAATCTTAACTTTATGTGCCCGATGAGCGAATATTCCGCTAGTAGTTTAAAACTAGTTACGCAAGGACTTAAGCAATTCTTATATATAAGTAGTGCAAGTGGCCATGACATTTCAAACGTAAAACGCTAATAAGTTTTTTTTTTATGTAGAATAGGTCGACGTTTGTCGTGATGTTAAGCGACGTTGTGGTCTAAGATGAAGCACGACGACCTATAAGGTACTTATTCACTCTAGCCTTGAAGTTTTGTAGAGTGAAGAAGTACAAAGACGGCAGTTGAGTGAGGCGCTACAAGTGCGCTACTGCTCAGACCCGTCTTCGAAACGGCCGCATCTAAAGAATATAAGCATTAGATGGCAATGAACTCAGCAATTCTAACGCTTAAATATGACACAAGAGTAATAGAGATAGACAGAGCTAAAAAAAAACTCTAATTATTAGGTTCGATGACGCTGCGCGATCGCGAATCGTATCTCCGCGGAATAAGATTCATAGTCGCGCAGCGTCGGAAACAGAACTTAAAAATCATCGCAATAAGATGTCAGTACAGGACCTGCAACTCTATTTGATACGTGAGATGATATCTTTGTCACACTCACTCTAGACATTTCAAACGAGAGAGATAATGACCAAGATAATATTTCACGCGTCAAGGACCCTTGAATCTATGATACTGCAAAAGTGTATAGTGTGTCGTAAGACATTATAGCGGACTAAGTAAAAACATACATTCATATGACATTATTTCCAGATGTTAGGGTTATTAGTGATATTAGAAAGAGTGGCTTGGGCTAAATAAGTTAGCAGTCGAATCAAGTTTTTGTGTAAGAGAATGGAGTGATGAGAAGACGTCAGACGGTCTGCTGCTGTGAGGGTCACAACACAACAATTGCATTAAAAAGATAATGCATTCTTCATTCTCACTATCGAAGGCACCTTCTTGCGGCGGCGTCGTGTGTCGTATCGTTCTCTTCCCTCAAGTATGGTTGAGGAGAGCGATGGCTGGCACACGCGTCATACTTGTGATCGGGTGCTGCCAGTGACGGATTAAGACTACTTGATGCCCTAAGCAATCCACGCCTGTGGGCCCTCCTATCCGTATGTCAACTAGAATCGGTCTTTAAACCTTTAAAGCCTAAAAACATTAGTTTTTTGTAAAATAAGATGATGAGATGTAACGTACCTTAGAAGTGAAGTAAATGCGGCAGCTACCGGGCAGCGAGTGGGCAAGCGGGAGCAGGGTTATGACTCTAGGTCGGACTCTATGTATGTATAGTCCAGTCGGGGTAGACATTTAAATAGAAAAAATTCCGGGGAGCGATATTTTTTTTTTAAACGTCGTGGGGGGTGGTTGGAAGTATAAATCTCGATTTTCTAACTAATCCCGGTAAAGGGTTCGCCACCATCTTGTTTTAAATTCAATTTTTTCGATTTTCTGAAATAACTCGTTAATTTTCAACTTTAGAGCGAAAATGGCGTTATCCTACTTTGTTGGAAATTTAATTTCTCACAAGTTTGGTCATGATCATTTTTACGCTAGGATCAATATTTGCAGAGTTATACTCAAAAAATCGAAATTTATAATTCCAACCACCTCCCCCGACGTTTAAAAAAAAAATCGCTCCCAGGAATTTTTTCTATATCAGGCTAGTTTTATGTCTACCTCGACTGGACTAGTATGTCAACTTAAAACGTGCGAATTTTCAAATTAGTCCTAGAAACTTTTTTTGGTGTGGTTTTTGGTGACGTGAGAGTGAGACGTGATTCGTGATGCCCTAAGGACCTAAGGACGGATTTTTTTTTGTTTTTTCTGGGGCCCCCCCCCCCCCCCCCAGACGTGATGCCCTAGGCAATTGCTTAATTTGATTAAGGGTTAATCCGTCACTGGGTGCTGCTTGCAGGTTGCTGGTCTGCTCGTGGTGTACTTACAATGTAATAAGTAAATCTTATAACCTTCAACCTAATCTTAGATTAAGACCTAACAACTTGACTTCCCTCTACCTGTATTCCCTTTAAATAATAATTAAGATACAAGTAAACAAAAGTCATGGTCGTCGGAGTCCGTGGAATGTAATTTTTGAATTAAAAAAATCATTAAAAAAATCTAATGGATTAATTAAATTATTTCTTAGCCATCAGTTTAATTCACTTATTGCTACGTACACTAAATCCAAAAATTGCCTAAGTCCTTGCCTAACTAGTTTTAAACTACTCCTAGCTTTAGCCATTCCCAATGATACTATTAACTTTATGTGCCATATAAATAAATATTTTGCTAGGAGTAGCTTAAAATAGTTAAGCAAAGATTTAGGCAGTTCTTACTCGTATATTTAGTGCAAGTGTAGAGAAATATTCGCTTATCGGGCACATAAAGTTAGGATTCTCCTAAGGAACGACTTAAGGTTTGTGTAAAAAAAGATGTGAAATGTAGAACTATCTAAGCAAGTACTTACGCAATTCTTTTATTGGCAAATGGCCATACCAGGGTTTTAAGTACCTACGACAGTGTTACTCGCGGCTCGCTTAATACGATCGACTAGCGAGCAAAACAGTCATTAATGATCGAGCCGAGTAAAATTAAAACTATTCTGACGAGCCACGAGACGGGTGTCTGTTTTTAAGACCGCAGTAGTAGTGGTCAGGCGATGGTCCTAGTCCTATAAGGCGATCTTTACCGACGAGCCATAAAACTACGGTTTTGCTCGTGTGTCAATAAAGGCCTGATTACACTTGATTAGTGCGAGTGCGAGCTCATACATTTTCTACTAAACGCAAGTGGAAAATGTATGAACCTGCACTCGCACTAATCAAAGTGTAATCAGGCCTTAATTCAATTCAATTCAATTTATTTATTTCACAATCCAAGTCCATATACATAACATCAGTTGCATTAGAAAAAAATAATCCATTATAAATTAAAATTAAAATGTCAAAAATAAATAAGTAAACGCTGCAAAGGTGTTTTTGCTACCTTTGTAGCATTTTTGGTTAGCATTTTCAACACTAATTAATAATAATAACTAATTCACCTTTATTCACAATAAAAAAAAAACAATAAAAAAATCGGTTCATGCGTTCGGGAGCTACGATGCCACAGACACATACACACACACACACACACAGAGACACGTCAAACTGATAAAACCCTGTCGTTTTTGCGTCGGGGGTTAAAAAGATCTAATGGAAATCACCCACAACGACTTTTTGTACCGATTTAGACGCAAAACAAATGAAAAACAGTTTCTAAGCCAACGCGAAACTGACAAAATCAAAAGAAAAAGTAGCGATGCAAACGCGATGCAGACGTGCGTTTTACAAACGCGCTTCAAAAAGTAGTCGTGGGCTACCTCCCTAAAGAGCTTAGCTCCCAAGTACCTCACTTGTGACAGCACAAAACGAATCTTATACATATCGTCATATCGTCACGCCTTTCCCCCGAGGAGGCTGGCAGAGGTGTAATAATAATAATAATCCATTTATTTCAGGCAACATAACTTGCATACAATGCAAGTTACAGAGGCCAATAGAAAATAAATACCTTACAGACTAACATACATAATATAAATAACATCAATAAAATTAACTAAATCTTCTTTTGGGGGGGGGGGGGGGGGGGGTAATGGGCTTTTGCTCCCTGTGCCGGCTCCCAGTAGCGCCGGTAATATAACAGTGGTAATACAACACCCACACTTTGCCGGATGATATTCAGTCCCAAATGTTACAGAGGGCGAGCCTGTCGCCATACACCGGGCTCCAATAATGTAGCAGATGAAATACAATCTGCTACATGAATGGAGCCCGGTGTACGGCGACAGCCTACATTTTACAGATTATTTATCGCCTATAATCTTATAGCCCACAATATACAGATTACTTCTATATTAGATAATAAAATACAACTACATATACATAAATATAAAATACATATTCCAAAGTATTGGTATTAGTTCCTGAAACTCTCAACACAGCGCCGAATAAAGGAAACGAAGACGAACTTTGAACTTTTTTAATTTCCGTCTGACATGAGCACTGTATAGATTGCTTGAAACAACCACTACGATTTTCAACCTAAAATATTTATTTCAAAGAATGAAAATTGATGAAGAATTAAATGATTTTGGGAAAATCTGAAAAATGTTTTAGATAGAGCTCGTATCGGAAGTAGGTGCTTCAAAAAGTTATTAATTTTACCACGATGGTTTTAATCCTATTGTACCTATCATACACAAACATCCATCCATAAACCAATCAGAAGCGAATGTGAAAAAAAAATGGTAATGAATAAAAATTTGTGTGAAATTTCGTTCAGAATTCGTTCAGAAAAATTTTACACCACATTTTTTTTCACATTTAACTATAACTATTGTGTGTACCTCTACAAAGTTCAATTCCAACACATAAATAAGTTCAGTATGCCTACTTATGGCATGCGCGAGCGACAATATTTATCTCGTAATTTAACGTGTGAGAACGTGACAAGGCTATATGTAAACATACGTCTGTCTCCATAAAAAGAGTCGACATACCGTTGTCGCGTTGCGTATGCTAAGCTAGTGTTTCATCGTTTGTCTATCTGCCACCGTAGGCCACATGTGCGGGCCGAGAGCTATATAAATTTTACTATCTGCTATTGCATAGGTTAACTGTTGGGGGCAAACGGTACTAAATTCTGAAACGCTACAGTCAGCCACTCCGCGGGTGCCGATAGCCATACGTTTTTTTTTTTTTTTTTTTTTTATGTAGAATAGGTCGGCGTTTGACCACCAACTCGCCTGATGTTAAGCGACGTTGTGGTCTAAGACGGAGCACGACGACCTATAAGGCACTTATTCACTCTAGCCTTGAAGTTTACTAGAGTGAATAAGTACAAAGACGACAGCTGAGTGAGGCGCTACACGTGCGCTACTGCTCAGACCCGTCTTCGGAACGGTTACACCGGACTACATCCCGAAACACGACTAGGTCATTTCACGGCATGGCTTGGTCCGGTGGGTGGTAACTAGCCACGGCCGAAGCCTCCCACCAGAGTTTGCTACCCGGTTAGCACTACCCGGGGACCACGTGTAGGGAATCAGAATAGAGTACACTCCTACGGACGTGGGTAGCTCAGCCCCCAAACGTGTTACCGTCTGCCATCGCATGTTGGACGTTCATGGGGGCAGACGTTAACAATTCCTGTATAAGTATAAATTAAACAGAAAAAAAACCCGACACCGATATTCGTCACACATAGCTAAGAACACTACCGACTGATTCGACCGACCTTGCAAACAAAAAACAAAACCAAAATCGATTCATCCTTTTGGGAGCTACGATGACACAGACATACACACACACACACAGAGAGAGAGACCCGTCAAACTTATCCCCTTCATTTTTACGTCTAGTGTTGAAATAGCGCGTAAGCCCGCGTAACACAGCTAGCATTCAATAAACTAACACCCACATTAACCTGTCAACTAATAAAACAATAACGACACACACTCACAGCCTCCTACCAGCTTTCCCAGTATCAAAGACGCCATGGAACACACACAAATACACACAAACACATCCAACTAACACGCACGTCAAATAGTTAACTAAACTGTAAAATCCCTAACACCCTAACACCTACGAGCAGAGGACCAATAAAACCCTTTTACGAGTCCTCGACAATAGCGGAACGGTCCTAAGATAAAATTTACGGCGGGAAAAGCCGCCGGATTCATCGATGGCTAACGGTTATCTGTGGACAGTGGTTTTATGACGCGAACAGTTTTAAATCTGGAATGTCTGAGCGTTTCAACGGTTTTATAGGTTACGATTAACTAAGATTCGGACAGATCTTAGAGGAGATGGTTCTCTACTTAACTGCGTACGGAACAGAGTTGTTGCTGTCCTTGTCATTCCTGTATCGAGATTTATCTCTTGTCTCTCTTATTCTCAATTAAATTAAAGTGATTAAAGTAAAGCCAAAAAAATTATTACAGACAGAGACAGACAATAAAAATTGACAGACATTAAGTATAAAAACGGAATCACACCATTTTTTAGGGTTCCATACCCAAAGGGTAAAACGGGACCCTATTACTAAGACTCCGCTGTCCGTCCGTCTGTCTGTCTGTCCATCTGTTACCAAGCTGTATCTTATAAACTGTGATAGTTAGACTGTTGAATTTTTTAACAGATGATGTATTTCTGTTGCGCTATGACAACAAATACTAAAAAACAGAATAAAATAAATATTTAATGGGATACAACAAACAACAAACAACACAACCAACACAAACAACGTGATTTTTTTGCCGTTTTTATAGACAACGGTACGGAACCCTTCGTGTGCGAGTCCGCATTTGGCCGGTTTTTTTCTAATTCGCTAGTATCTACTTGACTGGGTAGGTACTAATTTTTTTTTTTTTTTTTTTTTTTTTTTTTTATGTAGAATAGGTCGGCGTTTGACCACCAACTCGCCTGATGTTAAGCGACGTTGTGGTCTAAGATGGAGCACGACGACCTATAAGGTACTTATTCACTCTAGCCTTGAAGTTTTGTAGAGTGAAGAAGCACAAAGACGGCAGTTGAGTAAGGCGCTACAAGTGCGCCACTGCTCAGACCCGTCTTCGGAACGGTTACACCGGACTACATCCCGAAACACGACTAGGTCATTTCACGGCATGGCTTGGTCCGGTGGGTGGTAACTAGCCACGGCCGAAGCCTCCCACCAGAGTTTGCTACCCGGTTAGCACTACCCGGGGACCACGTGTAGGGAATCAGAATAGAGTATACTCCTACGGACGTGGGTATTTTATCTATTAGTGATTAGTATTTTTCAATACGTGAAAAACTTTTTTAAATCGGGCCAGTATAGTTTCGGGGTAAACCCCGTACATACAAACTTACGAACTTTCTAACCTCTTTGTAATTTTAATATAAGTTTTTTAAAGCTACCCCTATTACATGAACGGATTAAGCAGGAAGCAGCGCTTGCTTTTATTAAAAAAAAACATAGAACGTCATAAACACACAACAGAATTCCAAGCAATAAGGCATTAAGGTGCAGTTACGTGCACTAAACAGTAGCTTGCTAAGTTTCCCTTTCCCTACGTGTAAAAAACGCTTTAACATGCCACATACTAATTTTACTAAAATGTTCAGATTTTCTTAATAGTAAATCTTTTAATATCAAAATAATATACATTACCAGCCATGTGCATGTGTCGTTCATGCATGTAAGCGATTAATGAAATAATCGTAATTTAAAATTTAAAAAATCCCTGATTAGCTAAGAATACTCCTAATTCACCTTTCAAACAAAACAAAATCAGAAGCGGTTCATTCGTTCGGTAGCTACGATACCACAGACAGACACACACCCACACACACACAGAGAGAGATACGTCAAACTTATAACACACGGGGTGTTATAAGTTTGACGTTCACGTTTTTGTTTGGGGGTTAACATCAAATCGAATCAAAAAAATATAATTGATGAATCGTTCCGTCATCAAGTTTAGTCGTCAGTTAGGACAAAAAAATCGTGACACTTGCACCCACGGTCGCATGACCCCAAACTAAGCAAAGCTTGCACTATGGCTGCCAGAGACTGATTTACATATTTATTTTTAAATACATACATAAATAGATACGAACACCTACACATAGAACAAACACCAATGTTCATCACATGAATGTTTGCCCTAGGTGAGAATCGAACCTACGCCCCTAAGCTCAGAAGGCAGGTTCACTACCAACTGAGCCACCGGGGCAGTAAAATATTAATGATTGATGATTAGTGATTTCTTAACATAATATAGGTAGTCTGTGGCACACTTTATTCCCTAGTTTAACAATAACTCACACTCGGTAGAGTCGCCTTAAACCGTACGGCGCTCGATTGCTTTTTGAATTATTTATGCGGAGCTGCACATTGTGACTCAAACGTTTGAACTTTTCTATTTAAGGCTCCTAGTAACATGTTCGATTAACTTCATAGCTGCTCAAGGTTCTCTATTCTATTCGTCTTGAAGAAGACGACGAACGAAGAAAGCAAGTCAAGATACTAATGAGCTTCTAAAGTTATGACACATCGTTACGCCCCCCGAAGAGGTTGGCAGAGGTGTATTAGAACACCCACACTTCTAAAAGCGATATTCAGTCCTAAATGTGATAGGAGGTGGGCCTGTCGCCATACACCGGGCTCCAGTACATACATATAGCTACAAACAGGGACATCAAAAGTTAAAAATTATAGAGCCTTGCAAATGCGAAATTTGTCATAGTTATATTTTGTCTTGACGACGTTTTTAAGAAGGAAAGACCAAAGGGAAGGAGGTAATAGCCCATGTAATTATACATGTCTTTTTCATCACAATTTAAAAAATAGTTTCAAAGAAATTCGACACGCGCGTTTGGATGTAAAATTCAGAGCTCCAGGAGATTCTCAAGGTTTAGAATTACAATGGGTACATGAAAAGTTTCTATCTTTGAAATCTTTCGTATCAGTAACATTAAATAATAAACATCACGCAGTTAAATTATTAAACCCTAAGACAGAGTAGTTTGCAGGAGGCAGGCTTTGCAGAGCAGTGAAATATTTCAGTCCGGCAAAACATACTTTCATAATACAGAAATAATCCTACTAATATTATAAACGCGAAAGTTTGTAAGAATGGATGGATGGATGGATGTTTGTTACTCTTTCACGCCAGAACGGCTGAACAGATCTGGATAAAATTTGGCACAGAGATAGATTATAGTCTAGAATAGCACATAGGATACTCTTTAACCGCAGGTGAAACCGCGGGACGCAGCTAGTATTATCATACAATCGAAAGTAGCTCTATCGGCCTCATTGTAGTCTTTTCACGGCTAAACGGCTGAACGGATCTTAATAAAATTTGGTAATTAATTACAGTAGTAGTAGTATATCACCAGGAACGTTTTTGGATACTGTTTTCTGAATAAACGCAAACGAAGTCGCGGGTTACAGCTAGTACACAAAAATTATGTAATTAAACTCATTTAAAAACCTTGACTAAAAATATTCACACCAATATAACGTTCACAAAACAAAAACATTTGCTAACCGCCGAACTGGGCGAACTAGCTATCTTGTCATTCCGATGCATCGAACTAATTACGGCAAAACAATGCTTACGACTGAGGGCGCAAGACTGTACAACTCGCTACCCTCACATATAAAAAATGTTAACTTATTTCACGCTTTTAAAAAATCTTTCGGTGATCTTTGGTAGATTAATCATTCGTTTAATTAATTTAAGACGTGAAACAAGGTTGAAAAAATATATTTTTATCTGTACTTAGTCGGTACGACGATGACTCAATTGTATTAATGTTATCGCGTAAGTGACATAATGTCTTTGTGATAATAAATTCTTTGATATTGAAATTGTAATTTAATTGGATCTCCATCTTATAAGATCGTAAGGAAACTTCAACAATTATAAGAAATGCAAAGTACCATCTACAAAAGACGCATAACCTCGTGTAACCTAACTCTAAGCCAGAGAGCCGTGCATAGCACATTATTATAATCCGACAACCCTTTCTGCACAAAGGAAAATAACAAACGTTCGACATCAAAGCAAAACGGTACAAATCTTTTCGTATTCATAGCTAGATAATAGCGAGACGTGACAAAGTGCGTGCTGCGTTATTTATATTGTTTTCCCCCATTTTCCCCCATTTCCCCTTATGTCCCAGTTTGATAGCGTCACGGGTACGTCAAAGGGTGTTACCGATCAGAGACTTTGGTGATATGCGTTTGTTTTGAAACCTTTAAACAGCTATTCAAAACAAGGATGATAAAAAACATATTGTTGGGAACAAACATGGGTTGTAGCAATACCAATTCATTCATTCACAAAATACCTTGTGTATTTAATATAAGAGGTATCTATGATAGGTTTGCTAGCTGTCTGTCAGCTGTTTTCTATTATCATATTAGATGTAAAATTATAGATTGTATTTTTGATACATTTTCTTCTATTGATGACTTTCAAACCGTGTTCCAATGAATTCAAAACCATTTTCAGGATGATATTTTTAAAGGATGCTCAGAGAAACGTAAACATGTAATTGTTTTACGCGTTTACGTTTTTAAAAACTAAAAATATCAACATGAAAATTATTCTGAATACTTTGTAACACTGTAATTAGATAGATTACATCATAGAGGAAAATGTATCAAAAAATACATTCTATAATAATTTTATAAACAATATAATAGTGTCGCGAGCGAGTGAGACTTAAGTGAGATTTAAGTTCATTTGCGTTTGAGTTCAGCAATGGCTAAAAATTATATAGCGTGGTGGCGCAACGTAAGTACAACATTAAGTTTGGTTTGTGAGTGTCTTCACGATAATATTTTATTCAACACCAATGCTTATAAAGAGGCCGACGGTCAGTGGGGCAGAAAAGTTCTCGAGTGGCGACCACGAACCGGAAAACGCAGTGTGGGAAGGCCTCCCGCAAGGTGGACCGACGATCTGGTGAGCGTCGCGGGAAGCCGCTGGATGACCGGGACCGGAGGTTGTGTAGATCATTGGAGGAGGCCTTTGTTTGAGGACTGCTTCCATTATTTATAAAGATGTAGGTATAGTATGTAGAGAGTAATCTCCGGACCTATTAGTAATCTGACTTCAAACAATCTTTAACGGAGACTAGGCTATAACACAATCACAGGCTACGAGCAAAACTGTGGACAGATAGCTAGTAAACAATAATTTAATCCACTGTCCGAAACATCACGACCAGAAAAGCAAAACAAATAAGATATATTAATCAATTGATCACATACCGACGCGGGCGTATTTACATTGTTTTCAGACTTTATTATCTATCAGTGCGCATCTGTTGGCCATTTATTTCAACCGTTGCGCGTTCATTTTGTGACCGCACAGATTATTTTATAGAAAAAACCGGTACAAACGGGTTTCTAAAAAAAAGTAAATCTGAAAACCTTTATCCTAACATTCCTAACCTTAGATTAAGACTTAATAACTAACCCCCCTCTACCTGTATTCCCCTTAAATACTCATTTAGATTTTATTTAACAAAGGTCACGGTCCCCGGAGTTCGTGGAGTGTAACATTAAAAAAAAAAAAACAAAAAAAAACAGGTTTCTATAAAATACCGGTACGCAGAAATAATGGAGCCAGCAACGCATTTGTACCACAAACTAGGCTCTGAATGTACTGAAAACTGCTTTGTGGCTGGTCTGTGTAGATTTTTCTAAATATGCTGACGGAAATTGTTTGTCGAGCGAATGAATGAGCTTGAAATACGCGTTTTTAGCTAATGGAAGCTTTTGGGAACTGCGGCGCTACCAAATCTAGTGTGTACTGAATCTAGGCCAGCTTATCATAATAACTCCGCGATTGAAAATAGCATAAAGATGTGTTAATCCAAGGGAAAAGGTACCTCCATACGAAATTTTATTCAAAACATTCATAGAATTTTTTTTTATGTACTCACAAAATTTCAAAAGAATCGGTTAAAAAATGTGACCTGTATCGGAAGACAAAGATCCGAACAGAGATCCAGACGGAAGACATACGGAAGCATCTTTGTTAAAGTTGAAGCATAGACGCTTCGCTCACTGACGCTCGCTCGGTCAAAGTCAAGTCAAAGTCAAAATGTTTTTATTCAATTTAGGTATCAAACATACACTTATGAACGTCAAAGTTATTTAAAGAGACTCGACCGCCGGTCGATAAGTAAGTTAAGATAAAAGAAGTATTTTTCTTACAAGACCTTACCATTTTGAGAAAAACGATTAAAGCAGTAGGTATATATAGAGTTGAAAGCGATGATAGCCTAGTTGGAGAAGGCCTGCCTCTCAAGCCAGAGGGAGCGGGTTCGAACCCAGCCGACGGCATGCACCAATTTGTTCATTGTATGAACATATGTGCGCATTGTATGTCATTTGCTACATAACTGGAGCCCGGTGTATGGCGACAGGCTCGCCCCCTGTCTCATTTGGGACTGAATATCGTCCGGTGAAGTGTGGGTGTTTTATTACACCTCTGCCAGCTCCTTCGGGGGAAAGGCGTGACGATATGTATGTATGTATGTACATATATATAGAGTAGTAGCTGCTCCCTGTTGTTTTTCTTGTGGTTAAAATGTAGCCTATGATAAGCTACCTCCGTAACAAATTTCATCACTCATTTTAGTAAAATTCGTCATTCCGTTTGATGATCGAGATATAATTGTAATACCTATCTTTCAATAATCGATCGAGCAGCGAAGCTTCTATACTTCAGCTTCGACAAAAAGGCTTTCGTATGTCCGGATGTTTGTCTTCGTCTACAGGTTGCGTTTCTTAACCGATTGCCTTGAAACTTTGGAAACAGTTTTTGGAAATCTTTGAAAATGGAGGAGAGATAATGTTCTTTTTTTTATCATGTTTCCGCCATTTTGATTTTTTTTTTTTCAAAAACGTGTTTTACAAAATCCTACTTCCTACTAATAATATAAACGCGAAAGTTTGTAAGAATGGATGAATGGATGGATGGATGGATGTTTGTAACTCTTTCACGCCAGAACGGCTGAACAGATCTGGATGAAATTTGGCACAGAGATAGATTATAGTCTAGAATAGCACATAGGATACTTTTTAACCGCGGGTGGAACCGCGGAGCGCAGCTAGTAAACTATATAGTTGCTCACAAAATTTCACGACAATCGGTTGAGAAATGCGACCTATAGCGGAGACAGACGTCGGCCGCAGGTCTCCAACTCACAGAACCACTAGCAACATAATCAGCTGATACACAACAGAACCTCGCATAACTAGGTAAGTAGGTACAACCTTTACATAACTTATCGAATTTCGTACGAACCCCTAAACTCTTTCAATAAGGCCGAAAACAGCCAATATATAAAAAAAAAAAAACAGGAAAATTTTTAACGTACTCCGGAAAGATTTATGTCCAGAACTTTTTTGTTACCAACCTTTTGTTTGGGTTAATTTGTGTGGAATATAAATTTTCAAGTGATAAATATTTTATCATGTACTAAATGGCACGAGAGGAATGTGAAATAAGTTATGTGAGGGTCCTGGCTATTATGAACGTGTACCCGTAAATGCGGTATTGTATTGTGACCCTTATTTAGCAGTTGATAGAATATTTTTCTCTTTACATTTGGAAGTGAACTAATCTCGTGAATCAATGAAGAATGGACTTTGTCAACGGATAGTAACGTAATCCAAAGTTAGATAGATACTAGTGAGTATATTCTGTGAGTTGGAGTCCTCGCGGCCGACATCTGTTCTCCACTACAGGTCGAATTTCTCAACTGATTCTCGTGAAATTTTGTGAGCAGGTGTAGAGAAAGACAGATTTCCGGACAGAGTTTTTGACAGAAATCCAGACAGAATTCGGACATACCATAAATATCGTCGTGAAGGTACTCTGTTGACTGTCTCGGTGGCTCAGTTGGTAGTGAACCTGCCTTCTGATCGTGGGGGCGTGGGTTCGATTCCCACCTAGGGCAAACATTTATGTGATGAACATTAGTGTTTGTTCTATGTCTGGGTGTTAATATCTATTTAAGTATGTATTTAAAAATATCTAAGTATGTATATCAGTCTCTGGCAGCCATAGTACAAGCTTTGCTTAGTATGGGGTCAGGCGACCGTGTCTGGAAGTGTCCCGAATTTATTTATTTATTTATTTTTTACTTACTTAGTTACGCGAGGTTCTGTTGTGTTTCAGCTGATTATGTTGCTAGTGGTTCTCTGAGCTGGAGACCTGCGGCCGACGTCTGTCTCCGCTATAGGTCGTATTCCTCAACTGATTCTCGTGAAATTTCATGAGCAGGTTCGATAACTATATTGTTTTTTTTTTTGAACAATTTTCAAATTGGCATGATTCGAATTTTAAAAGATTTCCAAAAACTTTCCAAAGTTTCAAGGGAAACAGTCAAGAAATGCAACCTGTAGACGAAGACAAAGATCCGGAATTCGGACATACGAAAGCATTTTTGTCGAAGCTGACGCATAGACGCTTCGCTCGTTCACGCTCGCTCGGTCGATAAAGAAATATGGTTACACACACATAGTTGCGGTACGAAATCAACAAAAACAAGTATTTTTTGTCCCTAGTTTGATATCAAGAATTATGATGATCAGGTGCAAAAAGATACAACTGGTAGAAAAAACAACCAACAACAGTGTAACCGAAGTACAATATTGAAAATCATTCTCATTTTAAGAAAAAATATATCACAAAAGTATCTGTATGAGCGTGGTTCTCTAAATTGGCAGCAATGACAACACTTTTTTTTCGATTATTAAATAGCCAGATTAGTTCTCTAAAGTATAAGCACGTAAGTTTTTCTTATTTGTGTCCTTGTTACGATAAATACCAATAAAAACGTCAAAAAAAATTCTAGGCGCCAATCTCATTTTACCGTATTGTAACGATAAAAAAAATTGTAGGTGGAAAATCGTGGTAAGACCGCGTCTTAATTAATTTTACCTGTTAAATGAAATAAAGAATACACAAGTTTTCTCTCTTAAGAAATAAGAAAATCAAAAACAAAAAATTAAGAAGAAGTGTCATCTTTTCCCCTCTTCCAAGAAAATAAGTGCTCTATAGAAACACATAATTACCTGAAAAAACTGGAAAATTGCAAGTAAAACCGCAGGGCGCTGCTAGATACATAAAATAAATTACACCTGACCGTCGCGTCGTAGCAGCGTAAATGAAAGAAAAAAGCGCTGCATTTTTAATTAGGACATGCTTTCGCTCCTCTCGCTTCTTTCGCTCATGTCGCTCCTTTCGCTCGTTTCGCTCGAGTCTGCTTAATGTACTTTTTGCTAAAAGCTTCTGAGTTTCGGGAGTTTTGCATGAACTGGGCTTCGCATAAAAGGAATATGTCATTGTATTGTATGTGCTTATGTTTTGTCATAAAAATGGGAAAGAATTATGTGTAATTTGTTGTATGAAAAGAGGACTCAATTATTTTTCTTTGAGATTCTAATTCGTATAAATAATGAAGTGGAATTCTCTTGTAAATTTAAAAAAGACAAAACCAGCCTAGTTAGTCAGACTCGCGCACTAAGGGTTCCGTGCAAACCTAACTAATATTATAAATGTGAAAGTAAGTTTGTTCGTTCGTTTGTTTGTTTGTTTCTTTGTAACGCTTTCACGTCTCAACTACTCAACTAATCGTGTTGAAATTTAGCATACACGTTGTCTGGGGTACAGAAAAGGACATAGGGTACTTTTTATCCCGAAAAAAAAAACGGTTCTTGTGGCCGCGAGGTGCAGCTAGTTACCTATAAAAACGGTAAAAAAACACGTTTGTTGTATGGGAGCCCCCTTGAGTATTCATTTTATTCTGTTTTTTAGTATTTGTTATTATAGCCCAAACAGAAAGACATCATCTGCACAAATTTCAACTGTCTAACTATCACGGTGTTCATGAGAGACAGCCTGTTGACAGACGGACAGACTTAGTCTTAGTTATAGGGTCCCGTTTTACCCGTTGGGCACGGAACCCCAAAAATGATGAATGTTCGTTTTAGAATCATTTTATTGTATCTACTACGCTATGTTTACTTACCAACCTTTTATACAAAAAATGTTTGCAGCATTTTCAGAAAGATCGTTTTTTTTTAATGTAAGTTAATTGGCAAAACGTAACTAGTTGTACTATAACTCTATTAATAGATGACTTGTAATTACTCAACTTCAAGGACAACACAAGAAACTGGTAACCCTGGTTGATGAATTCTAAACACAAATGCCCAAAATCTCCCATACAATACGCGCGCTAATCCGTAGGGTTGCCATAAATTGCCGGGGATCACCCTTTTTGTCAACCGGACATGTTTAGGTTTGCCAGTATGATTTATAATTTCAACGACTCGCTGTTTCTTCGGGAGAAAAATTATTTTCATTTAGAAATATGTTCTGTGGATTAGTGCCATTATTTTCTTTTTTTTAGTAAAAACTCTTGTTTACCTATCAAAAACGTGAAGCTTTCAACGATTCGGCCAAATGGTCATTAAACATTGTCTAGAGAATTTCCCATTTTTTTTTTAATCGCTGGAAAAGAAATATTTCGTGAAAACAAAATATTTCGTCACCCCTTTCCCCTGCAGAGACTGGCAGGGGTGTACAACACCCACACTTCGCTCGACGATATTAAGTCCCAAATATGACAGGAGGAGAGCCTGTCGCCATACACCAGGCTCCAATTATGTAGCAGATGACATTAAAAATGCACTTATGTTCACACAATGAACAAATAGGTGCGTGCCATCGACTAGGTCCGAAGCCGCTCGAGGCGGGCCTTCTACGACTAGGCTAACATCGCTTTAAAAAACATTTAAAAAATTATTTTTAGCTGCGTTTCCCATTTTAACTCTTTTGTTCTCTAGACCACTTTTTAACCGTTAAAAAGTATCCTGTATGTGCTATTTCTAAACCAAAATTCATTTCGGTGCCAAACATTCTGAACTCTTCGGCCGTTCTGGCGTGATTGAGTAACAAACATAAATCGATTTTTCCAAACTTACACATTTAAAACATTAGTTATGATCACATTAATATTATAAACGCAAAAAAAATGTTTTAGTATGTAGTATGCAAGCGTAGATTTTAGATGTTGATACTTACGTATATTTTTGTATGTCTTTGATAAATGATATTATATGTGATAATGAAATGATGGACTGAAAAAACATCGCACGCGTCGAAAAAAATAACGAGCCAACTGTTAAGTTCCAAATGAACAAAATGTATGACGAAACTCTAGTAAAAGACATACCTGTCACGCACACTAGTATGAAAAAGTTGGCCTGATATTTTTCGTTCTAAAACAGTCCAGAACTCTCTCTAGACACATAAGTACTTTTTAAGGTAGTAAGTACTTTTTAAAGTTTTTACTATATTTTATTTGTTTACTATTGTATTTATGTATGCCACCGACCGTTTGTCATATTTCGTTCTGTCCTGTCCATCCAAAGGTTGCCTGGAAGAAATCGCTTTAGGCGATAAGGCCGCCCTTGTACTGCCGAATGATATTTTATTGTTTAATATTTTCTTTATGTTTGTTTTACTTTGTATTTTTGGTGTGCAATAAAGATGTATTGTATTGTATTGTATTGTAAGCACTCAGTACCTGGATGTCCGAGCTTTGCTCGGTATTTTTTTTTTATTGTGTTTTATGGAAAATAAACAATTGATTTTAGTCTAACCTCAAAGCAAACACTCATTGACTTCGTGTTACTTAACAACGCCATCTGCTGTTGTGTCGTTAAAGCAATTAGTTGCTCACAAAAAATAGTATTATTATTCCAAGCACACTCATTGGGGATCAAGACTGATCAACCCAAGGGGTAGGCAACTCTACAGAGCCACACTAGATCTCAATCTTAATTGCATATCACATGGGGAGCCAACATACTGGCCAACAGATCAAAATAAAATACCTGACCTGTTAGATTTCTACATCACAAAAAACATTGGGCAAAACTACACAAAAATAGAAAAATGCGAAGATCTATCGTCAGATCATTCTCCAGTCATCTTGTGTTTAACCAAACTAGCTCTCTTCTCCGACCCACCACCTAGAATATACAACAATAATACCAACTGGAACACGTTTAAGAAAATTCTCTCTTCCAACTTAGATTTAAACATCAAATTGAAATCAGAAGATAATATAGAAAATGCCATGGAAAAATTTAACTCAACAGTCCACTTGGCAGCCAACGAATCAACAACCTCAAGCAAAAAAGCCTGGACCAAACTAAAAGAATATCCAAGAAACATTATGGAGAAAGTCTGGGAACGGCGCAGACTTAGAAAAGAATGGCACAGGTCTAGATATCCCTCTGACAAAACTAGTCTTAACAGAGCAACTGGGGAACTAAAGAACATGATCAAAGAACATGAAAACCTTTGCCTACAGAATAATTTGGCTCGTCTCACTCCACATAAAGATACAAACTACTCACTCTGGCGCGCAACTAAAAATATCAAGCGACCCAAGGAACATATTCCGCCAATAAGAAAACAAGACCGTAGCTGGGCCAGAACAGACTATGATAAATCTACCGCTTTTGCTGAACACCTCCAAGGAGTCTTCACACCCCTACCTTGTTCTAATCTAGAAAATGACAAAGGAATAATGGAATTTCTACAATCGCCAAACCAGTTATGCATTCCGCTAAGGGTGGTAACCCCCAGAGAAATCTCCAGAGAAATAAAAGCACTCCAACTTAAAAAATCACCTGGTTATGACCAACTTGACTCTACTCTGCTAATGAACCTACCGAGAAAAGGAATAATGTACCTAGTAATCGCTTTTAATGCCTGTCTAAGACTAAACTATTACCCATGTCAATGGAAGATTGCTCAAGTTGTAATGATCTTGAAACCAGGCAAAGCAGCAGAGGAACCTTCATCCTACAGACCTATTAGTCTTCTGCCCCTGGTTGGTAAACTCTTTGAAAAAATTATACTCAACAGAATGCGGCCTCACCTGAATGACATACTCCCTGGGCACCAATTCGGCTTCAGGCAAAAACACGGTACTATCGAACAAGTACATAGATTGTCTAACTCCATAAGCCAAACACTGGAAAGCAAAAAATGTTCAGCCGTCTTCCTAGACATAAGTCAAGCGTTCGATAGAGTATGGCATACAGGTCTCTTATTTAAGATAAAAAAGTACTTACCACACTCATTCTACTTCATCCTAAAGAGCTACCTAGAAAAAAGATGTTTTGAAGTCAAATTCAACGGAGAAACCTCGAAATTATATGAGATCCACTCAGGTGTACCACAAGGCAGCATCCTAGGGCCGGTGTTATATCTTATCTTCACAGCTGATATCCCTGAAACTGACAATACAATAATAGCTACATATGCTGATGATACAGCTGTAATGTCGATAAATTCTGACGCAGCGTTCGCATCCGCTAACCTTCAAAAACACCTTTCTGAAATTGAATCTTGGCTTAAATCATGGAGGATAAAAGTAAACAATGATAAATCTGTCCACGTCACATTCACTCTTAGGAAAGGTGACTGCCCGCCTGTCACGCTAAATGGTGACCAAATACCGCAATCTGACAGTGCCAAATACCTCGGTATGCATCTGGATAAGAGATTGACGTGGCAAAAACACATTTGGAACAAACGTAAACAACTAGACTCAAAGTCAAGAACCTTGCACTGGCTAATTGGGAGGAAATCGCACTTATCTAATGAAAGCAAAATCGTTATCTACAAGACAATACTCAAACCAGTTTGGACATACGGAATTGAACTCTGGGGCACAGCCTCCAACAGCAACATTGAGATCCTGGAAAGATTTCAAACAAAAACCATGAGATCCATGTTCAACATCCCGAAATGTATCAGCAACAAATACATCCTACAAGATTTAAAGCCTGCATCCGTAAAACAAGAAATAGCCACCAGAAGTCTCAAATACCAGAACAAACTATCAAAACATGTTAATGTGTTAGCAACAAACCTAACAGGCACTGGTAGTGTTACATATAAAAGACTAAGGAGGAATAGCGTTCCAAGCCTTAACAACCGATTTAACATTCAGTAAGAGAGGTCAATGGACACTCCTTACAGCTTAATGACATAAACAGACTCTGGTCGGCAAAACTAGCAGCTAAATGTTTTTAAACAGATCGCTGTGCTAAGCAGGATATAATAAAAAAAAAAAAAAAAAAATTATTCGCCAATAGATGTCAGGAAGAGTCATATTTTTGTTTTTTTTCTTCCAAGTTTATGTTTAAGTTGATTATCGATAAAACACGAATAAAATGACATTTTCTAAAAATGATTCCTAGCTAGATCGATTTATCGCCCCCGAAACCCCCTATATACTAAATTGTATGAAAATCGTTGGAGCCGATTCCGAGATTCCAATTATATATAAATATACAAGAATTGCTCATTTAAAGATATAAGATAGGTATATGTACAGATCAAAATAGATACCAATCCAGGCCTGCATACTGATAGGTAGTATATTTGGTATGATTGGCATCGCTACGTCATCGTCATCTCAATCAGATTAGCAGCTCGGAGCCTTAAATCACTATTAATATCAGAGTGGTGAGCCGTGTATTCAATGACGAGAAGCTCTAGCTTACTCTACCAGATCTAGAGTTAGTTATTAGAGTTTGATAGAGAAAATCATTCATAAATTTTCAGATCAGATCACAGTCACAGAATTACAGTCTACTTTTATACATTTTGGAATAAAGAATCAAGTATAAATCCGATCGGAAGAATGAATCACACGTTCAAAAACTTACGAACACGAACTAAGATTCGAATAATTTGAGTTTATATTTTTTGGAATCCGATCGGAAACGTTTCCGATTGATTGTGAATACTTATGCAGATATTCGAAAACATACTTAAATTTTGGTAAAAGCCCCACTTAAGTTTTGTTTTAACAGAAAAAACCCTTGACAGCCTTGAAAACCTTAAAAGCGTTGACAGCCTAGTTGAAGAAGGCCCGCCTCACAAGTCAGAGGGAGCGAGTTCGATCTCAGCCGACGGCACGCAACAATTTGTTCATTGTGTGAGCATTTGTGCGTATTGTATGTCATCTGCTACATGACTGAAGCCCGGTGTATGGCGACAGGCTCGCCCCCTATCACATTTGGTACTGACCATCGTCCGTCAAAGTGTGGGTGTTGTATTACACCTCTGCCAGCCCCTTCGGGGGAAAGGCGTGACTATGAGAAAAACCTTACTCCTGCTCAAGTATTAGTAGATTTACAATTCCACAGCCTTTTGACCTAAATTGCTCTTCTAGAGCAGACCATCCTAAGTGATGTAATTCTAAATGTGACGTTTCCAAAATGTCGATAGTTCGGTTCCCAGTTACGTTGACATGGGTGTACTCTCTGGCTTGATTGATATGGGCTAGGTCTTAACCGAGACTAAGAGCCCAGAGTTTTTTTTTTTTTGTTTTCTCAATTTAAGAAGCTAAGCACGTCGTGGAACAAAACAGAAGAATACCTGATCATAAATTTTTGTGCGGTGCTGTGTTGTTTGTCCGTCGATTTATCTGGTCATTTTTACAACTTATTAGCTGACCTGATTTTGATAAAATCGTCAGTAGTAAGGGCGAGAAAAATGTATTTTGTATCCACAAGCCAACGTCAACTTTTTAATATCACTATTTAGCATAAATTTAAGTTCTAAATAACAAAAAAAACTAAATCATAGCTAAGAACCATCTTAATCACATCAGCTTTCAAATAAATGGAACCGCATCAAAAGCGGTCCACTCGCTTGGGAGTTATGATGCCACAGATAAATACACAGATACACTCGTCAAACTTATAACACCCTTCTTGTTAAAATTGTCGTTAAATACACTTGAACCTACGTTGTTTTAAAAACTTCTTTTGATTCAGTAAATAAATACATTGTGTTCATGTTATTTTTTTTTAACTTTTAGTCTCCAAAATCAAATGTATTAAGCATGAGACAAATAAATATTAAACCAACAAAGAACATCAAAGAATAAACATACTTCGTTCAGAAATGACATGTTTACGCGCCTTGTAATTATGTCCATTGTACAGATGCGAAATTGCCTATTCTACTATCTGATCGAACAACGGTAGGGTTGTGAAAACATGTCGCTGTTCACAAATTAACGTATTGTTTATTTTGCTAGCGTGTGGTAGAAATGATTCGATGTTTTGCGAGTGGATTGTGTTAATTAAATGTAGTATTTGTTGTTTTTAGTAATCGAATTATAAGGTGATGTGTGTGAGAGTGATTAAATTAGCGATTAAGCAAATTTTTGACATCACAATTGGTTTTCTAATTCTATATATTTATTTTGGATAGTACTCTTGGTTGCAGAATAAGAAAGAAGCATTATTTAATATTCCATACATTAAATTTTTGAATTTCATGTGAAGATTGCACCTTAATTTAATTTTTTTTTGTTGCTGATTTGCACATTACTACTCTACAGCTCAAGAAAAAAAAAACAATTTAACATTATTAATACTACTAGATTTCTTACTTTACTGCACTTTCATAAGCTGATCTAGGTTAACGTGTCATCCCTAAAAGTTTATGGAAATACTATAAATCTATTGTAACGTAGGTACACAATATTTCATTAATTTTTAGGGTGCCTACAAATGACCGCCTCCACAGAGGTCAGCGTAGGTAAATTTATTACACGTTTTCTCATTTACGTTTTTATTTAAGAAAGCGTTATCACGGACGATAGTTTTGCTTACAACTTTGAGATCCAAACAATATGCAAGCGGTTCAATATTGCATCTTATAGTTGTGATTTAAAAGCTGTATTTCGCACATCACCGACTCTACAACTGTAGTAACTACGTACGGTGTTTACTACCATTCACTATCAGCTGTTCAGTTGACGGAGCTGGGGGTTGATTATTAAATTTTGACCAGTTGGCAGTTATTTTGTCAACATAGGAACTAAACAATGTAGGTACATTGTTTAGTTCCTATTTTGATCACCTTAACAACTGTAGTCAGTGTCGCTAGTGGTTAAGGGAAACGCTCCAATTTTGTCCAAATGAATGATGCACAAAGCGTAGTTTACGCATCGACTACGCACCCTGCACTTAGTGTCTGAATTCCTGCTCTGTGTAACACGATATAAGGCTCACGTTTATATTTGCTTCACATTATGTTGGTCCGGTATTTGATGTGCCAGCCAGAGAAGTGGCCTCATTGTCTGACTGGCATCCGAAATCGGCTTCATTTTGACACATGCGTTTCAATCAACATTAGGATTTACAATATAGCGATAGCGATGATAGCCTAGTTAGAGAAGGCTCACCTCTCAAGCCAGAGAGACCGGGTTCGATCCCAGTCGACGGCACGCACCAATTTGTTCATTGTGTGAACATAATTATGTTCGTATTGTATGTTACATGACTGGAGCCCGGTGTATGGCGACAGGCTCGCCCCCTGTCACATTTTGGACTGAATATCGTCCGGCGAATTCTAGGTGTTGTATTACACATCTGCCTGCCCCTTCGGGGGAATGGCGTGACGATATGTTAGGATTTACAAACATGTATCAACTTTATTGATGTGCGCACAGAAAACGGCAAAATGTCTGCTGTAGTCTATATCGCAAATTACTCACTAGAGCAAGGGTGCGAGCACAGACATTTAAGACGCTCTGAAATTTCCATACAAACACGCTTCTCAAATTTCTTGAAAACTATTTTTCAGATTCTGATGAAATTTAGCATGTACAATTTAATTAACAATATCTCCGCCCCTATAGGTTCTTGGTTTTTTTTAAAAAACGTTCTCAAGCTAAAATAGAGCTATGAAAAATTTCCGCATATGTAAGAGGTAATTTTTGACTGATTTTATTCAATAGATAGACAAAGCAAATCAAAAATCCCTTTACATAGGGAGGTTGTCTACATCATTAGCTTTTAAATGAATCCATAATACAAAGAACATTCTTAGTTATTTAAGAATGATTAGAGAAGTGCAAAAGTCATTAAAAAAACTACTTTGTCACTCTGTAGGTAACTTTAGAGGCTCGTCAGTATCTTTACTTGCTCTCTTCGCTCGTCATCTTCTTCTAGACGAAATGGTTATGGAAAACCTTAAGCCAATGCGAAGTTAGTAAAGTAAAGTGGTCGCCGGACTCTGGTAATTTCTTAAAAGACTTTGGTAATACAGATTTATCGATTTTTTCGATTTGAAAAATCAGTTTAAATGACAGACTTTGGTAATACAGATTTATCGATTTTTTCGATTTGAAAAATCAGTTTAAATGACAGACTTTGGTAATACAGATTCATCGATTTTTTCGATTTGAAAAATCAGTTTAAATATTGTATTTTTTAATCTGTGAGACCGTTGTTGATTATTTTTATGTTTGTGAATTTTACTATAGATGTTTTATAGGAGTAAATGTAAGTACTTGAAAAACGAACTAAAGAACCCATTGATGATGTACCAATAAGGATTTTCTAAACACTGGCATTTATACTAATTATATTATTTTAAGCTAATAAAGATCTTTTGAAATTGAATTGAATCTGTGAGACCAACCCGGCACATTAAATGGTTAAATGATAAAATGAGCTGATTCCGATTACTGAATAGTAGTCGTAGTAATAGTCAGCTAAATAATAGGGCAGCTAGAACTTTAGAAAGACGTAGAACTTTATACTTGTCGCGATCGGCTCGTCCAATGTAAACACCCACTTATCCACTAGCAAAGTGGATCTTGATCTGTAATACAATTTACTTATTCAATAGACGCGGGGCTTTCACATTTTTTTATGCTAACGCTTCAATTCGTAAGAAACTGAGTTATTTATCAAAAATTGGACTTTTTCATTACGGCTGGATGGGCTTTGGTAAAAAATATTTACTCTCCTATGTTTTATTCTCTATATTTATTTTACGAGTGCTCGTGACACGTCGATACAAATGTTATTCGAATTTTTTGATAGCAAGATGTGTCCTTTGAGTTTTATTTGTTTTTATTGATCGAATATAGATCATAAATATTTTTTATTAAAAATAGTATAGTATGAATCCTAATATTATAAATGCAAAAACGAGTTTGTTTTTTTGTTTGTAACGCTTTCACGTCTCAACTACTCAACCGATCGTCTTGAAATTTTGCAAACACGTTGTCTGGGGTACAGAAAAGGACATAAGGTACTTTTCATCCCGAAAAGATTAACAGTTGATTCGACTAGAGTAGATTAGAATAGTAGAGGCGCAGCTAGTACAGAATGTTTCGTGCCTTGAAATGGTGGCGTAGCAGATGTGATAGCAGGTTTGTGATATAGACGATTATTATCAAGCCATGTCAGAAGTCAGCGGCCTAGAAACTCTGACATCAGGGCTAGCCACTCAGCCTATACGAACCTGATTTTGCTTTTTTATAGCCTGTGGTTTTATTTCAAAAGAAATCAAGCCGCACATGATGTCATGTGAGAGGATTGTTTTTTTTACAAAGTGGCCGACATCAAGGCACCATACAATTATGGAAACGTCGGCGGCTGTTGGCGACTTTTGTATATAGACTCTTCAATTGTCAAGAAACCTCTTGGTTGGAAGATTGATTGAAGTTATCAATAAAGTACCAAATAAAATTTGATATGCGTAGTCGAGATCTAAGGCTTCAAGAAACATACTGTTGTTACTTTGAATTTTTAGACATATCTTTTGTACACTTTGTTGCTAAAAGTGTTTTTATTCTATTCCAACATTGATCCGAGATAAACTTTAGCTACTAGTAAACAGTATTTGACGATTGTATCACCGTGCAGTAGATAACCTTCGATAATTTAGGACAGTGCCTTAATCACGGTAGGACCCAATCCTAATCCTCAAAACTATTTCTTTGTTTGTAACGCTTTCACTCTCTAATAACTACTGAAGCGATCTTAATGAAATTTTGGATAGACTTTCTCAAGAATACAGAATAAGACATAGGGTACCCATCATCCCTAAACAAATGACTTTTCCTTTGGTATCGCGAGTGAAACTGCAGGGTGCAGCTAGAAGATAGATAAATAGCGTAATACATTACAATATGCTTGTATGCTTGTTAGTTCACACCCGCCTAGCTCCAATACTTTTGAGAACATTAACAAATAGATAAACAATTTCAAATCACTTTGTTATGTACTATTTAAACATTTGTAATTAACTACTATTTACTTGGAAAATAGCAATTACTAGATAATTACTATTGATATGTACGAGTATAACTTTGTAAGGACAAGGAAAATTAACATTTGAAATGCCACGACGCGCTCCATCACGGTGTGCAAGCTTACCAACTTCTCGCCATCGTAATTACATTGCCTCATTATACTGCCTCGGTGGCTCAGTTGTTAGTGAACCTGCCTGCTGAGCTTGGGGGCGTGGGTTCAACTCCCACCTAGGGCAAACATTTATGTGATGAACATTTGTGTTTGTTCTATATCTGGGTGTTAATATATATTTAAGTATGTATTTAAAATATCTAAGTATGTATATCAGTCTCTGGCCGCCATAGTGCAAGCTTTGCTTAGTTTGGGGTCAGGCGACCGTGTGTGGAAATGTCCCGAATTTATTTATTTATTTATCTAACATGTATATGCACGCTATATACAACTTAATACACATTTTGAATACATTTTTATGAATAAACTGGCTGTGCCCCGCAGTTTCACCCGCGATTAAAAAGTATCCTATGTACTATTCTAGACTATAATCTATCTCTGTGCCAAATTTCGTCGAAATCCTTTCAGCCGTTCTGGTGTGGAAGAGTAACAAATCCATCCATCCATTCTTACAAACTTTCGCGTTTATAATATTAGTAGGATAATAACACCAATGTCCATGTACCAAACATAAGGTGGATATTACACTACCGCTGCATCCCGCTGCGGTGTGCGGAGCGACAGAAATTCGCATGCGCTTGCTAGGCATCAGTGTGTTATACCCTGCGGTTTTTGCATAGAGTTCGATTTTACAGTCAGACTTGAATTCCGCATCACCGCACACCGGAGCGGTGTCCGATGCAGTGTGGTTTGCGCCTAAGGACACAATGTTCGTATCCCCACCTCTAGATATTTACATGATCACATATGGCGAATTTAATTATTGGTGAGTTAGTAACCAAAACGGTACCTCGGTTTAATTGAGTCTGTCACTCGATCTAATTCGACTTGTTGGAGGGCGCGTTTATCAGTTAGTAAGTCGGCCGAGCGATCGGCCGAGCTGGCAAGGGAAGCGTCTATGCCTCAGCTTGGTCAAAAATGCTTTCATCTTCGAATTTTATCTGGATTTCTGTCCGGAATTCTGTCTGGACCTCTGTCCGGATCTCTGTCTTGCTCTACTGGTCGCATTTCTTAACCGATTCTCTTAAAATTGTATCCAATAATTATTTAGATTATTTTTTTGTTGAGTAAGTTTTTGGATATTTTTCCAAATATGATTGTAAATATAATGCAAGAGATATGATTGTTTGCGGTGATATGTAACTGACTCGGCAAAAAAATCTGTAAAATTATCGAAGCTGCTCACATTTCACGAATTCTCAGAAAACCCGGATTAGGAAGAATAGATAATAATTAGAATGGAAGGGAATACGACCTGTAAGTAGAGGAGGTCTACGCAGCTCACAGAGTCACTAGTTAATAAATGTTCTAGATGTCACTCTAACATTGTGCTAACTCAAGGTTACCTTCTTACTCTTGTGGCGTAACCTGTGATGAGCAGTTAACTCCGAGTTAAATATATAACTCCTGCAATTGGCCCTTACCTTAGGGATAAGAAAACATAATTACTTACCAAGCCTACAGAGTTGAAATATTTATAGATTAAATAAGAATTGTCTGTAGTTTAAAGCAGACTGTTTGGTGTTTATGTACTGTTTTTTATATTGTTTAGAATTGTATTGTTTTGTATTTAACCGACTTCCAAAAAAAGGAGGTTCTCAATTCGACTGTATTTTTTTTATGTATGTTACGTGCTTACTCCGTCAATTGTGAATCGATTTTAAAGATTATTTTTTTGGTACATTTAACTTTAGAGGTGGTCCCATATAAATTTTATCGAAATCTGTCAAGCAGTTTATAAAATATCAACAACAGTCCAAAAAATTGTTTACATGGATGACGCATTACAGGATGGGAAGTCGGTTTTTGTAGCTTTGTTTTGTTATATTATTCAAATTTTTAATTACTTATTACCTACGACATTTTTGTGCGCACAACGAACTAACTAATGTACTTTTTTCGTTGTATTCTCATGTCGTGCATGTCAGTGATTTATGTAACATAACATATCGTCACGCCTTTCACCCGAGGGAGTTGGCAGAGGTAATACTACACCCACACTTCGCCGGTTGATATTCAGTCCCAAATGTGACAGGGGGCGAGCTTGTTGCTATACACCGGGATCCAGTCATGTAGCAGATGATATATAACACACACATATGTATGTTCACACAATGAACAAATTAATGCGTGCCGTCGGCTGGGATCAAACCCGCTCCTTCTGGCTTCGAAGAGACGGGCCTTCTCCAAGGCTAGCATCGCTATTGCTATTAATCTTTAATGAGAATAAATATCTTTAAACCTAAATACATTAAGCATCTAATTCTTCTGTAGTCAAAATTCTGTAATTGTTCAATCAAATATATGTATAAATATATATGTAAAATAAATCAAATATATATCAAATATATATGTAAAATCAAATATATATGTAAAATCAAAGTTCTGTTATTGTGAACAAATACAACATGAGCCAACAACAGCTTTTAAAAAAGCCACTAAGTCAAAGTCAAAGTCAAAGTCAAAATGTTTTTATTCAATTTAGGTATCAAAGATACACTTATGAACGTCAAAGTTATTTAAATAGACTCTAGACTAATTACAATAATTAAAATAATTTACTCATCTTTTAACGCTACAATCCTAACATTTAAATTACAAATTGTTTTGTAGCAATTCTATTGTTTCTGTATGATATAAAGGTAAGGGTGAAATCACACTAGTACGTGCAGAGCGCTGGGATTTCCGTTGGTTAATTAAATTGTATTTGAATTTATATGATACCGGACCAAGCCATGCCGTGAAATGACCTAGTCGTGTTTCGGGATGTAGTCCGGTGTAACCGTTCCGAAGACGGGTCTGAGCAGTAGCGCACTTGAAGCGCCTCACTCAACTGCCGTCTTTGTACTTCTCTACAAAACTTCAAGGCTAGAGTGAATAAGTACCTTATAGGTCGTCGTGCTCCATCTTAGACCACAACGTTGCTTAACATCAGGCGAGTTGGTGGTCAAACGCCGACCTATTGTAGATAAAAAAAAAAAAACTAGTTTTATGATTTACTAGCTGCGCCCTGCGGTTTCACCCGCGGTTAAAAAGTATCCTATGTGCTATTCTAGACTATAATCTATCTCTATGTCTAATTTCATCCAGATCTGTTCAGCCGTTCTGGCGTGAAAGAGTAACAAACATCCATCCATCCATCCATCCATCCATCCATCCATTCTTACAAACTTTCGCGTTTATAACATTAGTAGGACGAAACGGGAATTACTCACGTATGATTTAGTCGATTATTTTCGACTATAGTTTTAACCGCATTCGACGATCTTTATCAAGGCGAACGCGCGCAGCTGCGTCTCGCATAGCACTCATGTGCATCATGTGTGTAGCAGTTCTGTGCTATGCAAGACGCAGCCGCGCGCGCGCACTCGCCTTGAAAAAGATCACCGAATGCGGTTGAAACTATAGTCGGAATAATCGACTAAATTGTACGTAAGTAAGTCCCGTTCCATAAATCGTAATGTGAGAAAACCACATCAGTTTCCATAATAATACTAACTCTTTTGACCGCGGCATCGTTCGCGTTTCATATCCTTGTCACTCAGGAGTAATGTAGCTTTTCTAATGGGCAATGTTACTCAATCGATCATCATAAAATTTGCATACACGTTGTCAGGGTACAGAAAAGGACATTGGGTACTTTTTATCCCTAAAAAAACAATGATTCGTTTGGGTCCGCGGGTGAAACCGCGGAGCGCAGTTCGTATTATTTATAGAGAGTTTGCACGAAATACTTACTTACAAATTTAATCTCCGGAAGTCCTAGGGGGCTATTCCTGCGCGTGAGATGAGATGAGATTTTATCTTGGCCACTCTCACACCTATGACGTTTCAAACGAGAGCAACAAGGACGAAAAAAAGTGAGATGAAAATCTCAAATCTCCGAATAGGGCCACTTGTCCGATTCCAAACGTTCTTTGACTAATAGAAATCTACACAATTACCAAAGTGGCCATTAGACCTTCCAATTTGCAGAATGCTAACTTGAGTGGCTATCAATGCTTGTGCAATAGAAAAAAAATGGATTGTTAACAGCTATTACACTATCCAATTTTAGCACGCTAACTCAGTTAACGTGCTGCTAATTGGATATTGTAATGACCGCTTGACGTTTGCCACTCTTTTTTTTTTTTTTATGTAGAATAGGTCGGCGTTTGACCACCAACTCGCCTGATGTTAAGCGACGTTGTGGTCTAAGATGGAGCACGACGACCTATAAGGTACTTATTCACTCTAGCCTTGAAGTTTTGTAGAGTGAAGAAGTACAAAGACGGCAGTTGAGTGAGGCGCTACAAGTGCGCTACTGCTCAGACCCGTCTTCGGAACAGTTACACCGGACTACATCCCGAAACACGACTAGGTCATTTCGCGGCATGGCTTGGTCCGGTGGGTGGTAACTAGCCACGGCCGAAGCCTCCCACCAGAGTCCACCACTCCTAATCTATAGCAGTGGCAAACGTGCCGAAACCACAGATTAATTTCACAATGAAATATCTCTAGAGAAAAAAACACTGGATATTTTATACCTCACCAAAAACGAGTAAACTGTAAAATCGCGGGACCAATCGAGTAAAGCCCGTACCTGACTATTGCTGAGAAAGCCCGCGTTTTGTTCCTACTGGTTGTTAATAACTTTTTAACCAACTTCAAAAAAGGAGGAGGTTTGTTTCGTCTGTATTATTTTTTGTACTTGTGCTACGCGATTACTCTGCCAATTATGAATTGATTTTGATGTTTTTTTTTTGGTACCTCTAAAGTATGATCTACATCATACTTTACTTATTATTATATTATAACTTTCTTTCCCATATAAATTTTATCGAAATCGGTCAAGCAATTATTAAAATATCAACAAATGTCTAAAAATAGTTTACATGCATGACGGGAAGTCGAAGTCAAAGTCAAAGTCAAAATGTTTTTATTCAGTTTAGGTATCAAAGATACACTTATGAACGTCAATGTTATGAACGTCGGTTTTTAAGCTTTACTTTTCATTGACCAATAGGAACAGCGTATCGGGCCATTCGCGGCAACAACACGAGGGTAAAAGCATGGTATAATAATATGCTCCGCCAGGTATAGCACGTCGTACGTAGCAGGTGGTCACGTAGGCAACACGTAGTGACGTCAATCGATGCATAAGCAAGACCGAATTAATTCATTTACGAATAGTTCGAAAGAGATGGATGACGATGGCGAGTGACGTCATTACGTGTTTGCTCCCGGAATGCTAGTTTTTTGGATCATGGATAAAAGCTCAGATCAACCTAGAGAATAAGATTGCGCACGGCGTGTGATCAAAAACCATCTAAAAACTACGCTACTGTCGTATATGCACACAACACGCACACTTTGACGCAAAAAACTACGCAACTCGCTTGATCATTCTTACCTCGACATTATGGGCATTGGTTTATGGTATAATTTCGTGTACATATACATATATACATAGTGCATTATAAAAGTGTGGTCGGGATACATGTTGAGGTTCTTTTTAAAAACTGTGCATTTTTTTTACAAGTAAATTTTGAAAAAGCCGTAACATTAAACTTTTACAAATATGTGCAGTTTTAAAATATTAAATCTACTAAGTTTGTATATCGGAACGGAAATGGCTAACGTAGAGTTTGGGAATTAATATTAGTTTTCGTGCAATTGTAAATGTTTTTCATGGCTACATTACCACGCACACAAGTTTAAAAAGAAGTGGCTTCAGCGAGATTTAACGTAGTGTTCCACCTTTTCCTCTAGGTTGATCTGAGGGGTAAAATTATTTCACGCCGCGCAAAACATTGCATCCTTGTGGTGTCGCGTCCTAAATCCGCCAATTCTGCGAGTCGGCGTGGGGTGCAGGGCGGTTTTGTTGTCTTGTGATTATGAATTTGGGATGCATCCGGTTGCTTTGTGATGGTTGCTTTGACTGTTGCTGGCGGGCGTACCTACTGCCAGCGGGCTGGAGCGGAAACAGAAGAGATTAAGGTTTTAAATTACTTCTTCAAAATTCTAGTTTTCTTTGCATTTCTCTTTTATCTTGAATCAATATAGTTTTCAATATAGTATGTATCATTAAATGGTATGTATAAATCTATTCCATAGAGTCACGGTAGGTATTCTTATTACACACAAACGCACGTATTCTTTTGTATAAACTTAATAGTACTTAGTCCTCTTCACTCATAATTTTGGAATCGGCTACAGTCTCCCGCGATACAGGCTGGCCCTAGTGCGGGGACTATTGTTAAATTTAATATTGTATGTATTGTGTGATAAGGTTAATACATATTTTTGTATTTTGTAATGTCTTACGTTGAGATGCGAACCTGAACTGGTCAAATCGATTTCTAACAGTTTAAACAAAACCGCCCATAGACAATGACAATCACCATTCACCATCACCCAATCACCGATGATGAGGCATCGCTACTGGTAGCTATTCACCATCCTGCATAGCATCCTGCACGTACATCCTGCACGTCATTGTCGCTTCATGCAGGATGGTGAATGTCACAGCCTGCATCGCGTCCGGCAACGACCAAAGAGAATAAACACGCTACGCTGCAAATGTACGAGCAGGATGCTAGGCAGGATGATGTGTGAGTCGCATCCTGCTTCGCTGTCCTGTAAGCAGTACTGGAAGGCAGGATGGTGAAGGGTGTGTTTAACCAGGTACCGCTTGATGATTGCAATAGTTTACAATACAATACAATACAAAAACTCTTTATTTACACCAAATACAAAATAAATCCAAACAAAACATTTAAAAATATAGGCGCAATGAGCGGTCTTATCGCTTAAGAGCGATCTCTTCCAGACAACCTTTGGATGGAATAAAAACATTATGATTAAGCATGGACGGTGGTGGTTACTAAAGTCCTTGTAGAATTTTAACTGAATATTCCTTTATTCTCCGCTGTCAGTTTGTCCGCGCTTCCCATTAAGCCGGCCTCCACGAACCCGGTGATTAAATAGTCGAAATAGCGACTGTTTCACGCAACTATATTGTTTTCTGTAACGTGTTCTCATAAAACAGGCAATTTTGAGGCGGAGTTGGTGTTGTTTTAACTATTTCAATATTTGTGAGCGTTCTAGTGTTTGGGTTAAATTATTAGGTATTAGAAATGGAGTCTAGTTCGGTTCAATATCTTTGCCAGGACCTGCCGAGTCTTGAATATAAGGAGGTATAAATTTACCCACCAGTGGTATAAACAGCTTGATATAAATAATCTTTAAATATATTTTAGTTTGATTAATCTTTAGACTATCAAATGTCAATAAGTACAGGAAAAACAATTCAGGACCAGCCCTTTACGCGAACGACGGCGACGTCTATAGTTCAAGACGCGCTTTTTTAATATTATTATTTAAATTCTTACAATTTTTTTTGTTTCGGAATAAAGTTATTCGTTCAACAACTCGTTCATTGAGTTGTCAGTGTCACTGTCAACGTGTGACATTTAGTTTGTAGAGCCGCGCCACGCCCTTCTACATATATGTATAGCTATGTCGGCCGTAAGCCATATCATGACTCGTACAAATAATAAAGATTTAAATTGAGTAATACTTAGTACGTAGTTTTCTTGCAAATTTGTAAATCATTCGGTTAAAAATAAAACTTTTTTAATTCAAATTTTTAGAAACATTTAATAACAACACTCGTATTTTCGACTCTTCACGGCTAGTCTATTTAGCCAGTGCCTGTTACATAATGCACAGACTACAACATACAGGCCCGTTATCTCGTAGATCATGTAACGACCATAGATTACACAACAGACAGAGATGACTGGCCGTTACGTGCCCGCGGCGGTGATTTGCCTCCTACAACCGAATCATCTGTAGCCCAAAGCTGGATGTTAGCCTAATAATGTCGCGATATTAGAATCTAGGCTGTTATAGATTGCCTAAGGCTGTTTCTAGGAATTGGCTGTATAATTTCCACAAATTAATCGCTGATCGATCCGCAAAGGTAGTGGGCAACTGAAACTATATCAAATTGTATTCTTTTTTTTTGCCGCTAACGAGCGCCATGTAAACTTGAAGTAAAAAAAATTGTCCAGCTTATTGTGTTCTGAGGCTTTAAGGTAATCACTCATTGGAACGACTCAGGGTCGCCTCGACTGGTGGTCAACGGGTGATCCACGGGTGGACACCGCGTGGTCAACAAGTGCACCTGGCGTGATCAACGAATTTCAAAGTAATCTGTCAGCGATTGTCACTTGTCCTCGCGAGAATGACTCTCGGGTGGCGGGTGGTCACCGAGTGAGCCACTCGCCTCCCGCGCGTTGACAAACTTACGCCGAGGCGATCCGGAGTAGACGTAGTGAGCAAATATCCATAGAAATTCATCACAAAGAATACCTAGCCGCACGAGGCGAGGTGGTGCGTGTGGACCCCGGGTGACTCGAATGAGTAGATGTAGAGTAGAAGTAGCACCTACCTTTGATGTATTTTTTTGTAGTTCATTGGACTTAAGCCCTTTTGGAAAACCTCATTTTGGATCTTTTTTATGACATTTGTGGCAAACAAGCTAACGGGCCGCCTGATGGTAAGCGATCACTGTCGCCTATGGATACCCGAATCTTCACCGTAATAAGGATGCGTTTCCACTGAAGCGGAGAAGAGCAGATCGGACCTGAACGGTGTACTAATTGAGCATTGTGGATCATTGTGATTGTTAATAAGGTCATAGCACACATGTCAACTCGAAAGGGATCATCACCGCATCGCCTTAGCTCACCGAGGCAAGGCGATTACGTTACGGTTCTGGGGGGCTATTCCTACGCGTGAGATGAGATGAGATTTTATCTTGGTCACTCTCACACCTATGACTGTTCAAACGAGAGCAACAAGGACGAAACATGGATTGAATCTCACTCCGTAAGAATAGCCCTCCTGACTAGTGTGCGTTGCAGTAGGGAGTTTCATACAAAGAGGATGGTTCGATTTGATACGGTGACGACCCCTTTTGGAGTTGATATGGTGTGCTATGACCCTTATGCACTGCTGAGCTCCGCGCCGCCGTCTACATTCCAATGGAAACGCACCCATACGGTAACGACACAAAATTCCAATTTAATTAACAAAATATGCTAAAAGAAAGTATTCAAAATCTCGGCAGCAACAGACACCTTTTCTCCATAGTCTTCCAAACTAACTTACAAAAGTTAAGGAAACGCTTAAACAATTAACAAAAATGTAAAATCCTTCACCAGCTATCCACAAAGTCCACCACCTCAGTTAACTCCGAGTTAACCTAAATCGTTAAAGTAATTTAACCTCACAAATGAAACTTTTCCAGCGTAAATCACGCGTAAATTAAAAAAGGGAATTCATAAAAAATCCTCCCTGTTATCTGGGAAATTACTGAGGCTTTTAAGGGGAAACTTTAAGATCGGTCGGTCTCTCTCACATTAAATAATGCTAGCTAGGGTTGAAGTCGGGTTCACTTGTGTTATTGAGGTGTGTATGGTACTTTATTTAAAAAAAAAATTAAGAGAATGGAATACTCTGCCAGAGTGTGTGTTCCCTGATACTTATAATCTGGGTGTCTTCAAGTCTCGAGTGAATCGGTTTCTTCTAGGCAAGCGTGCTCCATCGTAGGCCGCATCACTGCTTATCATCAGGCATGTTGGCGGACAAACGCAAGCTAGTTATTTAAAGTTATTTTAAGCAAGTTATTTAAAAAAAAATGGTACAATTAATTTTACGAGAATTAAAGCTGTGTGAGTGTTCTAGGGAAAAAACGGTTACTGTAGAAAAGCACATGCAGTTTCAGAATGATCGTAGTACGTATTAAAAGAAATCAATAATGTTTTAGAATTAGAATACATAATTAAAACTCATCATCAGCATTACAGTCTTCCACGACCCAGTGCAGGAACACTGATCTACCCTACATAATATTCAAAAAAAGATCGCTTAAAATGCAAATTGTGAGATTTCCCAAGATTTATCGGCCGATCGAGCGTTAGCGAGCGAAGCGTCTATGCTTCAGTTTCGACAAAAATGTTTCCGTATATCTTGCGTCTGTCTGTCCGCCTATATAATTATCGAACTTTCGACAAGAAATTCGAATTTTGAAATTCTAACGAATTTCGAATAGCGACCTGTAGAGGAAGACCGCTGGACAGACGCCGGCCGCGAGGTATCAGCTCACAGCCACTAGTAATATGTACAGATACACACATCGTACAACTATATCAACACCAATATCATAAAATGAAAAGTAGCTCTATCTGTTTGTCTGTTTGTGGGCTTTTTTGTCTCGCCATCTCTTTCGACTCGTAAAATACACCTTTGTCTATTTATCCCCCGCCAAAGTACAAACTATCGTGGTAATTCTTTCTTCTTGCGTACAGTATCTAACCTTAATTCTAACTTTTCTCAGCATGTTGACTTTTTCTCATTGAGGCAAAATGCATTCAATATATTCATTAACAACAAGTTTTTCCTAAGTTAGTAGGCAATTATTTAACAAATTTTCTATGAGCACTATTTTATTCATACGGCTATAAAAATAATTGTTATTTTTTTTCTTTTATATTAATACTTAAATTTATAGAATCTTTGTTTGTGTGGTAGGTTTTTATTATTGTTTTTATTTAATTCGTATTTTTTGTATTATTTTTTTTTTCTCTGATCTTCCAGTATAAATGTTATGTTTCCTTTGCGCGCTAGCACTATTCTTGTTCTTATAAGTGGTGACCTGTATTTGGCCTATCTGTTTATATCTTTGTATGTTTTTACGTTTAGCCAGGCAGTTTGGTCATCCAAATAAAATAAAATAAACGACTGAACGGACCTTGATGAAATTTGATAATTACGAGTATTTACAGTATTTCGCTAGGCAGGTTTTTAGATCCTGTTTTCTGAATAAACGCCAATAAAATCGCAGGTAACAGCTAGTGTATGTAAATGTAGATGTTGGTGGTCTGCAAGCCTGGAGACGGCTGACGCTGCAAGCTCCACCGCTAGCGAATCGCTGACAGCCGCCGGCTCCCGGCTCTGAGGTAAATGGACAGAATAGAATTAGAGATAGCACTCGCTCTATCTGATGTTCTATCGGAAACTATACATATACTAGCGTTTGTTAGAATTTCGACTCTATTTGAAAGGCAGGTAAGTAAGGTAAGTGTAGAAACACTCTCAAAGAAGTAGGTAGGTACTAGTAAAGAAGTAGTGACCGTTGTGGGCAGTGAAGTTAATTCAACTTCTAATGCTCAACTACTATATTTTTGTCAATTTGTTAAGTGGGTTTTAATATGATAATATTTATACATATATTTTTATTTATTAATGATTAAACAAACTGTACCATTAGAATACGGAAAAAGTATTTTGTGTGTCCCTCGATATTTTGAATTACGCTTCGTGATGACGTATAGTTTCGGCACACATCAAAAATTTGCTTTTATCCCATTGTATGCCGGATTTGGCTCAAAAAAAATTTTTTTTCAATAATATTTTCCTGTCTCGTCCTATTTTCTGTTTTCTGATGGGGTTATATTTTTTTAATCGTTGCATAATAATGGTTATTTTTTTGAGATTTTTTACGAAACAGAAAAATAAACTTTTCTTCAGTATATACAACACAATCTAAGGTCTAAGGCATCAAGAGGCACACACAAACACATGTCTGCATTTCCTTCGTTGTTAGTTTTTTTGTTGAAAATGTGTATTTTTCAAAACAAGCTTTTAAGAAATGTTCACCTGAAAAATGATGATGATGATGTTAATTAGCAGAAACGTGAGCTAATCAAAAACATTAAAATTAACTTAAAAACTACCAGGGGGCTTTTTTCGTTTTGGCTCCATAAATTTTAATAAAGCGTTTTCTAGTGAAAAAAATAAAATGAAGAATAAAGTGGTGAAGAAAAGGAATAAAAGAGGAGTGATCGAAGAGTGAATGATGATAAAACTTAGCTTAGTCCATAAAGAGCGCTAGAGCTGGTTCACACTCGAGCAGTGAACTAACAACATGAAACTAAACTAACACTTACTGACGCTCCTGAGAGATTTAACAGACAACATGTCCAATAACAGACATCTGGGTTTCAATAACAAACAACTTTAGGGTGGGAACCGCTGGGAGATTAGATTACTTGTGGGGATTTTCTTGATTACTTTGTTTTAAGTCTTGGAAATTAATAGCAGTGTGTCGCAAAATTGACATAATTAAAGACAAAGTACACCAAAAGATGGTAGGAGGAGATTTACACCAATGCAATTTTTTTTAGTTTGTTTTTTCATATGTTTCGTCCTCTCTTTTAGTCATTATATAAATTTGCTCGTTCAAAGTCAAAGTCAAAGTCAAAATGTTTTATTCAATTTAGGTATCAAAGATACACTTATGAACGTCAAAGTTATTTAAATAGACTCGACCGCCTTGTTCGGATAAAGAGCCTCTACTCAGAAGAACAGGCAAGAAACTGTTCGTTTACTTCTCTTGGTTTTTGATGTGATGTAAGACGTAGAGCATCTGCGTTCGATTCTAATTTTTTATAAGCACTATACAGCACGACCGCGCGATCGTCGCGCGAACTGTTAATGCGACCAGTGGCCATTGCGCGGTCGCCCGTTTGACTCGAGCATCGCGCGAGCGTCAGTTAGGAAACCCGTTCAGAAACAATGTTTGATTTTATCGTGCATTCGCCAGTTTGCTCGAAGACAGCGCGGTCGCGTTGTATTAGGACGTCTTATGCGCACGCCCTGTACGACCGACGAACCGTTACGTAGCGTAATTAGAATCAACGTCGTCTCCTGACCTACGGCGAGCAACATCTAAGATTTGTTGTCACAGCGGATTCCGGGCAGCCGCTGTAAATCCACATTTGCTCCGGAACACTGTTTTATATACGACGTCGGTGCACCCACATTATTATTACTGTACGATGGACATAGAGTAAAACCATCGAATAAGGTACAGACGCGTCATTAAAAAAATAATGCCTAATTTCTCAAAATTAGAAATGTCACTTAAAGCAAAATAAACAAATCATTGTTTATACGTTTTTATAATTTCCTATAACTCAAACAATTAATTAAGCAAAAACATATTTTTTTAATGATCATAAATGCATTATTGGTTTTCAGTATTAAGAATTATCAAAAATATTTTATTTGCTGTTTAGATAATAATAATGTTTCGAATACAGCTTTTCAGAAATAAACTTCTGATGCAGTGCTCTCTATCTTCTTTTCTTTACTTCATAGAGCACTGCACTGGCGCACCACCGACCTATTTTAAAACCGTAAACGGACGTACAGCAATTGCTCTATCATTGCAGTTCGATATCCCAGCAGACAAAGGCGTACGTGAGCCTTCTGCACAATTTCCTCTGTGGCGTAGGTTATGAATTTTTCATGGTGCGAGTTGGGCCCATGTGTGAACGTCGGTAATGCGCACGCTGTTGTTTTGGACATACTGGCTGCTCTGCACTGCATGCTCTATGATGATAGTGTGTTTGATGCGAATTTGTAATAAAGTAGTGCTGTGGCTGGACGCTTATGGAGTGAGATAATATTGGTCAGGGCAATTATTCTCTTAGATAAAGATGATATTACAATATACGCTGCTGATAGCAACTGTGAGTTGCCCAAGGATGAGTAAGGAACAATACACTGCATCAGCCGTCGACCGCAACGGGACTACTGTTTTGTACCTATGTATTGTCTATGTAGTTGACTGCTAGGCTGACACTGCACTTAGCTTAGAGCCTGTAGTGGCAGTCTGCAGTGTACTGGTCGTCCTTTAGAAAAAACTAAGCAGTGTTTCCTAGATGACATAAATACGTTTGATGTTGACACTCTAAAAATGGCCTTTACTTATTTAAGATAGCACTATTTATGGCAAAATTAAATAGTTTTCGTTGTACAGGCCCAAAATTGTTTACAGGCTCCACTTTCAAAAACAAATAAGACAGATAACGAATAAAACTGGCAAAAGGTCTCAGAGTAAATGAAATGAGACGAATTAACAGTTATAAATGTTTTAATGTTATGTAAATAAAAATTAATGGCCGAAATGTATGACGCGCGTAACTGCACTAAATTACATTTTTCTTTCTTGCATTCGTTATTGTCAAGACAAGATTTGTATAACAGAAAATACTTCTTTTTTTTAATATGGTGGTACGAAGTTCGCCGGGATAGCTAGTAAATAATAATTATCTATATTATGATACCGAAAGTACCTTACAAAAATGAGTTTTTTTTTTTAAATTTTGGAACTACATCAACGGCCTTACCGCGAGTACCGATCAGACAAGACTGGGAGCGCGTTCGCTGCATGAAGTTTTAATTGCGTCACTCACGGGCCGAATCATTTTCGGCTTTTCTTTGACGAAATCGCTCGGGCTTTTACGGTTTATTGAACCATTTGCATTGTTTAACGTTTTTGTATCTTTTTAATGATTTTTTCAAGGAACACACACGTTACTTTAAGAAACAATTCACTGGCAACAACATCTTTGAGTAATCGGTGAATATACATTTACATAAATAAAAGATTCCAAAAAATTTAGATTGTCCCCGTTTTTGGAAACCGTTTAATCATGAGCTGAAGATGAAACGGACTAATAATAAAATCCTGCTGTTATCTAGGTACGGACACAATCAATTTTTAAAGTTCATCATAGCTCCTATTACTATACTACCTCCTAAGTAATAAACGTAGTAAAGCTTCGAAATAGTTAGTGTTTTTTTCTTTATCTAATGAGTTAAAAAATTTAATTTAATAATTAACAATCTGTTTAAAATATTATCAAAGTAAGATACATATCTAATGTTGCCTACAATTTTTTTTTTTTTCTCTGTGTTTGTTAAATCCGTACTTACTAGTTATACTCGACTAACATCTTAGTTCGAGCATTGGGATACTCTGAAAACCAGCTCTGCGTAGGCTGGCCAGCCTCTGCAGTACATTGCTCAGAGTATTCCAATTGCCAAACTAAAATTGTTGCTTGTTATTTATTTTTGTTTGATGATTTGTCTTTTTTATTTTTTTAGTTTTGGCAATAAATACCTTTTTATTTATTTATTTATTTAAATATGGCAAAAATGACTATTCCGCGGCCATATAACGTTTTTTTTTTTTTTACTAAGCTACCAGCTTCAACTTGGGCAAATGCAAGTGAGGCAATTGCGTCTTTCGAGAATTACTAACAAACCCTTCACAAGTTAGTCGCCACCTAAATCTTTTTTCTATCTTTAGTTACAATAATCTGTACAAGATGGCGTTAGTAGTCTAATTTGTGAAGGGTTTGTCAGTAATTCTCGAAAGACGCTATTGCCCCGCAGACGCATTTTTTCATTTTTTTTTATATTCTCTTAAAAAATTTTGTACAAAAAAATATTGAGGTGTTGCACCAAAAAACCAAGTGGTTTGTCTTGGTGCTCACATCCACCACTCGACTCAACTAAAAAAAATACAAATCAAATAAAAGTGTTATACACTAATTACACATTTACACTACCTATTGACCCTATATGTTTTAGGATTTAGCTCTTTGGTATGAACGGCAACAATCTATGTTCAAAACCCGCGGTATTCAACACAGATTGTTATTATTCATTTATAGAGTAGGTCTCTACAATACCTATACAACTGTACTATTCCCCAGCGATAATTCCGAAACCCAATCAATGTTTATTAATTACTCCCTAGCACAATATGTCAATGTAGTTACATGTAATTCTAAGTCAAGTTTTAGCTTATTGAACTAAGTCTCTGTATCTTGAAGCACTTAATCAGAATCCCTGGGGGCCTACCATGACATCTGATTACATAATTATCATCATGGTAACGTTTTGTTTTCGACGCTGCGCGAGCATGGATCTTAGTGCACGGCGATACGATTCGCAGTCGCACAGCGTTGAAAACTAAACGTTACCATCATGACTTTAAGATGTAAGTAGGCCCCCTGAATATAAGCCGTGTTGCCATGTATCACCTTATCGCCGCAGATTACTTGCGAGCTGCTATGTACCAACGTCTCGTTTCAATTAACAGGGCACTACGGAGATCACCCTCTCCACACATTTAGGCTTACGAATCACGCAAGTTTCAAAGGAATATTATGTTAGTTGATTGAATCAGGCGTTACTTTGCGGAAGTTCATCTTCAAACTTGTTACTTGGACAATATCTAGTGTAATTCCGCTTTAAAGTATGTACTAGCTGCATTTATGTACTAGCTGCATTTATGTACTAGCTGCATCACTCGGTTTTACCAGCGGTCTCGCAGAAGTCGTTTTTTTTTCGGGATGAAGGGTACCCTATGTCTTTTTCTCTATCCCTGACAACGTACCGTGTTTGCAAAATTTCTTGGTGACCAGTTGAATAGGTAAAGCGTGAAAGCGTAACAAACAAACTTACTTTCTCTTTTACATTATTAAGGCTCGCATGCTAAACTGATTTTACCATACATAAAACAGCTTTAAATTGAGATTCATGACTGAGCGTTGTTTTAGCATACGGGCCTAAGTTAGGGTTAAGGTTTAGGAGTTAGCTACAAAAAAAGAAGAAAAAAATCTTTACTAATTGAAATGAGTATTACACCTACAGCTGATGCGGTCAGTAGTAAGAAGGATAAATACCTATGCTACGACTAAGGCGGATAGCACACTGCCGCCGCATCCCGCTGCAGTGTGCAGATAAACAAAATTTGAAATGTGTTATACAGCCATTTTTGTTTACAAATCGAGATTTTACAGTCAAAGTTGAGTCACTGTGTTTTATTTATTTATTTATTGAAAGGAAAACCAACAGCTGTTCAACAATAAACAAAATACACAAACAAAATAAAACAAATAAGCCTAAATACCCGTCTTAATATCGGTAGTACGCATGTCCTGGTAGTACCATAGATAAAAAAAACTTATAGACGCATTATATTGCATTTAGACTCTTAGTTCATCAACATTCATCATTACAGCTTTGCAAGGACACCGACCTACCCTACAACGAGGGTAATTGAACCATTACTCACCACGCTGACTCAGTGCGGATTGGTGGATGTAACAAGTTATTCAAATTATTAATTGCAGGACAATATATCGGTTTCCTGACGATGTTTTCCTTCACATAAAGAGCACGTGTCATATTTAAATGCACAAACTTTTCTGTAAGAGAAAAGTTCATAGGTGCACGGCCAGGATCGAACTCACGACCTCAGGATCGGAAGGCACGGTTCATCCCACTCGGCCAACACGGCTTCCAGGTAGAATACATAAGACATACAGAATCTTATTTACGGACTCCCAACCCCTACCAACCAACGCAAAGCCAAGCCTACTTGTAGAACGAAAGGCGTCCACTAATAAATCCATCTTGCTTCATCTAATTCCCTTCATCTGTGTCATAGGCCGCTACAGGGTGCACAGGGTGTTCTCATCTATAGGGGTTGTATAATAGGTATACAGGGTGTGTACAGGATGCAACAATAGCCGTATCTAGCCGCACTCGCGTTACAACAATGGGCGCATGGCGTGCCCCCGACTGGAGAGATAAGTGTTGATACCACAACACGAGGGGCTCAAAGATTTTCACAGAGGAACTGTTATCTTTCCTTGTATTATAGGTTACTAGATGCGCCCTGTGGTTTTACCCGCAGTTCAAAAGTAGCCTAAGTGTTAATACAGGGTATGAGCTACCTCCATGCCAAATTTCATTAAAAACCAACCATTCGTTTGAGCGTGAAGAAATAACAAACATACACACTTACACACTCACTAAGTTTCGGCTTAAAATATTAGTGTGCTAGGCTTTTTATAAATGGTTTATTTTGTTGAGCCCCAATTTGCACAGTGTTATATCAATTGTTATATTTATGCGATGATAGCCTAGATGGAGAGGGCTCACCTCTTAAACCAGAGAGTGCGAGATCGATTCCAGCCGAAGGACACTAATTTTTCTTAACATTTTTTATTTGTGAACATATACATGTAATATATGTATTTAATGTCACATAGCTGCTATATAAGTATGTAAGTGCTCGTCATGTCACATTTGGGGCTGAATACCGTCCGGCGAAGAGTGGGTGTTGTAATGCACCTCTGCCAAACCCTTTGGGGAAAATACGTGACGATATGTTATTGGTTACTTTCTATATTTCAAATCTTGCGACAGGTTTTTCAATTAATTTCTCTGGTTACATTATTTTAGTTGTAGTAATATATTTATTCTATAAAAAAAAATGCCCCTTAGTTTTTTTGCCTGTTCCTTTGAGTAGAGGCTCTTTATCCGAACAAGGCCGTCAAGTCTATTAAAAAAGAAAACTTTGACGTTCATAAGTGTATCTTTGATACCCAAATTGAATAAAAACATTTTGACTTTAACTTGGTTGATATTTCATTGAGACACCGTGTGTGCAGAAAACTTAAAAATAATAAGTATTTGCTTCTTGGGCTAGCTGCGCCATGTGTTTTAACGATTTTGCTCTATTCACTCTACAATTTTAAATATTGGATCGATCGAAGTTTCACATGAAAAAGGAATATCCGAAATTGCCCGTTATTATCCAAAATTACAGTCAATATTTCCCACACATTAAACTGCTATGTCACAAAATGTTTCTGTCAAATATTTTTTTAATATCCGATAATTTAGTTTAAACAAAATTACTTAGTACCTACTGATTTTTGCCGACTACAAAACTGAAAAAAAGGTTAAAAACATCAATGGACCATGATAATTTTAGTGAACATAAACTGGACAAAGAATGAAAAAAATATTAAAATCGACAGTGCTAGAAATATTTTCAACTCTGAATTAGCAGCTTGGTGGCAGGAACAGTGAAGAACAATTTTATTTTTGTTTTATTATGGAAACTGACGTGGTTATCACACATTATGATTTTATAAAACGGGAACTACTCATGTGCGAGTTAGTTTATTTTTTATTTTTTTTATATAGAACTAGCTGCGCCCCGCGGTTTCACCCGCTGTTAAAAAGTATCCTATGTGCTTTTCTAGACTATAATCTATCTCTGTGCCAAGTTTCATCGAGATCTATTCAGCCGTTCTGGCGTGAAAGAGTAACAAACATCCATCCATCCATCCATCCATCCATCCATCCATACATACAAACTTTCGCGTTTATAATATTAGTAGGATAGGTCGGCGTTTGACCACCAACTCGCCTGATGTTAAGCGACGTTGTGGCCTAAGATGGAGCACGACGACCTATAAGGTACTTATTCTCTCTAGCCTTGAAGTTTTGTAGAGTGAATAAGTACGGCAGTTGAGTGAGGCGCTGCAAGTGCACCACTGCTCAGACCCGTCTTCGGAACGGTTACACCGGACTACATCCCGAAACACGACTAGGTCATTTAACCCACCGGACCAAGCCATGCCGCTTGGTCCGGTGGGTGTTAACTAGCCACGGCCGAAGCCTCCCACCAGAGTTTGCTACCCGGTTAGCACTACCCGGGGACCACGTGTAGGGAATCAGAATAGAGTACACTCCTACGGACGTGGGTAGCTCAGCCCACTTAGTCAATTATTCCGACTGTAGTTTCAACTGCATTCAGCGGTCTTTAACTTTTGTCTTCACTTATTTATTTTATTTGTCTTTATTTTTTGTTTTATTTCCTGTTGAATTAAGTATATTCTATTCTATTTCTCTCTTCTTCAATACAGAAACTGAGAAACAACCGCAAAGTTAAGGGTAAATAGTAAGATGGGCGATGACGCGCCGTCCCGTGACCTTGTCAATGACGCCGAACCGCTGAACTTTACGGCCCGCAACGTTTTTATGCAAACTTTATAGCGACCCGCGATCTCGCGATACGCCGAGGACGCGGCCCGCGGATTATTTTATGACAGCTACAAAAAAGGATTATTTTCTTTGATAGCGTTTCTTTATATGTTTCTAGGGAACTTAAGATATTTAGTACGCATATACATTTATGGAGGATATGATTTCGCTAAAAGCCAAAAAAAGATAGCGAAACATCTGACTAATATCGTAAATGTGAAAGGTTGTGTGTACGTGTGAGTTTGTTATCATTCCTTGTAGCGGCTGAACAGAGTTTCATGGATGAAGGCAGGTGAAGGTTTGTTGTGCGAAAATGCACTTTCTATCGGCCAGGAGTAGGGTTACTATATCTCAGAATTTGGATTTCTAGTCTTTTTTCAGGATTACGGCTGGATTTTGGAAATCTCAGGAAAAATCTGGGTATTTTCAGAATCTTCAATAAAATAGAGTAGTTTTTAGATCGTTTTACTACCGCCCGCATTACTGCCACCCAAGATCCTCAGCTCACAAAGTTACTAATCATAAGTACGACTTATAACTGTTAGTAAAATTGTTTGAAATAAAAAACCGAAATTGCGACAGTTTTTCGACAAACTCTCAGTTTTTTTTTGGGATATCAAGTTGTTTCCGGACTTTTTAAATTTTTCATCACTACATAAACATCATCTTACCTTCAACATCATCACCTCTTCATCATCAACAATACCACAATCATTATAATAAATCTCAAAGAATTGAACGATAAAATTTAAATCTTCAAATACGAAGTCTTACGCTACTTCGGCTTACAACAAATGGCGAGCAAAAATCGCTGAAAGCCATTAATTATAACACTGTTATAAAAAACACTCTCAGAAGCGACTGCATTATTTTATCTTCCAAATCCAAACAAGGATGACAAATCCGACGCATAATCTCTGGAAATCCGAGCCGTGGCGTTAATATTCCCTTCGAGGAGATTTCTTGACTTTAAAGATAGAGCAGACGGGCTGCCGTTTCTTTGTCGTCACTCCATCATTTAATCTTCACTCTGAGTTTTTTTTTATAAGAAAAGTGTCTAACAGGCAGACAGATCGCCTGATTGTAAAAGGCGTGGTTTAATAATAGTCTCCGCCAGGTATGGTGTTCCGAGACTGAATTGGTCGCGTGTGTAACACGCAGTGACGTCAATCCATGCACAAGCAAGATCGGAGTAATTTACAAGTTCGAGAGAGACGATGACAATGACGAGTGACGTAGTCGGGTGTCAACTTCCCGAACGGAAGGCCTTGTTTTTTTGGATCATGGTGAACGGTAACCGTCGCCTATGGACACCTGCAACACTGTGCTGTTGATGCGCTATCAACTCGAAAAGACCCCGAAACCACCCTTTTTAAAAACGCTGCATGTCGTATCTCGGCGGACAAACCGTCTTGATTTCTTTATGAGGATACTATACCATGCTACACGATGTTATACGGTGGTTTCCTATCAAACATCGGAGTGTGATGTGGTTGCAACGCTTCACATTCTTCCTTACTTTCATAATCGCAGAGTAACTTGCTTCTTCTCCGAAGTGATTTTTTTTGAAGTGAAACTTCTAATGCGACTTTCAACAAGGTTGCGTTAAACGTTTAACGCTACCATGGCGGGGGTATGTAAGCACTGTTGCGTTAAACGTTGAAAGCTCCTGGGGAGGGGGTATTGAAAGAGACAGAGCGAGACCAAGCGTGAGCCCTTCCTATTTTCATTTCCACATTATGAAGTTTCACTTCTTCCGCGCGGAGAAACTCCACGCACTATTTTTTTATTTGCTACTGTTATTTAAACTATTCAAAAAACTGAGAGAGAATCTTTGTAGCATATCCATCCGGTGCCGCGCGCCACCACCATCCTTTTTTGTATATGTGTCCTCTATACATAATAATTTTATACTTCCTTCGTGTGCGGAAACTTAGACAAAATAAAAATAAGCTGGCGGCAGGTGGATATGCCTGCAGCTTCTATTGAAAAATATTTGAACCCATTTATATTATGGTTTCTAAAATAAAGCGACCCTGCGTCAATTATTCTAAAAATAGGTATCTAAACCTACTAAGGTAACCTACCTAAAAAGTACTACCTAGGCTATAACGAATTATTTTCTCTTTAAAGAAATTGAAAATCAATCCACAAGTCTCGACTATTTTCATCTGCAACTTGTAAATTCAAGTCCACCGGAACCCGGGCAAGCTCCGCCCGTGTGCCTCGGGGCCTGGCTTGTTTTTTTCAAAAAGATTAATGTAGTGCCACCGCGCGGACGCCTGGAGAATGTCGGCTGGCTTCTTATTGAACTGAAGGTGCGCTCCACGGAGATTTATAAACGTATTTATATTCAGAAAATGCTTAGTGAGCAGTTGAAATGGACGTTGGCTTAGCTTTTAGATCAGGCGCTTTATTGTGTAAGCGTATGGCAATGGTTGTCGCATGCCATCCCGCTCGTGCCAATTTACTCGTGTCATACAAGTGAGTGGAAAGGCACATGACCTTTGTGGGCACGGAATAGAGCTCCGGCAATAACTTAATTCGAATATTTTTGAAAGAACTAAAAATTTACTAAATTTGAGATTTCATCTATGTGCCAAAAACGGGAAAAGCAGTATTTCCATAGACATAATCTGTCACTGTTTCTGTTAATGTTTCTTACACTATTTCTTACAATGTTTCTTACACTATGTAAGAAACATTATGTGAGTTGTTTATATAATTGATTAAGCAACATAAGCTCTCCTCATATGTAATAACATCGCCATATTACAAGCATCCAAGTCGCGAAAATTCGCAAAAAAAACTTTAATCCTAAAAAAAAGTTGTAAATGAAAACCACTAGGCGCAACTAGGCTAAAAATAATACGTTACCAAAGCGCCGAACCATACGCAAAACGTTTACCCAATTAATCTGGTAACACCATCTCTCACCCCATTCCCTCGTGTTTTACAGCCCGTCAGACGTCAGGGCGCGATCTCAATACGGTTGCCATATCAAAGGAGCTAAATCCCACTTACGGAATAATTTCCAAGGAATTTCATATGAAGGAATTGTTTTCTTGAGGAAATACTGCGCTGCGCTGAGGTTTGGGAGTAATATTGGAGAGGGTAGACTTCGGATTTTGTAGTTGTTGTGTTTTAAGAAGACGAGTACTGGCTAGTTGATCTACGCTATGAGCGGCGAGCGCTTTAGTTGAGATACGTCACAAGCGCTACTGGTAAACTGTGATATGTATAGTGATTAGTATTAATTATTAATAAAAGCGTTTAATAATTAATAAAAGCGGTATAGTAATTAAGACTGCGGTTTGAATGTGCACGAGTGCTAACTATAGCCATAAAAAAAGAGAAAAAAGATTAGAAGCGCCTGTAGCAATTATATTTGCTTAGCGTAGCGCGCGTAGCCTAGCATCTACAGGGCTCGTAGCCTAGCAGTATTGTAGACTAATAGCGTAGCAGTGTTTGTAGCAATCGTAGTATAGCCTAACTGTAGCTCCTAGGGTAGTTTAACTGTAGCTCTCGTACTGAAGTCTAACTATGGCATAGCACGCTACGCCACGAGTACCAAAAATAGACTACGCTACGAGTACTACAGTTAAGCTGTGCTACGAATACTATAATATTATACTTCAGCACTAGCGGTACAGTTAGACTAGAAATAAGGATAGGATAGCTGTACAGAGATTTAGACTGACTAAGTCAAGAAAGTCATTTTTAGGCAACTGCGTTAGTTTTTACAATAAAATCCCGAAAAATATAACAGGGCTCACCGAGGGAAAATTCAAATCACATGTAAAAACTACATTAATGAAAAGAGGATATTATAAGGTTAAGAATTATTTAGAAGATAAAGATGTCTGGAGCCTTCCACTTCCGCCAAGTAGCCACTAATATTTATAGATATTACCTAGTTGTAAGCCAAAATTTGTGAGACTAATTTATTTATTATTTGAAAAAATAATGCCCCTCAGTTTCTTGCCTGTTCTTCTGAGTAGAGGCTTTTTATCCGAACAAGGCGGTCGAGTCTATTTAAATAACTTTGACGTTCATAAGTGTATCTTTGATACCTAAATTGAATAAAAACATTTTGACTTGACTTGACTTGACTATACTACGATTGCTATAGATGCTGCTACGCTACTAGTCTACGATACAGCTACGCTACGAGCCGTAACGATAGTAAGCTAAGCGCGCGACGCTATGCCAGTACAATTGCTACAAGCAGTTCTAAAGTCTTAGGGCCGCATTCTAAAACGACGCTCATTCATAAATTTCGATTTGAAACTAGTTTTAGTAAAGTGAAACTAGTTTTGAATCAAGATTTATCACTGAGCGTCGTTTAAGAAGACATCACAGTCACACCTCTGCCACTACTGTTTAAGTACTCTGAAATCTACCGTTCCATCGCGCGCCTATCGAGCATATTTCCTGCCGGGTATTAAATATACAAGTATATTCCAGAAGGAAATAATATCAGCCGTGTTAGAGCTCATTTGAAAGGGAAGTAGTACGCGATTTATGCAGTCCTACGGCGGAGAATTTAATCTGGTTTGCTTCGGAGTTTTTCCGTAGGTCGAGGGAGAAGGCAGAGCAAACTGCTATGGCTATACTATCTATCACTTTCCCACTAGTAAAGTTACTTATAAATGCGAAAGTACACATAACTTTCTTTCTTTTTTTTTCACTTTCTGTTAATTTTCATGTTCTGAACTCATTTTAATGAAATTGGAAGCATTACTAAATAGTGTAGAAGATGAATGTGGGATACTATTTACCTTGGAAACGTGAAAAACTAAAAACGTTGAATGAAACCACGGATACAAGTACTAGGTATAGTACTACGAGTACTATACTAGAGTAATCTTATTGCAATCACATTAATTAATAATAAACAAGGGGCAGGTTTGGCTGCAGTAATACTTAACTTTAGGGTCTTCTACCACTAAAAGCGACCAACTTAAGAAAAAAAGTTTGCGATTCGAGAAAGAAAATCGAATCTCAACAAAATGGTGGATCACGTGACTCGTTTCTTTTTATGGAGACTCGATTACTTTTCTTTTGAATTTTGCTAACTGATGTTCTAAGAGCTGTTCACTTTGACGGGTAGAGCTACACCCTAAAGTATTACTGCACCCAAAACCAGTACCTTGTATGCGTAAGGGTGCAAGATCTGTGATGGTACCTACTCAACACCGTAACTACTCGACTGATTAGGATTAAATTTTGTGGATGTAGCTTCCCAAATTAGTAAATACATTCAAAGTCAAAGTCAAAATGTTTATATTCAATTGGGTATCAAAGATACACTTATGAACGTCAAAGTTTTATAGACTCAACCGCCTTGTACCGAAAAAGAGCCACTACTCAGAAGAACAGGCAAGAAACTGAAAGACATTTTTTTTTTCAAAATTTTATTTCTATTCTAATATCATTTCTTATCCTAGAAATATTACCGTTGTCTTGTAGAATAGCGAGTAAAGCCGAAGTAGGTCGCTAGTACCCAAATAAGTAAGACTTCGCAACACATCTTTTCCCACTCGTATATAGTAAAAATACTCTGAACAAGGCACCTCCCCGTCATTTCCTTAGATGTAGGTAAACTACATAAATCTTTTAAATGTACCTATTTGGCCAACATAATCGAAATTCCGCGTAAAATATGGCCGCCGCTTGTGTTTTTAATTTCGTCCTTTCTTCATATTTAAGGCATGCACGTCGCAAACGATAAATAACCCGAGACAGCTTTATAACCTGTGCTTAACAAATCGCATCGTTAGCCGCCTTAACGAAATTAAAAGTGGCCCTTTATATAAATCAGAGGTAAATCAGTTGCTCTTACATTGTTATGTAAAAATATTGGTAAGAGAGAGCCCGGAAAAGTGTGTGGGTTCCGTAACATATACAGCAATAATGCAACTGGCTTGAGGGTACCGTTAGATTGTTGTTTTAAAGTTAAATTAAAAATATATTCGGTATTCGGAACACTTGCACACACGGTCGTCTGACCCCAAACTAAGCAACGCTTGTACTGTGGCAGCCAGAAACTGAGAACTTTAAAACAATAACCTAATCTGAGCCGTTATTTAAATAAAACAAGTTACAACAAACAAATAAAAATATAATAAGAAGCAAAAATAAAAGTGAAACCTAAGACCTTGTAAAAGGGTAAAACTGTGGAGCGTACCTACATAGTTGTTTTAATAAAAAGTGATTAAACCACAAAACTGATTAACGTAATTAACGTTTAGGTACAAATTTCGAGAATAATAGGAACCCAAAAATGGTAATTTTATGTCGGTCCATTGTAATAAAGCTTAAAGACTAATTCGCGGGAGAAAATATTTGGCAACTATAAAAACGTGGCCCAAAATTACAATGATAAACATTCAAGGGAAAAGTTCATTTTGGCTTTACGCTCATAAACGGCTTTAGAGACGGGTGGGTCAGCCTTTTGGTCGGATTCTCTATTCGGACTTTTTAACAATCAATTAGTCGAAACCCTAAAAAATAACTTTCTTCGGTTTTGACAAGACACGTAGCATATCATATGTGTATATAATTAATAAATAAAATAAAAAAGCCTTTTATTTCTTGCTTTACCATTACAAAATTTCAATACAGTGTGCGTCCAAAATTATTTACTTTTTAAATTTAAATTTATTTCCACGGTTTCAAACAACATACTTGTAATAATATTTAAAGAATTTGGAATTAATATTACATTACATTGGATATAATGCTAATTATTGATTCAGTTAGGATTTATATTTGTTAGCAAGAACCCTGTCAATGAAAGGTTCTCTCTGCCGCTCGCTGCCATTGGATACCTGCTACTTTTATGATATCATCTGCCCAGCGTGCATTTGGTCTTTCTCTATTCCTCTGACTTAGTAGACCTGCCCATGATGTTGTCTTTAAGGTCCAGCAGTCATCACTGACCCTCGCTACATGTCCAGCCCATCGCCATTTTAGCTTTTGTGAGTAGCTAAGAGCGTCAATGGCTTTAGTTTTCTGTCTTATAACTGTAGTGCGGATCTTTTGGATTTTCTTAATTTTCAAGATGCTTCTTTCCATACTCCTTTGGCAGGATATATATATATTTTTTAATTTTCTGGTAAATGTGTATGTATCGTAACTTAATAGGTCACGTCAGCTAGTAATTTAACTTTACACTTTTACCACATTAAATGACATCAAAATTTAATGATGGCTTTGCGGATGCTTAACACCTAAACCCACCCTGAATTCCCGTACTACAATCATATTGGCAAAAGAGGCGGGGCGTATCGGTGCGTACGGCTGCCATCTCTCTTGATGTTGAGCAGCGATGCGGTCATCGATGGGACGTGCTCTACTACTATCCTTGAACACACCGATTCACTCAACTTGAAAACATTGAGATTCACACCATCGCAGGTGATTATAACTGTACCGACACTCCACCCCACCGAATTATCTCACAATAAAAAGGATTCGTTTTGTTTTTAAGCTGCAAACAATATTTAATTTCATTTTATCCATTTTTTTTTATCAATTTAATTCATGTTATGTAACACCGGAGGCATCAAAGATGCCTCTACCACTTCAAGAACTTCATGTTGTGGTTACTCAGAAATAAAAATAAAAACTTCACCCGATACATTTATGACGTTTAACAAAATTAAATAACCATCTTAAGGGTAATCTGTGTAGAATCGCACTAACAGTATAAATACGAAAATGTGTGAGTTGTTTGTGTTTGTTTGTTACTTCTTCACGCTGAAACGGATAGACAGATTTGGATGACATTCGGAAATGAGATAACTTGTGTTCTAAATTAACAAATTTCTTAATTAACTTTTTAATGGTGACTAACACCACGAGGCGTTGGTACGACCAACGCCTCGTGGCAAACAACAACCTCGCAACAGTAAAACGTGGTACAAACCGCATGCAGCATACTGCAGCGCAGCACAGTCCAGCGCAACTTATGATAACGTGTGGAATATTTAGAGATATGACACACCAAACTCACGATGCTATGCAGCGCTACACAACTACGCTCATCACGTTTGGTGTGACATTTCTCATAATAATATATTTCATATATTACAACGTCGTAAGGTGCGCTGCGCCGTACTGCGCTGCGCTGTACTGCGCTGCATGGTGTTTGACCCACGCCTAAACGTTCTATATTTCTGTAAAGATTAGATGCACAATTCGCCCATACTCCGTCCTCGCCCACATTCACTACATCACTAGTTTTGATTAAAAATTCCATTTCATCCCGCAGTTCACGGGCGAATTTATGAAAAGTCAATATTGGACAACCATCAATTTGATAAGCTTTGCGCTATGTAAATATCTAGCTGCTGAAGCATGCCTGGAAATTGATTCCTGAAAACGCTATATCGTTTCGTAATATAACAGTGTCTATCGATTTTTGTAGTAAATCACAAATCTTTAACAGTCGCGTAAAAAACTAGATTTCTAATTAAGTTTTTTTTTTAAATCAAATTCTACGGCCATTGGTCATTTTGTCACCTTCTTAATAGCTAAGAAGCAATGACAAATTTATTGTTTTTGAACTATCGACTGCTTTGGTGTCTCAGTTGGTAGTGAACCTGCCTTCTGAGCTTGAGGGCGTGGGTTCTATTCCCACCTATGGCAAACATTCGTCTGATTAACATTTGTGTTTGTTCTATTTTTAGGTGTTAAATAAATTAAATATTTTATTGAAATTATATTTGAATTTACATTTAAGTATATTTTCAATAAAATATATTTAATGTCAAAAATTTGCTTAATTTGGGGTCCGACAATCGTGTGTGCAAAAATGTCCCGAACGTTTTTATTCCGAAAATGTACTATCTGACTCCCTCTAACAAATAACAATATAACATGCACTTTACGTGTAAAATGTAGTCTATTTTTGCATACCCTCAACAACGCATTACACGAAACTTATTTATTAACCATAATTATTATAAATACGTCTCATAATATTAAATGAACGCCATATTAAATATCATTAAAATTAAATCCAGTAAGGATCCTCGACGTAAGTAACTTACACGAGTTCAAAGTTTTTCACTTAATTAAAAAGTCAATTATGAATGTTTCACGTTGCTTGGAGCCACTGAGCACTTTGTAAAAGTAATAAATCATAAAAATACTGTATTAAAATTGGATGGTCCAAGAGTTAGGGTCCGCTGGGAATTTCTAAGATTTTATGGAGCAAACGTTGTAACTGAGTCTTAAGTAAACCTTGATGGCACAGGTTTTACTCTATAGATACCGCATTATCAAAATACTAATACCCCAAACTAAGCAAAGCTTGTACTATGGCGGCCAGAGACTGATATACATACTTAGATATTTCTAAAAACATATTATAAATAAATATATGTAAATATACACCCAGGCATAGAACAAACACAATTTAGCTTCAATTGTGTGTTTGTTTGTTACCCGAATATGCAAGGAGGGTTATGTTTTACGAGTGTATGTATTTTTCTTGTTTTTTTCTTTCAAATCTCCACATATTCTTTTCAACTACTTGTACTGAACCGATTCTCACGAAACTTCGCACGCTCATGTAGTTCCCGTCACAATGCGGCATCATAAGATTAAAATGGTTTATCTTAATAGTTTAAGTGCTGCTTCTCCTATATTGGTATGGCGTTTTAATTTTACTGCTTCACATTGCTTTTTGGGTGTTCTACCGTGCTTACCATTACGGTGAACGGGCTACGGCAATTATTTTGCATGTTGTTTGTTTCTTTGTTACACTCTCACGCCTTAACTACTCAACTGATCATCATGAAATTTGCATTATCACCATATACACGTTGTTAGGGGTACAAAAAAGAACATAAGATACTTTTTAACCGCGGGGCGCAGGTCGTTTGGTATAAGTATGATACAAATTATTTTTTAACAATTTCAATCGCATGATTAATTAATCACACAGAAGCCTGTCTGATAGGTAGCTTATGTTAAGAAGGATTACCGAGGAATCCCTCAAGTAACACACACTGCTCAATTTCACTAGGTATCTAGCACAAAGCTGGTGGGTACGCCGTAATCATGTAAAATTCATTAAATGACAAAGGTTTTAATCGCGTAAGCTGTAAATTTGTAAAGACTTCATTTGCGTTGGATTGGTATACTGATCGTTGTGATTGATTAAGGATTTAAATAAAAATACACTTTATTGGACTTTTAGCAAAAAACAAAACTATTTGCTGTCTCTGCGTATAATCAGAGAAATGATAATGGTGTTGATTTATTTGTACCGCTCTCTGAACTAAAATCTGATTATTTCAAAATGTAAAATAAGGATGACAAAAGTTCTGAAGCTGTTTTAGTCCCCCTAATTCTAACTTACATCACATCACACTAATACTATAAAGGCGAAAGTTTGTAAGTGTGTGTGTTAGTGTGTAAGTGTGTATGTTTGTTAGTTCTTCATGCTCAAACGGCTGAACCTATTTAAATGAAATTTGGTATGGAGGTGGCTCAAACTCTGGATTAACACATAGGCTACTTTTTATCCCTTAAAAATGTAATTATACACCAGTAACGTATACTTTTTACACGCGGGTAGCACCGCGGGGCGCAGCTAGTATAATAATATAAATTCGAAAGTGAGTTTGTTAATTTGTTTGTTTGTAACGCTTTCACGTCTCAACTACTCAACCAATCGTCTTGAAATTTTGCATACATATTGTCTGGGGTATAGAAAATGACATAGGGTACTTTTTATCCCGAAAAAATAAACCCTTCCTGTGGGACCGCGGGTGAAACCGCGGGACGCAACTAGTAAAATAATAAAACAATGGAGGTTCTGTTTCTTTGGAATGTCGAGTGACACCATAAAGCTCAACTAGTTTATAAAATGGCAGAAACGATAAGTTATCAGGAAATTACTGTAAACCCATCATCTCAAAACTCCATCATTTTGACATTACGCCCGTAAAAAGAGCCTTTAAAATCCCATCATTGTATTTCATATACCACAGTCACTGTAATTTGTAACGACGTAAATATCCGGCAGTAAACTCAAAGCTCAAAGATCATCAAGTCCAGGCCCAATCGATAGCCGTGGCTAAATAAAAACGACGTAAAGGTCAGAGGAAGTTCAAACACAAATTCTGAACACAAACAACGGAGTTGTCGGAATAATCCTCGGGATTTGTCTCGACTTCACCAATAAGCAGATTAATGTACTTGTCAAGAATGACGCGATGGAATTGTCAAATTTTCCGACGTGAATCGAGCAACGGCTGTTAGCTGAAGGGATTTGTAGGAAGATAACAACAAACTTATCGATACGATCAATAGTATTGATTCGACCCACTCTTCGACTTCGACTTCGGGTAACTCTACATATATAATATTTTGCATTGAATTTCATAATGCATATTTTGAAAAAGCAAGAAGAACAGTAACAATATTATAAACCAGGGGCCTTCTTTCTAAGCGGCTTAGGTTTAAGGCCCCATGCCATTACGATCAGACTAAACGTAATGGTCATGGTCATCGCTTGTCATCCCGCTCGTACCAACTACTCGCGTCACATGAGTGAGTGTGAGGGCACACGATGTCCATTGCTTGTAAAGTAAGAGGGCCGGTATATGGATGATGTCTGTTTCCAAGACAGTACCCAGAAGTGCCGTAAAGATTCTAGCACGTTCACAGCAAATGACTTTCAAAAAAAACAAACAAAAAAACAGCAAAAGGCTTTCGACAGGGTTTGGCATGACAGCCTTATCAGCAAGCTCACTTCATTTGGCTTGTCCGCTGGGTTTGTTGCGTGGATTTCGGATTTTCTGAGGGGTCGATCCATTCGAGTTGTCGTTGATGGCTGCTCGTCTGATCGAATGGATATAAATGCCGGGGTTCCTCAGGGGTCGGTGCTTTCTGCGACACTCTTCTTGCTGCACATTAATGATCTGCTTAAGCCCGGTACCTTTGGGTATGCAGACGACAGCACTGTTGTGGAAAGCTATAAATCTAACGCGCAGTCTAATGGACCTCAAATCCAGTCTCTGAGGGCTGACATGGTTGAGCGCTTGAACTTGTCCCTCCAGGCAGTCTCCAGTTGGGGCGATGCCAACCTGGTCAAGTTCAATGCGGCTAAGACCCAGGCGTGTCTGTTTTCCGCAAAAAGGAGGCCTTTCGAACTGGTTCCTACTTTCCAAGGTGTATCCATCCCGATCAATAACCACCTTGAGCTTTTAGGAGTTTCTTTGACTTCCACCCTCAACTTCGGCTCCTATATTGAGGCTAAGGCTCAATTAGCTGCTAAAAAGCTGGGTGTCCTCTCGAAGGTGCGACGGTACTTCACGCCGGAACAGTTGCTTTCATTATAAAGGCACAGGTTCGGTCGTGCATGGAGTACTGTTCGCACCTTTGGGATGGATCGGCCAAGTACCAGCTCGAGGCGTTAGAGTCCATCGAGAAACGTGCGAAGAAGCTCATTGGCAACGACTCCCTTGTCCTGGCCAAACTTCAAAGTTTGGATCATCGGCGCAAGGTTGCTAGTCTATCGGTTTTTTATCGGATACATTTCGGGGAGTGTGCATCTGGTTTGCATGACCTTATTCTCCCTAGCCCGTTCTTCTATAAAACAACCAAGAGTACGAAAAAGCGGCATCGTTTTATGGTTGACATACCTACAACACGCACGAAACGCTTTGGTTCCTCATTTCTCATACGGACCGCTAGAGTGTGGAATGCTCTGCCAGACTGTGTGTTCCCTGACACTTATAATCTGGGTGTCTTCAAGTCTCGAGTGAATCGGTTTCTTCTAGGCAAGCGTGCTCCATCGTAGGCCGCATCACTGCTTATCATCAGGCATGTTGGCGGCCAAACGCAAGCCTATTATGTAATAAAAAAAAAAAAAAAAAAAAAAAATGGTTGGGACGATACTACTTATATCCAACAGTTAACGAAATACTATGATTTACAGTTACATTTAATTTAAAATTATTGTCTAATCTGCAAAATGGCGTTGTGAAGTATTTAGTAGTTATACCTATGACCCGAATAAATGAATTGAACTGAATTGCATTGATAAACCAGTTACGCAAAACTTATAGTATCGTTAACACAAAGAAATCTAAGCAAAGTCCCAAATTCATAAACCAGTTACGCAAAACTTATAGTAGTATTTTCGTTAGCACAACTAAGCAAAGTCCCAAATTCTTCAAACACCGCAAAAAGTCCTGAAACAAGATTTGAAAGCCTCCAACTCTATAAATAAACCCCAGCATTTAAGCGGAGAGATAAAAAAACGCGGCCGTCCATAAAGCAGACGACACAATACATTTGGCGACGGCAATAAATCGACTCGAGGAGATATTAAATATTCGTTAAGACGTTCCTACTTCGACATTAATAATAATATTGGGAGCGGTGAAACCTTGTACGTTTTACCTGGATGTAGGGGCGTGTGTTACACCGAACTAGCTTACTACCGTTTGGAATACATACCTGCTAACTAGGTGCGTCCCAAGGTGTTGCCCGCAGTAGAAAAGTAGCCTATCTGTGAATCCAGAGCATAAACTATCACCGTTACGAATTCCACCCCAATTCCGTCGTGCCGTTTGAATTTTAAGAAAAAACAAACAAACACATACACACACACATACACAAATTTTCGCCTTTATAATAAAAGCAAGAAGCCCCGGTTCGGCGCCAAACTCTGTGCTTTTTTACTATTTAAGACAACTGCCTATTTAAACTTAGATAACTAGTGTTTCCTTGAGCTTATGACCTCACGAATTCCATATCTCCACCCAAAAACCCAAATACTGAATTTACAAAAAAAAACTATGTGATGCCTGCTCACATAATATCACGAGAATCGGTTGAGAAATGCGACTTGTACAGGAGGACATCTGTACAGACGTCGAACATACGAAAGCATTTTTATGGAAGCTGAAAGTGAAACGCTTCGTTCGCGCTTCTCACTCGGTCGGTCAATAATAATATATCGAAGACTTACTATTTTTTTTCGTTCTGATATGTTTTATAACACTATTCATTAAATGACAGTACCCCAATACATACCCCATGATGGGCACGCATGATTAAATTTAATTACTCACGGCACTGCACTCGACAGCAAATTAATGTAACACAGGAACGACATCTTATATACATACCTACGTTTTAATAGCAAATACTGGTATACTTTATCTGAAACGATTTATTATTTTGAGTTTATTTATATTTGTATAAAATCTCTATTGTCCTTCATCTACGTAATAAAAGTCAAAGTCAAAGTCAAAATATTTTTATTCAATTTAGGTATCAAAGATACACATAGGAACGTCAAAGTTATTTAAATAGACTCGACCGCCTTGTTCGGATAAAGAGCCTCTACTCAGAAGAACAGGCAAGAAACTGAGGGGCATTATTTTTTCAAATAATAAATAAATTACAGTCTCACAAATTTTGGCTTACAACTAGGTAATATCTATAAATACTAGTGGCTACTTGGCGGAAGTGGCAGACATCTTTATCTTCTACATAATTCTTAACCTTATAATATTCTTCCTCTTTTCATTGATGTAGTACGCACAGTCACTATCACTATGTACCAACTATGAACTAACCGCGTCTGTTAATTTTTTTCCAAAAAATGTCTGTCCCCTCTCATTGTCCCGTTATGAAACGTAGCACCGTTGATAAAAATTACATCCGGCCAGTCATCCCCAAAGTGCTAATCGTGGTCAAACGAGGCGTCAAAAATTCGCCGCTCCCCAACTTTGGCGGGTCCCATTAGAAAAGTTCGTTACGATGTAACCGCCGCCCGTATATTAAGTGGTCATAAATTGCCCTGTCTTCGGGGATGATTCCAGCCGTTTCACTTAACCTTTTTACGTATTATTCGCGGGGTTTCACCATCTAATGTAATGCGGTGACGTACAGACAGATCGTAATGTTCATTACGTCTTTCGTCTGCTCGGTGTTCGGTGTTGTTTTCACGTTGACCTACTTTTTTGTTCAATTTTAATCTAAGAGAAATGAGAGAGGCTGTTACGGGATTGGAATTTGGGAATTGATTAAAAGAGGATGCTTGGACATAAGCCCCTCTCACAGTATTCGTCTTCGCTCTGTTTGTGATGAAAGTGTAGATTATGTAGAGCTTAATGTCTCTCAAAGGCTTTACAGTCGAACTTAATTCTAATTAGGTAGGTACATATTTTGTGAAGTTGTTTACGAAAAACCTTTTGCGATTAATCTTGACAGCTCTGATTTATTAGCGAAAATGACAATACTTTGTCCCATCAAATAGCTATTACTCATGATCCAAAAATACAAGGTCTAGCATTCCGGGAGCAAACACATAATGACGTCACTCGTCATCGTCATTCGTCTCTTTCGCACTATTTGTAAATGACTTAATTCGGTCTTGCTTTAGCATCGATTGACGTCACCACGTGTTGCCACCGTGGTCGGAATGCTTTACCTGGCGGAGTATATTATTATACCATGCTATTACTATAGAATCGATGTCCCTATTAGAAAAAAGATAAAAGAGATCCAAACACAACAAGAAGTGGTCACGAGTCAACATTAAAACCTAAAAACTACTAGCTACTAACCTACCAACTAGTAACTATACTGTAGTAGGTTTGTGCGTATGCCTCGAGCACTCATGCTCACCGTCGGAGGCACCTTCTTGCGGCGGCGTCGTGTGTCGGGTCGTTTTCTTCCCTCAAGTATGGTTGAGGAGAGCGATGGCTGGCACATGCGTCATACTCGTGATCGGGTGCTGCTTGCGGGTCGCTGGTCTGCTCGAGCCATACGCATAAATGTACAACTAAGTTCAAAGTTTCTTTTAAATTATTCTCTTCAAGTACTGCACATGTATAAATTTATTTAAATTAGTTAATAATATAAGAAAACATTATAACAAAAATCACGGACCACAGAGTCTGTGGAGAAGTAGTTTAAATAAAATAAAATAAAAAACTATACTGTAGTGGTAGCCTACTAAACTAGTGGCTCTTTAAGCTGCAGAGCTCGCGGCCGACAAATATACACACTTACATAACGTTACTTAGTGACATCTTTCATTAGTATACTTACAGTATACTTAGTCACAAACCCATATGAGTTGCTACAGTCAAATCACAGGCTCTTGATGTGATGACAGAAGTCTAGCATAGCTGTACATTTCCAAGCCTATTTACGATTCTCCGCCTGCTCTCAGATTTCGTTACCTATATATTTGTGCTGTTCTTCTCAAACAGATTGTATTTAACGTTAGGTATGAGTTGTTTTCAAGCTGACCTACTTTTTATGCTGATATTCAAGACGTTTTATGAGTTGTTTGGAAATTCAATATTCGTTTGAAGGACTCGAGACGATCGTTCGGATTCTGTATTTATTTTCTGGTCTTGTTGGATTTTCCGGAGTGAAACTAATAGTACCTATCAGTAAAGATGACGGTCAAACGTGAGCCTATCTTTAAATAAAAAAAAGTATTATTACGAGTATATTATTACAAATATACACTGGGTATATAATAATTATAAATACGAAATTTTGTATGAGGGTGTGTTTGATTACACTTAGCTCCGTAATGAATGACCAACGTATGAGGATATAATTATGTATGGAAGAAGCTTATATACTTTACATAAATATGTAGGATAGGTTTTTATCACTATCACTACATAGTATAAAACAAAGTCGCTTTCTCTGTCCCTATGTCCCTTTGTATGCTTAAATCTTTACAACTACGCAACGGATTTTGAAGCGGTTTTTTTTTTATAGATAGAGTGATTCAAGAGGAAGGTTTATATGTAATGTATGTAATAATATCCATTAAATAGTGGAGAAATACTGTTATTTTTGAGGTTTCTAATGTGATGTTAGTAGGCTATATATGTTATACCCATGCGAAGCCAGAGCAGGCCCCTATGTTTTTATATACAACGTTCACAGTTTTTCTGTAGTGCATTTAGTATCAGCATTGCACCCGTGCGAAGCTGGGGTGGGTCGCTAGTATATAATAATAATAGCCTAGTTGGAGAAGGCCCGCCTCTCAAGCCAGAGGGAGCGTGTTCAATGCCAGCCGACGGCACGCACCAATTTGTTTATTATGTGAATATATGTGCTTCTTGTTTGTCATCTGCTACAGGACTGGAGCCTGACATATGGCGGAAAGCTCGCCAGTCTTGTCACATTTGGGACTGAATATCGTCCGGCGAAGTGTGGGTGGTCACTTCCGCCAGCCCTTTCTGGAGAATGGCTTGGCGATATGTTATGTAATGTTTTCAAATATAAGCTCCTTTAATTCCAAAAAAAATAACGGTTCTTTTAGTATAAGTACATGGTAAAAGTAATCCACTTTAATACCTTGCAAAAAGTCGGAGAAAGCCGTCAACAATATAAACATTTTTTTTGTCAATGATGCGGATTCTACAAGTAAGCTAAATCAACAAGAACGTAGCTCCCAAGTGTTGCCGTCAAACATGTCATTTATTTTCCCTGGACCATTTGTAACTCAAAAGTGGTCAGCATTTCACATTTCTGAAAAGAAATATTTTCGCGTCGAGTGTATGGCCGAATCAAAGGCTTCACCTGCCCGAGAGATGACAAACATTTTCTATTTCTGGCTAAACAAGTACCATTAATCTGAGACCTTGTCAAGAGCAGTCCAGGAAGTGATAAAATGGCGCTGGGCAGCTATTGGAAAAGTAGGTATGAAAGTAAACGTCACGTCGCCTAAAAAGACAACTAAAAACTGGAAACTGAGTTGAGAATAGACACTCGTAAATAACAATCCTAGTGTAAACTGCAGCTCAACTTCGGGTATCGGCGAATCTAATGTAATTATTTACTTGCCAATTTCAAAGTAGGTCCAGCTTTTCATTCCGTTAAAGGTATCATGCAAAGATTCAATTACATATATTATACTATAAATCAACCACAAAAGTTACTCTCCATCTGTATTCTGGACAGTAAGTCGTTAAAAACCAGTGCGAAATTGCACTGTGAAATAAATAACTTGAGTTTAAGCTCGATTAATTATTTACTACGAACAACTATCAAATCCAAGACATTTTGAAGAAAGGTCAAGAGTACCCGTAATCGACGAGCATGTAGAAAAAGACTCATGGAAGTAGAAGAAGCGAAAGATGTATGCCAGGATCGTAGCAAGTGGTCTCTGCCTGCCGTTACGGGAAAAAGGTATGACAATAATACTTGTATGTAAGTATGTATAATAATATACTCCGCCAGGTAAAGCATTCCGGTCACGTGGGCAACACGTAGTGAAGTCAATCGATGCTTAAGCAAGACCGGATTAAGACATTTACAAATAGTTCGAAAGAGTACGGATGACGACGACGAGTGACGTCATTACGTGTTTGCTTCTGGAATGTTGGAACCTTGTTTTTTTGCATCATGGTATGTACTAGCAGCGCCCCGTGGTGCTACCCGCGGTTAAAAAGTATGTCATGTGCTGACTATAATCTATCCCTGAGCCAAATTACATCCAGATCCGTTCAGCGGTTCTGGCGTGATTGAGTAACAAACATCCTTACTTCCACCTATCCAAACTTTTGCATTTACAATACTTGCTGTTACCCGTGCCTTTTTTCGCGTTTATTCAAAAAATAGTTTCCAAAAACCTTTCTCGTGAAATACTGTAACTAACAAATTTCATAAAAACCCGTTGAGCTGTTTAGCCGTGAAAAGCCTAGAAAAAGACAGAGTTACTTTCGTGTTCGATTTCATAATATTAGTGTGGAAGTATGGATTAGAGAAATCACTAAACAACAGTCATCTAAAACTTACTCGTACCAGCCCCATCAAGCAGCATCTTACCGCTCTTATTTTCACCACAAGGCCTTAAAACGTCGCTTTCAGGGTTAAAAGACACTCGGCTCGATTGAATTCTTCAAAAGAGTCTTTTCGGTCCACAAGTGCACTGGACGTTTCATTAATGGTGGAGCCGGCTGGAGCCGGACGGACTTTCTCAAAGGAATATGGTGCCGTTTATGTTTTGTCGGTTTACACGGGGCCAGTTTGAGATCGGGCTGAAGCGGGTTTCTTAAAACCGGTCTAAATCAGTTGTTAGTTTTGTAAATAGAATCTTTGATGCTAACGGACTTCTCTTTTTTAACCGACTTCAAAAAAGGAGGAAGTTCTCAATTCGTCTGTGTTTTTTTTTGTATTATGTTATGCGATTACCTCGCCAATCATGAATCGATTTTGATGATTTTTTTTGGTAGATCATACTTTAGAGGTGTTATAGGTAAATTTTATCGAAATTGGTCAAGCAGTGTTTTAAATATCAACAGTCTAAAAATGGTTTACATGGATGACGGGAAGTCGGTTTTTTATTTATTATTAGTCGGTTGCCTATGTTCTTGGTTTTTTTTAAAAAACGTCTTTTGTCTAAAAAAAAAAGAAAATAGAGCTAAATCCGCATTTTTAAGGGGTCACTTTTGACTAAGTTATTCAAGAGATAGACAAAGCAAATCAAAAATCCCTTTACATAGGGAGCTGTTCTACATCATTAGCTTTTAAATGAATCCATAATACAAGGGAAATTCTTAGTTGTTAAAAAAACTGAAATTGCACTTTGTCACTCTGTAGGTAACTTTAGAGGTTTGTCAGTATCATTACTTGCTTTCTTCGCTCGTAGTCTTCTTCTGCCAATGCTAAGTTAGTCTAAAGTGGTAGCCGGACTCTTAAATAACAGTTTGTCAAATTCTGCGTCAAATTTGTGCCTAATTTTACTGCTGAATTATAATTTCATGGTAGGGCCATGAAGCATGACGCATCACTTACTCGTATCTATTTTCGCAATTATTTCTCAAAAAAGCATATCAATTGAAACAATCTCTTTCTTTTCGTAATCAAAACAAAAACTCGTACATCAGTCAAACCACAAAGTTAGCAAAGCATTTAACAGTTAATTTCCCCACTTATCAGCACACAGGACAAAGCGATCCATCTCCAAACAGCACAAACAATGGCCTGTACCTACTGTACCTAAATTAAATAAATTGCACCTAAATTGTGGTCACAATGGGCGGGCTAAGGCGCGGATTAGCAATGTTCCGGATAAGGCTTAAGTGTGGCTCAAATGCTTTGGGTGTGGTGGCAATGACTTACGCTCGACCTATACATGTAGCTGTAGATAGTGCGTGGGAACTATTTCAGATTAGGGACATTTTGGGAAGGGGAATTTGCAAGCATTGGGATGGGCGGAATATAGAAATTGATCGCTGTAATAAGAATTAAGTTGTTGCTTAAAGCGTCATTTGAGAACTGTTGCAAGGATTTAGCTTAAACGTTTTTAATAGGAAGTCAAAGACTGAGTTTCAGTCGTGAGACCTGCTATAATGTAGCGATGCAGAAGGCAGAAATGTACTGTGCTGGTACGAAAATCTAGGAATCGGCTAGTATACCTATAAACATTATTTTAAAAATTTTAACACATTCTATCTCATTCTATCTATGGCGACAGGCTCGCCCCCTGTCACATTTGGGACTGAATGTCGTCCGGCGAAGTGTGGGTGTTGTCACCTCTGTCAGTCCCTTCGAGGGAAAGGCGTGACAATGTTATCTATCTCATGACACTTCAACCTATTTGACGCTTTTCATAAAATTGAGAATGGAAAACAGTAGAGATTTCAATGGCTCTACTTTACAATTTTTTTAACGCTATACTCAGACAAATCACCACCTTTACATATTTATCGCTATGAAATCCAAATTAGATATTACATTTAAGGGAAAATTCTGAGATTGAAACAGAATTCTAGATGAATCTAAAGAAGCTAATCAACATAGCAAACATATTTTATCTGAAAGCTATAAAGTTATGAAAATGCGCGCGGCCGTGCGTAAAAATATAATCCAATGATATTCCATGCAGAACTCGCATGCAGAACGATTCCATCGTTGGAATCGTGATGTTTGGTGATACACGCGGCTCATTGGACAAATAGGTCGTCGACGGTGGCAGGTTTAAACTTATCGAATTATTTCGATTTTACGTTTGTCCTTGTTGGATGTTGCGGATCGATACTTGGTGTGGTCGCCAGCACTCCCCTAGACTGCGCGCGCGACGAAATTCTTATCGTCTCATTTTTTTCTTGCAAGAACGTGACAAGGCTATGTGCAAACATACGTCTGTCTCGATAAAAAGAGTCGACATACCGTTGTCGCGTTGCTTAGGCTAAGCCTGCAGGAAATAGACTACAAAAGGCTTACCACGAGTAAGCCCCCCTAAGTTGAGTTTTGATAGTTAACGAACACTTTTTTCGTTTTACAGAATACAGAATACTTTATTGTGACAATGTACATAGAGGAGGAAGACAAATATTAAACACACAAAATAGAAATACAAGCACATTGTCACAGAAACCCCAACTCAGCGTGTTGCTGATTGTACACAACCAGCGCTGGTTTTCTGTTGGGCCCGGCAAGTGACGTCACGCACGAAAAGTGTGCGCATTCATACATACATTGCAAATAAAAACTACACATTAAAAATCAAAACAAAATAACAAACAAATATTCAAAATAGAATATGAAAAACATGACACAAAAATAATATTAATAAAGACCATAATTACCAACAACATTTTCATTTGGCTCTATACGTTTAACCTAATTCGTTAAGTCTCGGTTATACCACGATTTTCCACCAGCACACACGTTTACTTAAGCAGCTTCATTTAGAGTTAAAAATCGTAAATCATATTTCATGATCGGTTCAATGATTCATATTGCAAAGCTAAGCCACATCAAGACTTTCTGTAACTGTTCAATCAAAATTGACTCAGAAACAATTGAAATGCAGCACAGATATTGTTTCTACATTTCATCTGAAGTCACTTACAATTAGAGGACCAATTATTCTATACGTCTACAGTCTGTACAAACTCAAGTACACTCAGAACTATGCCCCTAGCACCAACACTATCAAAAATCGTTACATATCCTAACTAATACTATTAGTGGTTTTGTGAACTGTAGACCTCGCGGCTGACGTTTGTCCTCCTCTAAAGGTCACATTCCTCGAAAATTCATATCTCTATTTGTAAAAAAAATCATATCCTTCATTTTGAAATTCCAAAAACTGACCCGGAAAAAAAAACTATATAATTATCAGAAAGCATTTTTGTCGAAGTTGAAGCATAGACGCTTCGCTCACTAACGCTCGCTCGGTCGATAAATGCGAAAGTGAGTTTGTTCGTTTGTTTGTATGTATGTTACGCCTTCATGTGTTAACTACATAACCAATCACCATAAAATTTTGCATTCACCTTGTCAGGAGGTACAAAAAAAGACATAGGGTACCTACTTTTTAGCCGCGGGACGCTGCTAGTTTGACAAAAAATTCTGATTTCTGATTTAAATAGGATAGGTATATCAGATATATCCCTATTAAGGCCCCGGGGGTCTAAACAGAGTTTTTTACTTCTAAGGCAAAAGACTTGAGAGAAGAAAATATAATTAGTAAGCATTTTTTAATTTTAAGAGGGCATAAATAGAAATAAAACTGCGCGGATAGCCTAGTTGGAGATGTCCCGCCTCTCAAGCTAGAGTGAGCCTAACCTTTTTTTTTTTTTTTTTTTTTTTTTTTTTTTTCACCTTGGGAAAATCCTTTATGGATACCACCAACAGCCCCGGGTGCGGGCACAGAGTGGTTATGTGGGAATCCCGCCACTGACGGCCTACCCACTAAAAACCCAAGGGTGTTCCACCTCGGCGCAAAATGTCGGGGCAACGGGTACGCTTCCGGACTCCTCCGCAGCCCCGACAGCACCAGTCCCTTCGGGCACCACCTCGAGCTTGCGCTCTCTCCCTCTCGATGACGATGTGTCGAACACCAGACACATCGTCATCATCCACCTCCTCGGGGACCAATTTTGCCCGTGGGCACCAACCAGCACCCGTGCCTAGGCGCCCATGGTCCCCATGCGACGGGTCAGATGAGTGGCCCCGCCGCCTGCCACTTCGGCCGCAGAGGATAGGGAGAGCGGCAACGACACACCGACACGCCTCTTCCTCTGCGGCCCCACCGCGTCCGCCATCAAAACGGTGGCAACCCCGTTTGGGCCGCGGAAGGTAGGGAAAGTGGCAACGACACACCAACAGTCCTCTCCCGCCGCGGCCCCCAGCCTTCGGTTGCAGTGTCGCACACGCGACACTGCACCCCGCCTCAGTTGTGGGTCTGCCCATACAGACCCACACCCTACTTAGGCCGCTTCCATGTGGGCTTTGGAGCTAAAGAAGAAGAAGAAGAAGCCCTAAGAAGCGGCCCCACCTCGGATTCCTCTTGGCTTCACCGTGGTTGACGAAGCCACGGCTACTGAGCCCCCCCGCCACGACAAGGCGGGAACCCTCGGGGGAGAGAGTGAGCCTAACCTAACCTAACCTAATCCAGCCGACGTCACGCATCAATTTTTTCAATGTGTGAACATTTGTGCGTATTATATGTCATCTGCTACATGACTGAAGCCCTGCGTATGGCGACAGGCTCGCCCCCTGTCACATTTGGGACTGAATATCGCCCAGCGAAGTGCGAGTGTTGTGTGAGTGGCACCTCTGCCAGCCCCTGGGGGAAACGCGTGACGATATGTTATGTTATGTAAGTAGGAATTGGTAGCTATTTTTTTCATAAATTTTCGATCGAGCAACTTTCGAAAAAATCCTTTTGATCGAGAAAGCATTTCTCGAAAGCATTCGTGCTAGATGCGCAGCTCCAAGAACGCAGGTAAGAGCCGAGTATAACAATAACAGCGCCAATAACACTCGTCAAGTTTTCAAGTGTTAACATACACGAGTCCTGGCGACGGAGGCTCGAGTACTCGCGAGAGGAAAGGCTCAATTTCACTAGTCGATGGAGCATGCATGCGGAGAGAGATTTTCTTGTCTCGCATACCATTGGCCAAGGTTTTTTTTTATTATTACGTTATAAGCTTGCGTTTGGTGCTTGATGATAAGCAGTGATGCGTCCTACGATGGAGCACGCTTGCCTAGAAGATACAGATTCACTCGAGACTTGAAGACACCGAGATTACAAGTGTCAGGGAAAACACACTCTGGCAGAATATTCCACACTCTAGCGGTCCATATAAGAAATGAGGAACCAACGCGTGCGTGTTGTTGGTATGTCGACCATAAAACGATGCCGCTTTTTTGTACCCTTGGTTGCTTTATAGAAGAACAGGCTAGGGAGAATAAGGTCATGCAAACAAGATGCACACTCACCGAAATGTATCCGATAAAAAACCGATAGACTAGCAACCTTGCGCTGATGATCCAGACTTTGAACGGTCCAAAGTCGCTTGGAGGCAATAATCGCATGCTGTATAACGACCGAGGCATAGATGACGAACTTTTATTAATCGTTTCGTTTTCATGGGAGGGGTCCTCCGAATTCGTGCAAACGACCGAGATATTGACTAATGAAATAGAGCCTAGACTAATATCTGTAGGATCTTATATGAACTACCTTCGAGTAACTATCTCTAATGGCGTATGTATTATTCTTTAACAACGAGGTAAGTACTGAAGTTAAATACTGAAAAACGAACATAATTGTGTATTTTCTATTCAACTTAAGAGCAGTATGATGTCAAGGTATTTGAGAAATTATGATAGGGCGATTTTTTTCCCGAGTGAATCGATTCTTCCAGGTAAACGAAACGTAGTGCAAAATATTGCTTAAAATTTGGCGACTAACCGAAAAAAAAAAGGTTAATTAAGGAAGCAAGTTTTAATATTTAGAATAAAGTTAAATATAGTTTTTAGTGTCAATGTTCATATTATAAGTTGTGTACGGCTATAGGTTCAAATTTAAGTTGTTACCTACATATAGTACATCAAAGCCTATAGTCTGTTACCGAACCAATTCCAATAAAATAAAATAAAATCCTGTGCTAAAATTCGTACAGGGATAGACTAGACTCTAGCTAGAATCTATCTAGAGCTAGAGAGCTGTGCTGAATTTCATCCGCATCTGTGTAATAAATATGTTTTTTTTTTTTTTTTTTTTATATTATTGGCTTGCGTTATATTATTATTAGTCTATCCCTAGGAATAGCACATAGTATTATTTTTAACTGAGGGACGCAGCTAATACTAAAATTTAGACCTTTGCACAATGACTTTAATCCAAAATTAGCCCTATATATCTACATTGCACTATATAAGCTCTATGTCCTATGTCATAGGACTTGCTAAAAGTTAACAGATTTGTTTATCAAAAAGATAAAAAAACTGCCTCGAAAACTGCACCAAGCTTTCCCTTAACAAACAAAACCATGTAGAAAGTAATTCCTGCTACGCCTCCGAGCCCAAACAGTAGAATAGCTCGCAACTTCCCAAGTGCCTTCAGGTAGCGCCGCCGGATGCAAACTTTGTGAATATCGACGATTTAAAACTATCGGCAAGTCTTAACTTTCTTAATAAAACTGTGTTTACCGGCGCGCTGCAGCGCATACGGTTAGGGTCGGCGCATACATGCGTAGGGCGGGGGACGGGATTTTGAACTAACCGGTTTCGACACTAGTTGCCAAATCTTTTAATTTGTTCCTCATATCTCACCCCCCATAATACGTCATTGTTTACAATTTCCAAAATTATTACTTTTGAGTGTAAACTCTTAGTTCAAGCAGGATAGACAGACTGATTTTATCAGGGCGCACGAGTCGAAGTGGATGCATAAGGACCCGAAGCGTATCTACCCGCGGTATGCCCGCGCTCGAGTATAATATGTGCGCCGAAGTGAATCAACCGCCTTGATCGGAAGCTCCCGCGTGGGAGGACCTTCCTGGACCGACGATCTGGTGAGGATTGCGGAAACCGCTAGATGCGGGCAGCGCAACACCGGTCGTTGTGGAGATCATTGGGGGAGCTCAGCAGTGAACGTTTTGCGGCTGAGATTATAATGACGATGAATGCATCTTATGGTATTTAGTACGTTTAAGATTTTTTTATACTAGAAGAACAACCTAGAAGGATTAAGGCAGGTTTGTTGATATTCTAAAGGGGAATTCTTAAGATATCTAGGTATATTCTAAGGATCTAAGATAAATTTTCTTGGAGTATAAAAATTGTACTTAACTTATTTCGATTGAATAGGATATTGAATCATTTTCATCAAAATAAAATTTCTGCCGTCCGCCGTCCATCGATGTGCGCTGGCCCTTAAAGCTCTTGTAGGCGCCAAGTTTTCCAAAACGTTTCTACAACGTTTGTACTTAGTGTAATGTTTTTCAATTGCTAATTTTAAATAAAATATTTCAACATACTAGTTACCAAGTGGTGCTTAATTAATTATAATAAGGAGGTTGAGAGTGCGAATATTTCAGATTAAGGTCTAAAATTTGAAAACTTTAAAAATCTTTTAAAATAAAAAAAAAACTGACTTCCCATCATCTGAATTGGATTTTGTTTAAAAAAATGGACTAATCTGTAAGTAGGTAAGTAGGTAAGTGTAGAAAACGGCGCAGGGTTGTTGCGAGGGCACCACCGGGCTTTTCAAAATAAAAACACTTTTCTCATACACAAGTTTAGTCTTTTAATCACAAACAAAGTCCCTACAATAATAGCTTTGAACAATTGACACGAGCCGCACGCGACGCGGCGGATTCTCCCACAATTGACAATACTAATAAAAAAATGGCGGCCGCGCCGCTTGCTGGTGGAAGCGCGCGGATCGGGACGCCGACATCTCTCTCGCTCACTTTTACTGCGCACGGTGCGACAACAAATGCGTCCCACCGAACTTCGCCCGATCGCGTCCGAGTGCTCCCGATCGGCGCGTCTACACTACATTGCCAAAAATGCTTTACACATAAACTTAGTACATCGGTTGCATAAAGTAAGTATATCCTTAAAAAAAAGGTTATTTCAAAATCGGTTAATAATTACCGGAGTTATGCGGTAACAAATTTTTTTTTTATTAAAAAGCATTTATCTGAATTGATAAATTGTCCTTTTTGAAGTCAGTTAAAAAGATAAATTATAACAAAAGTATTATATTATATTGTGCCTACAACAAGATTTACAAAACGTTTTATATAAACCTTCCGTGGAAAGTATCTAACTAATGATGAAAAGTTTGGCGCGTCAAATTATGACAACGCGAGAAATGTTTTAGTTTTTTTTTAATTTTTCATCTAGCTTCCCCGTATTTATATTCTCTTTGTTCCTCGCATTTAAAATAAAAAGTAGGGTGAAATCACTCAGGAGAAATCCATTGGAAAAATCCAGACTTCTGATTTAAGATTTCTTGATGACTTTAATCCCTTGGTAAAAAATCTACTATTTCGTTTTTTACTCGTTATTACTTCCTACCTTGTTGGCATTTTAGTACAAATACGACGAAAAATTTACGATTGTTTGAGACCGTTTATTGAATCGTCAATCCTTTGTTCAACTCGTCAAATAGATCATCAACTCTTTCAACTGTAATAGATAAATCCGCGTTCGTCAAATGACGTGTGTTAAATATTTAACGCCTCGTAAAGTTTTAAATCGACTTGAATTTATTGCAAACAAAGTAATCATTTATATCAGGCAAACGCTAAAAATGCACTTTTTTAAAGTCACCGCATAACATAGCTTATCGTCACACTTTTCCGAAAGGACTGGCAGAGGTGTCCAACACCCACACTTCGCCGGACGACTCAGTCCCAAATGTGACAACGGGCTTCATATATGCAGCAGATGACATTTAAGTCATCATTGACACGGAAGTACGCTTCGCTAAGTCACCATCTCCACGGACGTATCAACTTACACTTTACTACAGTCTAATAGTCCACTAGCTGCGCCCCGCGGTTGCACTCGTGGTCCCACGGGAACCTCGAACAAACTAATTTCTGTACATGACGATCGGTTATTTAGTTAAGGCGTGAAAACGTAGCAAACAAACAAACCCATTTTTTTGTATTTACATATTTTATTAGTTAGGATTAGGATTAGAATGGCGCTTAGTCAGTATGTAGCTTGCTAATATAGTTTTTTTTTTGTTGAACCAGTTGTTCCAGAGAATACCCCTTACACCCAAACTTACAAAGAAACTATACCTCTGTAACTCTGTAGTGTGTTACAAAAACCCTGTTGTATCCGCCAGGTGTGCTTCCAGTATCAACTGGACGATGCAATTATCTTATATTATCTTATATCTTTAAATGAGCAATTCTTGTATATCTTATCTTATCTTATCTTATATCTTTAAATGAGCAATTCTTGTATATATATATATAATTGGAATCTTGGAATCGGCTCCAACGATTTTCATACAATTTAGTATATAGCGGGTTTCGGGGGCGATAAATCGATCTAGCTAGGAATCATTTTTAGAAAATGTCATTTTATTCGTGTTTTATCGAAAATCAACTTAAACATAAACTTGGAAGAAAAATAACAAAAAGGAGGCGTTTGAGTAGTCTCAACTGAAAAATATGACTCTTCCTGACATCTACTGGCGAATAATAATACTATTTTTTGTGAGCAACTAATTGCTTTAACGACACAACAGCAGATGGCGTTGTTAAGTAACACGAAGTCAATGAGTGTTTGCTTTGAGGTTAGACTAAAATCAATTGTTTATTTATGTCTTCTTAATGCACGTGTTCACTTAAAAATGCCTAAACGATCTTGGAAAAAAAACGCTTATAAATCTTTAAATAACCAGTTCATTTTTTTTATTATTCTATCGGTAAGATCGAAAAATATTATTCATATTTCATCACTTTATTAGTAATTCGTACTTAAATAAAATTTCCAAAAAACACAATTTAAAAAAAATACTGAGCAAAGCTCGGTCATCCAGGTACTGCTAGTTTAAATTAAATGTTGTCTGTAAAAATGTTAAACACACATCGCGCTCCGGCCTCTTAAAAGCGTGAACCCAGGAACCAATCGCGTCGGTTTTATTTGTAAACTGTTCGCGTCGTGCCGCTACTTTCTTAGAACAAAAGCCGGCCAACATTTAATACAGATATGTTAACATTTTGTAAAATTTCCTTTTTTTCTTGCGTATTTTAACGTGTTTTTTTTGGTATTTTTGCATGAATACTAGTGTGTACATACCCTTCAATTTAATAATAAATACATTAATAAATTCGGGACACACGGTCACCTGACCCCAAACTAAGCAAAGCTTGTACTATGGCTGCCAGAGACTAATATACATACTTAGATATTTTTAAATACATACCTAAATAGATATTAACGCCCAGATATAGAACAAACACAAATGTTCATCACATTAATGTTTGCCCTAGGTGGGAATCGAACCCACGCCCCCAAGCTCAGAAGGCAGGTTCACTACCAACTGAGCCACCGAGGCAGTCACGAGGCAGTCACAATTATATGTACAACAGGGTTTTTGTAACATGCCGTGGTATTCGTAAATATAGAACTATTTCTATTGATAGTGTGATTCATCTACTGTCTTACAAGTCTCCTCAACTCGTCCGTAGAAACGGTCGCTTAGGCAGTTCTTACACTGCTCCGCACCACGCAACAATGCGCAAAATAAGCCTAACCTCCAGCGCAGGGAGGTATTGTGCGTGTGTTTACTGCGCGTGTTTTCTGTACACACTGAAATAAATAAGTACAACGTACTAGAGGAGCTGATCCAAACAAAAAACGTTACGCAACTTAATGAATACAAATACAAATAACTTTATTTTTCAAAAAATTAGAGCTAAAAATTACAATATTAAAAGTACTTACTTACATTTATTTGATTAGCAACTTAAAACTGAATATCAATACAAGTAAGTACACTAATATTATTAACCCTGCCCTCGGAACTAGTAAAAACTGTATCTCAGAGGGCAGTTGTTCGTTTACATAAATAGTTCGTTACAAAAAAATAATACATATATCATAGAGTGCTAAACGGCAATTATACAATTTATAAAAGTAATGATGTAAAATTAAAATTTAAGTGAGTATAGAATAAATGAACATATTATGTATCAAAAACAAAAGAAAGTGCAACTAGTCATATACAATAATACTATAATAATAATAATAATAATAAATTTTAATAAATAATAATAATAATACCCCTTATTCGTGTCAGAGAAAGAAATATGAATGAAGAGGAGGGCCCTCCCAACGTGCGCTGACCGCAGGTTTACTGCAGCGTTGACTACTGAATTACTAATTTACGTCCGTCCAGGTTCACACTTTGATTCTAGTAAATTAGCGCTGCTCCGTACACAAGCACACTGCACGCGTGTCGGGACCACTCTAATGCAAGGTGCAAGGATTTCAGTGCTCTAGAGTGGACGAAAGCTTGTATTCGGATGATGAAGTCTAGTACGTAGTATTTAAGTATATATCGATGGATAGATATGTTTCATCTTCGACCATCGTCGCTTACTAACAGGCAAGTTGTCCAACACGTGGTCAAACACGGAATAGAATTAGACTTAGGATATAAATAAAAAACCGGTCAAGTGCGAGTCGGACTTGCGCACCGAGAGTTCCGTACAAACATGTTCATGGGGAAAGGGGTAGTATAATATTAAAATTATGAAAATATTTTTTTAAATCATATAACTAAAAATGTATGCTTTTCGCAATTTTTCCTTTATCTGTGCTATAAGACGTTGCTTCGTAGAACGAGAAGTTCTTAGTTATGATTCCCTTGCGAGTCCTTGCGATAAACGGCTGTATCTTTTGATTGCATTGGCTTAAAAGATTGTTTTTTTAACAGCTCCAAGGGACAGTAGACCTGAGTACCTATTTGATATGAATTTCAGCTTGATACCTCCACGCGTTCTTTTGAAAAACGGTCTTGACAGACAGAAATACAGACAACAAAGTGATCTTACAAAGGTTCCATTTTTACCTTTTGAGGTACGGAACCCTAAAAATACAATACAATACAATACAATATAACTTTATTGCACACCAAAAACTACATGAAAAACTTAAAAACTATAAAATACATGTTTCGGCAGTACAAGGGCGACCTTATCGCCTAAAGCGATTTCTTCCAGGTAACCTTTGGATGGACAGGAACTTATGGAAATACGAAAATAGGTTCGACATAGGTTTCTATTTCGACATAACGTTAAAAACCACGGTTTCGCGCACTGTCGTGTAGCTCAATCTGTGAATAGCTTTAGAAAATGCTTGCCTTGTGTACAACGTAAAATGACATGACATGATTAATCAGAAGTGGAACGAAAGTACTTCAAGAAAAAAGCAATTTTGTGAGGCGGTTCTGGCGTCGCTCATTTTGTCATTTACATATTCGTTCAGTACATTACCGAGACTGTCAGGCGAGATCGTGTCATGTCAGGCTTGATGGCCCGTAATGGAGCGTGAACGATGTTTGAAGTTTGTGATAAATGGTACATGGTGGTAGTGGGCTGCTAATTGATTAGAAGTCATTTCTTTGACCAAGCGTGAAACTGTCTTGGCGGCGTCAACTATTCCACTGGACGGCTGACGTTGATTCAAAGACATGGTACCTATGTATATACTTGTACTCCGCATATCCTACTTCCTACTAATATTATAAACGCGAAAGTTTGTAAGAATGGATGGATAGATGGATGTTTGTTATTCTTTCACGCCAGAACCGCTGAACAGATTTGGGGGGATATTCCTGCGCGTGAGATGAGATGAGATTTTATCTTGGTCACTCTCACACCTATGACTTTTCAAACGAGAGCAACAAGGACGAAGAAAAGTGACATGAAAATCTAAAATCTCCGAATAGGGCCCCTGGGGGGATATTCCTGCGCGTGAGATGAGATGAGATTTTATCTTGGTCACTCTCACACCTATGACGTTTCAAATGAGAGCAACAAGGACGAAAAAAGGTGAGATGAGAATCTCAAATCTCCGAATAGGGTCCCTGGATGAAATTTGTCACAGAGACAGATTATAGTCTAGAATAGCACATAGGATACTTTTACCGCGGGTGAAACCGCGGGGCGCAGCTAGATATACTCCGCAAAGGTGTTACAGCATTATGAACCACGTAGTGACGTCAATCAATGCTTAAACAAGACCGAAATAAGTCGTTACAACAAGTTCGAAAGAGACAGATGACGATGAAGTCATTATGTGTTTGCTGAATGCTAGACCTTGTTTTTTTAGATCAGGGGGGCTATTCCTGCGCGTGAGATGAGATGAGATTTTATCTTGGTCACTCTCACACCTATGACGTTTCAAACGAGAGCAACAAGGACGAAAAAAAGTGAGATGAAAATCTTAAATCTCCGAATAGGGCCACAGGTCCCAAGATAATTATGTACCTGCTCGTCTGATCCAAAAATACTTATAATCTGGGTGTCTTCAAATCTGAGTGAATCGGTTTCTTCTAGGCAAGCGTGCTCCATCGTAGGCCGCATCACTGCTTATCATCAGGCATGTTGGCGGAAAACGCAAGCCTAAATAAGTATTTATTTGAGTAATAAAAAAAGAAAGAAAAAAGACTAAACACTGCATAACTATTCCGAGTTTAGACGACGTTTATTAGTAAGGTTTTATAAGTAAGCTATACCATAAGCTAGATATATTTATTCTGTGGCTAAACCTACAATAAGCACTAAGTACACAATTCGAACGTCCTAAAAAGAAAAAAAATGCTCTAACTTAAGAAAACCACGCCTCTATTATCCGATCTAAAACCTACGTTTTCTCAGTTCGATTTCCCGAAAACCTCTCGTCGTGACATATTTCCCATATATTTGCAATGGAGTAATTGATGGATGTAGAGTGGTCAAGTGACAAATTGCTGAGTCGCGGACCCGTGTCAAGAGAGTCGTGGCCAGAATGCCTTAGCACGATCGGTGTATTTCTTTAATCTTGAGATCTTGGGAATAGTGGGCTGGCTTCGGGTTGAACTACTGAGCAAACAGGATATGACAAAAATATTAGGAAGCTTTTAATAGAATCATGCAAGACTAGCACGGGCCGGAGACAAAATGTCTTTTCATTTCTCATACTCGGAAAGTAGTGTTGTTTTGATCTGATTACGAGTATTGGGTGAAAAATGCTGCTTCCCTCCATTAAGAAGGAAAAACTCACACAAATTACTTTGAAAATAGAAAAATAGGCCCGAATGAACTTTAAAAATAGAACTGCTGTCAGCTGTGGAGAGTTTTATTTACAAAAAAAAAATGCTGCGGCCATGTGACTTTCTAAACAGCCAGTGTGAACTTGGCGCAAACTTCTTTGAGCGGAGTAAGCCGCAAAAATATTATGCGGTGAGTTCCATATTTAAAATTTAAAAAGTCGAGTTAAATTGGCGGGATACTAATCTGTGACGGAATTATAAAAATACTAAGATTTGAATATTAAAAATGAGTTCAAGCGATTCTGAAATGTTGACACCAGATACAATTAAAGACGAGGCAAATTGTGTTATTGAAAATCTTTTGATTGTCAATAAATAGTTTAGATAAACAACTAGTTTTATTTTCCTCATATATTCGAAATAAAAAGTAGAGAGCTTAACACGAGTAAAAGAACCAATTCCTACTCGGACTATAGCCGCGCTCGCTGCGCTCGGGCGTCTAAATACCTCGGGAATTGATTCTTTCGACCCTCGGGTAACAATCTATTATTCCACCATTTTGATCTCGCGAGAAAGACTCAAACATATGCGTATTCTAGCTTTGTCAAATCTAAGCGCAGGTAAAAACGGTGGAAAACAATTTGTATCCGAGCCATGCTAACCTAGATGAAAGGCCTAACGATTCTTTTTCTAAAGCGATCTACTGGTACTAAAAAATGGGTACCCAATTTGATATGGGTTTTACCACAGAAAAATCACGTAGTGATTACTCTCTTCAGTGGGGTTTACATTAAGTTTACTGTTTACGCCGCGCTAGAAACAGAACCGATTTGACAGTAAGTTAGCGTCGGAACTGTAGAACGAAACGAACAATTACTAGAGACAAATAATCAATAATAATACGGCAAACAGCTGCTTACTAGCCAAACTTTTTATACAGCGTAGTTATAAGTAATTAGTATGTAACACTTTTAGTTCAATTTTCTTTTAGTTTAGGCGAGTGGTGGATGTGAGCACCAAGACAAACCATTTGGTTTTTTGGTGCAACACCTAAATATAATCATGTAAATTTTTTTTAAAGGAAAATATATAAATAGAAAGTAAAAGTGGTTATCCATACTTATACAAAATTTACAATTTTTGTCGGCTAATCTTGTCGATTGTAAAAGTCTTGTAGCAGTGGTGGTTTAGTCTTTCGGTGATATGAGCGTAAGCAAGCGAAGCGTCTATGCCAAATATGCTTTCGTATGTCCGAATTCTGTCCGGATCCTTCGTCGCAGTACAGCGACGAAGCGAGAATCGGTTAAGAAATGAAGCATTTCTTAACCGATTCTCTTGATATTTTGTGAGTAGGTTCAATAATCATGTATAAAAAATCACATAAATACCAGCCATTTTGACAAATTTATAAACACTGTCTAGACAAAAATCTCTATTATTATAGAACCTGCTCACATAATGCTATCTGCTACATGACTGGAGCCCGGTGTATGGCGACAGGCTCGCCCCCTGTCACATTTGGGATTTAATATCGTCCGGTGAAATGTGGGTGTTGTATTACACCTCTGCCAGCCCGCTCGGGGGAAAGGCGTGACGATATGTTATGCTGCTCACAAAATTTCACGAGAATCGGTTGAAGAATGCGACCTGTAAGGGAGGACACACGCCGGTCTGCAGCTCAGAGAGCCACTAATATATTATAATAAAAGTCATGAGCAAAAATTATTTTCACTATCAGTGTTGTGAAACGGTAGGTCCCACACAATGAAATATAAGGCATCGTCCTAACCGAGCAGAGACATGAAAAAAATATTGCTTACATAAGTACTGTATCAGTGTATCTGAGCTAACTGTGGGTGGCTTGCAATTTACCTCCTGTTCACCAATATTTGTTTTTTTTTGTCCGAACAGCGCGTACTGAGTACGCGCTACTCAGTTTTATTTTATTTTATTTTATTTATTATGGCTTCGCAGTGATAACTACATCAATACTTTTATAATTTAAACTTACGAACTATTTTAACTTAATGTGTTATCTTTTAAAGGAAGCACAGCGTGCGTTTTATGATTACATCTTTCATTATGCTAATATAATACTAACTTAAAAAAACATACATATTACATAAACATAATATAAACTTAAAATAATCAAAAAAATAAATTTTAAACACTTTATCCTAAGACCTGTTGTTTACGCCAAATAGTACTTCGATTCTATTAAGTAATCGCAATCGAAATGGCTAATGTCATGTGTCCCATCTCCTTTCATACTACCCACGACACCTACCCTCCGTCCTGCTTTTAAAATGACTGACATAAGGTGGAGTATTAATGGCGGTCGACGACGGTCGTGCTCCCGCTAATTAAATCGAAAACATTGGTTTTATCGACCTCCCGTGAACTTTGACTGTTGTAAAGTGTTCCCCAGTGCTATTTGGTGGAAGTGTGGATCCTGCAGGATTGCCGACGGACTAAGAGGAGATAGCAGTGAGTCCCTTTCCTTCCGATCCTTTCTTTTTGATGTGTGCCATTTTTTCGCGTCCAAATTAATTAAATACCTGTATCATCGCGCATGCATAGTTTTGGTCACTTCGAGACGGACGTTATTTATTAATTTGACTTAATAATTATTATAATTTGCGAAATACGGACACGAGTTTGTACACGTTGTCCGAAGGCACATTTCCGCCATTTTGTGTTAATAGGTAGTTTAATTTACCGGCCAGTACTTAACTTCGAATAGGTTAGTATCTATTGCGGTAATTAACATCTTTACTCAGAATGGCCACTAAAAAGGAAAAAGATATTGATAGAATGCAGTTTAAAATGTCAGCTTATTACGGCCATATTCAATCGATTTACGATTCAATGAAATCGTTGGATCCCAATGATCCCGCGCAAGTAGAATCGTTCCTAGCGTCGAGTTATACAATTGATAATATTCGCGAAAGGTATATTGAAACGCTCGAAATGAAATGTAGTTGCGAAATGGCATTAGAAGACAGCGCTGCGAAAACTAGTAGTTCTTATCAGGTTCTGATCTCATTTGAACAACTTTACACTAAAATTAAATTCAAAATAAATCAATTGAGTAATAAGCTAAGTTCAGAAAGTTCATTAGAAAATGCTAAGCAGTGTCTAAAGAATATACGGCTACCTAAATTAGAGTTGTGTTCTTTTTCTGGGGATCAGGAAAACTGGCCTGTTTTCTATGAAACTTTTCGTACGGCTGTTCACGAAAATTCAGGTTTATCTGACGGCGAGAAAATAATTTATCTCATGGGAAAATTAAGTGGAAAGGCTCTTACTATTTGTCAAGGCATTTTACCATCTGCCGAAAACTATTCGGTTATTTGGGAAGCTTTAATAAGTCGATACAACGACAAGCGGTTGATGGCTGCAAGATATCTCGACAATTTGATGAGCTTACCAGTTATAGATAACACACCCGCCAGCTTGGAGACTTTCATTGATAAGTTCTCGTCGATTATTTCCGCGTTGCATCAATTGAAGATTACTAGCTTGGAGGATTTGTTATTTATACATATCGGCTGCAAAAAGATTGACCTTGAAACCGTTAAAGCCTTTGAGATGTCGCTCGGTGACGCCGATAAGATGCCTACTTGTGATGAGTTCGTGGAATTTGTGCGTAAACATGCTCATTTATTGAAACGTGCGCACAATGTCACGGACAACACGATATTTACTCAATCTCGTAAAAATGTGGGGTCGAATAATAATAACCAAAATTCGAATAAAACTTCAGGGTTCCGATCCAATAATAATGTCAAAACCTTCGTGAGCGTGCAGGAACACACTAATTGTGTTTGTTGTGACAAAGCTGAGCATCCATTGGCTAACTGTCCCACATTCCTGGCTACGTCTCCACGCGATCGTTTCTTGGTAATCAAGCGTAATAACTTATGCGTAAACTGTTTTGATAAGCACACGTTGCCCAATTGCCCTTCCAAGAGTAGGTGCAATTCATGTTTACGGTCGCATAATGATTTATTGCACTTTGGTAATGCAGGTACTTCCTCTAATAGGAGTGTTACCGCGTCGCGAAACAGCGGCAACCAGAATACCACCGCTCTTATCACTAATGTAAATAAACAAACTGCGCGCTCGGCTACTGCAGACGAGCGTTCATTAGCCGCGCGGCCTAGCAGTTCACACGATGACGGGCTTAATGCTCAGTCCGATACCGAACGTCCCGTTACGTTGTGTGCTGTAGGTATTAAATGCGCCGCTGTCAGTGGAACTAATGATATTAAGTCCGGTACTTCTGTCCTACTAGGGACGGCCCAATGCCACTTTGTTGACGAAATGGGAAATATTCATTTAGTGCGTGCCATTATTGACAGCGCGTCGCAACGCGATTTTATTACAACCGAATGTTGTCGGCGTCTGAACTTGCCGTTGTACCCGACTGCCAGTAGGTACGTCTCCGGAGTCGGTGACGTCACTAATCCTATTGAAGGTATAACTTGCCTTACTTTGCGATCTCGGCATGCTGACGATGTAACGTTTACTATCCAGCCGCTAATAGTTAGTCGGATTACGGATACACTTCCGGTATCATCGATTGATACCATGCAACTTGATTATTTGCAAAGCCTGCCTTTAGCGGACAGTCGCTTTAGCTCACCGTCGGGCGTAGACCTCATATTAGGTTCCGATTTATTCGCTCGTATACTGCGCCCCAACAGAGTGTCGCGTAATGCAGGTGAACCGGTAGGTATAGAAACCTCATTAGGCTATATTATCGTAGGTCAAGCTCCGGTGAAAAATGCGAAGTACAATGTTGTCCGTGCCTATTGCACTATTAATGAAGCGTTATGTAATAGCGTAAATCGGTTTTTTGAATTAGAAGAAGTGCCTTCTATTGATAAGATGCTTTCTCCGGACGAACGAAAGTGCGAAGAGTTTTACGCGAGTACGACGCGACGCGACGACACTGGTCGATTTGTAGTGTCGTTGCCATTTAAGAAAGAAGCGTCATGTCTCGGTAACTCGGTACATACTGCGGAGCGCAGGTACTTGTCACTCGAGCGCAAGCTACTCGCCGATCCTTTGATTAAAACGGAATACGATAATGTATTTCGTGAATATTTAGATAAGGGTTATCTGCGAGCGATCAATGACGCAGCTGCGGACTTTAACGTTCCACATTATGTGATACCTCACTATGGGGTCGTGCGGACAGACAAGTCGACTTCGCGATTGCGTGTAGTATTAGACGCGAGTAGTGCTACGTCGAACGGAACGTCGTTAAATGATATTTTATTTACTGGACCGAATCTTCAAAATGATTTGTTTCAAATATTGCTGCGGTTCCGATTATGGCCTATTGCTATCAGTGCCGATATTCGGCAAATGTATTTAAGAATATTAATGAGTGACGACAACTGGCGCTTTCAAAGATTATTGTACCGATTTGATCTTAATGATCCGATTCAAACTTTTGAAATGACGCGCGTTCCGTTCGGCCTATGCTGTAGCCCATTCTTAGCCGTGCGATCAGTTCGTCAACTAGCCATAGATGAACAGGCTCACTACCCGGCAGCTAGCCTCGTTGCACAACGGGAGATTTATATGGATGATTTGGCCACAAGTTGTTTATCCAGCTCCGATGGTATTGAATTATCCGATCAGCTAATAAAAATGTTTGCGACGGCAGGATTCGACTTAGTCAAGTTTTCGAGCAACTCGTCCGAGGTTATGGAAAGTATTCCTAGCGACCACCGTGTTTCTGAATCCGTGGAGTTCAGTCCAGCTGATCAATTAAAAATATTGGGTTTGCACTGGCTTCCGGGTGAAGATGTGTTTACATTTAGTGTTAACCTTGAGTCGCGCCCATGTACGAAGCGTAACATACTTTCCCGTATTGCACGTTTGTGGGATTTACTTGGGTTCATTGCCCCTGTTACACTGTTGGCGAAATTAATGGTCAAATCTCTTTGGGATCAAAATGTAGACTGGGATGAAACGCCTAATGCAAAGATTATTAAACTATGGCAGAGCTTCGAGGCTGAGTTGCCGTTGTTGCAAAATGTCAGATTGCCGCGTCATGTCGGTGTCGCTGAAGACTGCGTCATATCCCTACTGGGGTTAGCTGACGCCTCTGAAGCTGCTTATGGTGGACTGGTGTATATTCACGTGTACTTTCCAGGGTGTGATCGTACAGTGGTCAGCTTAGTGTGCGCCAAATCGCGAATTGCTTCCTCAAAGACGCTCGTTACGGTCGCTCGGTTGGAACTTTGCGCGAATCTTATTCTTTCCAAACTAATGCGAGTGGTGATCGATACCTACTCTTTGCCGGCACGTTCCGTTTACGCATTTACGGACAGTAAGGTAGCTCTAGCGTGGATTCACGCTACGCCAAGTCGCTGGCAGACATTCGTTGCGAATAGGGTTTCTCAAATCCAGGAAAAGCTTGACCCGAGCTATTTTCACCATATTTCTGGCCAAGACAATCCAGCTGATTGTTTAAGTAGAGGCCTAACTCCCGCGCAGTTGATCGCACATCCGTTATGGTTCAATGGCCCGAAGTTTGCTTATCAACCTCGGTCCGAATGGCCACTGAATAATGATTTTAGCACTTCAGATGATATTCCTGAAGCAAAGGTGAGCGTGATGGCGACGACGGATTCGTCTGCCCCTCCGCTCCCTCCATTATATGAGCTCGCGCATCGAGTCTCCACTTGGACTAGATTGATCCGAATAGCAATCTACGTTCTTCGTTTCGTCAAAAAATTACCAGCAACCTTTAACATTTCCCACCTTGAAATTGCAGAACTTGCAATCATTAAGAGTCTTCAAGGCGTTTATTTTGCTGATGAAATTGCTAAATGCAAGGCGGGTAAACAATTGCCGCCAGCTTTTCGTAAACTCAACGCATTTGTTGATAAAAATGATATCTTGCGCGTCGGTGGTCGCTTGACTAATGCTGATTTGGCATATGACAATCAACACCCTATCCTGCTGCCGCGTCGCGATCATATCGTGAATTTGATAATTGAGTATCAACATTGCAAGAATTTGCATACCGGACCACAACTTCTGATGTCAATATTGCGGCAAAAATATTGGATTATGTCAGCTCGAAACATTGTGCGTACTCGTGTTCAAAGGTGCAACATTTGCTTCCGAACTCGACCAACTAATCAATTTCCCTTAATGGGAAGCTTACCCGCATGCAGAGTAAATGAGGCCAAGCCCTTCTGTCATACAGGGGTAGATTTTTGTGGTCCCTTGTCAATTGTGATACACCGAGGACGAGGTATACGCTCCGTACGCTCTTACATCTGCTTGTTTGTTTGTCTCGTAACAAAGGCCGTACATCTTGAGTTATCGCCTTATCTCAGTACGGAGTCGTTTTTGAACGCCCTTCGACGTTTCCTCGCTCGACGAGGGCCGGTAAGCACCATTTATTCAGACCGAGGAACAAATTTCGTAGGTGCTAAGTCATACTTACGAGAAATGTATGAATTGCTCGATTCTGAGGAATATCGTGACAAGTTCGCGAACGAGCTGCGTGACAAGCGTATAGAATTTAAACTAAATCCTGCAGCGGCACCACACATGGGTGGCATTTGGGAGTGTAACGTGCGCTCGGTTAAGACTATTCTGGCAAAAGTAGTGGGAAATCAGCTCCTAACATATGAAGAGATGTTGACAGTGCTTACTCAAATAGAAGCTTTACTGAACTCGCGTCCTCTCTCAGTGTTGAGCTGTGACCCCGCGGAGCCATTAGCTTTGACTCCCGCGCATTTTTTAGTGTTTACTCCACTTAAATCTCTGCCCTCAGAAGACTTGTCCAACGCAAACGTCAATTTGCTGCATAGGAAACGTGTTGTCGACCATTTGGTCCAGTCATTCTGGAAGCGATGGAAGGTAGAATACCTTCACACTCTTCAAGTGCGTAACAAATGGACGAAGCAAACTGCTTCAATTCAAAAGGGGACTGTCGTTCTGCTCGAATCGGAAAACAGTGCTCCTCTTAACTGGCCTATCGGTGTGATCGAGCGGACGTTCGAAGGCAAGGATTCCGTTGTGAGAGTCGTGGATGTCCGTACGAAGTCTGGGGTTTATCGTAGGCCTGTTGTTAAAGTTTACCCTTTACCAACACAATAAAAATTATACAGTCCACAACTCTATTTTAGCTATAAGTATTATTAGTTAGTTCTTTACAATAGGTTAAACTTAACTTTAAATTTATTTTAAGTACTGGCTGTCTTAATAGATTGCCTATTATCAAGTTCATTTTAGCTTAATGCGTTCTAAAATTAGGCGTACTGAAGTGACTTTAATTGTGTATGTGCCTTGTATCATTGAAGGCCTTTCGTCCTGTCAAGGCGGGGGGGATGTTTACGCCAAATAGTACTTCGATTCTATTAAGTAATCGCAATCGAAATGGCTAATGTCATGTGTCCCATCTCCTTTCATACTACCCACGACACCTACCCTCCGTCCTGCTTTTAAAATGACTGACATAAGGTGGAGTATTAATGGCGGTCGACGACGGTCGTGCTCCCGCTAATTAAATCGAAAACATTGGTTTTATCGACCTCCCGTGAACTGTGACTGTTGTAAAGTGTTCCCCAGTGCTATTTGGTGGAAGTGTGGATCCTGCAGGATTGCCGACGGACTAAGAGGAGATAGCAGTGAGTCCCTTTCCTTCCGATCCTTTCTTTTTGATGTGTGCCATTTTTTCGCGTCCAAATTAATTAAATACCTGTATCATCGCGCATGCACCTGTTGTTGATGGCTAAATTTGAGTTTACATTAATTTTAAATTTAGCTAATGAGTCACCGAAAACATCTATATTTGTACAGGATTGGTATTCATTAATGAGCCTACTTATCCTAGGAACAGGTGAGTTTGCACCTAGTTTGTGGAGTAAGTATTTCTGCTTACGAGTGGCTGATTTAGCGGCATTCTTAACCCACTTCAAAAGAGGAGGTTCTTAATTCGACTGTAGGTTTTTACTTGCTACAGTTCGTTGCTTGGTCAACATTGAGTTTGCCCAATAGGCGACTCAAAGTCAACCAGCGGACAGTTAGCCGGTCACAGTTTGCTTAATCAGGACGAAGCCTAATCTTAATTTATTTATTTAATAATAATTTATTTTAATCTATGTTCTCTCTGTCTGTTGTAAAGTAAAAATTCCAAACTAATATACTTTATATATTATTTACTTTGTCATATGTTTATACTTCCATGCTAGTAATATTTTAAAATCGACAGTAATTCTGTCTATCTGTCTGTTTGTAGACTTTTCACGGCTGAACGGATCTAGATGAAGTTTGATAATTAGTTACAGTATTTCACGAGGGATGTTTTTGGATACTATTTTCTGAATAAACGCGAACGAAGTCGCGGGTAACAGCTAGTGCTCTATAAATGAATACATTCTGCTAAGAATTTCAACATCTTAGCTGTTCAGTATTTACTAAAGGAGTTTATTTTGAGGCACACCCGCATAACGACATGAATAACAGCAACTAGCGTGTATACCACAATACCGCTAACAAAGTACTGCGCCCAACTTATAGTGAGAGCTGGCTAAATGGCGGAACTAAAGGATATCTATGGAGCGGCTGTCAGCTCTGTTTGTGAAGTGCGATGGTAGCGCCATCTCTCACGTGTAGTGTTAAGTTGGTATACGGACTAACGTGAGGCATTAGACGGATGATCCATCTGCACTAATGAGTAATAATGGCGCTCATCCTGTATGGATTCATTACAGCGCTTGTTTTACCCCCGTTTAGTGGGTTACGGAAATTATTTACTATACATATATTTATCATCATCATAACATCGACCAATGTTATTGTCTCCTCTTTAGACGCAAGACACACTGCACCGGACACCGGACACCGCTCCGGTGGGCGATGATGCGGATTTTAACTTTGACTGTAAAATCTTGACTCGTAAACATCAACCAGTTGTCTCCTCTTTAGGTGCAAGACACACTGACTGACATTGACATGAAATTTTGCATACACGTTGTCATGGGTACAGACAAAGAGATAGCGTAGTTTTTCTCCCGAAAAATTTACGGTTCCTGTGGGCCCGCCTCGCGTGGAAACCGTTGGGCGCCGCTGGTATATGGTATTTGAATATAACCAATATTATAATGCAAAAGTGTGTTTATTAAGCTTTCACGTGTAACAACTACTCAAGCGATTATCGTGAAATTTTGCATACACGGTGCCAGGGAAACAAAAAAAAGGACATAGAGTACCTTTACCTTACCATAAACAAATAACATTATTAAAAGAAACACAAAAAACCCGACTGCAAAGTGGTGAACCAAATATCACTTCCACTACCAAGACGATTCAAATGACACCTCACATGTCGAAATCCATCAAGCTATTAAGGCTGTAGGGCGTGCTAAAGAAACCTCACGCTGCGTTCAGACGCTGAATGTCGCCGATCAGGCCGACTAGACTGTCGGTTTTTCAGCGCTGCACGAGCCAGGCTGCACGCCGGGCTGCGCGCCGCGCGTCTGAACGCGGCATCATACATACACACATACATACCTACATACATACATACTTGCACTCGAAAAACATAACCCTCCTTCTTTGCAGTCGGGTAAAAAACTGTTCTTCGGTTGAAAGGCGCAGCTAAATACCTTATACAAGTTTATTGTTGTTTATTGTTTAATAACTACATTAATAAGTACCCATGTACATCACATTGCACACCCGACTTGGGTCTACTGTTGAGACTATATTTAAATTAAGACCTTTGTACACAGTTTTGCAATAAATTATTCTTATTCTTATACTAGTATTAAAAATTCGAAAAAAAAATGAAGTCTCCATTCAAAATAACTAGTCACGTGACCATTTTTGTATGAAAATTTGTTTTTTTTGTTCTTGAATGTCAGAAGTAGCTTATACCGTCGATTAACACATAGGAAACTTTTTAAATCGCGGATAACAACGCGGGTCTCAGCTAGTTTTACATAAATGATAGTACAGAGCTCTTGTCAATAGCAAACTACTCGTATCCTCTCCGAGTGGCATAGTTCACTCGAACTCGGAGAGCTAAATTAGTCGAAAGTTGCCTGGAAGACTTGAGGCTCGAGACTTCCACGAACTTTGTCTCGGTGCTCGTGGGGGGCAGTGACTGAAGTGCCAACAATTGAAGTTGACTTTCTAGATAGCATAGACTGTGTTTTGACAATTCCCTATATAATAATTAAAAAAAACATACAGTCGAATTGAGAACCTCCCTTTTTTTGGAAGTTGGTTAAAAAGGAAAGAAGGAAAGGAAAAGGAGGGGAAGAAAGACGAAAGATGGAGAAGAAGTAAGGCTTAAGCTATTTTTGTAAAGGCCTTAACATACATTTAAAAATGTACTGTAATTTTGTTAGTATCTGATATATAACTCTCCTTCTTGCGCAGTCGGGTAAAAATAGGTGATCATGACCATGACTCAAGAAAATTCTCTGAATACGAGCTCTAGATAGTCATAAATAAAGTTATGGCAAAATTAGCACCCAACATAGAGACGTGCTCTACTCATCATTCTCAAAAAAAAATGAATGACTTATTATGAATGATTAAAAGGTTAATCGACACGTAATCATGTTCAGTTAACCAAACGAAATTAATGAACTTAAAGAACGCTCGCTTCGTTCACTATGTTACTTGCTTTTGTTATTAGGAAGATGAAGTACTGTATTAATGATCCATTGTGACTTTCTAGATTATTATATCAGTGCAGGGATATTAATTCATATTAGTTTGCAAGTCGAACTCATCAATTTGTTCCTTGATTGGAATAATTTACTTAGTTTAATTAAATACACTAATACTGCTGACGTCACTGTTTAGTCTTTTAGTCAATTGATGTTTCGTGGTTGTTGCTGGTTTAAGTTTAATTTGACTTAGGGGTTACTCACCAACTTAAAACAGACCTATAGGTGAGTCGACCACTCCATAAAATGTGGTAGGGGTAGATCGATTTGAGCCGCTATTACATTGTCAAATTTGGAAGAGATCGCTTTTAGTGATAAGACCGCCAGTTGTTATACTACAGAATAAGTTTTATAATAGATAATCATTATTCTCTTGTTTTTTTTTCTGTTATTTGTGGTGTGAACAATAAAGAGTTTATCTATCTATCAATTTGCAGTTTGCTAAGTTAGTGTGACTTAGCGTGGAAGAGCCCGTGCGATTGCACTAGATTGGATTGCTGTCTAACTGCTATTACACCGTCCAGCTCACCTAGCATACTGAAAATTGGATAATGACGTAATCACCGCTTTACTCAGTGTCTAAGGGCCGCATGCTAAAACGACACTCAGTCATGAATCTCGATTTAAAACAGTTTTTATGTATGGGAAAACCAGTTTTAAATCGAGATTTGATGATGAGCGTCGTTTTAGCATGCTGCCCTAAGATATTGTAGGTGAGTTGACCACTCCACAAATTCGGTAGGGGTCGATTCACCCCCTTTTTTTGCTATTTATTTTGGGTTGTACTCGAGGTTTCTGATACTGGTTTTTTATTTAAGTAGTTTTTTTTTCATTTCTGATGTAAAAATAAAGAGTTTATCTTTCTATCTAGATTTATGTTTACTAAACAATGGACATTTTTTATTGCTATTTCAAATACGATCCAATTAATTTTATCTCGAAAGATGAGTAAACGATAAAAGTAATAAACCACAAACTTTCGCCTATTTTGGTCAACATTACTGTATTTTAATTTTTATATCAGAAAAAGCAATTAAATATTTTTCATAATGATGCCATTACGAATTTTTAAAAAGTTTTAATAACTTTTAAATAACAGTTATTATCAAAACTCATTAAAAAAGTTAGCTTTCAAAATAGTTTTTGCAATTAAATGACATTGAAATGACTAATAAAATGCTGGTAATTGTAAGCTATAAATTATCGATTTGATTCTGGAGTAATCGACATTATTTCTACCCCAACCCCGTCACTGTTCCGTTCATCTCAAATAGAGTGATAGTGACAGGTAACAAAATTGAACTTTCTTCTTTATCCAAGCGTAAGCTCATAAAATCTTGTTTTTTTTAATGGCGCTGCTGGCCTTGAGGCCAAATCGCCAATATGTAAATAAGTCTCTGGACAAAAAGTTGTGAAGCCAATGTGTCACGTAGTAATAAGGTTCAATATACTGCAACTATGTTGATGAAGAAAACCCGCTATAGTCACATGTTCACCACGCTTGACAAACATCTTAGCTCAAGCAATGGGGTAGGCTGAAAACCAGCTCTGCGTGGACCTCGTCTACTCAGAACAGTGCTGAGCCTACTCCAATTGCCAAAACAATTTATATAAATTTTTAAATTATACTTAGTTTAGGTGTAATGATATAAGTACTTTTCTTTAATGTGTTTTTAACTCATAGGTTTTGGCAATAAATTCATTTTTTATTTATTTATTTATTTAATATTGTCCATTCCAAACTGAAGTCAGTCTTGGCCCCAAAATTAAACCAACGTGAAGCAGCGGCATGCAATACGTCTGATTTGCGCCACCCGCTCCTTCAGCCACAATATAAATGAGACCTACCGCAAAAACTTCCAATAACAACCGCTCCCGCCAAAAATACCCTCCGAAACCACTCCACTTCCGGCGCGACGCAAAAACGGCGCGAAAACCCGACAATATTGTATAACACCAGCATTCAATGACTGACACAATCATTCGGGGCCTCCGTAATTTTCCTGCTATGTTTTATCTGGGAGAACAATGGCGACTCATTTTGGGGCACAATGAATTTCATTTCGGACGCTATCCGCCAAAATAGGGGCCATTAAAATCCTTTCCTTGGAGCTCGGGTGCTTTGTTGCGGGTCAGGGGAAACTAGCTGATATAACCTAGGTATTGTTACTGGTAAATACATACATTAGGCCGGAATTTGGGAAATTAGCCGCAGGAAATACGGATTTTGTTCTGCGAGTGTTCCGTTCGCAGTTTCGGCAATTTAGCGGAACGTTTCAATATGGAGGTCAAATTAGTATTTGGGAATGTTTGGAATTCGGCGTTTAATTTTGAATTTAATATCACATCTTATCGGTACTTTAGTACCTCAATTGTCGAGTCCCTTCGAAGGTCCGTTTTAGTAGCTTTTTGGTTATAAGTATACGTGTAAGTTAAATTACGATAATGTTTAACGGGGTGTGGATTAATAAAATGGTATATACTCGTTGGTATGTACGTTAGGAAAAGAGCTATAAGTATAGCATAAGAATTACATTTTAACTACTATAACATGACCCCTTATTAATAAACGTTGTTAGCCTCGGAATAGTGATGAAGAGTTTTGTCTTTTTCTTTCTTTTAAAATTTTAACTCGATCAAAAAACTGCATAACTATTCCGAGACTATTCAACGTTTATAAAGTAACTAAAACGTTTAACAGGCTACAATTTACAAATCATCATCCACTGTCGTTTTTAACCGACGAAACGGAGGAGGTTGACAAGTCGACGCGTGTATTTTTTTCTACTAAAAAGTAACGAAATAAAAGAAACGAAAAAAAAAACAAACGAATATAGGCCTAGGCGGATGCCTAGGCCAGTAGTATATTATTGAGAGTTCTAACCCAGCGTTATTTGCGGTTGTGAAAATGTTTTTACTATGGTGTGAAGTATGGCGAGTGTGTTTTACCAACCGCAAAATGTCGTGTTAAGTTTGTAAAAAATGTTTTTTTTTTAAATTTGTATGTGATTGAGGCCATGGCTCCAGTGGCTTCAGTCGGGCGGGCTAGAGTTCCATTCCGTGGGCTGGCTGGGGTGAGATGGGTGTAGGGCTCCGGGTGGGGTAAGATGGGCTACGGTGTAGGGCTCCGGTTGGGGTAAGATGGGCCACGTAGGGCTCCAGTGTGCGGCGGCGTATGATTTCTAACTCACGTTTATTGCAGTTGTGAAAATGGTTTTACTATGGTGATAAGTATGGAGTGTGTGTTTAACCAACTGCAAAAGCTGTCCTCTTTGTGTTTTTTTTTTTCGGATGGGGTAAGACGGGCTATGGCGGGGGCGGGGGCGGGGGCGGGGGCTATGGCGGGGACGGGGGCGGGGGCGGGGGCGGGGGCGGGGGCGGGGACGGGGACGGCGGTGGGAGCGGTATCTTGCGGTGAGTGTATTGAGGACAGTTTCGATAGTTACATTGTAACAATCAAGTAACGGAAATAGCTGTGGTAGTATTTATAACTATACAGTTAATAGATAATGGTATGAAACAAAGGATTGGTAGGTAAAGTAATATATCTAGAAATATATATTATAAGACAAATTGTGTTAAATAGAGCAATAATGAATGAAACAAAGGATTTTACAGGAAATAACAAATAGATTATTATAGTAGTTGGAGTGATAAAAGCGCAATGTTGCAGAATGCAGATGTTATTTTAAACGTAATTTTCAAAACGAGTAGGACGACTAAAGCGACGGTTCAGTGGTTGTGTGTGTGTTTAAAACAAACAAAACAAAATGTTATTTACAAGTATTTTACCTTGGGCGATTGTATTATACATGGGGAAAGAAAATGGAGAAGATGTTTTGGAGAAAAATATTTCAAAATCTCTAAACGAAGATTTGCGTGATTTATGTTCTAGTGATTATCATTACCTGAAGAAGGTAAAGTTATTAGATGTAGACGGTAAGCATTTTTTGAAGAACTGGAAGATTAAATTTTACCTCTATGCGGATACGGATAAAAACGACAACAGTTTGTTTGTTCATAAAAAACGTATCGTGCTTTTAAAAGGTGCTAATGATGTAAGGGATAGCAAGAAATTGCTTAATCTACGTTTATGTATTGATAATCGATTATTACTATATAAATTGGAAGTCGCACATTCATTCAAAACTCGTGCAAAGCGAAGCAGTAGCGTTACAAATACTTTACAACAAGTTTGGTCGTCTGATACATTTGAACAGAAGTATACAGATGAGAAAGGATTAGAGATTACTGTAAAACTTCCGAGAGGTGTAAAAAAAAAAAAACATCATCATCTTGATGCAGAGTCTAAGGAAGAGAGTGCAACAATATCAGAATCTAATGATGATGATCAAAAAAAAACCACTCCTGCTAGCACTACTTCTACAACATCAACACCTATTACAACAACAACAACGACAACTACAGCGTCTTATCCGTTAAGTGAAACATGTCAACGCTATAAGATGACAATTGAAAGTGTGATATCTTGGGGTTACAGTCAGTTGAATAAATTGAGTAAGGGTGAGATTGAAAATTCGGCATGTACAGCTAAAGTACCGATAGAATAATTCTGTTATCATCGTACGAATAGTGGTTCGTCAATATGCATACTGTTATCATGTAGAATTTTGTGGTAAGAGTTGGTGATAAGTTCTTTAGCTTATTTATTATCAGTGTGTGAAACAAACCCTATTTCACACGCCTATGAAATTGTAAATGTGGTTTAGGATGACGTTAACGATAAAAAAATATTATACAGAATTTTGTGGTAAGAATTGACGATAAATTCTTTGGTTTTGCTATCAACGTGTGAAACAAACTGTTTTCCACACGATCACATGAAATTGTAAATGTGGTCTATGATGTGTGCAACGTTTACGATAACAAAAAACATATAAATACCAAGCTACGTAATTATTTATTCAATTCATCTACAATAATCGACTCTTATATATAATAATTTCATTCAGTTTATATAAACATCTGCAGAAGTGATTGAGGTGTAGTAGAAGCAGAAGAAAAAGTTACCCTTCGACCCCGCAAAAAAAACTGTAAGAAAAAAATATTCAAATTTTTTTAAACATGTCTTCTAATCGAAAAGTGCTGTTCGAACTGAATAACAACTGTAAAATGAATACTTGGATTAAGGTTTCCGACTTGGAAATTGGCAAGTCCTACAAGATTGTGAATGTTAAAAGAGTTGCTTCCAAGTTTAACACTGACAGAATGCAGACAGTTGTTCAGCTCGAGGACGAATCCAATGTCTCGCTACCTTCAAGATATGACAATTTAGACTCTAAAATTTACGATTACTTGAGTACTGGGGTAGTGTCCATGACGAATGAAGGTCCATGGGGTAAATCATGGAAGATTATTTTTTCGGAAGAGTCAGAAGCTTAAATATTTATTTTATTGCAGTTGATAAACAAGATAATGAATAACTCAAACGGCCTACTTAACCTGCTCGATATAATGCAGAATGAGACCAAAAATGAATGGATTGAATTTATTACAGCCAATAAACTGCTGAAAATTTGGAGACGTCCAGTGCCGTTAATGAAACTTCTTGAAGACGTGAACAGGTTGCTTCTTACCATATACGAAGAAAGTAATTTCAATGATATCGAGATATATACGCTGATCCGAATTTGGAGCGATTTAACATCCCATCTAGAAGAAACGGGACCAAACAATAGTGTGGAAGTGACAGAGTGGCTCGATCTACTCAATAATACCCCATCTGAGTGTTTTGGACACACACTCTTCACTCAAAAACTAGGTGGTTTATTAATTAATATTTTGTTGGTGTGTTTATTTGAAGGTATAGAAGTGTAGTGTCTCCACTCAACCGTCAAAAAAAAAAATCACACACACACGTTTGTGAAAAAAAAGTGAAAGTAACAATTAGTGGCAATTATTGTTTGTGTGTTTTTCAATTTGCTTAAAAAAAATGGATCTGTCAAATGTGAGATTCATAATAGACATTGAGGGATTCCCAGTAAAAGATAAGGTGTATTATAAAGAAGTGGCAATTTACGACTTGCTTAACAAATGTTCAAATATGTTTCATGTCCGTCTTCCCGAATGGTTATTGCTACGTAGGAAAACACAATGCATATGGTTCTGTGAAAAAAATATTCATGGTCTAGCGTTTGGAAACTGGTTTAGTGATTCTTTTTATTGTAATGTCATTAATGCTATTAGAAATATGGATAGAGAATGTCAATATACTTGGGCATTTAAGGGTGGAGTAATTGAAAAAAGGCTTTTAGATTCTTTAGGCTTTGCTTATATCAATTTGGAAGATTTAGGTTGTCCAAAATTTGAGGAATTGATAGAAACACTAAATTTACATCAATTAAAAAAAAAGAGAATGCAATGCTCAAGACATACGCGATTCAAAAATAAAAATCGTGTATGTCACTGTAGTTTGGAAGAAGTTAATGCTTTTGCCGCATGGTTTGAGCAGTATAAACAAAATGTGTAGTTATTTTATTATCTGTGTCTCCTGTATTAATCTAAGCACTATGTAATCACTATGTAATCACAATGTAACCGTTACGAGTATGTATTATCAATAGTTTTTTTTACTCTATAATATTTAGGGTATAATTAGTTAATAAAACACATTATTTACTCAACATTATTTTCTTTATTGATCCAGCTCGTTTCATTCATACCTAACCACTTAACTAGAACCCTATCTCCCTTTTTCTTCAGCACCTTCTCCACTAGATAAATGTCGGGGTATTTAACTTTTTGTAGTTCTTGCTCATAGAATCCCCCCAACACTGATTCATTTTTCTCATCATGTAATTGATATGTAATCGGATTGGTGGTGTTCACTTTAGCTATTTTGAATATTTCTGTACTCCAATTTCCAGTGTATGCCTTAGAAAAAGCAGATTTATATTTGCTTATTCGCACACAGTCACCAATGACATATTTTGCCCTGGGTCGTACTTTGATAAAATTGTAAACATTAGATAAGAGGGCGTTCGCATTTGTATGGTTCACGGTCACTGGGGCAGCCTTGATTGTACGATGTACTTTGTTGTTATATCTGTTTATTACGTCAGAAAGGGTTGCCCCGATCCATTTATAGGAACCATTGTAGGTAAATTGTTGCCAGAGCCAAGTTTTGAGAGTTCTTATCAATCTTTCAACGATAGACGCTTTCTTTACACTGTACGTAGAGTAATGGTTAATATTGTACTTTTTCATCAATACTTGGAACTTTTCATTGAAAAACTCTCGTCCATCATCTGATTGAATGTTCTTAGGTTTTCTCCCTAATAGATTATTATTATTATTATTCAGAATGGTTGACATAGCACGAGTCACGTCATCAGCCGATTTACTTTTAATCGCTTGAACCCAGGCATATTTCGAAAAAGTGTCAATACAAGTTAATATGTACTTCATCCCCCTGTTATACTTGGAGTATTTTTGCATATCGATTAAATCTATTTGCCAGGTGTCATCAAATCCCTTTTGTATGAAACGTCTTCGTGGAAAATTTTTACGAGCATTTTTATGAAGCTCCTGAACCACTTGCCACTTACTCATCTTTTTCAGGTTTTTTTTTTATTACTCGTTTTTTTGGTTTTACTGATGCAGCGGTTGTAATTGGAATAGTAGCCGCAACAGCAGTAGCAGCAAGACCACCACCACCAGCAGCAGCAGCAGCAGCAGTTGGACCACCAACAGTCAAAACAGCAGGCTTTGATTTAACATCCTTGCTAGCGATTATTTTGTAAAGTTCATTCAAACGATGAGAGTTGTTTTTAATCTTCAGTAAACAAAAGTTCATGGACTCTTCCAATTGTTTTTTGATAACGACGTCATTTTTTAAGATACCTTCTCGAGCATTTCTTAAAAGCTTGCTTTCCAAATCTACAACATTCTTGTAAACTTTAAGTGAATTATTTTTTGTTTTTGGTTTATTTACACTGCTACTGCTACTGTCAGTTAGATAACGTCCAAACTTATTAATCGTCATTCTTACACTAAATGTGTTACTTGATGAGATGTCTTAATAGACCAGATGACGGAGGATTAATAATATCTGCTTCTATCAATTCTTCAATTATTGCCATAATTTCATTTCCATGTCCGTTATTACCAACATTTTGTGATGCAATTAAAAGTCGTAGACGGTCAATTAACTCATTAGGATCATCCCAATACTTAAAGTCTGTGTTAGGATGGTATTTTTTCATGATTAGTTGAGTGTTTTTTGTACAATTGCTCTTACGTACGTCAGAATTATTAACGCCATCATTATCACCGTCATCCTTAAGCGGTAGACCTGATCCGCTAAAATCTTTTGTTGTAGTTGCTATCGTCTGTTTTATGTATGTATTATACTTATGACTTCTATCTCCTTGTATTTGTCCATGGGGTAAAAAGTTACGCTTGTGTGCGTTTGTCGTTAAAATGATTTGATTATAGTTCAATATATCTTGAGGCTGTACAAGAGAAGAGTTTGGATCTTTTTTTAATAAAAGTTCCAGTAAACCAGGTGTATAGTTATACTCCTTGCCCTTCACTTTAATACTCTTTTTTTCAAAGGTAACTGCACTATTACCCATATGATATCCATCAGGTGTAATGCTAATACCAAAGGGAACTTTCATAATTTTATTCAAAATTAAATTATCGAAATAGATTTGTACAAATCCAGGAACATTTTGTAATTGCATTTTGTAATTGTATTTGAGTTTCTTCTTGGAAGATGATGTAGTAGCATCTTGAAAATCATCTTCAGATAATGAGGTGTTTCTACCTGATGTAGCTGAATAAAGCGTTTTGTCACTAGTGAGGTTATTTTCATCATCATCATCATCATCATCATCATCATCATCATCAGTAGTGCTGCTTTTCTTAAGGTTAAGTTTGTGTTTTAACTTTTTACCGATAAAGCTCGATTTCCTCTCTTTTTTTAGGTTTTTTATTTTTGTTGGAGTATCATCACTAGAAGTATTTATTTTGATTGCTTCGTTCAGTATACTGTTCAAAGGTTGCGTGATTGGTTCAAAGGTTTCCTTTAGGGTAGATGACATTTCAGCTTTATCAACATTTAAGGATTTTACCTTATTTTTCACAGAATTCACCGATTTAATCAGTTTACGTTTTAGATTTTTATCACCAAAGATCTGTGATGCTTGAGAGTCCATGGTGAAATGTTAGCAAATCCAAGATTGAATATGTATTTAAGTTTTTTATTATTATAAACATATAAAATCATCAAACCCCCGTCGATAGCGGCCCTTATGAAATTCCAGATTTTTATCAATTACTAAGAAATTGTATTGGTTCTTCCAACAGGTTCGACATATTGAGAGAAATTCATCCCAAGACATGTCAGTGTTTACATGATCATCATATACATGTTTTAAATTTAAATCATCTTGTTTGAAGAGTATAATAAAGTTTGCGTTGTCACGCACCAACTGTTTAGGAATTTTACTATATGTCTGACATAGATAAAAACAATCTAATCCTTTGTGTCTACCCATAGAGAAATATTGACGTATAGACTCTTGGTCTTCCATTGACACATCATCAAATATCACAATACTATCGTTAAATGTATCTTCTATTGAGGTCACTTCACTCTTATCGGAAAATGTGTAATAATTCACAGAGGGCACTCGAGTAAATACTTCACCTAAAAATAAATACTTTGATTGATTCAAAGATTTTGAATACAAGTAGACATTTTGAAATTTAAGTCCATTCACGTCGAGTAATAGGGTGAGCAGTATATTTGTTTTACCACAGCCTGACGGTCCACAGATTAAACATCTTATACTATTAGGTAGCAACGGACCATGTTTATTCTGACCGCCATCTCCGTTAATATTATCTGAAATATTCCAATCTTTGACTGATAAAAGCGTGTTTTGCTTTCGAAACTTCATTATGATTAGTTGTTATTATTGTATACACGTGTTTTAAATACCTTTTTTAAAATGATTATACAACATAAAAGTAGTCCCATTCTTAAACCTACTGTCAAGCAAGGAGGTGGTTTTGTTAACAAAATTATTAACAATTTACCGTTTGAACTACACCTACCCGGCTATAATTATTGTGGACCGGGAACAAAATTACAAAAACGTTTAGCTCGAGGTGATGCAGGTATCAATCCTTTAGACGAAGCTTGCAAATCGCATGATATTGCATACGCTCAGAATTCTAATCTAGACCAGCGGCATATAGCAGATTTGGAATTAGCATCAGCCGCTGCGAAGCGTTGGAGAGAGTCACCACATTTGTCTGAGAGATTAATGGCTCTAGGCGTTAATAAAATTATGAAGTTTAAGGTGAAACGAGGTATGGGTATACCTCTCTCCAGAGTGATAACTGAAACCCGTAAAGCTCTTAAAAAAACATACTCAAAGGGTAAACATAAAATGACACCTCATGATACATTGTTAAATACTGCCGTTAAAGCTGCAAAAAAATCTATTAGCAATAAACTCGTCAAGAAACCTAGAGTTATTCGTTTACCTAAGAGAGGTGGTTTTCTACCACTGATTCCAATATTGGGAGCGTTGGCGGCTGCCGGCACCTTGGCTGGAGGAGTTTCAACAGCTGCCAAAAATATTTACGAAATGGTTAAAAAGAAAGATCCAATTCGATCAACGGTACCGGTGGCTGTAGGAAAAGGAATGTACATGGCACCATATAAAAAAGGTTTTGGTCTCTACCTAACACCCTATCAAAAAAACTAAATCTCACCCTACCGAAACATGCCCTTTCCGACTATGAAATTTTGAACTTTATCAAGCAAATTAACATACCTCATTTTCGAGGAGTTGTAATGAGAGATGATTTGATAAAGAGAAATTCACAGCCATGGTATTGTGAAACTGGCATTTTGAATTTAGACAATTCGAGTGGGGTGGGTACGCATTGGGTAGCATACGCAAAGAAAAATCTACACTGTGAATATTTTGACAGCTATGGAGACTTGAGACCACCTCAAGAGTTTATCAATTACATGTTGAAATCTAATCGTAACATAGCAATTAATTATAACTATAACAATGTACAAAAATCTAATAAATACAATTGTGGTCATCTGTGTTTACGTTTCCTATTAAATGTTTGTAATAATTTGTTTGATAATAAATAAATATAAATGGCAAAAATTATTATTGGAAATTTCATTTTACACCCGAAAGTCGACTTGATATAATGTCTTTCACGTTAACGTTAAACAGTGACGAATCCACGTTTAATGTGAATTTTCTACCACCCATTGAACTTGATAACGGTGACCAGTATGAATGTGCGGTGATATACTTTAAAACATTCAATTCAATACCGAACGTTGACAGTAGTAATAATCTTTTCCACTATGGAGATAATAATGTGATTACTATTCCGGAAGGTTCCTATGAGCTAGATAATATTTTCCAATTACTAGAGCGAGAGCTCGAACGTAGATCGGGTGGAGATGGTAAAGAATTAATTGATATGGAAGCCAATACGAACACTATGAAATGTTTATTTTTTTCACCGGAATTTGACATACACTTTGAGAAAGAAAACAGTATCGGAAGTATTTTTGGGTTTTCTCGCAAATTACTCCCGAAAAATGTTGTTCATTTATCAGATCAACCAATTAACATTCTGATAACAAACACTATAAGAATAGAGTGTAATGTTACTGAGGGATCATTCATCAATAATAAACAGTCGCATGTGTTACATGAATTCTCTCCAATAGTTCCACCAGGATATCAAATCATAGAGTGTCCTTCACACCCAATTTATTTACCTGTAAAGGTGAAAACCATTCAAAATCTACACGTGCGTATAGTGAATGAACAAGGAAACCTTGTCAATTTTAGAAAAGAAAACATATCACTGCGTTTACATTTAAGAAAGGCAGTATGATTATCTATAAAAACAATGGTAGCAGTGTATTGAATCATAGTATTTCGAATACCAGCACGGTGTTAACAACCCCACAAATTGGCGTGAAACTAAACAAAATAAGAAAAGAAAACTTGGTATACCTTCAATCCTTGGGCCTAGAAGTGAAATGGCCGACACATCAAGCATTTTAAATATTGGCGAGAAAGTTATCTTCGATGATAGTATTGAAAGTATTGAATACCACTTATACACACCTTACAATGAATCTTACAAGAACAATGATGAGATTCGCATTTGTATTAATAGTCAAGATTTAATAGTATTACCTTGCGAGAGTCAGTTAATTATTGAGGGTAATATTACAAAAGATTGTACTCTTGTTAACAATGCATTAGCCTTTCTTTTTCAAGATATACGCTACGAATTAAATGGAGTAGAAATTGATAGAACCAAAAACTGTGGTATTACCAGCACCATGAAAGGAATTATTTCTTATGGGAAGGATGAGAGCAGTGCCTTGGAAAATAGTGGATGGAATTTAGGTGGTTTTAAAGAATTTGAGGGAGATTTTTCTTTCACTGTTCCGCTGCGACACCTGCTGGGTTTTGCTGAAGATTATAAAAAAGTAATTGTGAACGCAAAGCATGAACTAGTATTGAACAGGAGCTCTTCTAATTTAAACTGCGCTATCTTGAAGGATCCCACAAAAAAGATTCATATAGACTTAACCCGCATTTCATGGCGTATGCCTACAATTAAGGTATCCGACAAGGAAAAACTCAACTTGTTAAAGTACGTAGAAAACAATATTCCAATTACTATTGCATTCCGCTCATGGGATCTGTATGAGTATCCAGTGCTACCGACATCTCAAAGACATGTATGGACTGTGAAGACTACCACTCAGTTGGAAAAACCTCGTTTTGTTATTCTAGGTTTTCAACATGCACGTAACAATGAATCAGATAAAGATATGAGTCTATTTGACCATAGCAATTTTCTAAACGCTCGATTGTACCTAAACTCTCAATATTATCCGTATGATTCATTCGCATGTGACTTTGAGAAGGGAATGTTTACCCTTTTATACGAAGCTTTTATTAACTTTAGAAAGTCATACTATTGTTCAAATAATTTTAACGCTCAAATTAATCCTTCAAATTTCAAAACAAAAACACCTCTGATTGTTATCGATTGCTCTAGGCAGAATGATTCATCTCGTTTTATTGGTGGTGCTATTGATATCAAACTAGAATTGGAATTTAAAAAAAATCTACCGACTAATACAACAGCTCACTGTCTTATCATCAACGACTCACTCTTTGAGTACGATATCTTATCTAAAACAGTTCGAAAACTAACCAGTTAAAAAAATCCTTATGTTCTATTCAAACCTGTTAATACCTGTTTAATCCTATCTGTTAATACCTATTCAGATCTGTTCTGTTTAATCCTGTTCAGATCTGTTAAGACCTGTTAATACCTGTTTAATCCTATTCAGATCTGTTAATACCTATTCAGATCTGTTCTGTTTAATCCTGTTCATATCTGTTAAGACCTGTTCAAACCTGTTAATACCTGTTTAATCCTATTCAGATCTGTTAATACCTATTCAGATCTGTTCTGTTTAATCCTGTTCAGATCTGTTAAGACCTGTTCAAACCTTTTAATACCTGTTTAATCCTATTCAGATCTGTTAATACCTATTCAGATCTGTTCTGTTTAATCCTGTTCAGATCTGTTAAGACCTGTTCAAACCTGTTAATACCTGTTTAATCCTATTCAGATCTGTTAATACCTATTCAGATCTGTTCTGTTTAATCCTGTTCAGATCTGTTAAGACCTGTTCAAACCTGTTCAGTTCTGTTCTGTTCAACTCGGTAAGCAGTCCTGTTTCTCACTTCAATAGGGTGTTAATTATTAATTAACAAAAAAACAGTATAATAAAATGTTTAATGTACAACATTATTCATACGCACCATCAATTCCACCATTTAACTTTGAATTGTCTAAGAATGTATATAACATCTCCAACTCGATACCGTACATAGCTACATACTTGAGAGCATTGAGTCCTATCAATCCAGGTCTGGAAGTATGTATCGATATCAATAATCGAATTATATTAACCAAGCAAGAGTGGGAGACAATACTTATGGACAATGCAGCGGATATTTCAGAGTTTTTCAACAACGGCACTATTCCACCACCAAATCCTGACTCAACTCCAGAGAAATCAAGAAGTATATCATTTATGGACATGCAAGAAGAAGGAAGAGACAATTTTATCATGATGTACACAGAAGTTCAATCTATAAGATTATGTCGTGAAGAATGGTGGCACCTCTGTGAGATACTGAATTGTCTCAACCTACGTATTCGACAACTGCATAAAATTAAATACTACTATGAAAACCGTATGAGTTACTTTAGAAAAAGATTCAAGCTTAGTCAAGTGAAGACGTTGTATGAAGCCTCTTCTCTAATGAATACTATCTGCGATGAGTCATCTCTTGTGGATGTAGAAATTAAGTATTTTACGTTACAGTATTTATTGTATTCATCTTTAATATAGAGACAAATAAACTATATTATAACCTCACATACATTGTTTCTTATCTCTCTCTCTCACAAACCTCAAACCACATCTTTTTTTTTTATAAAGCAAGTTATTGTTCAATGTATTATTAGTTGTTACTTGTCCATCTCTCATTGTGAAGGTGTTCAGTTTTTTTTGTTAGTTATTAGTTTTTTCAACTATAATGTTGGAGTGTCATTTTTGCAATGTGCAAGTGAAGAGTAATGAGTTGATTGCTCACTCAAAAACTAAACGACACAAACTACTATGTGAACAAGATGATGGAGATTATTTTGTATATATTGTGAACAATGCTTTCAAGTGTAGAATCATAAGCTACCGAATAAACGGATCTTCAGATTTAGATCCCAAAGTTTATTTGGCAAACGTGCAGTCGAAAGTCATAGAGCTAATTGGATTGGAATTAGAAATTAATAAGCAAATTAAAGTGAATCTAGAACTATTCGGGACCTACTTAACTACAAAAGATGACGTCATTACAAGAGATTTAAAGTCTTTCAACACGAAAAATGTGGAAATACGAGAAATGTCAGATATGATCAGTTTTGTCGAGAGTTTTTCATCTCAGATAATCAACAAGTGTGAAGCATTTCAAGAACGCAACAGTGGATGGGCGTTGGAGAAGATTGAGTTTTTAGAAGTTAACATCAATAAACACAATCCTATGAAAGGTAGTTCATACATCCCACTACCAAAGTGGATACAACTCAAACGAGCGTGTGTAAATATACAGAATACTGATAACGCTTGTTTTTTCTGGAGTGTCGTCAGTGCTCTTTTTCCAATTGAAAAACATGCAGATCGTGTATCATCTTACCCTCCATATGAAACAGTTTTGAAAACTGATAGAATAGACTGTGCATTAAAGATTACTATTAAGGATATCAAACACTTTGAGACTTTAAACAATATCAAAGTAAACGTGTATGGTTTAGAAGCTAAGGAAAAATATATTTCACCTTTGTACATTTCATCAAAGACTTGTGACCGTCATGTTAATTTGCTGTATTTTGAAGATCAAAAGAAAGCGCATTATTGCTGGATAAAAAATCTATCTCGTTTGGTGGGTATTCAATTATCGAAGCATAACGGTCAAAAGTTTTTCTGTGACTCTTGTCTACAATATTTTGCGAGCAAAGAAAAACTACAAATTCATAAAAGATTGGGGTGTGAGAAAGTGGTGATACAGCTTCCATCTTCAAAAGAAAAGTATCTAAAATTTAAAAATTTTGAACACAAACTTTCAATACCATTTGTTATCTATGCAGACTTTGAATCTATTTTGGTTCCATTACACAACAATTTGGAGAAAAATTCACATTACACTCAAGAGCATATAGCGTGTAGCTTTGCATATTACATTCATTGTAATTACGATGAGTCATTGTCAAAATTTGTCACATATCGAAGTGGCGATTGTGTCAAACAGTTTGTTGACAGTATTTACTCTGACGTTTGTGAAATTGGGAAGATTATCTCCAAAAAGATGCCAATCAGCGATAATATCGACAACGATGACTTTCCACAAAACAATTCATGTCATATATGTGAGAAGACTTTTCTACCTACTGATAGAAAGGTTCTAGACCATTGTCATCTAACAGGTAAAATAAGAGGGTATGCACATTACACATGTAACTTAAATTATTCAATACCTGATTATGTTCCTATATTTTTTCATAACTTGTCTGGTTATGATAGCCATATCTTTATCAAAGAATTGGCAGCCAGAGAGGATGGAAAAAAAATATCTTGTATCGCGCAGAATAAAGAAAAATATGTATCGTTTAGTCAGACAATCTCTTTTGATTGTGAAGGGGGAAAAACGAAAGATATCACAATCAGATTTGTAGACTCGTTTAAATTTATGTCATCTAGTCTAGAAAAACTAGCTAAAAATCTTTCTACAGATCAATTCATGGTGCTACCACATTATTTCCCCGACAATGAGCAAATGTCTCTCTTGACACGTAAAGGTGTCTTCCCCTACGAATACATTGACTGTTGGGAAAAACTTGAAGAAAAAACGTTACCCGATAAAAAAAAATTTTATAGCTCTTTGACACAGACACACATTTCTATTGAAGACTACAATCATGCTCAAAAGGTGTGGAACACATTCAATATAAACAATCTAGGTGAATATTCTGACTTATATCTAAAAACAGATGTTCTATTATTGGTTGAGGTATTTGAAAACTTTCGAAAAGTTTGTCTTGCTACATACAAATTAGATCCATGTAGGTACTTAACCGCACCGGGTCTTTCATGGGATGCAATGTTAAGGGAAACAGGTGTAAATATTGAACTTCTCACCGATTATGAAATGATTCAGTTTTTAAATGCAGGTATTAGAGGTGGGATAAGTCAAGTCTCAAAAAGACACGTGGAAGCCAACAACAAATTTATGGACAATCAATACAATCCGGAAAAAGAAAGTAAATTTATTGTTTACCTAGATGTTAATAATTTGTATGGTGAGGCTATGAGTAAATATTTACCTCTAGGAAACTTTAAATGGTTATCGGAAAATGACATTAATACATTCGACATCAAACAACAAAAAGCTGATTCGGAGGTTGGATATATCTTAGAAGTTGATATTGATTATCCAAATTTTTTACATGATTTACACAATGATTATCCTTTTTGTCCTGAAACAAAAAAACCACCTCACGGTCAAACAAAAAAACTTTTACTCACTCTAGAATCTAAGAAGCATTACATCATTCACTATATGAATCTGAAACAATGTGTAGAGCATGGTCTAATTTGTCAAAAAATTCATAGAATCTTGTCATTTAATCAATCACCTTGGCTCAAATCGTATATTGATTTCAACACCAACAAGAGAATTATGGCAACAAACTCGTTTGAAAAAGATTTTTATAAGCTCATGAATAATTCAATTTTCGGGAAAACAATAGAAAATGTAGCGAAAAGGGTCGATGTGCATTTATGCACATCATGGTCTGATATATCGACAAAAACCAAGTCCAAATATGGTATTGAACGGTATATAGCACGTCCCAATTTCCATAGTAGAAGAATTTTCTCTGAGAACTTTGTAGCAGTTCAGATGAACAAAACTAAGATTTTGTACAACAAACCAATTTATGTCGGTTTCACTGTATTGGAACTTTCCAAACATCTTATGTACAACTTTCACTACTCTTACATGTTACCTAAATATCAAAACAATGTACAATTAGCTTACACTGATACGGATTCTTTTATTTATGAAATCAAAACTGAGAATTTTTACGAAGATATCAGAAATGACTTGCAGGGTAAATTTGACACGTCGGATTTTCCAAAAGACAATATCTATAACTTACCATTGGTGAATAAAAAAGTTCTCGGTTTGATGAAAGATGAAAGCAACGGACGTATAATAAAAGAATTCGTAGGCTTACGCTCTAAAATGTATGCTTATAAATTTAAAAGTGACGATGATGATGATGATGATGTTGTGAAGAAAAACAAGGGCACTTCTGCTGCAGTTGTAAGAGCTCTACACTTTACAAACTACAGAAATGCCCTTAGTCGGGACTACCAACAATATGCAACCATGTACATAATCTGTAGTGATAAACATAATGTATACACACTAAACAAAAGAAAGAAAGTGCTCTCTAGTAATGATGATAAGAGATATATTTGCGATGATAATGTAAATACGTTAGCCTGGGGTCATTGGAATATTAAATAAAAAACATATGTAAAAGTAAAAAAAACACTCTTTTATTTCTCAAACCTCGTCGAACAACTCTCAACTCGACTCAAATTTATTTTATTTAGTTTTAAGTGAATGTACACGAATGGACATCGACTAAAGTACTGTAAATGTGCTCGCCAGGGATCGTCATCCTCTCGCCAATCGCACAGACCTCCACCACAATAATAGCACATGGTTTTATCCTCACAGCCGATGTAGAAGAATCCCGCGTCTGCCAACCTCTCCGGATCTTGATGTGCATGGGGGGGCCAATTTACAAAACTCTTCACACGCGTCATTCTCAAACTAAAGTATGGAAACTGAGGGGTAAAGCAGCTGTTTTCCAACATTTTTGTATACTGATACACGCACAGCGACCGCTCTCTCTATCTCTCTCTCAATCACTGTTTCATTCATAATTCCTCTATTTAATTTGTCTTATAATATATATACCTAGATATAAATACTACCACAGCTATTTCCGTTACTTGATTGTTACAATGTAACTATCGAAACTGTCCTCAATACACTCACCGCAAGATACCGCTCCCACCGCCGTCCCCGTCCCCGCCCCCGCCCCCGCCCCCGCCCCCGCCCCCGTCCCCGCCATAGCCCCCGCCCCCGCCCCCGCCCCCGCCATAGCCCGTCTTACCCCATCCGAAAAAAAACACAAAGTTAAGAGGACAGCTTTTGCAGTTGGTTAAACACACACTCCATACTTATCACCATAGTAAAACCATTTTCACAACTGCAATAAACGTGAGTTAGAAATCATACGCCGCCGCACACTGGAGCCCTACGTGGCCCATCTTACCCCAACCGGAGCCCTACACCGTAGCCCATCTTACCCCACCCGGAGCCCTACACCGTAGCCCATCTTACCCCACCCGGAGCCCTACACCCATCTCACCCCAGCCAGCCCACGGAATGGAACTCTAGCCCGCCCGACTGAAGCCACTGGAGCCATGGCCTCAATCACATACAAATTTAAAAAAAAAACATTTTTTACAAACTTAACACGACATTTTGCGGTTGGTAAAACACACTCGCCATACTTCACACCATAGTAAAAACATTTTCACAACCGCAAATAACGCTGGGTTAGAACTCTCAATAATATACTACTTAGGCCTATTCGTTTGTTTGTTTGTTTGCTTGTCCTTTTTTACACCCTAACTAATCAACTGATCATCATGACACTTAGCACACACGTTTTGAGAGGTACAGAAGAGGGCATAGGGTATCTTTCACCCCGAAAAAAATAACGGATACCGGCGGACCACGGCTAAAACCGTGGGGTGCAGCTAGTTATATTATACAGGGTTACAAAGGGTTTTTGTAGCACCCTGTATAATCATCAACGCATTTCGCTTTTGTAAAAATGGGATTGCTCGGGTAGCGAATGTGAATGGAACTGCATTATTCATACACATTTTTCTCCTGATTACCTACCGATTTGTCTATTATTGTTCGATATCCTACTTATTTAGGGTCAACTGGGGCAATTGTGTCTTTCGAGAATTACTGACAAACCCTTTGCACATCAGGCAACTAACGCCATCTTGTACAGATTATTGCAACTAAAGATAACTGTAGATGTAGGTAGCGCCTGATTTGTGATGGGTTTATCAGTAATTCTCGAAAGACGCATTTGCCCCAGTTAACCCTATACAATAAAAGCGAAAGTTTGTGTGCGTTTATTTGTTACCTCTCACGCTCAAGTAGATGGACAGGTTTTGACGAAATTTGGAATGAAGATAAGCTTGTGCCCTGGATTAATAACACTTAATGCTGCTTTTAAACTTGAATAGCACCGCGGGGCGCTGCTAGTATCTATCTGATAAGTTATACTGTATGTCTTAATGCTATCAATTTAATTAGTTAAAAACTGTCTCTATCCTACTTTATTACACTTAAATTTAAAAAAAAAGGTGAAAATTTGTGCGTGTGTGTGTGTTTTTTTGTTACTTCTTCACGCTCCGAGGGATGGATTTTGACATTAATTCAATTTTGAAACCTTTACCTAAAGCTGGAACCAGACTATTACAGCTCACACACAAATTCCCTCAAGATGTGTCCTTATTGGTTGTTAAAAATTTTTTGACCAATAGGAACGGCGTATCGGCGCTTTCGCGGGCCATCGAGACAATGGCTTGTTTTCGGCTTAAAGTAAATTTATAAGCTCCCCACACACGCCAATAGGCCCCATGACAGTCCCAGCCGGCTCAGTAACTCGGGACAGCCCAAATCCCAGCTATACGCAGCTATAGCCCGGGTATCTAGACCGGAAACAAACTTGTCCCGGCCAAGAATCAATCCGGAAACAGTCGATTAGCTGGCAACGGGCCAAATTGCTCGTTGCGTTGCAGCTTGTGACGTCACATCCGAAACTTCGCCAATGAGCTTAGTTGCCATTAGCTTGTAATAACAGTTTGATTTTACTTTTTAATTTATAGTTAGTTTTATATATTACTAGATGCGCCACGCGGTTAAAAGTATCCTATGTGCTATATCTAGACTATAATCTATCTCTGTGCCAAATTTCATTCAGATCTATTTAGCCTTTCTGGCGTGAAAGAGTAACAAACATCCATCCATCCATCCCTTCTTACAAACTTTCGCGTTTATAATATTAGTAGGACTAGTAGGATAATTTTTTTACTTAATAGATTTAATTTAACTTTTTTATTTTACGGTTTGATTTTACTTTTGACGTGACAACGTCTTATAAATTGGTTTGCCGGGTGACACTTCAAGAAACTGCGTTACGCTCCGCTCACGTTATGCGCTCACAATGAGAGCGAGTGAGAGGCACGCGTCCCTTCCACTTGGGCATGGTTAGCCCGCCTAAGAGCGAGAGAGACAGACATAAAAAGTCGTTGTCACGTAAAACTTTCGCCCGTATACCGACTTTACAGGCAACCAATTTTTTATTTTATACTTAATAGATTTAATGTATGCCAAACTATATAGTTGCGTCCTGCGTTTAAAAACTACGTATCGTCACGGCTTTCCCTCGAGGGGGCTGGCAGAGGTGTAATACAACACCCACATTTCGCCGGACGATATTCAGTCACAAATGTGACAGGGGGCGAGCCTGTCGCCATACACCGGGCTCCAGTCATGTAGCAGATGGCATACAATACGCACATAATATGATCACACAATGAACAAATTGGTGCGTGCCGTCGGCTGGGTTCGAACCGGCTCCCTCTGGCTTGAGAGGCGGACCTTTTCCCAACTAGGCTGCCATTGCTCCGTTAAAAACTAGCCTAAGTGTTATCCCAGACTTTAATCTATCCTATGCTAAATTTCACCTAGATCAGTTCAGACGTTTTGGCGTGATTGAGTAACAAACGTCCATAACATCCATACATACTTTCGCATTTATTAATATTAATGTGAAATGTGATCATTTTGGTTTCCATCAATGTTTCGAATGTTTAAAAAAAATTGTAGTTTAAATACCTACCTAACTTATTATTTATTTTGTCTTATGTATTAGGTCCTTACGTATGAAATTAGCGTTTTGTCGTACTGATCAATTTGATCTGAAATATCTCCTCTTTGGTTAAGAATTCGAAATTCAAATTAATAAATTCATTTAGCTGGTTTTTTTTTCTTTGGAATACAGTCATTCATTTGTTATTTTCCTCATTATTTTTTCTCTGGCGTCGCTTATTACCGCGCAATGGAAAACATGAAATATCGGTATATTTACGAGTACGAGTTCTACCGTGGCACCAGTGCTGCAGAAACAGCTCGAAGAATTAATGATGTGTACGGCGCTGGTGTCGCTAAAGACAGCACGGTACGTTTTTGGTTTCAACGTTTTCGTTCTGGAAATTTCGACCTTAAGAACCAACCCCGTGGACGGCCGGAGATCAAAGTGAAAAACGAAGAATTAAAGGCTATTGTGGAAGCGGATCCATCACAAAGCACTTCAGAGATAGCAGCAGGCTTCGGGGTAAGTGACAAAACTGTATTAATCCACTTGAAGCAAATCGGGAAAGTAAGAAAACTCGAACGATGGGTACCTCATGAATTGAGTGAATCGAACTTGCAAACACGGGTCGCCTGCTGTGTTACTTTGCTCAACCGACACAATAATGAAGGGATTTTAAATCGAATCATTACTTGTGATGAAAAGTGGATATTGTACGATAATCGAAAGCGCTTATCGCAATGGCTGAACCCTGGAGACCCAGCCAAATCCTGCATTGACTCAGAAAAAGTTACTTGGAAGTGTTTGGTGGACTAGCGCCGGTGTCGTTCACTACAGCTTTCTTAAATCTGGCCAAACGATTACGGCAGATATCTATTGTCAGCAACTGCACACCATGAAGGAAGAACTAGCTGTTAAACAACCGAGATTGGTCAATCGCTCTAGGCCACTGCTGCTTCACGACAACGCAAGACCACACACTGAACAACAAACAACCACTAAGTTAGCTGAGCTACAATTGGAATGTCTGCAACATTCACCGTACTCCCCGGACCTTGCTCCAACAGATTACCATTTCTTCCGGAATTTGGACAACTTCTTACAAGGAAAAAAAATCCACTCCGATGCAGCAGTCCAAACCGCCTTCAAAGAGTTTATTGGTTCTCGCCCCCATGGTTTTTATAGTAAAGGGATCAATGAACTACCCATAAGATGGCAAAAGTGCATAGATAACAACAGTGCATACTTTGATTAATTAAATATATTTTACAAAAAAAAATCGACTTTTTATTCCTCCCGTACAAAACGCCAATTTCATACGTAAGGACCTAATATTACTTCCTAACACCTATGGTTTTCAGTAGTTTCTAAGATTAACTAATGTCAATTTTCATTTATTTCACGTGTCATAGATTCATATCAGTACCGGCATCAATCAATGAATAATCATCCCCATTTATAATTTTCCTCATTTTTAAGCCCTGACAAGGAGGACTGACGATCTGGTGAGGGTCGCGGGAAGCCGCTGGATGCAGCGCAGGACCGGTCTACGTGGAGATCATTGGGAGAATCTATTGTCTAGTAGTAGATGTTTTTCAACTGCTTTGATTATGATGACGACTAAAAGCAGCTACTAATCAAAAACTGACTTAATTTGGAAAGGGTCAACTGGGGCAAAGGCGTCTGTGGGGCAATTACGTCTTTCGAGTATTACTGACAAACCCTTCACAAATTACGCAACTAACGCCATCTTGAACAGACTATTGCAACTAAAGATAGAAAAAAGATGTAGGTTGCGCTTAATAAGGGTTGGTCAGTAATTCTCGAAAGACGCAATTGCCCCACAGACTTATAGGCCCCAGTTGACCCTATAACCTTTTCATCTCCACAAAACTCACGGAATCTATCAAATTATCTCACTAAAGAACCCATCTTCCAAATAGTCCGACAGCCCTCGAAAGTACAACAACTTATAAGTACTTACAACAAGTTTGCAAACCCCTAGAACTATTGGTTTATAATTAAGATTTACAAATTGTAGGCCTAATCTTTACGAAGCTAATCTTTTGAGAACATCATTAAGTTTGCCGAATTAAATTGACTATTTAATCTCGGGGAACTTTAACAGGCAATCAGCCTTCTAGTTGGGAACAAGGTCGATGGTTAATTTTAGACTCGACTTGTACATTAAATTAATGGGAATTCTAACTAAAAGCTTTCCAAAAATGTAACAATTTGTTTACTACTAGCTGCACCCCGCGGTTTCACCTGCGATTTAAAAGTATCCTATGTACTATTCTAGACTATAATCTAGCTCTGTGCCAAATTTCATCCAGATCTGTTCGGCTGTTCTGGCGTGAAAGAGTAACAAACATCCATCCATCCATCCATTCTTACAAACTTTCGCGTTTATAATATTAGTAGGATTATGATTGTATTACCTCCTTCTCTTTCCTTCTTTCCTTCCTTCTTCTTCAGGTAATACGAAGCTATTTAAGAACACCTCAATAAGAAAGAAGAAGGAAAGAAATTTTAAAACATACATACAATAAGAACTGCTAAGGAATGGAACGCACTTTCTGCCTCAGTGTTCCCCAGCAATAGTTATAACCTGGGTCTCTTCAGGACAAGAGTGAATAGGCTCCTCTTGATAAGCGTGCTTCATCTTAGACAGCATCGTTAGTTTTCATAAAGTGAGTTGCGATCAATCCTGGCCTTCGTTTGACCGCATTCAATCATAAACAAAATAAATATCCTAATTAATAATTATTAAAACTGACGTGTCTTACTTATTTATTTATTTCTCATTACACCTATTCTTACAGGATTAACCTAATACAAATAGAGCAGTCAACATCGAATTAGGTACTACCAAAACATTAAAAATTAGTTTACAATGTTAAGATTTACATTAAATTTAGTTTAAGTATTCCATTTGTCCAAATAAATAATGTCAATAATGTCAATTTTTAATAATTAAATTATTTTATTTATTTATATTAAGGAAAATCAACAGCTGAAACATCTTACTAATAACTTGTAGCATCAGAGAGCTAATTATAGATTTTCACGATTAGTGACAGCCTTAGCAACTATAATTATGAACTTTAATGTGAACGCACGATAACACAAAGTTCTAACAAAAATACACTCATTATTATTTATAATTTTATGAACCGTAAGTTACTCTCGTACGATTTGGGTCGGTAACTCCGACTATAGTTTCCTAATCTTGTCCTAATGGTTAATTGATCAATATCATTTAGTGCCACAAATATATTTCCACAATGTACGTTCTTTTAAATTAAATCACATCGGGACATATACTGACAATACGGCTATCCACTCGGCTTGTACGAACTTGCTTACTAAGGACAAATGCTACTAAGATAAATATTATGTATATTATTAGTGTATTACACACATATTCGAGTCGAAGAACATAACCCTAACTTGCGCAGTCGGGTAAAAATGCTCCTCAGTTTTTATGCCTGTTCTTCTGGGTAGGGGCTGTTTGTCCTAACAGGGTGGTAGAGTCATTTTTTCAACTTTGACGTTCAAAGATGTATCCTAAAGATCTTTGATTTGATGATTAAATACTAAGCGTTGTTTCATTTCATAATAAAATCTAAAATCAGTTGTCTGAGAATGTAATGACGCTAACCAGTGGACCACTGGTTTATAAAATCGTTATTTTCTAACGTACGTAAAGGGTGAAACAGCGCTTCTTTCGGGTTTGACGATAGTTAGCGCCAGTTTTATCGTTTACGAACAACCTGCACTAACACACATACCATAGAACGCACACAAAGACTTTTGAATACAATTCGATGACAACAGCAAATTATTTATTATTGGTTGTAAAAAATACGACCCTATGAATTCCCGAGTGAATTTTAATCCTGCCATTGATTTTACACCGATTTTAGAACATCCTAATATTTTTACGGCGGATTTCCTTCAATCATCGTTCTGTATTTTACTGCTACGAAACCAAATTATCATTGGAATTGGCCAATTGGTGGAACTAAAATATTAAAACGGAAACTTTCAGTTTGCTTCAGTAAAAACGATGGTGGTTCCCTCACTCAACGGTAAAGTTAAATTGGTCGCACTGTACCGTTCGACATTACCAAATTCTATCACGTAGCAATTAGCAGCCGTTTGTATAATCCGGATAAATCTGGTGAATACCGGTTTTTACTACTTTTATATTGATGTTCTTACAGTTGAATAAAGCCGGATTCGCTCGTCAAATAATTTACAATCGAAAAGCTGTGTTTATTAAAGAGCCTGGCTATGTTACGCTGCTTTACTTGCTATTTTATATCATGTTAGGAAATTTATAACATGAGGAAATGATAAGTATATTCATATAATATTTTACATGTCATCATTTACATGCGGCTTACTAGTAAAGAAAATGGTACACAAGAGCTTTTGACTGGCTCAAAATATTCTACATTTCCATTGTCGGATAATCGTAGTCATTTCAATTATTTTTTTAACCTTTGTTAAGTTCTAACTATTTTGTACTTCTTTTTAATAGTATATCGCATTAAAAAAATAACAAATACTTACAAAATAGTAAAAACTGAAAATTAAAATTTTAGAATGTATTATTCCCTTTATAAGTGTATTCCCTTCAGATTATTTAGCTTCACATAATAACCACCACTTAGGATATGGCGAAAAGACAATATAGCATTACTACAGAACCCTAAATAAGCCCTGTTTTCGTAGTAATCTGTAGCAAGAGTAATACACACTGTGATCAAGCATCACGAAGATATTTTTTTAATATCCTCAATTTCGTACACATTTCCTCAAAGTTTTTAACTGCACTAACCCTATTCCTTCCACGTAGCAATTAGTAGAGGTTAGTATAATCCGGACACCGGCGGCTATAACCGGTTCTCGCCGCCTCGAACCGGATTTGTCCGGTGTCGATTGTTTTTGTTTTGCGTTACGTGCATCGAATCTTAATAAAGGTTAATGGAGCCGATATTTTCCGATCTGTGCTTCTCGAAACTTCCAAAGTACTTCACTTGTGATAGTTGCCAAAGCGGTTTTGTTTTGATCACAGTATTTATGGAGATCGCCCACGACCACTTTTTGTAGAGAAACAAATGAAACGCACTTCATTCGCAGGCATACTATCGCCCACACGTGCTTGGGTCGTCACAGACGACACAGACGCATGTTGCGAACATGAATAACGGGCGTTTGAAGGCCCAAAAACGCGTGTTCGCGAAACGCACATAAAAAGTGCCGCTCTGCCTATCCTCTGCGGCCAAAGTGGCAGGCGGCGAGCCACTCATCTGACCCATCGCATGGGGACCATGGGTGCCTAGCCTCGGGTGCTGGCTCGCGCCCACGGGCAAATTGGTCCCCGAGAAGGTGGGTGATGACCATGTGTCTGGTTCAACACATCGTCATCGAGAGGGAGAGAACTGAAGCTCGAGGAGGTGCCCGAAGGGGTTGGCTCTGTCGCAGCCGCGGAAGAGTCCGAAAGCGTCCCCGTAGCCCCGACATTTTGCGCCGAGGTGGAACACCCTTGGGTTTTTAGTAAGCATTCCCACATACTATAACCACAATCCGGGTGCAGGCATAGAGATGCCTGCACCCGGATTGTTGGTGGAAAATAAAGGATTTTTCCAAGGTAAAAAAAGATGTATAAGCTACCTCCAAGCCAAATTTCATCAAAATCCGTCCATTAATTTGAGCGTGAGGAAGTATGAAGCAAACACACTCACAAACTTTCGCCTTTTTAATACTAGTGATTAGTGTGATACTGTTATTTACATGTAGATTTTTAGTTTTCAAAACAAATCCACACTAATAATATTATAAAATCGAAAGTAACTTCTCTTGTATGGCTTTTCACGGCTAAACTCTGCTCTCTCGGCTCTGGTGGGAGGCTTCGGCCGTGGCTAGTTACCACCCACCGGACCAAGCCATGCCGTGAAATGACCTCGTCGTGTTTCGGGATGTAGTCCGGTGTAACCGTTCCGAAGACGGGTCTGAGCAGTAGCGCACTTGTAGCGCTTCACTCAACTGCCGTCTTTGTACTTCTACACTCTACAAAACTTCAAGGCTAGAGTGAATAAGTACCTTATAGGCCGTCGTGCTCCATCTTACCACAACGTCGCTTAACATCAGGCGAGTTGGTGGTCAAATGCCGACCTATTTTACATAAAAAACGGCTGAACGGATCCTAGTGAAATTTGATAAACTAGTTCCAGTGTATCACGAGGAAGGTTTTTGGATACTATTTTCTGAAAAAACGCGAACCAAGTCGCGGATAACAGCTAGTAGTTTAATAAGTCCGTTCTTTCAATACCTTAGAAAACCGACCATCTATAGGTAGGTTATACCTATGTCCGTATACCTTCTATTACCTTTTGAAATAGCGTAAGTTCCAATGAGAATCCAGCTCCCAAAGGAACCTATCATTTCCCTCGTCCCTCGCATAATCGAGCGATCTCTACACCTCCGTGAATGCAGCAGATGTCCTTTAAATCTTTATGGTTTTTGCATTTCACCCAGCTCCCTCGGTTTATCCGTTTTCTACCCGGTTGTCTTGTTTTATCCGGTTTGTACCGCTCTCCGGTATCCGGGTCAATACGGAGTTATACAACGTAAAATAAAATGAAGGACAAAGGGAGCTTTTATTCGATCTTGGCGATTTTTTTAAGATAGCTTAGCATAACGTGAAATGGTTTATCTGGATTTTAGTATGCTTGTAACGAATCAGCTTCGATTTTTAACGAGCTTTCTATTAGCTTTTCTTGTAACTAACTAACAAACAAACAATGTAATAAAATCTTAGTACTTAGTCAATTTTAACCTACTTCTACTTTGATAATAGCCTAGTTAGACAAGGCCAGCCTCTCAAGTCAGAAGGAGCGGATGTAGGTTCGGACCTAGCCAAAGACACGCACCAATTTGTTCATTGTGTGAACATAAGTGCGTATTTAATGTCATCTGCTACATACCTGGAGCCCGGTGTATATGGCGACAGGATCGCCTGCTGTCACATTTGGGACTGAATATCGGCCGGTGAAGTGTGAGTGTTGTACACATCTGCCAGCCCATTCGGGGGAAGGGCGTGACCATATGTTATGATTCTCGTTTCGATCGAAACTTTTTTAAACTAAGCATATAATTATTGCATGTATTTACAACTAACTTTTTAAAAATTAACCATAGACATCGATTTTATAAACTCAAAACTATAAGTTCAAAATAAAAACAACCAAATTCCATCACCATCTTAAACTCATTCATTCTTTTGTCAAAGTCAAAAAACATGCATTTTCAGTACTCATAGAATTTACTATGGCATCAAAAATAACCTAAATTTCCTGTCTCAATTTCCACGATGTGTCGTTTAATAACTGTATTTGCACATGTTTTATTTCTATAAAGTCTACAGAAGAAAGCAAACAGCGAGATGTCTCCGCTCATACAGCCAGCAAGTACCGGCCCCCAATAGGGCTTCCCTGAAGGCTCCCATGGAATGGTGGTTATACGGGCCGATAATCCTGGCGGTGGTCATGTTCCTGTTAGTCGGCACGATATTCGAAAAGCGGATCGAGCTGGCCATGCGCGGTTTTTGTACGTATGTTATTTCATCCTATGTATACCTTATAGGTAGAATAGAAAGTCTTTTAATGCTTTGTCTGTTATAACGTCAGGCTGATGGTTGAGTTTCTATTTTACTGCTCTTACATAAAGGCGATTTTTCTTCTGTTCTACCGCGCGGAGATGCGTTGTTACTTGTAGCGGTCGTTTTTAATTTACACACTGAGAAACCTCAGTTACTTGCCTGTTCGTCTGGGCAATGGCTCTCTTTCCGAACAAGGTGCTAGAGTAATTTTTATAACTTTGATATTCGTAAGTGAATCTTCGATACCCAATTGAATACAGACATTTGATTTGAATTATTTCGACACAAAGATAAAAAAAACGTGGTGCCACGCACCGTCGCGACTCGCGGGGATATGTATCAGTCACGATACCAGGATTTTGACTAGGGGCGGAGAGGCTTGACATAGCTGAGTGTAAGCTTTATATGTAGGTAAACACAAAAGTACTTAAAAATCTGTCATTTTAGACTATTGTGAAGTGTGGAAACTTTTGGGGGAAGGGGGTTAAGCCCCATACACCCCCTTTCCCAGGATCCGCCAAGGAACGACAGGACGTTTTCTTTCTTAGTGTTAATTTAGAACGTTAGAATAATATTTTGCATTAATACTACTACCGCTGTTTTTGCTTTTAGTATCAACAAACAGATATTCCTAACCAAATCCGCAATTTGTCCCAATTAACCCCAGCAATTAAGCCCTTTCTAGATATACTCGTAGGCCTTACCAGACCTATGAGTCTCGGCCTCATCTTCGATGAGTCTCATCTCCGAGTTTTCTCTAATTATTGGTAGCAATTAACTAGCCTTAGGCTGCGTTTCCGCTAGAGGATGTGTGAGGATAGGATATGATTGTTAAGAACCAATAGAATCGCTTCATCTGAGCGAGGCTAGGTAAATGCAAATCCCTCGCTACGCCTCCTCGGACATCTCTGGTGGAAACGAAGCTTTACGGTCTGTATATCGTCACTCCATCGCATCTCAGAGTGTCCTACGCATCAATATCTATGTACTACGTAATAGATTTCATCATCCGAATACAAACTTTCATCTACTCCAGCAGTGTACTGAAATTCTAATGCAAGGGGCAACCTTGCATTTGGAGGGTCCCGACACGCATGCAGTGTGGTTGTGTACTGAGCGGCGCTAATTTACTAGAATCAAAGTGTGAACCTGGGCGGACGTAAATAAGCAATTCAAAGCTGCAGCAACCCTGCGGTCAGCCTACGGTTGGCAGGACCCCACTTCATTAAGTTGCTTAACGTTTTTTGTTTGGATCAGCTCCCCTAGTACGTAGTACATTAATCTCGTTGGTCCTACGCCACGCTCGCCGATCCATGGTCAATAACACGTCTAGAAACTTAAATTACATTGAGTGATAACCTACAGCATCAACAGAGCTGAGCATCAGTGCTCCGTTGAGGCCACGTGTCCCTTGTACGTGCCACGCGTTTTAAAGTCGTCTTTCATCTTTCAGGTCGCAATGTGAAAGGCAAGATTACTTTGAAAGCAATAAACAACCAACTTTTTGTAATATAACAACAACAACAACAACTCTTTATTAAAAACATAAAATAATTACAATAGTACTTAAATAAGGCTTAACTAAGTTTTTAATGGGTGGTCTCTTCCAGGCAACCTGAATGGACAGGAACATTTATATAATAGAGGCCTTGAAGTTCTAAAACATAATTTTATACAAGACGTAAAAAATAATAAATATATTTATATAAATTATAAAAATACATACATAAATACTAATAAGTAGAAACTATCATCCCCAATATCCCCAATAGAAAATGATGGGTTTTGTTTCCATATCCTTCCTTTAAAGTACAATAGAAATATTTTTGAACGTAAAGTATCTTTTATTTTCCAGTGGAACGTCGTCAAACTCAGTTCTTACAGCAAGGCCAGCAGCGGTCGCATCAAGGCATGACGACAACGCACACCGAGACGGCCGACCTCACATCCAAGACGTCACCACTTGCGCCCAGCCCCGATCTGGCGCCTGGGCTCACGCCGAAGACTTCCACCCCGATCTCTCCGACTACTCCTTTGAAGACCACCTCGTTACCCACAATCGCACCGATAATCTCTGCAGCCAACGAAACTACTTTTAAGTCGACATCCAAAAGAAGCCTTCCCACTTGCAAGTCGGCTAGCTTGGCTCTAGTCAGCACGCAGAACTTTAATCTTCTTAATGAGGATATGAAGAAAGAGCTCTTTGAAAAAAAATCATGCTCAAAGGTAGCGAAATAATTAGCGACTGTGTAATGGAAAATGAACAGGTAATAAAATTTTAATTTGATCCGTATCTCTAATGAAAGTCGTCTTATTTGAGTTCCCTTAACAAGAGTGTTAGTGATAAATTAATAATTAAGTGGGTAAGGCATGATAATAATGTTTTTGTCCTAACTTACTCATAAATAGTAATTTTTCACAAGTCTGACAAGCTCTCATTACCGCTGAGATCTTCATGAACCCTACTCTTGCCTGTTTGAAATCACTTTTTTTGTGAATAATTTACAAATATTTGAGTCCCACAATAATTTGGTTTGCTGACGAATGAATGTATAATTTTCGACTGAAAAGGCAATAAAATCAAATATCAAATTCAAAGCGACAAATATAACTGGATATCGGAGTACTTTCTCTTTCAGAAATCTTACATTAAGTCTCGATGCTTACGTAAGACGTTAGACGAAACTATACCTAGCTACATAATGTACATATTTCAGGTTTGAAAGCTAGACACGACTGAAACACCTGACTTGAGCTTCAAATAATATGAATACAAATTGAATCAAAGATCTAAAAATAACAGGCACTAACAAAGAATAATATGAGCTAGAGCAATTTCAAATTCATCAAAACATTAATGCAAGTATGACAACTCTCCTTTTTTGGTTTTACCACAGTCGGGCAGAAATGGAGTAGTACGTGGGTACTACACATCATTACTTACAGCCTTCTTTATCTCTCTGTGGTCTCTCACTGTGCCATTGGATGGGTGAGTGCGGGAGGCATTTACAACTGAGCGCTACCGTGGCTCGTACGAGTATGACACGTTAATTTCATCAACCTATCTCACCGCCGGACGACCAACGGTTCGGTACCAACCAAACAGAAACAGCCTTGTTTTGGTAGACATATCGTCACGCCTTTCCTCCGAAGGGGCTGGCAGAGGTGTAATACAACATCCACACTTTGCCGGACGATATTCAGTCCCAAATGTGACAGGGGGCAGGCCTGTCGCCATACACCGGGCCCCAGTCATGTAGCAGATGACATACAATACGCACATATGCTCACACAATGAAGAAATTGATAGAGATATTCATAAGATACCGCCCGCTGCACTGAGGTGCATCTGGGATGTGTAGGGTTGACCCACTAATGGTGGCCCATCTTCTATGCTTGACAGAGGTCATCAGGATCTCTGAACGCACCGGTCCCAACTAACACGTTGCATAAAGCAGCACCTTTCCCCGGACGTTAATCCCTCCTCCCTACGATACAGCCCACGCCGCACCGTTGTCATCCCTAGGCTCGTTTAATAATTTCCCCACACTTTTAACTGTGCGTACTTGACTGAGGCCTGTTCGTACATACTCGTAACTGAACCGTGTGGTAATGAAACGACGGGTCAGTTAAGTACGCGCAGGCTTTATACCTTGTCGAAGTCTTCGGCGTCATGCCCATACTTTTAACTGTGCAGGCACGGCTTGAACGCTGAACGCCCGACCACACGCACAAACAAGTACGCGCAGGCCGGGCTTGCGCAGCAAGTCAGAATTACATGGAGTTAGCGCGGTGTACAGTTTTACCAACCATACGCGCAGTGTTCCGTGTTTTAGTCTTCCCTGCGCATTTAAAAGTGTAGGGAATTTGGAGCGTATGATAGGCCTATATGATGGTGATCAGATCCTGAAATCAGCCCGCCTATGAATCCAAAGGTCTTTAGTCGGCCTTTTACAACAGGCAGGGGATACCGAAACCGTATTCTAAGACCGGCTCCAGGGTTCACCCAAACATCTAACTGATCGAAAAGTAAAAAGACAGTTTAAAGAGATTAGCTAAAATATCAAGAAGTATTCTAAACAATAAAATATTAAGTTGAGAGCTAAAGCAATACTTACAAAAGAAATCATTCAGATCAAGCGAACTCTTTTGACTTACTTATTTCTATATATCTTAGCTATAAATGCTTATTAACTGCATTCAAATTCAAATTCAAATTCAAATTCAAATTCAAAATTAATTTATTTCAGGCATGACACCCATAACAGCACACATTGTAAATTACAGTCAATTAATATAAGTATAGGTAATGTGTAAAATTAAAAACTGAACTTATTTATAATAATTGAATAGAAATGGATAACAATAAAAACAATCAATAATCATCTAGACATGTCAATTAAAATAAAAAATAGAAAATAAATAAATTAAATGTCAAATAAAATAGTAAGTACATACATTAAAAATTCAAAATTAAGTCAAGGAAGAAATCAATTACTTATACTATACTCTTATTAATTACTAGTACTTTCTCTCCGGCATCGGTACCGGTAAATGTCTCTCGCCACAGTGCCGGAGATAAGCACAGTCTAATCTGTTCGCGATCATGATTAGGACAGTGTTGGTGCTGGCCCGCACTCTGCGCACCAAGGACGCGGCTCGCGACCTCATGGTCGCGTGAAAACAAGCCATGTGTGCATCGGCGAACATGCCTGAAGCGCATTGAAATAAAGAAACATCTAAAGGATGATTATTGATTAATGATTTTGTAACCAAAGGCGCCGGTTACACGGCAAGCGAATAAGAGTTCCAATATCACAAAGTTTTCGCTGCAAAGAGAATTGAAATTACTATTTTAAAACCCTACTTTCTACTAGAATTATAAATGTAAAAAGATCGAATGTTTGTTGTTACTCAATCACGCAAAAACTGCTGAATTGATTTGGATGATATTTAGTTATAATTCATGTTTAGTTCGGTTTGGTATGGAACTGTTTTTAGAGATCCGTATCCACGGGATAAAACGGGTGTCTATTACCTACCGACCAACCACGCTGTCCATCTAGTTGGACGGTTAGTATATTTTTTCTTAACCGACAACCTATCACAGTTTGTTGGTAAAGAAAAATATTAAAGTAGGAGATAAAAAGATTTTTCTTTATATCTATTATATATCTATTTATCTTTTTATTTCCTATTCTTTTATCTCCTCCTTCTTCCTCTCCTTTCACTTTCCTTCTTTCTTTTTTAGGGTTCCGTACCCAAAAGGTAAAACGGGACACTCATAAGACTCCGCTGTCCATCCATCTGTCTGTCTGTCTGTTTATCCGTCTGTCGCCAGGCTGTATCTTATGAACCGTAATAGTTTGACAGTAAAAAAAATTCAGATGTAACTATTTCTCTGCTGCTTTTACAACAAATAGGTAATAAAAGAATGTGTTTTTCCCCCGTTTTCATAGATAATGATACGGAACCCTTAGTGCGCGAGTCCGACTCGCACTTGGCTGTTTTTTTAATCCCATAAACATTTAAGAACTCTAATGGACTCGTTGACTCTACCTATATTACATATCTATAAAAATTTGTGTATGTATTTCCGTTCCCTATATATTATACATTTCGAACACTTCAGCGTCCATCGTATACCTACCGTATAGCTACTCCAAAACGACTGGAGCAATTTTGATGAAATTTGCAGGCAATCTTTAGATTAGCTCAGCGGGTGATCTCGTGAAGTTTGGTAGCGATCTACCCCCCGATTCTACAAACCAATTGTTTTTAAATTATGAAATTTCTGAGTAGATAATTCATTAGCAATTTTAAAGCAATTGCTCAGTAGACTCGAGGCCCTGATCAACAAAAATCGGAGCGGATTGCTAGTAGGTAGGTTATAAATGCCAATCAAGGTGTATTGAGCGGTTAGGAGTTCCAAGTTCTTTATTGACCATAGCAGTCGAACCATTCTGTGCGTACGACATCTGATAGGTATCACATACGAAACACACACTCTGAACTACAGACTAGATCGCTCGCTGTGTGACCGGCGCCTAAAAGTGGAGCAAGAACGAAAACGTTTATATCGTATGGCCAGACGACCTTTTAGCTTACAAACAATTTGCTTTTATTAAATATGAGATGAAAAAATATTTTTACGCGATTGCTTAGAAAATTAATAAGATTTCGTGTTATTGTTTGGCGTTAATTTAAAGATCGCACCGTAGTGTGGGGGTTATTCTTTTATTACGTTAGATACGTAAGAGTAAGACAGTTCTTACGTAAGTATTAGAGATAAATATTACGTAAGAGTAAGAAGATGTTTTTATCAGTTTTGGCCGGATAAATAGCCGGTTAAAACCCGTGTCGTTACAAAGACTTGACGTCACAGCAAATTGCTGTAATATTCTAAAAGGTTCACTGTGACGTCAATTCTGTGATATTTATTATTTTCCAAATGAACAGACATCCATTTGACAGTTGTACTGACATTATCTGTTAAATGCTTTTAGATCACTAAAAAGTTACTAAGTATAGATTAGCTTTCCTTTTGTGAGGATATTTTTCAACGTTGATGCGACATTCATGTATATTTTATCAAAGTCCGGAATCATAAGCTGTAGAATAAATACTTTGAGGTACCTACCTCTAAGTATTAATAATAGTCTGATAATATCTAATAGTACGTGTACGGTGACATTTATCGTGGTCGTACTACAATACTGTTCTGAGTAACTCTGTGTTTTACCCGACTGCGCAAGAGGGAGGGTTATTTTTTTCAAGTGTATGTATGTATGAATGTGGTTTCTTTGGCACGCCCTACAGCCTAACAGCTTGATAAATTTCAATATGTGAAGTGTCATTTGAATCGCCTTGATAGTGGAAGTGACATACGAGTATTAATAGGGTACAATATTTTGCAGCCCGGTTTTCTTTTAATAACGTCACGTGTAGTACAAGCACAAGTACAAGTACAAGCACATACACAGAAAATTAAATTTTGCCCTCCTCACACTTGAATCCACAGCTCGCCTCCACATGTGGATCCATGGATACGTTTTTCTCCTCTTAAATCCACAGGTGTATCCATGGATACTTCTGTTTCCTCTTAAATCCACAGGTGGATTCATGGATACTTCTTTTTCCACCTAAATCCACAGGTATCCATGGATCCACCGGTGGATTTAAGAGGAGAAAAACGTGTCCGTGGATCCATATGTGGAGCCGAGCTGTGGATCCAAGTGGAGGGAGGGAAATTTTGCAGACATGTAGTTTAGCTCTACAGAATTTTTAAGTTTACATCATATGAGCTATATCGGACAAGGGGTAGTGGAGATATGCTAGGTCTCCATTCGAGGCGAAGTACAAGTACTAAAGTGGCTCTGTTAGCTGAAGATCTCGCGGCAACTGGCTGGCTGAAGCACTCAGTCGATAAAATGTGAAGTGAGATTCAGGCCGATTTAAACTTAATGGCAGCTGTGAAGTTAGGCGCGAAACTCTGCGCAGTAGCGAAAACGAAGGTATGCGTAGGCGTCAGAGAGGCGAGCCGCCGCTAAGTCTCGCTTGCGGCGCACGCGCACAGCCGCTATTAAGTTTGAATCAGTCTCTACAGCTACTTCAATTTACTAGTTCTTCAATTAGTCTACTTAAATTTAGTCAGTCAGTCAGTTTAATGACTGACTGACTAAATTTAAAGTGCCTCGATGGCTCAGTTGGTAGTGAACCTGCCTTCTGAGCTTGAAGGGCGTGGATTCGATTACCACCTAGGGCAAACATTCATGTGATGCACATTTGTGTGTGTTCTATGTCTGGGTGCTTATAACTATTAAAGTGTGCATTTAAAAAGTAAATAAATGTGTGTATATCAGTCTCTGGCAGCCATAGTACAAGCTTTGTTTTAGTTTGGGTTCAGGCGAGCGTGTGTAACAATGTCCCGAATTTATTTATTTATTATTTATTTAAACGCTGCTTTGTCCCGGTAGACTTTGAGACTTGACTTCGCAAGTTCAATAAAAGTAGTTTAACGACTTGCAGATACTTCGGCACTAAACGAGCGTAAAATCAGAGCTAATCTCATTAAGGCGGCATTGTTTGTAAGTGCTTTGCTAAATAAATCACCAACTCACCTTGTCTCGCCTCAGGCGACCTTTCTTAGCGGTGAGGTAACGCAGGGTCGGACTCGGGGCCTAGGCACTCAGATTTACTTACACATGGATTTTGGAACAGGCGTTAAAAATGACCAAACTAAAGGTGGTCTTAGTAGTTAGCTGGTCTAAGTATTCTATGCCAAAACGCTTAAAGTGCACGAAAATTGTTACAAGCTAAAACATTGTTTGACGACATACTCGTAAGTTTTAAATGGGTTCGTCGCTTTGATATATTTGTGATAGACCTATTTATGAGCTTATATGGGCGAGCTCAGGACAATTTTTTCGTGTGTGTACTTACTAAGGTTTTTTATAAGAATAGTGCGAACAAGCAGACGGGTCGCCTGATCGTAAATAGTAACCACCGCCAATGGACACCTACAACACTATATAGATAGATAGATAAACACTTTATTGTTCACACCAGAAATAACAAAACAAAAGAACAGAAAAAACTTAAACTTCAGTGTAACAACTGGCGGCCTTATCACTAAGAGCGATCTCTTCCAGGCAACCTTAGGATGGAGAGAATATTATGAAAGAGTATGGGACATAGGTGTGCAAAAATTGCATACACCTACTTAAACTATTTGCTAGCAGTGCTGTTGATGCCTTAACAACCCAAAAAGAAATCTGTAGACGTCTGTCAACGCTTTAGATCTCAGTAGGTACAATTTTTTTAGGTACTAGCCCGAAATCCACGTGTTGATAAGTCTATGTCCAGGCATAGTGCCTAGGCATAACAATATCACAAATAAGCTGAAGGACTAAAGGGATTGACGAGATATTGGATTTATTGGAATGCTCCGCTGAAGTGGAAGCTTTGTTGATTTTATTGTTGCTTGTTGAAACGCTTTGTGAGAGAGTGAACAGTATTCGTTTGTGACTTTGTTTGATTCAGTCACAGATCACCCCTTATAGAGTGCACACACAAGATAATTGAAGCGCGCTATGCAACGGTCAAAATATAATAACATATCGTCACGCCTTTCCCCCGAAGAGGCTGGCAGAAGTGTAATAAAACACCCACACTTCGGACGATATTCAGTCCCAAATGTGACAGGGGGCGAGCCTGTCGCACTACACCGGGTTCCAATCATGTAGCAGATGACATTCAATACGCACATATGTTCACACAATGATCAAAATGGTGCGTGCCGTCGGCTGGGTTTGAACCCGCTCCCTCTGGCTTGAGAGGCTGGCCTTCTCCAACTAGGTGTAGCCTTCTTCAAAATATAATATGGTAAGTATGGTTAATAAATATAATATGATATTTTTAATACAAAGTCGCTTTCCGCGTCTGTCTGTCTCTCTGTATAGGTATATATCCGCAAACTCCTATTTCACCGCATGCATCAGATTTTGATGTGGTTTTACCATCAGTCAGATAATTTTTCACTGATGGTTTATTGGTACTATTTGAAGCCGGGGCCGGTCGCTGGGTCGCTAGAAACCTGTAAAAATCGCTTACATTAGTTATTTTGCTACTATAAGCGTGAGTGATAAATATTAATAATCTTGACGATTGTTCTAAAGCAACAATTGTCAAGCCATGTCAGAGGCCTTCTGGCGGCCAGAAACTCTGACATTAAGGCTAGCCACTCAGCCTATACGAACTTGCTTGCTTATCTTAAGATAGCCAATGGGAACGCTTTGTCCGCGATCCGCACTTTTGCGTTTTAATCGGAAAGAAGGTCTGGAAATGCGGTAACTATGCGGAGTAATCTATATTTTGTTCAGTGTTATGTGCAAAATTGGAGAGGTAATCGCTGCCACCTCAGTGAGTCTAGGTTGACCATCTCGGCAGACTGAAAATGTTTCAAGAATGTGAAGAATGAAACGGCCATAGTTTTCGCCTCGGTAGAGACATCTTCACCTTCTGGCTTAGAACAAAGATAAAGTAACTACTACAGACTCGGTTGGCATTTCGGGACAAAGTCACATAGATATTTTAACTTAAAATATTTTCTACTTACCACTACAACGTGTTGTTTTGCATGCATGCAGAATTTGTAGAGGTAGTTATACTCCACTAGCAGAGCACGAATAAACTATGGGGCTACCTTGAAATCGAGGGGAAAAAATTCAGCTGTTCCAAACAAAAACTTCGTTGATCGTTGTGCCGACTCGTCCGATAGTCAGCACGTTCTATGATACGACACGGCTCAGAGTCGTGGTATGGATAAGAAATTAGTATATAAGACAGATTGTAATAGTTTACAGTATGATAATTAAATATATATCGTACAGCGATCAAGTTGTTTCCTTCCCCAGTCTCCACAGTGGTGACCCCGACGTGTTGCCAAAAAAACCTATGCTTAACAGCTGCTTTTTTGCCTCTAATTTTGGGTTCCCCATAGTTTATTCGTGCTCTGCTAGTGGAATATAACTGCCTCTTTTTTTAAAAACAAAAAAAAAGAGGCAGACCTCTACAAATTCTGCGGGAATGCAAAACAACACGTTGTATAATGCCCCCCACCAGGGTTGACTCTTGGGGGGTAGAAGCAAACTCCGAATACATTTAGACACAGAATAATTTGATAATCATTTCGTGCTGTGCTATTTTATCTCGTCTTAGCTAACACTGCGCCGCGCTGTTTCATTGAATTAGTGCATTAGTGCGTCCCTCCGGGGAGTCCAGTTTCAGCTTACTAAGGCTGGCCATACACGCTCCGGTATGTCTGACAGGTGTAACTGTAGTGTGCGGACCAATTCTACAAACCAATTATTTATACATTGTGAATGAATTGACTCAAATTGACAACTTTTGTATACCAAAAGTGACAAAAGTAGACAATTCGTTTAACAATTTAAACCGTTCCGAAGACGGGTCTGAGCAGTAGCGCACTTGTAGCGCCTCACTCAACTGCCGTCTTTGTACTTCTTCACTCTAGTAAATTTCAAGGCTAGAGTGAATAAGTACCTTATAGGTCATCGTGCTCCATCTTAGACCACAACGTCGCTTAACATCAGGCGAGTTGGTGGTCGAACGCCAACCTATTCTACATTAAAAAAAAAAATTAAAAACAATTGGTTAGTAGAACTGAGACCCTGATCATAAGCGTGTCTGATCTGAGATAGCACGGATCGCTCTTTAAACTCTCAGGCAAACATAATGTGGTGTGACTTTGCTAGGATCCCCCCACAGGTTTTGAATAATAGCACAGTCAAGTCACAGGCTGCTCTATACACACTCCTGTCTACCTATAGGTATAAGTATAGCCCTCAGACCTGTCAGGTATGCCGGAGCGAGCATAGCCGGCTTTATTTCAATAACAATATTACTTACTTTATTATCTAACAACATTGTCTATTAAATTGACTTTACCCAACTTTTGTAATAGATTCGCCTCTGTCCAGTCTTTAGTAATTATATTTATTTGACCAATAAAAATCCCTTACTCCCAAACGGGACATGCGAGACCCAGACTGTATTTTACTATCCCCCGGGAATCGAACCCACGGCCTTTGGCTATCTGTTACTCGGCGATTTGGGAGCTACCCAGAGGGTATAACCCTAAAATATAACGTTTCATTCGAGGTGAAATACCTCGTAATACTAAGGTAATAAGGGCGTTAATTTCACGTAAACGCTAACGCTCCATTTTGGACACTAATTGTGATATGGTTATAGGTGCATTAATTTGTTTAGACCGTAAATGTGTACTAGGTAACCTGTTTTGTAAACTTTATGCGCGGTATTTAGTTTAAAATTAACGAGGATGGTGCAAAATTTGTAATAAGTGTTTAGGTAACTCCAATGCCTTACAGAATTGTACTGTTGTAATTGTACGCTAATTTTGATAATACTATGTATTTACATATGAAATATTAATTTAAAGTTTACTATGACTATCACTGCCTAGTTTTTTAATCATTACACCCATAAATTTGTATAGGTACATGTCATATGTAATGACTAGAACACACTTTTATTAGTATTTAACAGTTGCCTAACGCTATTCTTGCGTTGGAAAAGCAGATTAATTTAGCTGCAAAAATTAATACAATGCAAATGTTTTTAGTGTGCATGAGTAAAGAAATAATAAACACCTTATTAGCCGACAAGAAGGAAGGTTATGTTTTTCAAGTGTATGTATGTACTCGTATGTATCTATGAGGTTTCTTTGGGACGCTCATAGACAGCCCAAACCAGGTTGATGGGGGAGCTAACTAAATGTACAACATTTTATTTATATCTGGAGTATACATTTTGCGGTTAGGTTTTATGTTTTTCTTTTAATAACATTACAATACAATACAATATATCTTTATTGCACACCAAAAACTACATGAAAATCTTAAAAACTGAAATACATTTTTCGGCAGTACATGTACTGCGATGTACGGCGATAAGGTCGCCCTTGCTCGCCTAAAGCGATTTCTTCCAGGTAACCTTTGGATGGACAGGAACTTACAGAAATAGGTAAAGGGTAGGTGGTGTACATAAAACTAAATTAAAATTTAAAAGATAAAAATAAGTAATATTAGGTCCTTACGTATGAAATCAGCGTTTTGTCGTACTGATCAATTTGATCTGAAATATCTCCTCTTTGGTTAGGAATTCGAAATTCAAATTAATAAATTCATTTAGCTGGTTTTTTTTTCTTTGGAATACAGTCATTCATTTGTTATTTTCCTCATTATTTTTTCTTTGGCGTCGCTTATTACCGCGCAATGGAAAACATGAAATATCGGTATATTTACGAGTACGAGTTCTACCGTGGCACCAGTGCTGCAGAAACAGCTCGAAGAATTAATGATGTGTACGGCGCTGGTGTTGCTAAAGATAGCATGGTATGTTTTTGGTTTCAACGTTTTCGTTCTGGAAATTTCGACCTTAAGAACCAACCCCGTGGACGGCCGGAGATCAAAGTGAAAAACGAAGGTACATACGTAAGGACCTAATATTAATAATAAGTACCTACTTAAATAAATAACCAAAAATAAATATAATATTAGGTCCTTACGTATGAAATTGGCGTTTTGTACGGGAGGAATAAAAAGTCGTTTTTTTTTTTGTAAAATATATTTAATTAATCAAAGTATGCACCGTTGTTATCTATGCTTTTTTGCCATCTTATGGGTAGTTCATTGATCCCTTTACTATAAAAACCATGGGGGCGAGAATCAATAAACTCTTTGAAGGCGGTTTGGACTGCTGCATCGGAGTGGAATTTTTTTCCTTGTAAGAAGTTGTCCAAATTCCGGAAGAAATGGTAATCTGTTGGAGCAAGGTCCGGGGAGTACGGTGGATGTCGCAGACATTCCAATTGTAGCTCAGCTAACTTAGTGGTTGTTTGTTATGCAGTGTGTGGTCTTGCGTTGTCGTAAAGCAGCAGTGGCCTAGAGCGATTGACCAATCTCGGTTGTTTAACAGCTAGTTCTTCCTTCATGGTTTGCAGTTGCTGACAATAGATATCTGCCGTAATCGTTTGGCCAGATTTAAGAAAGCTGTAGTGAACGACACCGGCGCTAGTCCACCAAACACTTACAAGTAACTTTTTCTGAGTCAATTTTCGTTTAGGGCAGGATTTGGCTGGGTATCCAGGGTTCAGCCATTGCGATGAGCGCTTTCGATTATCGTACAATATCCACTTTTCATCACAAGTAATGATTCGATTTAAAATCCCTTCATTATTGTGTCGGTTGAGCAAAGTAACACAACAGGCGACCCGTGTTTGCAAGTTCGATTCACTCAATTCATGAGGTACCCATCGTTCGAGTTTTTTTACTTTCCCGATTTGCTTCAAGTGGATTAATACAGTTTTGTCACTTACCCCGAAGCCTGCTGCTATCTCTGAAGTGCTTTGTGATGGATCCGCTTCCACAATAGCCTTTAATTCTTCGTTTTTCACTTTGATCTCCGGCCGTCCACGGGGTTGGTTCTTAAGGTCGAAATTTCCAGAACGAAAACGTTGAAACCAAAAACGTACCATGCTATCTTTAGCGACACCAGCGCCGTACACATCATTAATTCTTCGAGCTGTTTCTGCAGCACTGGTGCCACGGTAGAACTCGTACTCGTAAATATACCGATATTTCATGTTTTCCATTGCGCGGTAATAAGCGACGCCAAAGAAAAAATAATGAGGAAAATAACAAATGAATGACTGTATTCCAAAGAAAAAAAAACCAGCTAAATGAATTTATTAATTTGAATTTCGAATTCTTAACCAAAGAGGAGATATTTCAGATCAAATTGATCAGTACGACAAAACGCCAATTTCATACGTAAGGACCTAATATATATGAATAATTATAAATATTATTAATAAATATTATAAATTAATATAATAAAATATCAATACATATATATAAATTAGTATTATGCGTACCGAATTAGCAAAGAGATAAATAATAGTTAAAAACGAGATTTTTAAAAATGGGCAGTGATTGGGCCTGTCTTATGCCAACAGGCAGCTCATTCTATAGCTTGACAGCTTGCACAGTAAACCCTTTACTATAAGATAGATTGATGTGGGATGATGTGTGGAGCTTAAGTTTAAGGTGACGAGAAGATCTCAAAGAACCGGAGTGCCCTTGATCAAAGCGCTCCTTGAGATACAGAGGGATAGTTGTTTCAGATAGTTACTTGTTTCAGAGTTGATTCAAGCCTAGCGTGGCGTTATTTCCCTTCCCACAAGCTCTTTAGCAGGCGAGACGCGTCACACGTAAGCCTGCGCTATGACCGTGGACAAGGACAAAAGGACACATTATCCGTGGCCCGTGGCTCGTGGCTGAAGCCCGTGGCCTGTGGACAGGCGGACACTAGCCGTTGTAGCTTGCCCGGTATGGCAGTATAATTTCCCCTGCGACTGGGTCCTTTTTGTTGTGCGTTTGGTTGAGGATTTTCGTGTCGCTGCGTATATTGTCTGGCTCTACGTTTGTGTAGAAAGATATACTTATTTACTTAGTTATTATAAAGAACTAGCTGTTACCCGCGACTTCGTTCGCGTTTATTCAGAAAATGGTATCCATAAACCTTCCTCGTGATAATCCTAAGTATCAAATTCCATCATTATCCGTCGAATTAAAAAAAATGAGTTTATTAGAATTTGCAGTTGGTATAAAACACTAGTTAGTGACCTTACCTACCTAAAACTTTGATTTATCGGAAGCCTCCGTAATGAGTAAAATACCTATGTGTTAGTTCGAAACTACTGATAAGTACCTAACTAATACAAGTTCAATTTTCAGAAACTCTATGAAATTATGAAATTTCTCTACTTAAAAGTAGTTTGCAAATACATTTTCTATCTAGCCTAAAACTTTGAGACTAAGATTTATATAATTTATATAATTTTACAATTTTCTCTCCAAAGGATCTAGAATTCTAGAGTATTAAAGATAGATTTGTCGAGTCATAATTATTAAACTTTGGGCTAAAACATTACCTTAATTAGCTAGCACTAAATGGAACCAAAGGTCAAAATGTCAAATTAGCAATTAAGAAAATGTAAATCTTTCAAGTGCACAAACAGGCGCAAATTTAATTAATACGACTATTTCTAGGTTTCATTTATTTTTCGATTTAACTCTATTTCAGGGATCAAAATCTTAGATTACAGATGTCTTAATTAATTTAGAAGTTTGAAGCGGGCCTTAATCCGCGACCTCTGTAAATAGAAGAGAAAGATGTAACAATAAGAGTTTTAATTTGAGTTCGTTCGTTTTTCGTAGGTGTAGGTACATAAATAGGTACCTACAAATCTTAAGAATCCGGCGACCACTTTAAGCTAACTTCGCATTGATTAAAGGATTTCTACTGCCATTTCGTCTAAAAGGAGACGACAAGCGAAGAGAGCAAGTAAAGATGCTGATTAGCCTCTAAAGTTATCTACAGAGTGACAAATTGCAATTTAAATCATTTTATGACTTTCGCACTTCTCTAATCAATCTTAAATAATAAAGAATTTTCCTTACATTATGGATTTATTTAAAAGCTAATTTCAGCAACTTTTCGATCTATTGACATTAAGAATTAATTACAATTAATAGCTTTTTAAAGCACATAAAAATATTTAAGACTTACGGGTGATATGTGACGTTGCCTTTTTTTACTGTTTTGGATATTCTGAAATTTCGGCATGAGTGGACTACACAGTTCACCATATTTATTGGTTAGTGGGGAGACGTAACCGCTACTAGATGACATCGAAGACTGACTAGTGATGGTTTGGTTTACTTTTTTTGGAATCATTATTTTTGACCGATTAGGGGTCTTTTCTCTATGTCTATGGATGTAAACAATCTCCCTATGTAACGGGATTTGTGATTTGCTTTGTCTATCTATTAAATAAATCAGTTGAAAGTGACCCTTTACAAATGCGTTATTATAGTTTTCAAAGCTATTTTATCTTAAGGACGTTTTTAAAAAAACCAAAAACATAGGGGCGGAGATGGAGTTCATTTAATAGTACATACCAAATTTCATCATAATCAGACCAATATTTTCTAAAAATATTCACAGGCGCGTTTGTATGGAAAATTCAGAACTTCGAGGAACTTTGAAAGTCAGCTGCCAAGCGCCTAACGATATTTTTTGATGGGCTTACTTTTGAGAGACTGTTTGCTGGTTGCTCTTTTCTGACCAGGCGCGTTCGTCATATTTAGCCACCCAGGTGACAGGCGTTGTAAATTGACTGTTTAGTAAATATTTACCTTACTAATAAACGTTGTATAGCCTCAGAATACCTATATTTACGTCCACTTAGGAATAAATGTTGTAAGGTAAACGTCCCTATCTACGGTAAAGCAGGTACGGGTCCTCGGTAATTTCCCAGATAATTAGATTTCTACACTTTCTATTAAAAATTTGTAAATGGCAATACATTCTCGGTAGTTTTTTGTACAATTTAAACGACAATATGAAATGACAGGAGTAATAACGACAAAAGTGTGGTATCGGTATACATTTAGAAAAAACTTAGTTTGGGTAGGAAATGTTTCTTCCTTGTATAAAATACAAGAACTGAAAAAACACAGAAATGCTTCAATTATTTTTCAGTTAACCTGAATGTCAAGCAATAGAGTTCAAATTCGTGCTAAAAGTTACCGAACACTGGGACAATTTTACCGATCAATGGTACAATTTTGGTAACAAGATTGGTACAACCCGCCCTTTTCACATTTTTTTGTTTTATTATACATTAATATTTACATTATTTTAAAATAACGCTTAAACGTAAAAACTAGAATACATTTCCTACCATGGGAGTATCATAAATGTAAGTTTGTTAGTTCTAACATAGTGCCTGCAAAGTCGGCGAACTGCGAAACGTCACGAATATTCGGTCGTTTACCTTATTGCCTCGAAATAGTAATGCTTAGTGTTTTGTCTTTTTTTTTCTTCTAAATTTTTAATTGGTTCGAAAAAGACAAAACACTGTAACTATTATTCTGAGGCTATGCAATGTTTATTGCTAACTGGGACGGTGTTTTAAATTTTTGATATTTTTTTTTACATATCGTCACGCCTTTCCCCTGAGGGGGCTGGCAGAGGTGTAATACAACACCCACACTTCACCAGACAATATTCAGTCCCAAATGTGACAGGGGGCGAGCCTGTCGCCATACACCGGGTTCCAGTCTCATAGCAAATGACATACAATACGCACATAAGTTCACGCAATGAACGAATTGGTGCGTGCCGTCGGCTGAGTTCGAACCCGCTCCCTCAGGCTTGAGAGGCAGGCCTTCTCCAACTAGGCTGTCATCGCTTCAATTTAGCTAGACTGTATCGCTTAATATTTTTTAAAAGAACTGCGTATTACTAATCTGAGGCTAAACACTGTTTATTACTAAGTTAAAATTCAAGAAAGGCTTTCCAACAAGTAGGTAATAAGTTTTCAAGTTATTCTCATATCTTTCTCTCTGGCTCTTTTTTTCCCAAATTTAATACGGAACAGTAATTTATTTTGGTATTTAATTTAATAGAAAGTGTGCGATGTAATAACTGCTAGGTAGGTACTAACACACTTTCTAATGTGCGTGAGTGTAATTTAATGTAATGAACTAATATTTGTTTATATTTTTATCAAATTACTGCACAGCAGAATTGTAAAGATCAGTGATAAAAAACGGATGTTTTTCATTCTGAATTAATTCATACATTTTACAACATCAAAAGTAATACTATATTTCTGTAAGCACATCACCAGTGTTAGATATTTATGTACCTACTCATTCCTAAATAAGGGTAGGGTTAGATGAGAGAGTTTTTAGTCGCGTTTTCTACTTTGCCTTTGTCAAATTCAACCAACAAAAGAATGCTGAATCCTTTAACCTTCCGAGACTTCTAGGCATGCTTATAGATTTTACGGTTATCTTTGTACAAGGGCTCTAGGGTATGCAGCGCGTGTGATGATATGTCACTAGTGTCATGATATGTTTTCTATCTCACTAGAAAACTCATGAATACTCATGAAGTGGTGCGAATGGCTACAGACCGGAATAAGTGGAGGATACTGACAAATCGCTGGGTGAAGCAAAAGGGTGGTCGCGATCTTCAGCCATGAAGGATCGACCAGAGAAAGAGAAAACTCATAAGAGTGAAGGTGACCGAGATATTGCACGATACAAAATTAGGTTGCAAGTCCAAACTCATTGCAAAAGTAGCGACTAAATCACGCTCGTCTGTATTCATCTTAAATGAATCACCGTCTGTCACAAGCATATAATTCATAAATTCATGAGCGAGCGTGCACAGGGTGTCATCAAATATTCAACATTCACTCGTGTGTAATCGCAAAATTGGAAAATGCTTTCTTTGACGAGCTATTTATGGTGCACGCTGTATACGTTTTGTGCAGACACCCTTTGGATACCTACGTTGGAACATCCAGAATGGTTTACAGTTGGCTAGATGTGGCCTTTGATGCTGTAATTTTTACATATTTCAACGTTTTCTCTGATATAGATCTTCTCTACGCCTAACAATTTATGAGTTGTAAGTTATTTTCCTGGATCCCAGATCAGCTAGGAAGTTCGTTTGTACAGATAATATTTATCTGTACTCTATGTACTCTGAGTAGTCATCTATATGTACATATGTATAGTTGTAGTATAGCATAGAATTAGAGACGTATTAGATTATTCTGTCTATTTGGAACGCAATGCCCAGTGCCTATTGCAGCTCTCTTGGTAGTGTACTGCCGTCATCAAAATTTCACCGACTCACCTCCTCTACCTCACCTCACCTCACGTCATGTCATTTCACCTCATCTTACCTCACCTCTGTAAATCGTGAACAGAGCAAAGCTTGCTTAGCCTAAAGTGGCTCATTCAAAAATCATACAGCATGTTTTCAATTATGTAACGGGACTTAACGTGTGTTTCTTTTCGTTTTCGTTAAATCTTGTACAAATCTGAAAGTTTAAAAGTTCCACTTAGGTACAATTCTGTATTCATTCTAATCCGACTACAACTAGTGGGTGTGTGAGCTGGAGACCTCGCGGCCCACGTCTGTCCTTCTCTGCAGGTCGCATTCCTCAACCGAGTCTCGTGACATTTTGTGAGCAGGTTCAATAAATATATAGAACTGACTAAGTCATTTTTAGGCAACTGCGTTCGTTTTTACAATAAAATCCCGAAAAATATAACAGGGCTCACTGAAGGAAAATTCAAATCTCATGTAGAAACTACATTAATGAAAAGAAGTTATTATAAGGTTAAGACTTATTTAGAAGATAAAGATGTCTGGAGCCTTCCACTTTCGCCAAGTAGCCACTAGTATGTATAGATATTACCAAGCCAAAATTTGTGAGACAGTAATTTATTTATTATTTGAAAAAATAATGCCCCTCAGTTTCTTGCCTGTTCTTCTGAGTAGAGGCGCTTTATCCGAACAAGGCGGTCGAGTCTATTTAAAAAAAAACTTTGACGTTCATAAATGTATCTTTGATACCCAAATTGAATAAAAACATTTTAACTTTGGCTTTGACTTAGAACTTTTTTTTAATCAGTTTTTGGAAACTCCGAAATGGCGGACATTCGGACATACGAAAGCGATTTTGTCGAAACTGAAGCATAAACGCTTCGCTTGCTGACGCTCGCGCAGTCGACTAAATATACTACTCGACTGGTCTACTGGTCGACTATAATAGACTAAATATGACGTTGTCAAGTGTATAGTAGTTATACCTATGACCCGAATAAATGAATTGAATTGAATACAAAACGTATACCTACCTATATCTGCCTAAAACTCTTCTGTTACAAACGTACGAGTACAATGCCACATTAAACTGTATTGAGCTTTTTTGCATGAGAGTACCTTCATGTACGCCGAATTTCTTCTCGTATAACGTATCTCACGTGAATTACGTTATGGGCCAATTTATTTTGTGCTACTGAATCGAAATGAGAGAATGGTGTCGCTATAATTCGGGATCATTCGAACGTGAGGAGAATTGAGGCGCGCTGTATCTGACCTTAATGGCATAATGAATGTTAACATGATATTTGTTTAGGGCTGTAGCTTCGTAGCTTGCCATTATTAACACTTTTTGACTCTTAGGGCCGTGTGCTAAAACGACGCTCAGTCATAAATCTCCACGCTACCCACACATACGTTTACTTAAGCCGATTCATTTAGAGTCGAAAATCGTAAATCATATTTGATGGTAAAATGATGTCGGTGCCTAGAAATACATTTTGCCGGTATTAATCGTAATAAGAACAAACATAAGAATACCCTTGGTTACACTTTAGAGAACTAATCTGGATTTACATAATTAAAAATCGAAAAAAAAATTTGAGTAATCGCTGAAAATTTTGAGAACCTTCCGGATAGTATTTCTAAGAAGATACTTTTTGTGATTTCTTTTTTTCCAAAATGAGAATGATTTTCAAAATTCTACTTCGGTTAAACTGATTTTAGTTGTTTTTTCTACCAGCTGTATTTTTTTGCACCTGATCATCACAATTCTTCAAATCAAACTAGGCGCAAACAAAATACTTGTTTTCGTTGATTTCTTGTAATACCGGGTCTTATAGCTGTTTTTATGTATGGTAAAACCAGCTTTAAATCGCGATTCAAGACTACGTCGTTTTAGCATGCGGGCCTTAAAATAAACAGTTTTGACCCGTAAATGTCATAATCCCGAAGCTTGAATATCAATTTGTTTATCTTAGAATCAAAGTAACCGCGTGCGGTTTTTCATCATGTTTCGGGATCGTACAAGTTATACTTATAATTTTATCAGTGTCAAAAGAGTAAAAATTAAAAGTCGCTGACAATTCGGACACATAATATTCGGACAACGTGTCCGAATTGACAGTTTTAATTTTAATATTGTTTCACTGAAATTCAGTATGGTATCTTCATAAAATACAATGACTGTTACGTAACTGTGATGCCCCTGCTGTTGTCGGTAAGGCGACGGTGATCGCTAACCATCAGGCAGCCCGTTAGCTTGTATGCCACCTACGACATAAAAAAAGGAAAAAATATCTGCCATAGTCCAGTTTCTTTTTGTTTGGGTTAGCTATCATCGCGTTTTTTGGTTATAATTTTATTTTTGGTCACCTTTACAAAGAACAGCTAAGTCAAGAGTATACCCGTTAGCAACAAGCATGGATGAAAAGACTCATGGATGTAGAAGAAGTGAAAGATGTGTGCCAGGATCGTAGCAAGTGGAGAGAAGCGCTCTCTGCCTACCCCTATGGGGAAGAGATGGGAATGTATTTAAGTGTATTTTTGCACAGAGAATACACACACCAAGAAAAGTAGTAAAATATTTTAAAAAAATTGGGACATTTTTGCTTACACGGTGGTGTGTGACTTCAAACTAAGCAGCGCTTGTACTATGGCTGCAAAAGACTGATACATGCGATATATTATCCTACTAATATTATAAACGCGAAAGTTTGTAAGAACGGATGGATGGATGTTTGTTACTCTTTCACGCCAGAACGGCTGAACAGATCTGGATGAAATTTGGCACAGAGATAGATTATAGTCTAGAATAGCACATAGGATACTTCTTAACCGGGGGTGAAACCGTGGGGCGCAGCTAGTATAAATTTATTTTTAAACACATACTTTCATTAATATATGTAGGTAAATTGACACCCAGACATATATGTAGAATAAACACAAATGTTAGAAAACGGTTGAAATCAGATTTTTTACTGATTCTTCCCTCCGTAATTCCGTACATAAAGAAACAATACATCAGTCTGTCCGAACGCCACGTAACTCAAAAGGAAAGCCCGAAAGGAAAACAAAAATCCATTACGCATTCCAAACAACTTTTTTATTAGCTACATGTTAAATACGGCCCAGGAAGTAGCAAGGACGTTTGCTTAGGACTGGTCAAATAAAACTATAGCCCTACAACGTTCTCTTTACCCCTGAAAAGACCCATTTATGAAAAACTGATCCTTCCTCCATTGTAATAGAAGCCACATTTTTGTGAAGAGGTTTATCGATGTCTAGGGCAAAGTTTGTACCGTAATTCAAGTACAGATAGAATTAAAATATAAGAACGCTGAGCGTTTGTTCTATTTATGGGTTCTTTATGTGGAATATGTGTCCGTTTTTGCGTATGTTAATAGCTGATAATGATTATGTTACGTCAGTTGCAGCCGATGAAGAAACTATACACTAATCTGTGGAGAATGGAGACGCTTTAAACTAATATCGCTCGTCACAGATTAGGCTGTAGCAGTAAAATCCGGAACAAAATAAATCTATCTGGATAGCATTTTTTGTGCACTGTTTATCTATTGAATAAGAGGATGTTAATTTAAATCTTTTTTATTGTCCTAATATTCTAGATTTAACGCGTGGCTCTGGGAGATAAACAACTTTTTGGATCCTTGCGCTATTGTTTATTTGAATGTAAGAAGACATGCGTAAGTATTTCGTGAAATCAGTCTCAAGCTACGAAATAATATAAGGAAGAAGCGGCACGAGTCTAATTTCTAGTACACAGCGCGTGGGCATGATACTACTACAAGCAAACGGATACTACACAGCTCCGTTGACAGTATTTTATTACGTGTATCAATAATAAAGACAGAGAGACGTACAAGAGACTATGGCGAAAACGAGAAAACAATGGTTGCGTTTGTTTGTGACTTGTGACTACGGTGAATTGTGTGCAGCACCTAATTTATGCGGTCCATTTTTAGGTTCTCGTACCGATTCTCCCTTAGAAGAAAAAAAAAAGAAAGGTCGATAGGTAGAAGAGAAAGGTCTAGTCGATACTCGATAACGAACATATAGATTTAAATGAAGGTAGATAAATAACGTAAGCTGTAAACCTACAAATATTGTTCAAATCATGATCCAAAAAAAAGGTCTAGTATTCAGCAAACACGTAATGACGTCATCGTCCTCCGTCTCTTTTGAACTTGTTGTAAATTACTCGTACTTGTTTCAGTCTTGCGCATCGATTGACGTCACTACGTGTTGCTGAATGCTATACCTGGCAGAGTAGTCGTGGTTTCATATATTCAAATATTATGAAACCACGACTAAGTTTATGATTTATTCAGTCCGTATCGAAAAATCACACAAATAGTCCGTAAGCAGCGGTGTGTTAACTTATTCAAAGTATCCACGGGCGGGGACAAGCAAATCAGCTGATTTGAAATGTTAATATCGGCCGCGACGTAATTGGTTGCAACGACGTCTTCTCCCTGTAGGTCCAGAGCTAACGTACTGGAAAGTAATTTAGTAAAATAAATATGTACTTGCCTTTTCTTCTGAGTAGTGGTTCTTTTTCCGAACAAGGCGGTCGAGTCTATTAAAAACTTTGACGTTCCTATGTGTATCTTTAATAACCAATTAAATAAAACATTTTGACTTTGACAGAAACTGTTAGTTTTTTTTTCAGGATTAGTTAGTTTTTTCAGCTTATGAGCTCAATGAGGATATAGCCATAATTTTTTGAATGGATATAAGTACATAAGTACTTACCATTAAAAAAAATACTTGAATCCGTTCAGCGTAAAGTAAAAAACTGACCTAGACACTCATTATGTAATGCATTTATTTTCTTTTCTCAATTCTTTAAAGTTGCAAAAATATTTTTTTTTTTATGTTGATGTTTTTTTTAATAATATTAATTATAATGATATTTATCTGAATTAAAATATTTTCATTTAGTTTCTTTTCACCCGAGTGCGCAAAAAGGAGGGTATGTATTTATGAGGTTTCTTTGGCACGCCCTACAGCCTAAACAGCTTGATGGATTTCGACACGTGAGGTGTCATTTGAATCGTCTTGATAGTGAAAGTGACATAGGGTACAACTTTTGCAGTCGGGTTTTTGTTTTACTTTTAATAATGTTACTTGCTTGCATACGTATTTTAGTAACGTTGGCTCCTCGCCTATGATCATGTTTCTACGTAAGATATCGATCGCTCCGTGCATGTGAGAGAATAAAACATATCGAAATGTAATTCAGAACACATAGCTTTTCCATCTCCGCAGTAATGTGATATTTACTTGAAAGACATGTCTGCCCTGCCTATGGTTGTTCATGATAGCTTCCATGGAGCGGTGGATGAAGATGGGAATAACTATTGGCGGTTTTGATTCAATTCCCAATCATCTGAAAAATGTATTAATGACTATCGACCCGCCCCCGGCTTCACACGGGTGTAATGCTGATACTAAATATACCTACTACAGAATGTCTTTATTTACAACGTTCATAGCTTTTTTTTATATAGGCCGTTGATCCCCAACCGGTACCGCCGCAACCGCTATGTCCCTGCATTTTAAATCTGTAATGTGTTCGAAAATAGTCATTTAAATTACTTGTTGTAAAGGACCACATTGATCTACGAGTATATTAAATACACAATGTACTCGTATTTAAGGTAGGCCAACGTTTGCAATGTAAGCGCAAATTGAGCGCATGTGTTAATTTACGACATCACATTTAAAACCTCTAAAATTATCAGTGTTTCTCTACTATATTATGTACTAGCTGCGCCCCGCGGTTTCACCCGCGGTTAAAAAGTATCCTATATGCTATTCTAGACTGTAATCTATCTCTGTGCCAAATTTCATCCAGATCTGTTCAGCCGTTCTTGCGTGAAAGAGTAACAAACATCCATACATCCATTCTTACAAACTTTCACCTTTATAATATTAGTAGGATGTATTATACAAATATACCTTTCTCTTGAATCACTCTATCTATTTAGAAAAAAACTGCATCTAAATCCGTTGCGTAGTTTTAAAGGTCTAAGCATACAAAGGGACAACGAGAAGTAACTTGGTTTTATACGATGTAGTGAAAGTGATATTCATGGTATAATAATACATATATGCTCCGCCACGTATAACATTCCGGTCACGTGGGCAACACATAGTGACGTCAATCGATGCTCAAGCGAGACCGGAATAAGTCATTTCCAAATAGTTCGAAAGAGACGGACGACGATGACGAGTGACGTCATTACGTGTTTGCTCCCGATATGCTAGACCTTGTTGTTTTGGATCATGGTGATGGTGATAATGACGATGAATCCCCTTACTTTAAATGAAGCGGAGGATAGGTATTTAGCTAGCCCACGGCCGCGGCTGCGCTCGCGTGTCCTATACAGCCTTATGTGACAAGCTCATGCAATGAATAAAAATTCAAATCACATATAAAAACTACATATATGACAAGAAGGTATTATAAGGTTAACAATTATTTAGAAGACAAAGATGTCTGGAGCCTTCCACTTCCGCCAAGTAGCCACTAGTACATAGATATTAACTAGTTGTTAGCCAATATATTGTGGGACAGTAATTTATTTATTTTTTGAAAAAAATTATGCTCCTCCGTTTTATTTCCTGTTCTTCTGAGTAGTGGCTCTTTTTCCGAACAAGGCGGTCGAGTCTATTAAAAAACTTTGATGTTCATAAGTGTATCTCTAAGACCCAATTGAACTCGGTAAAGATAAACCTTCGGTTGATCTGAGCAATTGAATAAAAACATTTTGTCTTTGACCGGCACTTAGTAATTGCATATTTGTATACACTTAACTTTCTGTTAGTTTTTTTTTTTTTAATTCATGTAAAAATAATTTAGGGATTTTTGCCAATACTGGCATGCTAATCCCATTTCTGTTAGTAAAAGATTATTTCAATCTGACCAGTAGTTCTGCAGATTATCCCCTACAAACAAAAAGTGTACCTCTTATTATAGTGTAAAGTTTGTAATAAACGTATCTATGGTCTATAGTAGCAGATACTTTTAAAAACAAATTTTTGACCTACATTCAAAGGATAATGTACATAATTTTGCGCGCTATTAATTTAGCGTCCATGCAATAAGCAATTAATTTTTATACACCAGTAAATTCGCATATTAGCAGACACGGCTATCGACAAACAATTAAAATTCACACTGCATACATGAATTATTTGCGGGGGATGCGGCACGAGCGAGCAGCGGATGTGGCGTGGTGTATTAGTGATTAAGTACCTACCTATTAATGGACGAGTGGATTTGACACTCTTTAATTATTCATGCAATAACTATTTAATACAAACATACATATCGTTACGCCTTTCCCCCGAAGCGGCTGGCAGAGGTGTACAACGCCCACACTTCGCTGGTCGATATTCAGTCATAAATGTGACAGGAGGCGAGGCTGTAGCCATACACCGGGCTCCAGTTACGTAGCAGCTGACACATAATATGTTACGTAGCACATAATATGTAATTATGTTCACACAGTGAACAAATTGGTTCACGCCTTCCGTTGGGTCCGAACCCGCTCCCACTGGCTTAAGAGGTGAGTTTTCTCCGATTGGGCTGTCATCGCTTGTATCTATTTAATTCAAGTACATAATAAAGATCTAAACACTACGATACACGAAATGCGAATCCTCAACGCAGTAAACTGCGGCGCGAACTTAAAATAAGGCCTTTTTTAAATTGTTGGCGAATTGATTTTCACCCGTGTTTTGTACGTTACACAATTGACATAAGGTTCATTTTACTATGTAAAATTTCGTTAAATTCTCCTCGATTATCGGCAATATAAATTAGGCCTGAACAAGTGTATTCTAAGGGCAAAAATTGCTGCGATGCGATTTCATCAAGGCGTCGCACTGCCTTGGTTCAAATGATCGATGGGAATCAGTCTACTAGTTCATACTATCGTATTTGATCCGTGGTCTCGGGTTTCAAGCTATCTATTTTATCCTACTTCCTACTACTTAATATAATATTATAAACGCGAAAGTTTGTAAGAATGGATGGATAAATGGATGTTTGTTACTCTTCCACGCCAGAATGGCTGAATAGATCTGGATGAAATTTGGCACAGAGATAGATTATAGTCTAGAATAGCACATAGGATACTTTTTAACCGCGGGTGAAATCGCGGGTGAAACCGCGGAACTATTGTAGTTACTTACTAATTTGCAAAATTACCAATCTTTCAAAATCTGGTCATTATTATATTTGCAAAAGTGAGTTTGTTCGTTTATTTATTTGTCACCTTTCACGCCTTAACTACTCAACCGATCATCGTGAAAGCATACACGTTGTCAAGGGTACGAAAAAGGCATGAGCAAGGTACGTTTAATCTCAAAAAAAGTAACGGTTCCTGTGGAAATGCGGGTGAAACCGCGGGGTACAGTTATTGTATTATTTTTCCAAGCGCTACAGAATCGTAACTGTAATTACCTATATTTCACGCTCTTTTTGACAGAAGTGCATCCGCCCGCGCTCATACCTTGTCCACACCATAAATGAAGTGCACACGAAGTATAATCCTAGAAATATGAGCGCTAGGGCGCGTCACGACCATTAGCGATTTATCGACACTAAATACTGACATTCCGCTTACTCGGTACTTCTTTATTGGTGTTTTCAGGTTATTTATTGGTCAGTCGTGAGCCACTTTTACTGGAAACAGTTGCCAGATGATCGCAATTCATTAGTTTAAGCATATCTGTGGAAAGGTAATGGCTGAATGCAAGTGTAACAGTTGACTAGGGGTTTAAAAGTGCACCTTAACCAATGTCAAGATCTGGCGGCGTGCATAATTTATGTTGTAGCAATACAAAGAAATAAAGATTACCATTTACCATCCCGCATTGCCGTCCGCTGTACAGGACTGTTAAGTTATACAGGGACCCTATTCGGAGATTTTAGATGTATATCTCACTTTTTTTCGTCCTTGTTGCTCTCGTTTGAAACGTCATAGGTGTGAGAGTGACCAAGACAAAATCTCATCTCATCTCACGCGTAGGAATAGCCCCACAGGATGGTGAATGTTGTCGCAGCCTACATCGAGTCTGGCAACGACGTGCAGGATGCTAGGCAGGATGGTGTGCGAGCTACATATCCGACTCCGCGCAGTCTTGCACGGCGGTCTGCACTTTTTTTTACCTTGGGAAAATCCTTTATGGATACCACCAACAGCCCGGGTGCGGGCACAGAGTGGTTATGTGAGAATCCCGCCACTGACGGCCTACCCACTAAAAACCCAAGGGTGTTCCACCTCGACGCAAAATTTTGGGGCAACGGGTACGCTTTCGGACTCCTCCGCAGCCCCGACAGCGCCAGCCCCTTCGGGCACCACCCCGAGCTTGCGCTCTCTCCCTCTCGATGACGATGTGTCGAACACCAGACACATCGTCATCATCCACCTCCTCGGGGACCAATTTTGCCCATGGGCGCCAACCAGCACCCGTGCCTAGGCGCCCATGGTCCCCATGCGACGGGTCAGATGAGTGGCCCCGCCGCCTGCCACTTCGGCCGCAGAGGATAGGGAGAGCGGCAACGATACACCGACACGCCTCTTCCTCTGCGGCCCCACCGCGTCCGCCATCAAAATGGTGGCAACCCCGCTTGGGCCGCGGAAGGTAGGGAAAGTGGCAACGACACACCAACAGTCCTCTCCCGCCGCGGCCCTTAGCCTTCGGTTGCAGTGTCACACACGCGACACTGCACCCCGCCTCAGTTGTGGGTCTGCTCGTCACACAGACCCACACCCTACTTAGGCCGCTTCCATGTAGGCTTTGGGCTAAAAGCCCCAAGAAGAGGCCCCACCTCGGATTCCTCTTGGCTTCACCGTGGTTGCCGAAGCCACGGCTACTGAGCCCCCCCCCCCGCCACGACAAGGCGGGAACCCGCGGGGGAGATTCATGCCAGTCCTGCTCCAATCTCTATTCAAATACTTATGTCCATTGAAATGGTGGCCGCGATTTACAAATCATGACTTAAAACAGCACTAAAACTTCAACAGCACCCTAAATGTCATTCCATTAAAATACAGAATTATCAATAACTGTAGTAAAAAACCGGCCAAATGCAAGTCGGACTCACGCACGAAGGGTTCTGTACCATTATCTATAAAAACGGCATAAAAATCACTTTTGTTGTATGGGAGCCCCTTAAATATTCAAATTATTCTATGTTTTAGTATTTGTTGTTATAGCGGCCACAGATATACATCATCTGTGAAAATTTCAACTGTCTAATTATCACGGTTCATGAGCTACATGAGCCTGGTGACAGACAGACAAACGGAGAGCGGAGTCTTAGTAATAGGGTCCCATTTTTACCTTTTGGGTACGGAACCCTATTGAAGTACGACTGTCACCAGCTGTTTACCAGCCACAGTAAATAAAGTACCTACAGTAAATAACAGTAAGTATCTAGGTATGTGAAAATACCTCAAAAATGTTAGTTAAAACTTCTCAGTGTTTATCAAACGGAACTAAGTACAGCAAAGTTTTACAGACGATTACACAATAACCTTTTGCCTAAAAGTAAGATGCAAGGGGTCAGCGGCCCACATACAATACAGTCACAGAAATATGGCTGCGTGTGCGCAACGAAATAAAAAGTGAAATGAACAGACGTACCTCACCGCGTAAGTACCGACGCGGACGCATCGAGTAGTGTGTAGGTATTACTCGTATAACGTACTGTTAGGGTGGCCATGGTCTATGAAATGACAGGACTTTTGATGCGCCATATTTCAACATTTTTAATCCCAAAAATGACGGGGTGTTATAAGTTTTACGTTTGTATGTGTGTGTGTCTGTCTCCACAGGCAGACACACACACACACATACACATCATAGCTCCCGGACAGGTTTTTTTTTTTTTATTGACAATAAGTCGGCGTTTGACCACCAACTCGCCTGATGTTAAGCGACGTTGTGGTCTAAGATGGAGCACGACGACCTATAAAGTACTTATTCACTCTAGCCTTGAAGTTTTGTAGAGTGAAGAAGTACAAAGACGGTAGTTGAGGGAGGCGCTACAACTGCACCACTGCTCAGACCCGTCTTCGGAACAGATTTAACACAGAACAGAAGTTAACAGATTTTGATTTAGTTTTTTTGTTTGAAAGGTGAATTAGTCGGGGGTGTTCTTAGCTATGTTTGATGAATATTTTTTAAAGGCGTTTTTTTTATTCTATTTACTTACTAGATGCGTCCCGCGGTTTTACCTTGCGGTTAGAAAGTAGCCTATGTGTTAATTCATGGTTTATACCAACTCCATATCAAATTTTATTCAAATCAGTACATCTGTTTGAGCTTGAAGAAGTGACAAGCATACACACAAACACTCACAATTTCACTTTCGTCTTTAGGTATAATATTAGTGTGACTTTATTAAACTAACATTAAAAAACTTTGATGGTGTAACTAATTTACTTATTAAAATTGATATGTTAAGGCATATCAAACGTTACAGTTAGTCAATTTATGAAAGATATTACCTAAGGTCACGGAATATTGCTTTCGGTTAAGTAGCTGCGGTTAAAATTACAAAGATTCTGCAGTTTTGATCCAAACAAGTTTCGTGATTAAAAACCTGGTTTGGTACCTTTGTTCTGGTTTAACCATTTTTATTATGTACTTATATACCCTTTCTCTTTTGTCAATTCAACATTCAAGTACACCCACCCTTAACCAGCAATTGGCTTTAAATAAACTCACGCGTTTACGCGTTACGTCTTAAACCGATCACACAAGATTGACCTTAAACAAAGCGCTGGCCAGACAGAAAAGACGTAAAACGAGAACGAGATATGGACAGAGCGGAGACAAAACGAGAAGCGTCGAGTCCGCGCCCTGTCTACGCCCCGTCTTCTAACATAGCTAGAATATTAGAGAAAATTTAGAAGAAGATAAGAGTTCTATGTATGTGTTGGTCGCGTCTTCTTCTTCGTGGATTTTGTTAAAATAAAATAAATAAATGAGCATTTAAAGTCGTCTGCTACATTACTGGAGCCCGGTGTATGCAGACAGGCTGTCAAATTTGGGTCTGAATATCTTCCGGCGAAGTGTGGATGTTGTACATGTTAGGTATGTACATTAGAGGGACGCCGCGTCTGCCTCCCGTCTATGTCTCGTCCTCGTTTTTCTGTCTGGCTTGCCGCTTAGTGCTTTAGTCCCTTTCCTTGTTAAAAACTTGTTTTTTTTTTCATGTGGGCACCGTACTCACACACAAAACGCAGTTTTGCAACACTGAGAGTGAAAGCAGCGCAGGCGCAGCCTCCGTCCACTGTGATCCGAAGAACGGTGTCTGTCACACGACAATAATGGTAAGTACCTCGCATTCATGCACACATTCTTTAATTAATTCATTTTATTTATTTGCTTTTTTGTTTTAGAGTGAGCTAGTCTGTCAACTAATGCAATAAGTTAATATTAGCAGTGTTTACTGTAGTTCGCATTGTAGGGCAATGTTTCTAGTCTCCTTGTTAGGAAGTGTATGTACACACCAAAGTCATAGCCAAAGTCGTCGACAGCCACCTTTATGTACCGCTACGTATCTTGTTGTCGGCGGCCATAGAAATCAACCTGCAAACTGCAAACTGCGTGTTGGCGGGCTGTTGATGTTGACGAGTTGGCGACTTTGATGTGCACTCTCCTCAGGGCATTAAGAGCTACCTAATATCCAAGGTGACAAACACAAAGTCGAAGTCTGTTTATGGAGTATCGAGCGAGGGTGGCGCTTACTATCCACCGAACAACCTTCTCATCTCATCCATCATCGCTTACCTACTTGTGAATCCATAAAAACTCAATGTGACCCAGCATTTTCAATTTAAACAGTTCATTCTGTATAATTATGTTATGCGGCACCGCACTGCGCTTACCATTTTTTATCTTACTTTTTTTAATAACTGATTCTTTTTAATTATGTTATGCCCAGCAGTATTGTCAGTATAATAACTACCTTATAATATTGAACACAATAGTGTATGGCACTATCCACTGAGAAAAAAAATAGAGTTGCTTTCGCGAACACATTTTAACAAACGCAAACGCTTTTTTTTAAATTCACGAGGCACGAGCACGAGGCAATTAATATTTTCCAGTGCTTTTTTCGGAAACTGGAAGTTACTTATGGAAAGTAACTTCATCTTTATTTTTATTATTTTTTTGCCCAATATTTAACAACAAGCACGTGATGCCTTCACGAGTGCCGAACTTTCTACATGTGAGTGGGTGTGCTGACTAGCATCCTCGCGGTGTACTACTATGCCTCGAGTTGTCAAGTTTATAGTCTATAGCACTGACGAACTTTTTCTTTTGTTTGCAAATAATTTGCTTAGGAATTTTGGAATGCTTAGGAACAAGTACCCGCCGTGTTATATCATCTTACTAGCGGTGCCCTGCGATGTTACCCGAGGTTAAAAAGTAGCCTACGTGTTAATCAAGTGTATATGTATATAAGCCACCTCCTTACCAAATTTTACCAAATTTGTCCGTCGGCTGGAGCGTAAAGAAGTATTAACAATCAAACACAGACACGCATAAACTTTCGCCTTTTTAATAAAAGCAGGAAGTAGGATAGGATAACTGTTTTGGACATTTAATCGATAATTGTTTATGTCATCGATACTTACCTACTATTATTATGTACCTACGCACTAACTGTCTACAAACAATTTTGTTTGATGGAATACAATATCCATTAGTCAGTATTGACCGTTAGACGCAGATATTGATAGGAACTGCCGGTCATTAATTTGGATTTATGCTTAGTCTGCGTTACACCTGTCTTCTGTAGTACTTGGACTAGCTGCGCTATCAATAGTACGAATTCAATAGTCGTAGTTCAATAGATTCAATGTCTAAGAGCTCACGGAGCAGTTTTCACCCGCGCCCGCCGGAGCTTCGGGATCGCTGCTTTATTTCAACGCCACCGCACGGTTCAACGGTCGGTTTCAACGGTCCTACAGCCAAGACAGGCGCAGTATTGCCTCTCGCGAACCGACCAAGAAGCTCGCGGGCAATGGTCGCCAAGCACGCGGTCGATCGCGTGTCACCCGCGGCAAGCGCTGCCGCCGCACCGTGCCAGCGAAAATCGCGTGTTAGTTCTGCAGGGCTATTCACAACCATTCGGAAACGTTTCCGATCGGATCCCAGAAATTTCAGACTCAAATTGTTCGAATCTCAGTCTGCTTTTATACATTTTGGAATAGGGAATCTAGTATAAATCCGATCGGAAGAATTAATCACGTTTAAAAACTTATGAATATAGACTGAGATTCGAATAATTTAGGCTTAAAATTTTTGAAATCCGAACGGAAACGTTTCCGAATGGTTGTGAATAGCCCTGCTGGAGGCCTATACTATGACATCTTATTGCCATGATGCTTACGTTTTGTTTTTGACGCTGCGTGACCATGGACCTTATTGGGCGGCGGCGAAACGGTTCGCGGTCGCAGCGACCGCATCGAGGGGTTTCAACATTTTACTCGACAAGTGTCAATATTTTGTGCTCCGTATTTAATTTTAATAAAATAATTGTTTTAAGTGAATAATCTACTACTTTAAGACTGTAAATAAAGTAATAAATGTGTAAATACCAAGTGAAGTTGTTGGTAATGTGATGCACTAGAGTTTTTACTGAAAAAAGACTCGTGAATCTGACGTCTTTTCTCACAACGGGCGGATTCAAACTGACCGGACAAGTGAACAAATTGGAATTTCTGTGCAAATCCCTGGGAGTATTTGTGTTAATTTACATTATTAAAACAACACAATTCACAACACAACCCTACCCATTGCTCACTTTTGTGACAAACGTCCCTAACAAAACGACGACGTCCGTTATTTCTCCCTTTGCTTGACGTATATTGTGGAAGCAAAGTTGATGTCATAACTCTTTGTCGCAGACACAACCACACAACTATACACTAAACACTATTCACCACATTATAACTACAACTACGAGAGCTGCCTGTGCCCGAGTTTATATATATATTTTTCCTTTTCTTTTCTTTTTCCGGACCAACGGACAAGACAATGATGACCCGTCAGGCCAAAGCAAAGGACATGGAGCACAAACTCAAAACAGCAATCCTTGATTTGAAGGCCTGTAGAGACCTGAACACCCAGCTACTGCAGGAAAGGGAAGATAGTGAAGTAGAAATGAGCAAACTAATTTTAAAAAACACTGAACTCAAAAGTGAATTATCCGACCTACACCTAAAATATATAGAATCATGTGAACAATGCGACCACCTCCAGCATGTTATAATATCATTCAGAGAGTGTGGTGAGACCTATGAATTGGCCTTAAGCCGCATTAAAGACCTTGAGTTAGAGTTGAGCAAATGTAATAATGAATTATTAGTGCTAAAATCCAGAAAAAGTGATGAACAGGTAGCCGACACACTGAACCTATTCAATGAGCTGGTAGGTGGTGGCATGAATTTAAAACCTATAGTAAACATTGACCATACTAAGGAAAAATGTATGAATAATACTACCACCCATTTAAAAAGTCACAACAAAATTAAAAAATATATTAAAGTTAAGAAAATCATAAAAAAATGTCAAAAACAACTGAAAAAAAAGGTGTTATTTCAGTAAAAATGTAGATTTAATTAAAGATAAATTGTCATTAGAAGAGCAACTAAAAAACTGTATGGAAGAACTAGACATTACTAGGCGATTATATGATAATGATACACTGCAACTTCGCTCTGACCTGCTCCAGAAAGAAAATACATTACAAGATATCTTTTCTGGATACAAGTCTGCTCAAATTCATCTAAGCGAGCACTACAAGACTGCAATTGAGCTAGTAGACCTGGTTAATAGTAATGTAGAGAGTGTGACCCTACACTCTGAGAACAACTTCATGACGGGTTCTAACCACCCTCAAAAAGATACCTCAACCCTTACTACTAGTTCTACTAGTTCACCTAAATTAATCCTAGAGGCGGAGCAGAGTGAGGTACAGTGTATTAACCAAATCTTAGTTTTTTCAGACAGAATAGGTGTAGGCTTAGGTTCCTTATTGAGCAACAGTGTTAGTTGTTCTGTGGTAAACCACTGCATGCCAGGAGCATCATATGCTCAAATTGAAAAGAAAATATTAAGCTGTAAAATAGATAGTAGTACAATTGTTGTGGTTTACCTGGGGCAAAGTTTAGGTACAGACAGGAAAGAAGTGATTGCAAGAATAACTTGTCTGTTGAAATTAAATGCATTCAAAGTAATGTTATGTGCATTTCCATACTCAGACTCTTTGACTAGAAGTCAAAATAACCACATCCATTCTTTGAATGCATTAATGTTTAACATAGTTTCCCGTCATAGTGATAAGCTGCTATTTTTTGATAGTAATCAATTTATTTATAATTTTAAGTTAACACAGGACAGCATGTATTGTCCTAAGAAATGCAGACACTTGATTGCTACATTGTTAGCCTACAATATTGATTCAGTTATAGGAAATATAACGAAGTACAAAGATAAGGTCACAGTTTTTAGTAAATGTACTAATAACATAACTGTGACCAATAGTTTAAACTTTTAAGTGAGACAACAGAGAAGTGTGTGGACATTTCACTTTTTTATCAAAACATAAACCGCTTCTCTGGCAAAATTTTAGAAATAGAACTTTTATTAGATAAGTATAATTTTGATATTTTATGTTTCACTGAAACTTGGTTAAAATCAAATAAAATGCTATTTAATGTTACAAATTTTCAGGTGGCCAGTGCGTTTAACAGAGTATCCGCTGAAGGAGGAGGCTGTATTATTCTTTTTAAAAATAACATGAAATATAAGGAACGCTCTGACATAAGGGGCTATTCTGTTGAACGTGTCTGTGAAATTGCTTGTGCGGAAATGGACAGGCACATAATATTATGTGTTTATCGACCACCAGCATCTAACTTCAATCATTTTATGTCAACAATGGAGTGCGTACTAAAGAAACTTTCTAAATCAAATAGATCTATTTTGGTTTGCGGAGACTTCAATATAGATATTTTAGTCAATTCTACGGATAAAATTAATCTAATTTCTTTATTTAAAGCATTTAATTTAAACTATCTTTTCTGCGAGCCAACTAGAGTAACGGAGACCTCATCTACTTGCATAGACAATATTTTCTCAAGTTGTAAAACAAAAGATTTATCACTTTTTAACGGAGTCAGGTCAGATCACAAGGGCCTTGCAATTAAATTTGAAATTGATAAAATAAAGAAACCATCTTTAGTTGAGTGTAGACCATTAACGAAAGGTAGGTTAAAACGACTAAATAATTGCATAGAGTCGAAACTTATTTTAACTGATTTTTCTGTCAATAACCCTAATGACAGTTATGAAAAATTATTTAAAATAGTTAGCAATGAATTTAATGAAATTTGTCCAAAGAAGAAGATTCAATTCAACCAAAAAATACAGTTTAGTGACTGGGCGACCAGAGGTATACGAAAAAGTAGAGATGTTATGTATGATTTATATAACAAGAAATCTCTGACATCTAGTAAGGATTTTCATGACTATGTTAGAAAATACTCGAAAACTTTTAAGTCGGTTTGCATTTGCGCTAAAGCTTTGTTTATAAAAGATAAAATTCAAAAATCCGATAATAAAATAAAAGCTGTCTGGAAGACCATCAACACAGAGACGGGACAAAGTAAGTCGAGGGATTCAGAATTTACGCTGGTAGTTGAGAATCAGCCGGTTTCTGATGCAAAATCGGTAGCCAACTCTTTTGAACATTTCTTCTCTAGCATACCCTTTGATGCCACCAAAACGCTTAACTCGTCTCCAGATGATGCAGGTGCTTTTCTAAAAGAACACTTCTCGCGGGATATACCAGACTTTCGGTTCAGATACACTTCCATCTCTGAAATTATCAAAACTTTCAAAAGCTTAAGAGTTAAATCTAGTGAAGATTTATGGGGATTATCAGTAAAAGTGTTAGAGTCTTTAATAGAAACTATTGCACCACACCTCATGGTCATATTTAACATGTGTATTGACAGAGGCACATTTCCCGATTTAATGAAAAACAGCAAAATTACCCCTATCTTCAAATCGGGTAGTAAGTCAGATCCCTCGAATTACAGACCCATCTCTGTGCTTCCGGCTTTGAGTAAAATATTTGAAAAGATTATACTTAATCAACTGTTGTGTCACTTTAACATACACAGTATATTAAACGAAAATCAGTTCGGTTTCACGAAAAGTAGATCAACAACAGATGCGGGAGTTCGATTAGTTACGCATGTGATGGAAGCTTGGGAGAGTTCACAGGATGCCATCGGTGTCTTTTGTGATCTTTCCAAAGCGTTTGATTGTGTAGAACACCGCACCTTGATCCGTAAATTACACCACTACGGAATTCGTGGAATCGCTCTAGATCTTGTCGAGTCATATTTAACTGATAGACAACAAAAAGTGGGAATTAATGGCGTCACATCTTCCGGATCTTTAGTTACAATGGGAGTACCACAAGGTTCTATCTTAGGCCCGTTCTTATTTTTGGCGTATATAAATGATTTGCCGTATATGGTTAAGGACCTTACAGACATAGTTCTATTTGCTGATGATACATCTCTTATTTTTAGAACAGATAGGAAAGATAGTGAACTTGTGCATGTGAACAACGTACTGACTATTATTTCGAGATGGTTCGCTGCGAACAATTTGTTACTAAATGCAAAAAAAACTAAGTGTTTAAAGTTTTCCATGCCTAATGTTAGATATATAGAACCAAACGTAATGCTTGAGGGCGATAAACTTAACATAGACAAGGCGACGGTGTTCCTGGGTATAAGCATTGATTCCAAACTGCAATGGGGTCCACATATTAGTGCTCTGTCTGGGAGACTTAGTTCTGCTGCTTATGCGGTTCGCAAGATTAGGCAACTGACGGATATAGCTACAGCTCGGATGGTTTACTTTGCTTACTTCCACAGCATAATGTCATATGGCATTTTGCTGTGGGGATCAGCTGCTGAAGTGGAGGCCATTTTTATTTTGCAAAAGCGAGCGGTCCGCGCTATCTACGGAATGGGTCCCCGTGAATCATTGAGAGATTTATTTAAAGAAATAAATATTTTAACTTTACCTTCTTTATATATCTTTGAAAATATTATGCACGTTCGCAAAAATCTACATAAATTTAAATTGAACAGTGACTATCACAATTATAACACTAGAAATAAGGATAGGATAGCTGTACAGAGATTTAGACTGACTAAGTCAAGAAAGTCATTTTTAGGCAACTGCGTTAGTTTTTACAATAAAATCCCGAAAAATATAACAGGGCTCACCGAGGGAAAATTCAAATCACATGTAAAAACTACATTAATGAAAAGAGGATATTATAAGGTTAAGAATTATTTAGAAGATAAAGATGTCTGGAGCCTTCCACTTCCGCCAAGTAGCCACTAATATTTATAGATATTACCTAGTTGTAAGCCAAAATTTGTGAGACTAATTTATTTATTATTTGAAAAAATAATGCCCCTCAGTTTCTTGCCTGTTCTTCTGAGTAGAGGCTTTTTATCCGAACAAGGCGGTCGAGTCTATTTAAATAACTTTGACGTTCATAAGTGTATCTTTGATACCTAAATTGAATAAAAACATTTTGACTTTGACTTTGACTTTACATAAATTTCGGAATTCATGAAAGCCGCGGCGTGCACGTTCAAAAACTGCTCCGTGAGTTCATAGCCTCACTCTCATCAAAGTAACAGCATTTCTCCATGACATCGCAATTAGTTGTTATGCCAAGTCAATCGAGGTCAATCGATCCAAATCAAAACTTTTTAACGATGCATAAGATAAAGATGTTTTACCGCCGCACTCAGAGATGTTAAGTACCAAATGATTACCATTACTTTACCATTACTAAGTAAAGATTTCCTATAGAAACGTATTCCTTAGTGTTACTTTAAGTAATCAACTATTCATTTACCTACGTCTCTGAGTGCAGCTGTTGGAGTCCACTACTTACGTGAGCGCGACAAAATTTTAACGTTGATGGAGACTTGCAAGTTATAACGTCACCGTCAACGGAAATTCAAAAACGTCTTTATCTATATTTCCATACAGTTTATTTCCCTGTTCGTCGTATCGTGACCGTCCACGATAATATCGTCGCGGTAAAAAATATGAAATCGCCAAATGCCGCATAAAACAAAGGTGCTTTTTGTGGCCTGCCTCGACTAAAAGACGCCTCATTTTCTTGTCATATCCTATGTGGTACGTATTTTAGAAGAGCGATAACATACGAGTAAGTGATATTTCCAGTTGAAAACGTATATTTTCATTTGTTAATCTTTATTTATATAATAGTACCTGGATGGCCGAGCTTTGCTCGGTATTTTTTTTTATTTTTTAATTGTGTTTTTTGGATAATAAACAACTGATTTTAGTCTAACCTCAAAGCAAACACTCATTGACTTTGTGTTACTTAACAACGCCATCTGCTGTTGTGTCGTTAAAGCAATTAGTTGCTCACAAAAAATAGTATTACTATTCGCCAATAGATGTCAGGAAAAGTCATATTTTTCAGTTGAGATTGATTATCGATAAAACACGAATAAAATGACATTTACTAAAAATGATTCCTAGCTAGATCGATTTATCGCCCCCGAAAATCGTTGGAGCCGATTTCGAGATTCCAATTATATATATATATATATATACAAGAATTGCTCGTTTAAAGATATAAGATATTTGTTGAAACTAGCTACTACCCGCAGTGTTTACCCTAAGTCAAAAAGTAGTCTTCGTGTTAATCCTGGGTATAAGCTACCTCAATAGTCAATACCAAATTTTACCAAAAACTATATTTCCGATTTAGCGTGAAAAAGTAAGAAATACATAAACACACGCAAACTTTCGCCTTTATTGTAGCGTAAAGTAGGAATCTGGATTTAAGCACCGTTCTTTTCGTTCCAGGGAAACAACCAAAGCGAGCACAGTTCCTCGTCCAAAGCCGAGCTGGTGCATAAGATCAAGGCGAAGCTGGCCGCGCAGGACCCCGCCAAGGCCAGGGAGCTCGGGGGAGTCTTCCTCTTCAACATCATCAAGGGCACCAGCGTCTACTCTTGGAGTAAGTGATGTTCTTGGAGTTTATAAAATTCCCGCCTATGATAATATGAAAATGAAAATGTTTTTTTTTATTTCACTTAAACATAATAATGGGCAAACATACTAGGAGCTAAATTAACTAAAAGGATAGGCTTATGTTATTGTGCGTTTCCTATATTAACCTTGGTCCTAAGTTCGGTCCTATGTCAAAACAAAACCAAACCCAGGACCAGACTTTCTTCTAAATTCAAAATGCAGTATTGTGTATATATAAAGTCACATAACTTGCTGTGTCGCGTTTTTCTCGCCAAATATCATGATGTCAACGTGTCTAGCTATGCACTATACGTATAGGCAACTCTGTAATGGCTAAACTAATTGAATATACTTTTTCATGTAATTAGCACAACCCATAAAAAATAAGATTAAACTCGTTTAGCCTATAGCTAATATAATATCCTGAAACTTATTCAGCAAACGTACATATTACCTATATACATAATCAAATCTTTAGAGTTTTATCTATTCGATACGTTTGTATGTAATACTAGCTGCGCCCCGTTGTTTCACCTGCGGTTAAAAATATCCTATGAGCTATTAAAGACTATAATCTATCTCTGTGCCAAATTCCATCGAGATCTGTTCGAATTTCACATCAATATAAAACTATCAGTATCAGTTGACCTGCCAGGAGGGCTATTCCTATGCGTGAGATGAGATGAGATTTTATCTTGGTCACTCTCACACCTATGACGATTCAAGCGAGAGCAACAAGGACGAAGAAAGGTGAGATGAAAATCTCAAATCTCCGAATAGGGTCCCAGGTTGCTGTTCAATCAATCAGCTGTCAAGCAACCTTCATTCTGTTCAACTGTTTGAACGCTCTCTCTTGTACTTATGACGTCTCGATAAACGGACCATTTAGCCGTTCAGCTATTCTGGCGTGATTGACTAACAAAATAATATCCATACATCCATCTAAACTTTTGCATTTAAAATATAAGTTAAATGAAATTATTGGATCTGCTATATATTTACGTATGAAAATCAGTTAGGGCTTCCAAACCGGTATACAAAATTGTATAAGTGTTTGTTTGTATGTTTATTTAAACATACAAACTTGTTGTCATGTATTGTATGTTTATATATCCATACAAACTTGTTCGCTCTCTTTATGACTCTACGATATCCACTTAGGTACCTACGTTTGTTTACATGGTTTTGTAACAGCCCGATGTCATACTTAGCAAAAACGAAAGTGCCCGCAGGCGCTTCATAAATGACAATGACTTGTGAAGCTTTTGTGCTTTGTGTCCACAACTCAACTTATAACAAAGATTACAAACAATCGCAATTAGGACAAGTAACATTATTAAAAGAAAAACAAAGAACCCGGCTGCAAAATGTTGTACCTTATGTCACTTCAACTATCAAGACGATTGACGAATGACGAATGACACCTCGCATGTCGAAATCCATCAAGTTGTCTAAGCCACAGGGCGTGCCAAACGCCTGAACCTCATACATACATAGATACCAACATACATACATGCAAATATCCTACTAATATTATAAACTCGAAAGTTTGTATGTATGTATGGATGGATGGATGGATGTTTGTTACTCTTTCACGTCAGAACGGCTGAACAGATCTGGATGAAATTTGGCACAGAGATAGATTATAGTCTAGAATAGCACATAGGATACTTTTTACCCGCGGGTGAAACCGCAGGGCGCAGCTAGTACATACATAAACTGAAAAACATAACCCTCCTTCTTGCGCAGTCAGGTAAAAAAAGTAAATTTACCCAAACTATTTACAGCATGGCAGGGTGCGCCAACGCATATTACAACATGCAAAACATCCTTAAATAAATATACTTTATTTTTCAGCCCTAGATCTGAACAACGTGATAGTGTACGAAGGTGAGCCTGAAGACGACCCAGACTGCACCGTGACTCTCAACGAGCAGGTGTTCCGGCAGATGGTGCTGGGCAAGGAAGACGCGAGGGTCATCATGCAGGCTGGCCGCTGCTCCGTCACTGGCGACATCATGCGCGCGATGAAGCTTGAACCTTATGTTAAGATCGATTAGATTCATAATTTTAGGCATTGGTTGCAAATTTGGCGCTGAAAGTTAGGTTAGTTTATCCTTGCAAAAAGCATAGCTTGCTTGGTACTTTATGCTTTCCCATAATATGTTGCCAGGGGTGACGAAAAAAATGGTAACAATTGGGAATACGTGTACGCATTTATCATAAGTATACCTATCATATATCATCGCGCCGTTCTAGCAGAGGTGTACTACAACACCCACACTTCGCCGTACGATATTCAGCCCGACATGTGGCAAGGGGCGAGGCTGTCGTCATACGCCGGGCTCCAGTTATCAAAACCGATATTTTAGCTTTGCTGGCACTCAGCCTATGTCAACTTACTTAAGTTAGAATAAAAGCAATTTAAAATCAAAATGTGCAGAATTGCAGATGAAAAATAAGAAAATATGCAAAAACTTTTTGAATTAAATTCTTAATAATATGGCCAGTTATAGGTCAGTAAGTATTGTGAAACTGTGGGTAGAAGGTACCTATTATGTTAGAAAATTAGAATAGAAAATGTAGATGTTAATAACGCTTTTTAAAAGCTAGGCTGATTCAGCTTTAAATAAAGTAATTAAGTTTTATTATTTGTGTATATTTTTAACCACCTACTTAATTAGCACCACTTGTGTGCCACTAATGGCATAAAAAAACCTTGTGTTAATTAATCCTGCACCAGTCAAAGGGCCCTCCTGGACGGGCCATATTTCTGGCCCAGGAATACTGGCAATATTGCCGACTGTTCTACCATCATTACTGACTAGTTCGACCATCATTATCCAGGCTAGAAATTTATGAATAAACGGCTGCGCCACACTCAAAATATTATCGCAATATTACCTGACCAGAATTACTGCAATTCTATTATATCTATTCTAAAAATATACCCCATCTAGGAGCGCCCTAATAAACATGTCTTATTATTTTACTGGCTCATCTAATCGCGGCTTCGCGATACTGTGATTGCGTACTCAGTTTTCAAGACAGATTTTTTTAAATTGGACCAACCATTCCGGAGATTACTCTTACATACAAACTTTTCGACTTGACCTCTTATCCTTATGTAGGTTCGTATACCGTTGCCAATCTACACAAATATACACTAGGCTTATATACCGTATACCTGGCTCTGTGAGTTAGAGACCTCACAAAAGCTTTCATATGTTCGTCCGGCTGTCCTCAAGTCAAGTCAAGTCACATTTCGCAAACGATTCTCGGGAAATTTTGTGAAATCAGGTTCTAAAATTAAATAACCGCCATGAAATTGAAAACCGCATTGAAAAATTTCCAAAACTGACTCGACAAATAAATTTTACAATAATTTTCGAAACTGCTCACAAAATTTCACGAGAATCGGTTGAAAAATGCGACCTGAAGATAAAGACAGGCGCACAGGCACCAGCCGGACAAACGCGCATACGAAACCATTTTTCCGAAGCAGAAACAGAGACGCTTCGCTCACAAACTCCCGCTCGGTCCAGTATTATGTCTACTAAGTAACCAAACATACTAAGCTATGACTAAGCAAGCCTTGCAACAGTTAAAAAGAAATTAAAGCCTTTTAAGCGTTATCTGTCGTGTATCTGACTGCGCCGCCATACCGGTTCGCGAACGGTACTCAGGTTCATTGGCAGCGGTCGCCCACCTCGGACCAGAGCGGATCTAGAATTTTGGTTGGGGGAGCTCTTGACAAAGTTGAGATTTACCAAGATAGGTAAGATTTTGGTTAGGTAAAAAAGCTAGGAGGGCTAGCTCTTGACAAAGTTGAGATTTACCAAGATAGGTAAGATTTTGGTTAGGTAAAAAAGCTAGGAGGGCTAGCTTTGTGAGGCTCGGCTCAGACTTCGGAAAACTTCTCACGCTGACGTCGTTGAAAACTGAACCATATTACTTTAGCATTGCCAAAAATACAAAACTGCATAATACTGAGATGACGCTATCTTCTCTGTTAATTTTGATATTTTAGGCGTTTATGTAGGTGTAGGTAAACACAAGTAAAAGTATTTTAGCAGTAGTTATTTAAACAAACACAAAAGTATGTTATTTAGTAAGTAGTGTTATAGCAGAAGCAATTTAGACTTATCGAGTATGTAATGAGATTTTTAAAGGGCAGATTGAGCCCCTTTGCCCCTCTCCTTGGATCCGCTACTGGTTCAGACCCTGGCATTATAAATAAAAATATTAGTTTATTATCTTGATAGTCTAGTTATAGATCAAATTAGGTATCTTAGCCTCATTAAAACATTTCATTAAGCTCCATTGATCAGTCAGCTGAAGCTGTCATGTTATCGCAGATGAACTCGTTTTTTGTTGATGGAATCTTTAATTAGAACTACCGTTTGATAGCTTTCTTTTAAACACGACAGTTTATAAGAGTGTTAGGAACTTTTTACGATTTTAATAACGAAAAATAAAACTCGAATATACATAGGTTGAAGTATTGAAAAACATCACCCTTTTTCTTGTGCAGTTTGGAAAAACAAGGAAAACTGGAAGCAACTCATAGTCTAAGAAAAAAATAGTTAACATAATGACTGCAAATTGTAGGAAAACTCTAAAACGTTTGACTAAAATAGGACACAGTCATCTAGTAATCGACTGCGACGTTACTTCTGAATCGGACGCAAAAAATTCCATTTTCCTGTCAAGTTAAAGTTCTTTTAATAGTCAGGCTAGGTTAGGTCACAACTAGTTCTTGAAGCACTAACGACTTGCTGAGAAGTAGTTAGATAAGAACCTGTCCTTTAATCGGCGAAGGGTTAGTAATTATAGAAGCTAAGGACGCCGGCCAGCTTAGGCCCTTCAAATTAAATGCACTTGAAGTACAGGCGCGAAGAAAATTTTACCTTATGTATTTATTTTAGACGTCTTAAAGAATAATTTCTGAAGATCTGCTCCAGCTCTTTGTTTTCGATAGAGGGGTCATAGTAAACTGGGGCAAATGCATCTCTGGGGCAATTGCGTCTTTCGAGAATTACTGACAAACCATTCACAGATTAGGCAACTAACGCTATCTTACTTCTAGATGTACAAGGCGCCTAACTTGGGACGGGTTTGATAGTAATTACCGAAAGACGCAATTACTCCACAGACGCATTTGTCCCAGTTGACCATGACACCTCTATCGAAAAAAAATTGTACGTTATCGATAAAGAAATGTATGAAAAATAGGACAGCATATTTTCTGTAACTTAACATACATATGTTTTCTTCAGGAAAATGGAAAATAATACTAAAGAACAAATCCGTTGTTAACGTAACAATATTTATTCCGGAAAACGTGGTAAAACTGTACACAACGAGTAAACCTTACCTACCTGTCCAAACACTTTCTTAAACAATTCTTAAGTAAACACCGTTTTAATCTTTCACGGTTGTGAAAAACATTTTAAAAAGTCAGTAGGTAAGCATCTTATATTCTTGTTTTATTTTTAACAATAAAATACGCTTGCGTTTATTTTTATGTGAACTTGGGATAAAACTTTTGCCCGCGACTCTACCGGTAAGTCCACCTGAGCCGTAAGAGGCATTTATTTATAATATTATTTAGTCCGTAGCCATCGTCACTGCAACACATCAGTGTATCCCAGATATTCGCACAAACAAACAGTCTAGAGTGCTTTTAGTGTTGGTTAGAAAAATGGATAAATCGATATTTATTTTTGTTGTTTTGGGCGCGTGTGTCGCTGCTGCTAGTGGTAAGTAAGAATGATGGATATATAATTTTATGGGTAGGTATTTTATTAAAAAAGGTTTTATTTGGCACAAAAATATTATTATTTTATTAGATTTCAGTTATTTACTTAATAATGATTTATTTTTCGTAAGGAGAAATTAACAATAGATAACGAACTCGATATAGGTACTTACTTAGGTACTTAGTTGTTATTATTAACACAAAAAATATTAGGTACCTAAGTAAAACAAGAAATTAACAAGTGTAGTGGCTCTGTGAGCTGTAGACGTTGCGGCCGACGTTTGTCCTCCTAAAAAATCATATCTCCATTTTGAATAATTTCTAAAAACTGACTCGACAAAAAATCTATATTTATCGAACCTACTCACAAAATTTCAAGACAATCGGTTGAGAAATACGACCTGTAGAGGAAGACAGGAAGACAAAGATCTAGACAGAGATCCGGACAGAATTCGGACATACGAAAGCATTTTTGTCCAAGCTAAAGCAGAGACGCTTCGCTCGCTAACGCTCGCTCTGTCGATAATAACAATTGATATTCAAATATTTACACTTGCTACATTAGGAGCTATATTGCTACGTTACGATTAAGTAACTATAAAGTTATTTTATGGACATGCTTGAAGAGCTGTGGATCCAAGTGGAAGGAGGGGAATTATTTATGCGTCTTATAAGACAGACTAATCAATGTGGATTTGTTCTAAACTTCACAAGTTCTACTTCATAACTAAGTGCTTAAAGAATTTTAATTAAAGTTAACAAGAATTAAGTTATAATGAATACCGAGACGCTACAATACATTTCAGATGAAAATCTTAGGTTCTTAAGTGGTCAATGAAAAATGTATCTTCTTCTAATATTAGGGTGCTCCTAGACGAGCTTCATTTTTACTGTAAAGTGTTGAGTGTGACCCGGTCATATATCTACCTAGTCATACATTTCTAGCAAAACTGACGATGGCCGGGCTACAGTCGGCAATATTGCCAGGCCAATTTTGCAATAAAATTACGGCCCTTCTAGGAGCACCGTTTTTAACTTTTTCCGTTCCTTTTTCCGTTATTTCCTAACTAATATTATAAATGCGAAAGTGAGTTTGTTTGTTTATAACGCTTTCACGTCTCAACTACTCAACCGATCGTCTTGAAATATTGCATACAAGTTGTCTGGGGTACAGAAAAGGACACAGGGTACTTTTTATCCCGAAAAAGATAACGGTTTCTGTGAACCCGCGGATGAAACCGCGGTGCGCAGCTTGTCATAGGTATTTGTGTATTATTATTTTTAAGCTGTTGGTAAAAATCTTTGTCTTTTATTAGGTGTTGAGGTGTTTTCGAATTACGAAATAAGCCGTAATAAGCTAGGCGGCGGCGGTGGTGAGTCCAGAAACTGTTTGTCAATTACCATGTCGAGAGATCATTCATACATTTAAACAAGCTTTACCATTTCATACAACAGCGTATAACTATAATGGTCCATCAATGGTTCTTATTTATTTAACCAATCATTATAACAGATAAGTACCTCCTCTATACTTCCCTATAGACTTATGTTTTTCCTAAAGAACGAGGAAAACATTTAGGTATACCTATATAATTAAATCAAATACAAGTATCACTTACAAAATCTTCAAATCTAAACAGTTTTAAGTCCTACAATGTTGTATTGCAAAGCTTCATAAGAATTGGTTCAGTGGAAGTAGTCTAAAAATCTGCCCCAAAATTGGACCCAAAAAAAAAACAGGGCAAGCCAAATGAAACCGTTTAAAAGAGAAGGCAGAAGTCGAGTCGTACAAGGAGGTGAAAACACAAGCAGAAGATCGCCCAGGCAAAGCTCTTAAGGATCCGCCGACCACTTTAGACTAACTTCGCATTGGCTAAAGGTTTTCTATTGTCATTTCGTCTAAAAGAAGACTACGAGCGAAGAAAGCAAGTAAAGATACTGATATAAAGACAAAAAAAAGATACTGACGAGCCTCTAAAGGTATCTACAGAAAATGCAAAGTGCAATTTCAATAATTTTTTATGACTTTTGCAGTTCTCTAATCATTCTTAAATTACTAAAAAAATCCCGTGTGTTATGGATTCATTTAAAAGATAATTATGTAGACAACCTCCCTATGTAAAGTGATTTTTGATTTCTTTGTCCATCTATTAAATAAATCGGTCAAAAGTGACCCCTTACACATGCGAATATTTTTCATAGCTCTGTTTTCTCTTGAGGAAGTTTTTAAATAAACCAAGAACAAGGGGCGGAGATATAGTTTATTAATTGCACAAGCCAAATTACACTATAATCTGACAAAAGGTTTCCAAGAAATTTGACCGGCGCGTTTGTATAGAACTTTCAGAGCGTCGCGAAACCCTTAAATTTTAAGCGTTAGAAGAAGATGTACAGTCCCTTTCAAATAAGGTCTTGATATTTTTAAACTTTCAGATAGATTAAAAGCTCTAACACCAATGCTAGCGACGTCTTCACCAGCTTAGGTACCTACTTACTTTGGTATTGATTTTGTTTAATGGAATGGATCTTTTGGTAGAGTCAAGGTAGAGCTTAAATCTCTCAAAGCCGGTTAAAATATGCAAAACACGCACCTATTTTATGAACGTTGAACTGCTCTAGAAACTAATTCGAAACAGCTGTAGTTATGTACTTTCAATTATAAAAATTGCATCCACGTAGCTAGGTTTACATTTTAAATTTGTACCTAAAAATTCTTTAATTGAATGAATTTAAGCTTAATTTACTTACTTAGTTTATGATACTGGTAGGTATTCCTTTCCCTATTTTCTTAATTATTTTTAATTGGGTTCAAAAATGACATTAGGTACCTAAGCATGTAAATTATCAAAGGTAAAATAGCCTAGACTAAGGGCCGTATTCAAAAACGAAGCTCAGTCATGAATCTCAATTTAACACTGTTTTTATGTATGGTAGTTTCAAATCGAGATTCAAGACTGAACGTCGTTTTAACATGCGGGCCTAAGACAGGGTTAAAAACAATGATCTCATAAGTCCTTTGTTCACCATGTAGTCCAGCTTACGGAGCCCTAAAAATACAAAAATCCGTCCCAAAATCTCATGACCCCAAAACTCATCAACACAAACATGAATGTTCACTTTTAGATAAAACAATTAGCTTATTCTATTTCAGTCAGAGACAAAAGAAATTATACCGCAGCATCACAACTCAAAATCCTCATAAACAATAGCTAATTACCCTAAAAGAGGAAACATAGAGCAAGGTCACGGCAAACGGTCGCGGAATTCCCCAAATTATTCTACTAATTATCCACTAAATACCCACTAGCTAAGATAATTACAGTCATAACAACATTTACCGCCGTTTCCAGATCTGTGTTTCTTATTAGATTAACACGAAAAACTGTGTACACGTAATTAAGGCCAGTAGTGCTCGCTCGCTTCCCATTTCTGATTAGATCGGTCAAATGATAAATTAATTGTGTGAGTAATAAAATTATGTCAAAAGATCAAGTTCTCGGTCTGATGGTTTAGATAAAAGGCTAGTAAGAACAACTTTATTCACATGTTGCTTATGGGCGAGTGATTTCAATGTTTTATTGTTCAGTTGTGTAGTTCTACTGTGCTCGTATGTATGTGTAAGTGTATTTCTTAGGGCATAGTTAGTAGAATGATGATTTTTTTTGTAGGATACTTTGTATATACATATCTCTCTCTCTCTCTCTCTCTAGTCGATCCTTCATGGCTGAAGATCGCGACCACTATTTTCCTTCACCCAGCGATTTGTTAATTTCTTCCCCTTGTTCCGGTCTGTGGTCATTCGCACCAGTACCTCAATCCTGGACGAGCTATTCTGTTTGAGCTGGTCTGACCACCTCATCCAAATACATTTCCTGACTAGGTACATACTCAAACTGAATGAAACATAGTACAGAATCAACCTATATTATAACCTACGAGAGTCCTAATCCTATATATACAACGTGTTGCTTTGCATTCCCGCCGAATTTGAAGAGGCAGGTCTACTCCACTAGCAGAGCACGAATAAAGTATGGGGCAAACTAGAAATCGAAAAAAAAAACAGCTGTTCCAAACATTTTGTCGACGATCTACAATTTTTTTTTTTGTATGGAACAGCTGTTTTTTTTTTTTTTTGCTCGAGTTCAAGGTTTCCCCATAGTTTATTCGTAGTCTGCTAGTGGAGTATGACTACCTCTACAAAATCAGCGGGAACGCAAAGCAACACGATGTATAACTTAAAAAAAAGCGATAGTCAGTTTTTTCATTTGTTTGATATGCTTTCATGCCTATTCAACTGATCATCATGTTTTTTTTGCGTAGATACCCTAGGTACAGAAAATATATATATAGGGTACTTTTACTCGTACGCTGCGGGTTCCAACGCGAGGTACAGCTAGTACCTACCTACATATCTTAGTAAAATTTAAAAAGCCCCAAATAAATTCACAACTTAAAGGTAGGTATTATTGCCATTATTTATGTGGTACGTACTTAGGTGGAAAGGGCAAGGTAAAGGATAATGCCCTGTTAACATGGAAACATTAGACCTAAACGAAGAGAATCAGTCTGCCTGTCTGCCTAACGACACGCTTATCATTCATTTGCTTTTTACGTTACCTGCTATTCTGTAAGAAAGCATGATATTTAAGATTATTTAACCTACGAAAATGGAAGCGGGTCGAATTCATACTCGTCACAAAACGAAGCAACAAGCCAGACAGAAACAACGACAGGCCACCTACAGGAGGGAACGCAGAGGCGGCTGCGTTCCTTCAAATCCTTCAATGTAGGTACTTTCATAGAAATGTATGAAAGAGTCGCGAGGCCGCAGCACTTTCAGGGAAGTCGGGGTGCTCCTCGATTTGTATGAAGGTGACATGGAGACATGCCACCGCTCAGGGGCCTACTCCTACAATTCGAGTTATTTTCTGGTCTTTGTCTCTCTCGTTTGAAAAGTCATACGATTGAAAGTGACCAGATATCTAACGCATCAAGAATTGTTTCCGGTTCCTCCGTCCTGTCCGTTTCCCACTCGCCCTGTGACTTTCTGTCTGGCCAGCGCCTAACTTGCGGTCTGCTCACGCCACCGTGCTGTAACATCCAAAGCACATCATCGCGGTCACTTACGCATGCTATTGTCTCTTTTTAAAGTACAATGATGATTATCGTAAGTGCATTTAATGTAATGTACTCGTAACGCCTTTGACAGCTGTATTTTTTCCCAGCGAAACCCTTTACCTACGGAAAGATTGTTTAAATTCACATTTAATTTATTTACACATAAATGTGATGGTGTGCTAAAGATATAAATATAAATCATGGGCATTCATACACCACCGGTTCTAACCTTCATCTCATCATCACTCATTCATCATCAACAGGTTTCGGAATAAAAGACGTACTGCACTATGTACTAGGCTCCGGTTACGGGAACTACTACCCCGGGTCATACCCGGGCGGGTCGTACCCGAGCCAAGGACACTACCCGAGCGGCCCCAGCGGCCCCGGGGGGTACTACCCGGGAGGAGGGTACAACCCCGGCCCGCCGGGGCCTCCCGGCGCGCACCCCGGCTGTCCCCTGTGCGACTCGTCGGTCTACAGTTACTGCAGCCATAAAGAGGCTCACGACGCTTGCTGCTGCGGAGGTGCCTCGTGTAAGTATCACTCACATTGCAACTGAACAACTTATTAAAACCAATAACTTAATCATAGCAGGAAATATAGAAAAAAAATTAGAGGCGCCAGTTGGCGAGTCAACGATTTTTTAAATATCGCCGATCGAACCGATTAGCTCAGGAACGTCATGAGTGGCGTACAATACAAGAGAGGTTTATACTCAGCAATGGCTGGTTACGGGCTGATGATGGTAATGATATGATGACAAATAATAGAGAGGAATGCTAATTTCCGTGTTTTGTACCTACCATCCTCCATGCGCTTTACATTGTCATTCCAACACTAATATCCGGCATCTTCCAGACGGGTACGGGTGCCGGAAGGCGGACTGCAAGTTCCTGTACGCGAACACCTGCCAGGAGTACAACCTCATCTCCAGCTGCTGCTGCGTCGACCTGCACAAGAATGCCGTCGCGTCGCCCATCGTCGCTCCCGTCGTCTAGATTAACATTATCTTAGGGACTTAGATAATTAGATTTTAAAATTTAAAAAACCCGATTGCTAAAAGTAGCATGGCAAACGTCGGATATAAAGGCGAATCTAACGACAAATTCGGCAAAAAGCCCGAAATCATGACGCTCCGTCTGAGCAGTTGGGTAAGTCTGTGGCAATATTTTGAATACGACTTTGAATTTACATGATAGTTATGACTTTATTGGAACTTTTGTTTCTATGAACATGTTGTGGAAGTATAAAAGTAGGTACTTAGAAACATCGCAATTACGTTAGTTTATGTACTTTTGAAATTAGTAATTTATATTCTTTTGATTCTGTAAAGCGAGCTCTTACTCACTGCCACCACGGTTTCTGGCAGGCCACATTTCTGACCGGCTTAGTATCGTTTCTGTACCGCGTCCATGCAAATTATCCAAGCGCCACAGCCTACATTACAGACAGTACGGATGCGATACAGAAACGATACTGTACTGAGCTGTTCAGAAAAGAGCATGCTGTCAACTTCTAAGTAAAACCATCGTAACGAAATATATGAAGAGGCACTCTGCAACAGTTATTACGTACGTACAGGGGCCTACGTGACATCTTATTGCCATTATTAGGTTCAGCCGCCGACGCTGTGCGACCATGAACCCTATCACGCAGCGATATACTCGTAATTCGTGATCGCGCAGCATCGACGGCTCAACCTAACAATCATCGCAATGTCACGGTGCGAGCCCAGTATTGTGCAGAATAAAACAATATGAATCTGTAACTTACCTAGAAATATAATAAAAACTTATTTATACATTCTGTTTTTTATTGTGAAGTAAACTAACCATATCCACCTCTTCTAGTCAAGGCCTCGGGCAGAGTACTTACCTGGCACAGTAGCATGTTAACTTTTAACTACATTATGTTAATTGCTAATGTACTGTCTCGCCGTGAACTCAAACATTGTGCATGGTCTTACTGCAATAATCTTACTGATAACACCAAGGGTTTTTCCCTGTGATTCTACCAATGTACATGAATACGGATATGTTTGTCTCTTTTTCGCGGGATAAAAATGTGGACAGTTTGTCCGCGACCCGTGTTCTGCAGCAGTTTCATGACAACTCTTTCCATGGTTCTACAAATACTAATACCTATTATTAGAGGTTTATTATTAAAGTTAACCATAATTTAACCTTTCCGATAATCAAATAGTTTTTTTTTATGTAGAATAGGTCGGCGTTTGACCACCTACTCGCCTGATGTTAAGCGACGTTGTGGTCTAAGATGGAGCACGACGACCTATAAGGACGACCTTGAAGTTTTGTAGAGTGAAGAAGTACAAATACGGCAGTTGAGTGAGGCGCTAAAGTGCGCTACTGCTCAGACCTGTCTTCGGAACGGTTACACCGGACTACATCCCGAAACACGACTAGGTCATTTCATGGCATGGCTTGGTCCGGTGGGTGGTAACCAGCCACGGCCGAAAGCCTCCCACCAGAGTTTGCTACCCGGTTAGCACTACCCGGGGACAACGTGTAAGGAATCAGAATAGAGTACACTCCTACGGACGTGGGTAGCTCAGCACCCGACAAAGTTTCAGCATATTATTTGTCGTACCACCGAAAAACTAAATTACTCTGCTACTACCAGTTACAAAGGGTCGGTTCAGACAGAGCTGGCACGAGCATTTTTTGAGGCATAATATCAACAAGACAAACTCGCATTATATCAGCAAAGAAGTCAACATCGCCTCGCGTGCCAATATTACGTTTTTGTATTTTAGGCTACGGTGATATGGTGATCCAGTTGTCAATGACGTCAAAAAGTGCTCGATCATTTTTCCTATTTAATCTGAGCCGACCCTAAGCGGCAGAACCATAGGCAATCAATAAAATAGAAAACTTTATATCAGATACTACTAAGTAAAATCTTAATAAATGCTAAAGGATCTAGATGTTTGATCTAAATAATTATAATCTACTAGCTGTCACCCCGCGACTTCGTTCACGTTTTGAGCTATCCTATCTCTCAAGTTGGATCGAACTGCACATGGTGTGCGAATTTTATTATAATCGGTTAAGTGGTTTAGGAGTTCATTGAGGACAAACATTGTGACACGAGATTTATATATATTAAGTGGTTTAGGAGTTCATTGAGGACAAACATTGTGACACGAGATTTATATATATTAAGTGGTTTAGGAGTTCATTGAGGACAAACATTGTGACACGAGATTTATATATATTAAGTGGTTTAGGAGTTCATTGAGGACAAACATTGTGACACGAGATTTATATATATTAAGTGGTTTAGGAGTTCATTGAGGACAAACATTGTGACACGAGATTTATATATATTAAGAAGATTAGCTGTTATCCGCGACTTCGTTCGCATTTATTCTTAAAACAGTTTCCAAAAAACTTCCTCAACTTCCTCATACTGTAACAATCAATTTTCATAGACAGTTCTTCATCAAGATCAGCAGTTTAGCCGTGAGAAGCCTACAAACAGACAGACAGATTTACTTTCGATTTTATAACATTAGTATAGATATGGAAGTATGGATTAGTATGGATGCTAGGGATCTATTCTACGTAAATAAAACGAGTTCCTGGCTTATAGATGCTCTTTATGCACCACAAAATACTTATATGTAACAACATACACGCATCTCACTACTCGTAGAAAACTGAATCACTTGGCATTTGGACATCTATAGAAACTAGTTTATTCCTTTTGTTTCAGAGTTCTATCTCCTTTGATTATTTTAGATTTTACAGTTAGGGGACTCGTGTATTATGGCCAGTTTACACGAGCTTAGTGCATGTTATTAGTACTTATCGCTGAGTACCAACCAGTTTAGTGAATACTTAGTGTTTCACTCTTAGTAATCACTAACGCATGTTTACATGCACGGTATTAGTGTAAGTGACAAGTACTAAGCTCGTGTAAACTAGCCATTATGCGGTCTAGTCTGTCCGGTCTGAATGTGGATATAAAGGCCAAGCCACACCGCATTTAGCACGAATACCCAAATTAGAAAACCAACAATTTTATTTCGACCGTAAAAGAAGAGCTTATTATAATTTATAAAATCCTAAATGTATCTTATGGTATTATAAAAGCGAATACAATAATTATATTACGATCAAAATAAAATTGCCATACCGTCATTCAATGGCAGTTTTAAAAGTTTACTTTTGTAATGTGCAAGATAACTAAGTATTCAATTAAATTCGTCGAATCTGAATTTCTAAGACCATTTGAACCTGTGCTAGCAACGTACTAATTCAAAATTGCCATTGAATGCAGAGAACGATCGCAATGACAACCAAACAAGTCGAATTACCACAATTTGTTAAAAAACTTTTTGGCAAACAGGTCGGTTAGATTCTTGGTTCCAATGTCCGTTTAATGCTAGTTTTACAGACTTCTTGGAGCATTTGGTTACTAAAAAACATGTACGGTATCTCTGAGGGCGAACCCCAAGGACTTTGAGCGGCCAAAAGATGATTACGCTAAAACAACAAGGATTTTTAGCAAATATCCGTAAGATGTTATTGATGAGATTAGCATTTGCTTGACTGACCGAGCTAAACGAGATCTCAAAGTTTAAGGTAACAAATCGGAATTTGGATATCCGACCATAGCACGAGTACCAGCAATATAATCTTCAAGAAAATTTGGCGATGAATAGTTCATGCAAATACGATTTTTAAGTTCAAAAATGGTCTAAATTTGACAGGGGGTAATAGAGATATCCGAGATCTCTTTGCGAGGCGAAGTACTAGTAATAAGGTCAATTTACAAGTAGCTCGTCCTTGGGTTTCGTCACGGCAGCAAGATCTATGACCTTTTGAGCCGCCATCTTGAATTTGTTTGAATCCCTTTGAACCATTGGGCTTTAACTTGTCCCTTGAAAAAATATCAATGTCTCTGTCTGTCAGTTGACATCACTTGCTGCCAGAGCGAGAGGAAATTGCGTGACGCAGGGACTAGTTTTGTAGTGAACAGACTCTGATAGCTGTTTGACTGTTTGTTGCTTGACTAGTAGCTGGTTTGACCATTAAAACCCTATAGAAATTTACGGTAAAACGACTTGTATCGGTGTATCGCGGAAAGTACATTAAGTTCGATACACATACTCATCCCGTGCCATAGGGAGATACGTTTAGGCGGTACAAAACACAGGACTTACAAGTAGTGTAAACATTGTAAAATACGTCTCAGCTCATTTTATTTAACACTAGCTGATGCAGCGACTTCGTACGCGAAGAAAAGCAAAAAAAATCGTCAAGGCCCAGGTCAAACAAAGTTTTAGCTCCATCGGATGAATGCGTGAAGGTGAACACACAAAAAAATATTGATAACGTTTCTAGCTGTTTTACTATGTACCGGTTGTTACCGATTATTAACCGGTTAATAACCGATAGACATTTTAAGAAGACGCGCGTAAATGAAACGATTGATTTCTTTTCTAAAGCTACAGTTAAATATCTCTCTTACTAATAAACGTTGTATGGCCTCGGAATAGTTATTCAGTATTGCCTTTTTCGATCGAGTTCAAAAATGTTAAAGAAAGAAAAAGACAGAACACTTTATAGCTATTCCAAGGCTTACTAAGGCACGTTTACTAGTAAGAGCACAAAACAATAACAAATCAATTATCAATACCGAAACTACTCAGAAAGTTAAATTTTATTTAAATTAAAATTGTTTTTGTGACAATAATTTTATAAAAAGACATTTTGCCAACGTCCTAGTTTTTAGGGATCAAAATGAAATGAGCCGAGACTACTCTAAGAGTACAATAAAATAGCACATACCGTTTACCATGTGCACGAAAATTCGATTTACGATAACCAGCCTTGAGACAAAAGCTTTAAAGACCGTTATAGAACAGCCATGAACATTATAAATCGAAAAGTTGAAAAAACCTAGTTTTTTTAGTACGTCAAAAAGTCGCGAGATATTGCCGTGCTGTTCGCTTGAAAATCGGCTTAGAGCGAATGCATACAATTCTTTTGCCGCTGGAGAATACCTCCCTCTCGCTCTCTCTCGAACCGTACTCCCGTTTTTTTCGCTCTTGCATTGTTTTATGTACTTGCCGACTAAGTTTGTCGTCTACAAGCGAATGCGTACGACTACTATTCGTCAACGATCTTTGTAGCCGAGCGACAGTGCGGCAACAAGTTGCTGCCACAAATCGAGCGACTTTAAGTCGCACAGCATTTTTGGGGTCCGTCCAAGAAAGCTGCCAGCAGCCTCGACAATTTTAACCGGCGAAATAAAAACAAGATTTGGGTAACAATGAGATTACTTACTCTAACAGTTTTCTGAGGCGAATTAAAAGACAAAAATTGTTTTAATTTGACGAAGTGGTTAAAACAATGCGACCCGACGCAACACATGAGGTAAAGCACAGACTTACGACTAACATTTGATTACAATTAACGGATCAATTACTGTATTATCTCGTACAAAAAAACATTCTTTCAATTTTTGATACCGCTGTAACCACTTCCATTTCGTGTGACGATTTTATCGCTTCTAGAACTTTCTAGAGCATTCTTTAAAATAAACATCTTAGTAATCGGTAGGCAAATTAAACTTAGTATTTAGCATCTGAAAACTGTTCCAAATTTAAATATTAATTATGGGAATTCTTACTAGGAAACCAGAAAAAGCGCCACCTAGTTTTATTAGTGTCGAACTAAAACATTTTGGTAATTTCTCACGAACCAACTACCGGTGTAAGAGGAACGTTCTCGAAGCTATTATACTACCTACCCGCCTAGTGCCTTACTCACCGCAAGTCTGCGTACGTCATGACATACGAAAAGCAACGCTGTATTGCATCGGCGAAGGTCGATTTTTTAAAGTTTGATATTTGCTGACCGCGTCCCACGGGTTAGGTTAGGTTAGGTCCAAATCAAAATGATGATAAATAGTTATTAGCCATCTACTTGTTATTTTAACTTTTTTTAATTTTGGAAACAAGCAATGTATCGCGCGAACATAATGAACTCATACATTCATTGGGTTGGCGCGGCCGCGTTGACCTCTAGCACCAGAGGAATTTGCAACAGATTGAGACAACATGGTTGTCTTCGTAATTGTTAGCAACACATACAAAAGAATGCAGTCTATGGTCTGCTGTGTGACGTTTTGTGAGCGATCTGTCAAAGGAATGTAGCGAATGAATGAATGTAGCGTAAGGAATGAAGGAGTAGCGCCTGAGTGGTCCGCCCGCCCAACCGGCACTTTTAGCTGGACCACGGAAGAAGACGGATCTCGTTGTGTTTTTCATTGGTATCCATTTGATTCATACTGAAATTGCCTACATATTGTACATGGTTTGGATTATTAGAAGTATTAGTTGTTTACATTTACATTAAGGTGGTTTTGAATACCGTCCCTTCAGAAATAGTTTACATAATGTATGGTGTAACAAATAATATTTTCAATTATTTTTGTTTATTTTTAGTCGCATTGTATTAGTAATCACCAGAACTATTTTATTGTTTAATATTTTCTTTGTTTATTTTACTTTGTATTTTTGGTGTGCAATAAAGATGTATTGTATTGTAACTATTTCCAGTTTCCGAGAACGTTCACCTTACACCTGATATGAAATTATATTTATTTAAAAAAAATTAAAGACGCTCATAGTGTGCCTAGTCGGGACCAAGCCCAAACCTTTCAACGATGCTGAAGTAATCGTCACACAGAAAAAAAAATGTTTACCAGCAGCACACCCATTCAAAACAATCACATAATTCACACAACGTAACTAATAAAATGTAAAGGCTGGTACACGAGGCCGGCTGCTCAGCGCATCCTGTAGTGGTTCTTCTCCTTGACCTGGCAGAGCTCGCCCTTGAAGTCGATCTCGATCTCGAAGTCGAGGTCGCGGTTGTTGCGCGCGTTCTGTCGCATCGAGAACGTGCCCGTTATCTCCTCGAACTTCTTCACCTGGGGAGAGAGGGTGGCTTTTGGAAAGGTTGTGCTACAGAACAGAACTCGCTTCATATTAATTTTTTAATAGAAAAGTTAGCTTAGAAGGTGACTTTAGTTTGTTACATTTACGATTAGTAGCAGTCCCGGGAACACCCTTTATAACTAAAGTTCGAAGGGGGGTGGAAGGGGGCTGTAGGTGTGTTTTATCAAGGTGAATAAACTATTTCAAAAGCACTAATTTTGATCATTGCGGACCCAGATGCTTTAAGAGGAGGGCGGTGGAACTTAGTTCCCAGGATATCGTTCCCCACAAAGAAAGTTACACAGTTATTGTAAAGTTAAAGCTACTGACCGTCATGTAGTCGTCGAAGTAGAAGACGGTCTGCTTCCAGTGCGTGTAGGGAGCCTCGGGCGCCGTGCTGAACCCGAGCCGCTTGTGAGACTTCGTGAACTCCACGTTAAAGAACGTCACCAGCGCCTGGATGAAGTCGTTGCGGCGCACCTGAGGAAAAAGGCGAAACGAGCTTGCTTTTTAAGAGACCATGACACATACAATACGTCGACAGTCGACACTATCCTTCAAAGTGTTTAAACTGGGTTTGCACTGAGACGGATCGGTGCTCACCGGTGTATAGATTCACTAATTCGCAATCTCGGCTCCGCTTATTGTGATCAGTCATTTGATGCACCGCTCCGCTCGTCTCCGCTACAGTGGAAACACAGCCTTAGCCTACTGTTCTTCTGGGTTCGCTACGCGCTTGACGGAGTGGTCGTCACGTAATATCATTATTTTTCAGAGCAGATATTATGTCACCATGTTTCTCTGTTCGAGTACAATCGAGTACATTCATGGGCCCACTTACTATGGCACAAAATGTACAAAAATCTTGAAGATACCTTGTCGTAAAGATGTACAACATAGACAGAACTTTAAGAAAAACTAATGATTGCTTTGAAGGAGTGTCGATGTTTTTTTTCTGTCCGCGCCCAACATTACGCGGGGTCAGAGCCCAAAATAAATATGACTGACCTAGGACATCGCCCGAGAGAACAAAGTAGAAATCAAGTATCTCAACCAGCGCATCTCTTTGGCGATATAGCGTGGAAATGCTGCCAGCTTAATGAGCCCTTTTGGTAGAAGCGTTCGGGATGGGAACTTAATTTTGTGGAATAGCGAACATTTTATGAATCACTGCGTGCTGTATTATAAGTTTAAAATCTAATGTTTAAAAAAAGTTTCTATTATTTAAAAAAATGAGTGCGGCGAAAATATTTTCCTTCATAAAAAAAGAACCATAATAGCAATGTTTTTTAAGTAAAATTGTAAACAGGTAACTCAAGATCCATACCTGGAGGTGGAACTTGGACTCGAAGTTGAGATCCTCCTTCTTGACCGTGTACAGGTCGATCTCTTTCAGTAGACAGGAGTTCGTCACCACCTGGAAACACAACACGTTTTCGTTGACAAACCAATGAGCGCCATAAAGTTTATTTATACACGTCATGATTTAACTATAAGCTTTTTTCTGCTCTTGTACCAAATGCAGGTGCAGTCCGTGTGCATTCCGGCCCGGTTTGCAAGGACCAGTAAAGTAAGAAATAAATAAAGTAAAGAGACGTCACACCGAAAGCAATCTGTGTTTAGTAGCTGCGTGACGCTCGTACAGGTCGTTGACAACCAACTGACGACTAACTGACAGCACGCACGCAGATACTGCTTGTATAGGCGCAGTGCAATTACAGCGCCAGTGATGTAGTATTCAAGGCATTACTCCCAACGAGCACCATCAAAACGGCTACCAGTGGTGGTTTAAACAAAGTTTTAACTTTTATCTCACACTGCCGACTTTCTTACTGGCTCAAGCGTGTGGCGAGTTTTCAAGCAAGCGGTCAGCGGCGGCGGACGCACGAGACGCACACCCGCGCCAGTTTTAGCGAACGCCCTAAGTCACACACACGCGCACCCGCTGCTATTTAAAGCACGTGTTAAATGTCACGGTCTCAAAATGTCGTGGTCTGAAACCGCATAAAATTTAACACAGCTTTCTATACAAGCCCACGCATTAGCGACCACGCACACGCCACGTGCCCGCCTCGCGCCAGCCCCGCGCTCACCCCGCACGCTGCACTGCACTAGTTGTAACACCTGGACCACGGTATAATAATATACTCCACCAGGTCTAGGGTTCTGAATTCAGAAATGGTCACATGGCAACCCGCAATGACGTCAATCAATGCATAAGCAAGAATGAGTAATTTACAACATGTTCGAGAGCCGATGACAAGTGCATAGTCAGTCGGATGTCAACACCGGAACCTTGTTTTTTAGATCATGCCCTCAGAGCGATCGCCAGCCCGTGTGCCCGTGTAGCTCACCTGTTTCGCGTCGACGACGTCGACGAGCGGCTCGGAGATGGCCACCTTGCGGATGGAGGACATGTCGAACCCGTACACGTCGTCCCACCAGTTGATCTTCTCGTCCTTGTACTGGCGGTCCTCGATGCCGCAGATGAACAGCGTGCATCTGGAATACGGACGAGGAGTTGTTTTACATTTACATTATATTTATTCATTGCGTTTGTAGATACAATACTAGGGGTCAACAATTATATCAATTAATCATTTTATTTATTGGACATAATAAAAAAAAAGGTCAAAAATATTGAGGCCACTGGTCTTTGAACTAGTAAAAAACCTGTGCTACGGAAACCAGAGACCTCTCCCAATATAGTGTATCTATTTTATTCTGTGTCCTTTGTTCTATGCCACAACAGTGAGGCATCTTCTCAATACACATATCCTCATCATCTTAATATATATAAATCTCGTATCACAATGTTTGTCCTCAATGAACTCCTAAACCACTTAACCGATTATAATAAAATTCGCACACCATGTGCAGTTCGATCCAACTTGAGAGATAGGATAGTTTAAATATATATATATATATAAATAATAAACGCGAACGAAGTCGCGGGGTGACAGCTAGTTAAATATATAATAGCATTCAATCAGTTAGATGTAAATGTCGTGTCGTGTCTCATTTAAAATCAGGCCTCTATAGTGGCACTGCATTGACACTTAGCGCTCCAAAATAATCAAATACATAATAATATTTGAAGATTTATATTTGAATCTAAGCCTTATCATTCCGCAATAGCGTTGATTAAGTGTTTTTTAGCACATTTAGACGTCGTGATACTGATGCGATCACAGAGCGACTGACGACAGAACAAGGCTTACACGTGATCTAAGCCTTGTTTTCAAGGTGCCATTTTACTTCTTGAAAATTTATGTATATTATGTATCTGATCGAAGCGTTTATGGGTTTACAGGTGTCGGCAATTATATTTATGAAAATAGCGTCATAATCCGCCTTTAGGCATGCTATTAATAAAACACAAAAATACAAAGTCAATAGACTGCTAGAGACAAAAATAACACAACTACAATGTCAACAATGATAAAAATAAAATATTCCCAGACAGAAAGACGAATCATCTTATCTAACGACATATCATTGATCAAAACCGATTCAGCCGTTTAATAAATATACGGAACATTTTTTCAAACACTGCCGTCTGACTCCAAACTAAGCAAAGCTTGTACTTTAGCTGCCAGAGACTGATATGCATACATTTTTTTAGATAGTTACTTAAATATGTAGATTTTAAGAACCAGACAGCACAAACACAGATGTACATCACATGACGTTTTGCCCTAGGTGGGAATCGAACCTACGCCCCATTTTCAGAAGGCAAGTTCACTACCAACTGAGCCCCAAAGGCAACCGAGGCAGCCAAACCACCGACCACCGGTACAGTGTCGATATGCACCGAAGGTTTAGTACACAGTAGCATTGAAAGAAATCATAAAAATATGCAGGAGAGTATTAAAGATGAGTTGTATTTCAAGAGTCTGTTGCAGGGATATGACAGAAAAGAAAAACCAAAAATCATTTTTTTCACGCACGAAATAGGATGACTCATTGTCCCGTTACGCTCGGTCGATCGGAGCGAGAGCGCTACACGAGAGAGCGAAAGGCACGATCGGCTTGAGCGTTCGGCTTGCGCCGCATACGAGTATATCTCTTTTCCACTCGATTGGTCTATGCGTCCGAGGAGAAGATTTCAGCAATGTTTTGTTATGACGTCACGTTAAACTATCGTCCGTAAACCGACTTTACAGACAACCAATTTTTTTAAGCCCGATTGTGAAAGGTAGTCACGCTCGCGCAACAAAGAAGATTCTAACGAAATATCCTAATCCTATCCTAACTAATATTACTAGGCTCTGCAAGCCGGAAACCTCGCGACCAGCATCTGTGCTCCTTTACATAACAGGTCGCATTCCTCAGCCGATTCTCAACCAGAGAAACCAAGATAATCAGTTCAGAAAAGCATTTTTGTCGAAGCTGAAGCAGAGACGTTTCGTCCGCTAGCTACGGTTAAAAGTGAGTTTGTTTGTTGTGCTTTACCACACAATCGATAATTATAGATATTTGCTTATAATACATTGTACACCCAAATACACAAAAACACACTTTCAAAAACAGACTTTGACACACACCCCTCTTCATAAAATCACCCACTTATTCAAAACACACACACACACACAAACACTCGATTGACATAGAACTAAGTAATTCTTCATAAATCGACTCTTGTTTAATTTTTTTGAAAAATACCTTTTTGTTATTCGTAACCAAGCTTAAGTTCACCTCTGCGGAGAAAACGATCATGCCCAGAGCTGAAAACTGTGACCTCACAACACAGGCTAACCTAAGGACTAAGGACATAGAGTACTTTTCATCCCAAAAAAATAACAATGCCTGTGGAACCGCGGGTGAAACCGAGGCCACAGCTATTCGTAAATAAAAATCGATTAATCCGTTTAATAGTTAAGAGGGAACTCAAAGATCTTACTAATATTATAAACGCGAAAGTTTGTAAGAATGGATAGATGTTTGTTACTCTTTCACGTCAGAACGGTTGAACAGATCTGGATGAAATTTGGAACAGAGATAGATTATAGTCTAGAATAGCACACAGGATATTTTTTTTAGGATAGGACGAAGGGTATTTTCGTAAAACGTGACGTTCTGTTAACGTGACATTTTAAGAACGTGACATTGTGCGCCGAGAGAACGGGCAGAGGTCAAATACAAACCTAACGTAAAACATAACGTTTTTTTTTCTGGCAAATCGGGATTGGGAATCCTACTACACACGACTACACATTAAAAAGGCGAAAGTTTGCATCTGTGTTAGTTTCTTACTTCTTCACGCTCCAATGGACGGACGCATTTGATGAAATTAGGTATGGAGATAGCTTATATCCTGGATTAACACAAGCTCCTTTTGGCTGGATTAATAAAAAAGCGATGATAGCCTAGTTGGAGAAGGCCCGCCTCTCGAGCTAGATCCGGGTTCAAACCCACAATTTATTCATTGTGTGAACATATATGCGTATTGTTTGACATCTGCTACAGACTGGAGCCCGGTGTATTATTTGGGACTGAATATCGTCCGGCGAAGTGTGGGTGTAGTATTATACCTCTGCCAGCAGCCCCCTCGGGGGAAAGGCGTGACGCTACGTTTGTTTATGTAACACCGCGGGCCGCATCTAGTTGAAACATAATTATCCCGAAGTAATTTGACTTTTGATTTGTTAAATGAACTTTGCAGGCTCGCAGATTAGTTCCATATTAAATAAATCCTGTTTTCATTGTAGCATATTACGCCCTATTTGCAATGTTCAGATTAAAAATAAGGTGAAACAAAAAAAAACGACAGACCGAAAATAAAAAATAAAAGTTTTTTTGCGCGTCATTTGACGTAAGACGTCATTGTAGCCACACGTTAAAATCATTTGTAAATAAATGTTGATTTTCAGAATTAAATGTGAATTATGAGAAAAAAACACAGTAAGTATTCAGAAACTACAGATTTCTTTTACAGCCTTCAATGTTTTAAACGGGAATTAACTGTTTGCGTTGGGAATTCGTAGTAAAATTTATAAAAAATGTTTATTTGTTTTTTGACGCGTTGAAAACTATGCGCGAAATAATAAGCCGAGGCGTAGACTTTGACACACACACACACAAATTGAAAACCTCCTCCGTTTCGGATGTCGGATAAAAAACAGATTAGTTCGAAAGACTAGCTTGTATTTTGTATCGTAGGTATACTTCTGTTCAGTTTTATTTACAGCATGATCTTGCCAAAATAAGTATATTCGAAATGCACCCCGTGCCTGGACCCAGTAGAATACCCTTCCAACGGAGAGAAGTCAGCAGTAAAGGCAGTCTTACTCCTTCAGGCAGTGAACTAAGGCAGTCTCTACACCAGTGAGTCTGCTATCTTGACATTCAACACGTGCTCATCCACACTTCCATATTTTCATACCTACTATCCATCCATTCTTACTAATATCATAAAATCGAAAATAACTCTGTCTGTCAGTTTGTAGGTTTTTCAGGACTAAGCGGATTTTAGTAAAATTTGATAATTAGTTACAGTACTAGCTGCGCCCCGCAGTTTCACCCGCGGTTAAAAAGTATCCTATGTGCTATTCTAGACTATAATCTATCTCTGTGCCAAATTTCATCCAGATCTGTTCAGCCGTTCAGGCGTGAAAGAGTAACAAACATCCATACATCCATTCTTACAAACTTTCGCGTTTATAATATTAAGTAGGATAGTAGGAAGTAGGAAGTAGGATATCACGAGGAAGATTTTGGATACTATTTTCTGAATAACAGCGAACAAAGTCGCGGGTAACAGCCAGTAAGTAGTAAGTTGTGTAATTCACAACTGCTGAGGTCTTCAAGCGACCTAAAAACTAACATCATGGACCTAATTCTCGCGTGCAATTCTATATTAGTTTTTTTTTTTTTCTTTTATTTATTTATTCAGGGTTTTACTATATTTTTTTTTTTTATTACTTAATAGGCTTGCGTTTGGCCGCCAACATGCCTGATGATAAGCAGTGATGCGGCCTACGATGGAGCACGCTTATATTAGCTATATTAGTTCTATGTGCTTTTCCAGTATAATCAATCTATAATCAATCTACCATTGTGGCAAATTTCATCCAGGTCCGTTCAGCCGAGATTGAGTCAAAACAAAAAAGACAAGCATCTACACACCCATCCATTCAAGCTTTCACATATATGATACACTAGCTGCGCCCCGCGGTTTCACCCGCGGTTAAAAAGTATCCTATGTGATATTCTAGACTGTAATCTATCTCTGTGTCAAATTTCATCTAGATCTGTTCAGCCGTTCTGGCGTGAAAGAGTAACAAACATCCATCCATCCATACATACAAACTTTCGCGTTTATAATATTAGTAGGATAGGATGTGGGTCTGTGAGCTGGAGATTTCGCGGCCGGCGTTTGTCCACTGCAGACGCATTCCTCAACTGATTCTCGTGAAATTTTGTGAACAGGTTCGATAATAATACGAGCAGGTTCGGTAATATTTCAAGAGAATCTGTTAAGAAAGCATTTTTGTCGAAGCTGAATTAGCTGAAGCAGAGACGCTAGCGCTCGCTCGGTCGATTCGAAATAAGATTTGTTAATAAATGCTTTCCCAATTAGAGAGAATTTCGAACCTTGAAGAGCAGACCTTTCCTCAATTAGGTCACTTCTACACGCGCACAAACCGTTCGAATCAGACACGTGACACGCGCCAAGAACACGTGGCTTATTTATACAAAATCACGTTTACCAATGTCATGGTTGAAATAAGGCACGCGACTGGCTTACAAGGCTATAGGCTTTTTTCAGAGGTGGCAAAACAAAGTTTAAGGAAATTGAAGAAATTTTCAGCTTTATTAAAAAAAAAAGGCAAAAATATAATATATAATAATTTCTGCGAAGTTGTGAGCGGCGCGAATCAAAATCTCCATCACATTTCATATATATCGTCATGCCTTTCCCCCGAGGGGGCTGGCAGTGGTGTGCAACACCCACACTTCACCGGACGATATTCAGTTCCTAATGTGTGACAATCTCCATCAAAAATTATTAATCTATGAATAATGCTAGTCAACCTATTATTACAGTCTTTCACGTCCTATTGCATTGACTCCGACCTGCCCTACATGTAGGGTGATTGGGCTGTTATTCACCACGCTGGCTCAGTGCGTAGTAATGCTTAGTTAACCCAAGTCGACACGAAATACCATAAGTATATTTGTTTAATGTTAGTATTTATTTTGTATGTTTGATAACAATGTTGCAAAAACTACTAGTGCCATTGTGAGCTGAACACTTCGCGCCCGGCGTCTGTCCTATACAGGTCGAATTTCACAATCAATTCCACTGAAACTTTGTGAACAGGTTCAATAATTATAGTTTTTATTTGTTGTCAGATTTTCATTTTTTTCAAAATTGTAGATGTTTTTTTTTCGAAATTCTATGAAATTATCGAATCACTCACTAAATTTCAAGAGAATCGGTTAAGAAATGCGACGAGAAAAGACCGCCATCCGGACAGAAATCTGGATGTACGAAAGCCTTTCTCTCGAAGCTGAAGCATAGACGCTTTGTTTGCTAGCACTCATTCAGTTGACAATCCATTAGTTAGGGATCTATGGTTTAGTAGGCGAACAGGGCACAGAAAGTCAAGTCTCAAATATACATACAGTAAACAAAGAAAACATGGGCCCTGCACATTCTGAGGCATGAGTCTATCTTGGTCATGGTGTCTCTAGTTTGAAAAGTCATTACAGTGAAGTGACTAAGGTAATATCTCATGTGTCAGAAATCAGAATAGAGTTACAGCAGAGACAATCTGCCTGAGTTAGTCTGCAAATCTAAAGGAGATTAGCGAATAAATGCGTGCACGACGACAAACCAGCACAGCAGCTCCACTGCACTAACCTGTCAGGGAACAGCATGCCATCAGGCTGCAGCCACTTGTCCCGTGCATACAGCACAGTGTCCAGCATGCTCTCGTAGAACAGGCAGTAGCCCATCCACTCCGAGATGATGATGTCCACCTTCTCCACTGGCAGCTCAACTTCCTCCACCTGGGAAATTGTACATTATGATAGAGTTGTAATAGCTAGATCTGATGGAAGTAATCACATGCTAATCTCATCTCTGTAACAAAGAAAAAGCTGCAGCAGTTTGAATGAAAATTGACATCTGTAAATTATTTTAATACTTTTATGATTCCTGATGCATCAGTTACGTTTTGTTTAAGAATGTAATACATATCAGGGCTTGTTCCCAACAACCACCAGTGGTGGTCTTTAGGACAAAGTTTTAAGTTTTGCCAACAGCCGCTAGTGGGGCTCATAATGTCAAATTTATATCTAGCGTTTTGTTATTATAATGTAGTTAAATAGCTAAACTGTGTTAAAAACTAGACCAATTTTTTAACTATAAATTTAAATTTTTAAAAAATAAACTAGAGCAGGACTAAATGCACTTAATTTTTTTCAAAGATATAAGTAATGTGATTTGCAAATCTGTTTCTGGAAAATATTTAAAATTAATGTGAACCTTTAGCAAGAGTATTAAAGTAGTATAGGGGTTTATTTTGTTGTCATCTCACCTTGCCCTTGACAATCTCGATGATGTCACTGAGCCTGTTGGCCTCAATGATCTTGCGAGCGTAGTCCACTATATTAGAGCACTCCACAGCAATCACCTTTGCTGCCCCCGCCTTGGCGGCAAACATAGACAGGATGCCTGTACCACAGCCGATGTCTAGGACAACCTGATGACGAAAAGAGAGCCTATGAAGTCAAGGATGTGAGTGATGGTTTAGTTATTTTTGTTCAGCACTACAAGAGAATGGTACCTTGACTTCCTTGGCAGTGACAATCTCAAAAGACTTTTCAGGGCTCTCAGACTAATCAGTCAAAAAGATTTTGATACATATGTAGGTACATGTTTTTTGATAGTGTTTGATTTAGGGAAGAGCCACAAAAATTAATTACAAATGACATAAAAAGCAAAGCTTTAAAAACCGACTTCCCATCATCCATGTAAACAATTTTTAGAGTTTTGTTTATATTTTAAAAGCTGCTCAACAGATTTTGACAAAGTTTATATAGGACCACCTCCAAAGTATGATCTACCAAACAAAAAAAACACCATTACCTACAATCAATTTATAATTGGTGGATTAATTGTGTAACATCCATACAAAAATAAACATTTAAAAAAAAAATATAGTTGTATTGATAATCTCCTCCTTTTTTGAAGTTGGTTAAAAATTTGGTTTGAATGACAACATTTATACAAACCTTTCCTTTGAAGACATGTTTGTTGTGATACATAGCATTTCTGTATGTAAGAGTGCGGACTTCATCCTTGAGCATCTCTTCGTGGATACCAAAATGGGCATATGAGTCAAAGTAGTAGTCCCTGGACGTCATTTCTTCTGCGCCAACATTGGGCTCTGCCACGGTCGGTCCTACACCCAACATATAACATTGTGACAAATGTAGTTTGACACACCTAACAACTCAGAATAGAGCTCAAAACTTTTAAGATGCTCCAGTGAGCATGTTTGCTGAATTGCTGATAGATTATAGGTAGGTTCTACAAAATAAATCGATAATCAAAATTATTATCTATGTGCCTTGTACCTAAGTAGTCCTTGGTACCTAAGTAGGTATTCTAGTTTAGATATTATGTTGCACAGGTCAAAGGCCTATACAATTAACACTCATGATGGGAGTATTTAGTTTTACAGCAATTTTTGGTCCCTACGCAAGTACCCACTTACACTTGTAACAATGGGCATAGACATCGAAAAGAATAACGAAATAATCAGCATTTGGCAGTGTACAGCGGCCTAGAAAAAGTATTACAACTACTAAACAATAAAATTCTCAACATTACAAGGCATTTTCATAGCCGAAATGAGAATTTACTTGTTAAAAAGAACAAAGTGTATTTGACACAAAACACGTTTTATGCACCTTGTCGTCCGGCATTTTACATGATTGATGATATGCACATCAAACTTACCATTTTCAGTTGCAGGGGTTGACGCAGCCGAAGTACCTTCTTGAGCGACGTCCATACTTTCCATTTCAATTAAAAATTACAAAATAAAACCAATTATCTTTTTAATATAACCTGAAACTAGGAACGCCGAATCGATCTGTCAGGTATCGTACTTAAAACACTATTTTCACCTCGAATAAAGTATAATTTTATTTGGAAGTGCTAAACTAAGAATAATGAACTAGATTAAACAGAAATATCACAAAATAAAACAATACTTTTGGGAAAAATGCTCGAAATTGTTCGTCATGAACAACGAGCTTTTTCTACCAAAATTGAAAGAACTTATTTGGGTTGCCAGAAGAAACTATTGTTTTCCCATGGTTTACCCAAAACATTATATCATGAAAAAAACAGCCCCGACAGTTAGTAGCATAGTCAAGAAAACATTAAAATATGGAGGAGAATATTAAAGATGAGTTGTATTTCAAGACTCTGTTGCAAATGAAAAGAAAAAAATAAATCATTTTTTTGACGTGACAACATCTAGCAAATCGATGAACGCCGGCTGCACGCACAGAAAAGGATGACTCGTTGTCCCGTTACGCTCGGTCGATCGGAAGGAGACGAGCTATACGAGCGATTGAAAGACATGATCGGCTTGAGCGTTCAGCTTGCGCTGCATTTTTCTCTCTTCCAATTGATTGGCCTATGCTTCGCAGGAGAAGATTTCATCAATGTTTTGTTATGACGTCACGTAACACTATCGTCCTTTTATTAATATGCGATGCAACAACCTTATACGTTAAAAGTTTACCAACAGGCAATAATCCTGGGAGCATTTTGTTATATGGTTACACTGATGTATCCGATAGCGCTGTGGTAAAATGAGGACCAGCCATTCGATCGATTTCTATGATGAAGTTGATCGATTCAAAGTCATAAATGGTTCGATTTAATCAAACATTTTTAGGAAATCAAGTAATTGTTTTTGACACAAGATTACTTGCACGCCAAGGCAAAATCTAGGATCAATATAATTTTATTAAGAATGACTTTTTCACAAATTTTAAGCAACCAAAACGATTAAAGTTTTTTACTTTTCCATTTTTTTTTTAGAATATTATGTTGCTAGGGAGTATTCTTTGTTTGCACGGTAATAGCCAAGAATTGTTTTGAAAATACTCAAATAAAATTATATCTTACTAATATTATAAACGCGCAAGTTTGTGAGAATGGATGGATGGATGGATGGATGGATGGATGTTTGTTACTCTTTCACGCCAGAACGGCTGAACAGATCGGAATGAAATTTGGCACAGAGATAGATTATAGTCTAGAATAGCACATAGGATACTTTTTAACTTCGGGTGAAACCGCGGGGTGCAACTAGTAAATTATAATTTTTGAAAAGTATTTTTACTGCCAAGGTTCCTGTTTTGAAATTAATACAATAAGAACTCGTGTCTGAGTATAGGCATAATAACGTGTTATAATTTTTGATATGGTATTATTATAATGTAACACACATAATTACTATGTACCTACCCATAATTAAAGGTGTCTTATTACACAAATAGATATTTATTAATTTAAAAAAATAATACTTACCTAGTTATAATTTCGATTATCGCTAACCAACAGGCGGCCCGTTACCTTGTTTGCCACCTATGGCAAAAAAAAATCTAGTCTTAGTCTTAGTCGAATTGAAGTACTTAATTCAAAAAATAGTGTTAATGTATCTTTACTTCGATGGTATCTTAATTTCCCATTAAGAAGAAAAAGCAAGATTAAAAACGACGTTAATTTAAAAATCCAATTACATCAAACCTTGATGATAAACTAGACGCTTACGAACCTATAGGAACCTGCCGGCAACTTGAAACAATATTCAACGGGACATGATTTGTAAACATCAGCACGTGTCATGTTAAACAATGCACAAGATTATAAAAGGTTCAAGTTAAGATTGAAAGAAGGATTAAAAAGTGTAATAGTAGCAAGCAGCATCATAATTTCCCAGTTCAGTTCGTTGCACAATTTTATTTTAGCCTTATTTTGGTTTGGTGATGGTGTCGAGGTCTGCCAGTCAGTTCACAGAAACTAAGGCTGATGCACGTCTGTGTTTATAATTCGTCAGGCGGGAAAACGTGTTTCATAGTGTGAATCGTGCCGGAGATAAAACTTGTAGTGAAAACGTAGTACTTACAAGTAAGTTAGTAAACAAAACTCTATTACTAATTATGCTATTAGGAATGGGTAACAGAATTTATCAACGCAGGACCAAAGTGTAATTCTTTTCGTCACAGTTTCCTAGAATTCTAAACGTGTAAAAGGTTACTTGCTACTTAAGCTCTAGTAAAAATACGTAAATTTATTTCTTGTATTTATATTTATCGAGGTACTAAATCCGTGTAAGTTTTAGCTACGGTGTTCGAAGAACATGTGGTTTTGTCTTTGAGTAGGTGCATACTTCGACATACACAGGTGCTTACAATTTTCATACTTACATACTTTTAAAATGGTTTTTTTAACTGGTTTATATTAAAACGTTATGTAGGTATACTAGGTATGTACCGTAACTAATTTGGAGAGTAACAAAGAACTTAATACGCTAAAAATGTTTGAAGTGTAAAAAAAACACAAAAGAAATTATTCTTTTTAAACGTGACTATTCTGTGGATAATCGCTATCGGTATAGAATAGAGTTACTTTCATTGTTCTAAAATATAAACTTATCTTGGTTTTTTTTTTCTACCTAGGTATGTTTTGTGTTAAAATGATCGTGTCACATTAAAATAACTAAACTGAGTGATTTAAAATGAGTGATTTAAAATAATGCTTTATCGCCAGTGAAAACCAACACGCCATTTATTTTATTAGATAGCTAAGACAAGTGTGTAGCTTAATCGTAAATTTTAATGCAAATTTATTTATTTATAACAGAAAATAATAGACTGTTAATCGACCGAGTGAGCAATAGTGAGCGAAGCACCTATGCTTTAGCTTTGACAAAAAGGCTTTCGTATGTCCGATTTCTGTCTGGATCTCCATCCGAATCTCTGTCCGGATTTTTGTCTTTCTACGTCATATGATTTATTTATTTTTTTAAATCATATCTCTGCAATTGAAAAAACATCCTAAAACTGTTTTGACAAAAAAATCTAAATAAGTATCGAACTCACTCACAAAATTTCACGAGACTTGGTTGAGGAAAGCGACCTGTATAGGTAGACAAAAGTCGGACGCGAGTTCTACAGCTCATAGAGCCATTAGTTAATATAGTCAGGACTCTCGAATTTTGACGGTTTTGGCGTTTGGGTTTTTGTAGAAAAAACCCCATAACAGTGCGATAAGGGTTTTAATCACAAACACACTGTTTACGTATTGTCTCTGGCTCCCACCAATCAACATACTGAAATAGAGCCGGCGTCGTTAGTCGGACTGATGATGTCAGCGAATAAACGATTGTCAGGATATCTGCAAATATTAACACTGTGTTAGTCGTCGGCCAACATGAAAGCAACTATTATAACACACTATTATATTTTATTACTCTATTGTATTGTTGTAGTAACACACAGTGTAGGTAGTAAAAACTTAGTTTCATTTACAAAGTTAGATGCAATTTATGTACTTACCTGCACAAGCACCGTTATCTAACCCTTCACATTGCAATCGAAATAGCCAATGCTACTCAAAATTGGACCGAAAGTAGGTCATGGTTATGATCATTATCTTTTTCTTATATTTATTAGCTTATATTTTTCTTCTTTAGCCTTTAGATATAATTCTTAGCTTAACTTTTTAAAGTACATACATATTTAGAAAGTAAAGCAACCGGTAACTTATGTGTTGATATGAGTCTTCTTAGAATACTTATTATCACAGAGAAGGTTATAAATAATGTTTGCTCCTACACTATACTGGAGTAATGGCATTATTGATGTAAATGCTGATCAATGCCGATAAAAATGTTAGCCAATAAATTACACAACTATCACAAGGGCATTTTTGCTATGCAACTATAAGACGTATGTACAGAAAATAGTGTTCTTTAGTTAGCATTACTGTTACTACGAGTATTCGTATTTCCTAAACTAAACTTATTCTTTAGAATTGACACCATGTTTTTCTGTCGCTTGAAAAGAGAACAATCATGTTAGTGATGTCATTTTAAGATTTTTTTAAAGATTAGGCATATTTTGTTTTCCAGAAATATATTAAAGTTTTCCTTATTTTGTGCTTAAAATTTAAATGACATGGATAGTTAAAGTTTTATTACCAAGACTTAGCAGATAACTGTACTAAACTTATGTTTTACGCTTTATATAACTGGACTTGGATAGAGTAATAATAATTTACATTGCACGTTTTCTTTGGTTGGTTTAACATAATTGTAGTCTTTAAATGCCTTAAAACTCAGTGCGTCATTTACCTACAAATTATCTGTTAGTCTCATTAGCTAACGAAAGAAATTATAATAAAAAAAAATTGCAAGTAATTTGCAACTATTAGCTACTGTAGGTACATTATTAGTCTAGACTTTACTATTCATATTAACTGATAAGAACAGACAAATTAAATTAAATGAGTTACACTATCAGTCAATTTACGATATTTTTACTTCTTATCACAACACCCCTGGGTTAGGCTGATATACGCACGCACGACAGACACAGTATTTGTTTAGGAGTGACCGTGGGTGTACGTGTATTAGCAAACCGTTCGAAAACGTGACAAAAACTACGAGATTTAATACGTTTCGAACGTTGACAATTTATTTTAAATAATAAATAAACTAAATAAATATTCACCGGTAACGATAAGCGCGTAAGGTATGTAGACAAATGTGTACTTACATTTGATTTCTGTATTTTTTCGTAGCACTTATTTCATTCAAGTTAATTTACCTTAATAGGAATGATTCTCTATTAATTCAGGACCTTGGCTTGGCTAAAGTACGAAAAACAATAGTAATCACTCACTAGATACATCTGACTAGGTATAGAATGGATAGTTATTAACTGGAGAGCTTTTAGTGAAACTGATAATTGAGTAGAGAAGCTATTAAGTGGGCGTGTCCTGACGTTTCTTGTTAATTAAAAACAAGTGCTATACTTACGTTTATTAAAGGTAGGATCAATGACCTAAATCCGTACCTACTTATTGACACAAAAACATGAAATACTCACGTTACTGGTCTTGTTTGTGTCATGCATGTCATACCTCCAGACTGCGCCGAAGAGTATGCCGGCATTTCTCCCAGCTCACCTGACAAGTATCAGTAATGCAGTTTATTGTGTGCTCCTTTGAATTTTAAAACGTAATAAACGTAATATTTTATTGATGTGGAGATCCACATTAATAAAATATGGTAAATGAAATATTCCTTGGGAAAATTATCTTTAACAAGGCATTTTGCAACTTACTACTAAAATGTTTTAATTAGATTCTTAAACTTACCAAAAACAATAATGAAAAGTGATGATAAAATAGGCACCTACTTCAAAAACCTCCTTAAAGCTTTCCTAATATGAGTAAAACACAAAAAAACGTGGTTCATAAAAATGGGTACTTAAGCTTATCTAATCTAGAAAACTAGACTTAGCAACAACAATCATTTTGACATTCTTCATAAAAGTAATCTGTAATTACATTATCAACGCAGACAGATTTTTATCTTATGTGTATTTGTGTATATAGGTATAGCAGTAATAATACGTATGTCTCGGTACGCTAAAAAACCTTAACAACAATAAAAAAACTAAAAAAACAGAAAAATATTACTTAGCTCCGTACATGCCCTCTGAATTAAGTATGTGAAAAAAGGACTTAAAAACCACCTGCAGTGCAAGAATAATTCTCGCTCGAACGAGAAACTTGATTGATATCCATTTTCGGTGAATCTTAACCTGGCTCATTCTTCATACTTCGAGTAATTTCAAATAAGAAATGCAGCATACATGCACACGAAATAACATTTTTTATTTTGCTACTTCCCAGAAACTCGTGCCTTTTATTTTGCAAGCTCGCATTGCGCTTAGCCTCAGCGTGGTGTCATATTTAGGTAGAGATAATTTATTTATATGTTGTGCATATTTGTGTAAACATGATATTAAAAGGTTGAACATTGATCTCTGTGGTCTCTCACAACTACTTGTAGTAGGTGGGTATAAACACTACCAACAAAACAAAGCACGTGTATGAAACTGAACTGGTACTATGATAGGACATGCGGTGAGGGTGACGCATTGTTGTGTGAATGTATGCAGGATGCCCATTGATGCTCTGGATAATAGTGTAGTGACTATAAAAATACAAAATAAATTATTTACACAGACCATTGCTTTCATTGTTGCTGTTAGGACTAAAAATAAAAATTCATTCCAAACTCTGTGTTTATTTCTGCAAACGCGCCAGTCACTGCAACGCATCGAGATGCATGCGCTGAATTCAGTGACTTTCGAAATGTATTTTGAGAGAATCATATGATCCAGTTGTTTTGTTTCGTGAGCAATACGTTAGGAGTAAAGGAAAGGACAAATGGTAAATAAGGACAACAATCAAACATTATTATAGAAACAGGAAAATGAACCGTTAAGTGTTTAGGTACTTACCAATATTTTTTAAATTCTGTGTAACTGATCAATTTATGCAAATAGGTAGCTAAAAAATTATATTATAGCTGTTTACTAAGCCACGGTATTTCCGACATAAGAATAAAATACGTAATTTAGTCAGTCATTCATTATTCATTACACATTGAAAATATCTCCGTTTGGACCTATTTGTTTATTAAAGCGAATATCTCGAATATTGTACTGTCATTAGTTAAGTCAAGCCTTGGCATAAAAATCGCAAACACAAACATGTTTAGTTATTAGCTTAATAATGTCATAGAATTTTTAGGGATAATTTTATAATGTTTGAGAAAAGTTACAAATAGGTATCAGTACTGCAATTAAAATATGGCCTTTGCTTTGTGGTAAAACGGTAATGAATAATGATCAACGAACCAAAGTCAAAATGTTTTTATTCAATTTGGGTATCAAAAATACACTTATGAACGAATTTTTTTTTAAATAGACTCGACCGCCTTGTTCGGATAAAGAGCCTCGACTCAGAAGAACAGGCAAGAAGCTGAGGGGCATTCTTTTTTCAAAGAATAAATAAATTTCAGTCTCACAAATTTTGGCTTACAACTTGGTAATAAGTATCTATACACACTAGTGGCTACTTGGCGGAAGTGGAAGGCTCCTGATATCTTTGTCTTCTAAATAATTCTTAACCTTATAATACCCTCTTTTCATTAATGTAGTTTTACAAGGGATTTGAATTTTCCCTCAGAGAGCCCTGTTATATTTTTCGGGTTTTTATTGTAAAAACGAACGCAGTTGCCTAAAAATGACTTTTTTGACTTACTCTAAATCTCGGTACAGCTATCCTATCATTATTTCTAGTGTTATTATTGCGATAGTCACAGTTTAAAATCTAGATTTATGTAGATATTTGCGGACGTATACATAATAATTTCAAAGATATACAAAGAAGGTAAAATAATATATTTATTTCTTTAAATAAATCTCTCAGTGATTCGCGGGGACCCATCCCGTAGATAGCGCTTTTGCAAAATAAAAATGACCTCTACTTCAGCAGCTGATCCCCACAGTAAAATGCCATATGACATAATGCAGTGGAAGTAAGCAAAGTAAAAACCCTGTATTCTCACTCGGCTTTGCTTCAGCCTTCCTTTATAACGTTCTTTTAAATGAATATCAATCATGGAATAACAGTACAGTGGTCAGTGATACATTTTTAAATGGCATATTCTTACACTGTAGTGAATTGATGGTCAATGGTAATTAACGGTATGAATACCTAAGTACTACATATCATGAAAATCGTGACTTTACACTTAGCAAACACTCATTTCGCCTTGGAAATTCTATACCAATAAATGCCAACCATATTTTCGTTTTAAAAGACATTTACATCTTTTAGATTACATCTTTCTTATCATCTTTGATCTTTTACATTATTTAGTTGCTCGTGTAAGAGTCAAACTATTATTGCTATATTTTTAATAATTATCAAAACAAACTCCCTCATAAAATGTCGAGAATTCTCTTCTCTTCTCCGTCTTCCCTATCCCTACATTGTATAAAATAAAGTCACTTTCCGCGTCTGACCCTCTGTCCGTCTGTATATTCGCTAACTCTTCCTAAACCAATCAACGGAATTTGATGTGGTTTTGACCATCAGTTAAGTAATTTTTAACAGAAGTTTTTTAAAGGGATCATGCAAAATGGATCGCTAGTTATAGGTAAATAAAACAAAGACACTTTTACCTACTTTTAGACTTTTTCAAATTAATTTCTAATACTTACCAGATTGACCTAGTACGTCGTCGTAATAACCAGCAAGGCCAGAACGGTCAATAAAATTACTCGCTGGCATGCAATTTCAAGATATTCTCATGTCATTATATCCTTTTCACCCTAATGGCCAAGCGTGAGGACAGACTGACGACGTCCAAGTTCATTCACCGTTAACTCGATTACGCTTCACATCACCGGTAGTCTATTATGCTATGGTATTTGTAAGTCTCGCTCGACCCACGACGAGCAAGGGTCAAAGATGCTTGGGGATTTTGTATTGGTGTTACATGATTACTTGTTAAGGCAATTGCAGTTGCTAAACGCCACTTAGCTCGTAGACATCATTCGCTAATTTGAAATGCCTTGTTAAAGCTAATTTGGGTTCAGTCTTCATAGCCAAAACGTGGCGAGCATTCTCATAAATTAGAGAGGTGTAACATTTCATTTATCAATTGATGAAGTACACCTATTTTTGCACAAAGAAGAATGGTCGTCTGTGACCCAAGCCCCGCGCAAACAATACATTTCTCAGTTAATCTTAACTAAGGCAATTTAACTAAGTCAGCCTAAGAAATTGTTTTTTTCTTAAACTGAAAATTGATGTACACAAAATAAGAAAGAAACGGAGATATATTTAGTTTTCGCCGGGCTTGGCTTTTCTAAGGATCGTGGTCATTCTTCTATACCGACAGACAAAGTTTTTTAAATTTGGAACCAGCAGATAAATGGTTCATTTATTGAATTGGTTGTGACTATTTCTGATTGTGGTCCATACTTCTAAAATAATCTAGCTGGTTTGCTTTTCAAAATTTTTATAAACAACAACTTTCACAGTACGATCTGTTTTAACAAATAAGTTTAAAGTTTGCGTTAAATCCTTTACTAATTTAAACTACGATTCGTAGAAGTGTCATCTAATGAATGATATTTATTACAGAAATACAAATATGCCCGCTAACGTTACGGATTCAACGGAGAAACATGAAGACAAAGAAGCAGAAAAGGGCACAGAAAGTGATACCGGTAGTACTGTGAAACTCAAAAGAGAATTAGGCCTATTCTCAGCTATTAACCTTATTCTGGGTGTAATGATTGGATCTGGTATATTTATATCACCCGCCGCTGCCCTTTTATACTCAGGTTCAGTTGGTCTATGCTTGGTGATATGGACACTGTCTGGAGTTATTTCTTTACTAGGTGGGTGTAGGTAAGATGCATGTTAATAAAAGTTAAATCTACTTTAGAAGATAACTTTAAATATCTAAACGATAAATAATCATGTATGATTCAGGAGCATTATCATTCGCTGAGCTAGGCACCGTGGTTGGAAAATCTGGAGCTGAATACTCATATTTTGAAGAAGCATTTGGAAAAACACACAAATTTTGGGGACCACTACCTTCGTTCAGTTGTGCATGGATATATGTGATGGTATTACGACCTGCAGAAGTTGCTGTAATTGTGATGACATTCGCTGAGTATGCAATGCAACCATTTATTCCTGACTTGCACCCTGATTACAAAGGAAATGCAATTAAATTGACCTCATTGGCAGCTCTATGTAAGTTTGTACCCTTTTGTGAAGTTTATACTTATTAATTAATAACTAAACAGAATAACAGATGTTTACTATTAAAATATGGTCTATGTGACCAGAGAGTAATGATGTTTTGTAGCGTTGACTGAATTATCAAGCCGTATCCATAGTCATCAAAATAATTATTTACTAATTATGAGTTTACATACTTTAAGAGTGGTTTGTATGCTCACATTGCTCACACGATTAAGTATCGCAGGCGCACGTCACTTCGCATGATGTAAATCCTTAGAAATCACAATAAAAATTATTCTATTCAATCACATCACAGTTTGGCATAGAGATAGATTTTCGTCTGGAATGGCACATAATTATGATCTTTTTAACTGCGGGTGAAACCACGAGACGCAGCTAGTAAATGTATAGCCACGAGGAAACGAAAATCGAGCTTAAATAATCGTACAAATCTCGACTGGTCACCTACTGCTCGTCACTATTTACTAAGTGTCAATGTTGATAGATCTTTCTGACAGTGACATGAGTGACATTTTTATGAAGTTTGAAGTGTGAGCAGTGACGTCTAAATTCAAAAAGTAGTCGTTTTGTTTGTATTGTTTTGTTCAGCGTTTTAAAAGTTATTGTTCCTTAAAAAAATTGTAGGAATTTTTGTGCATATAAATTCGGTTATTTTGTGACAGTGCGGGTATGTACTACCTATCAGTTCTATCAATATCAAGTCAAGTAGCCACAGCCTGCCTACTATCTGTAAAGTCAAAAGTCGTTGACGTGCGATTGCTCAAAAGTAAGTAAAACACAAACCACCGGTATAATACAAATGTTTGTGTAATAACACTACATCAACTACTTCATTTATGCTTTGACATGTTTTAGAATGTCGCAAGACCGCAATCGAGACACCCTGGATGCTCTTAAAACGGAAATTAAAGCTTTACAAGAAAGTTGCGTGAACACATGCCATGTTATTGGAAATGGTCCCCCTGAGTTCCCTTCGCAGCAGATGCTCAACGGCGAAGATGTTAAAATGAAAATAAACACCTACGTCAAAGGATTAGAAGCTGCAGTTCATAATTCAAACACATTGATCACTACAGACAGTAACCTTCTGACCCTTCAATTTCTAACTGATATGAAACAAAAGATTGTTCAGGTTGATGAATTAGCGGCTTACACTGGAGGAGCTGTTCGAGACTTAGATACTGAAATAAGCAGGTAAATTCTAATGACTTAGATCTGAGGTGTTCACTGCAGAATTATATTTAGTCATTTAGATTGTGATTGATCATATTAGATTGTGCTACTAAGTAATAACACAATTTACTCTTATTAATTAGGTAGAGTGTCTTGAAACACCAGTTAGAACATAGTTGCACTGATTTTAAAGATAAGAAATTGTCTCTGTTGCCTGTAGCATACAGTCACCATGTCGGGAACATCATAGGCAACATTTTGCAGTAAAATTTTTGTAATTATTTCAAGTTTTTTTGTTGTATTTACCTTGCCAAAAGATTTTGAAGTAGGCTCTTGAGCAGAATAGTGATGTCATAAATGCTATTTTAGGCTTAAAAACCTGAACTGTGCAGCGCTAGAGGCCCAATCAAAGCCTAAGCTTGGCAAGAATATGGTTGAACCTGAGCACATTCTGAAGGCTAAAGATAGGTTCAGGATGATGAAGAACGAGGTCCATGGGCTCATCCAGTCGCTATGCCCGCACAACCATCAACAAGTCATGAGCGTTCTAGGGGTAAGTCAAATCAGTACATGAAAGTTTGTTTAACAACTTAGTCTCATGTTCCATCATGATTGGTTAGTATGCTGAGTGTACTCTGGTCCAATCCTGAGGCATTCACATTGTCACAATGACGGTAGAGCATAATTTTGTTTCTTTCTCTGAGAGTAGACATGATGCAAAAATTATTAAGGATAAGGCAGCGCTTATCTCACAATAAACATTGTCTGTTTCTAGCATATCTGTAATCTGTAAGCTCCATCTATCCGTTACATATTACGGATACATTTTAAGCCCTATTCAGAAAGCTGAATTCCGAAATCTAAACAAGCTAAAAATATACCTGTCTATGGTATTGCTGAGTATTAGACAAGGACTTCAACACTAAGCCAGTTTCAGTTTAGCATTTTAGCATTCTGAATAAGGCCTGTTATTCAGATCAGATTATTATTATCATTCCTATTATCAGAAATTTAATTTGTGTAAGAACAAAAGCTAATTAGTTAAAAATAAGTAGAAAGGAAACCCTTCTTTCTATTAGAAAATGCACAACCTATGTTCAAGCCACAGCTGCCACTGCTTTTGATTTATTTTGTCTTTTGAAATCCTAAGTTTTTTTGTTAATTTCCAGGACCTAATGTCAGCGAAACTGAACAATGACTCCGATGATTATGTTCAAATATCACCAGAAAATTTTAACATTATAGAAACACTAAGAGACATGAACATTGTTACTAGTAATCCTTACAACCAGTTTGAAGTGAAACTTAATTATTAAGTAGCTTTAAATTAATTAAGTATGTACCTAGCTTTAGGGATTCTTCAATTTTACCTATATGCGCAGAAAAGTGGTAATATTTATTTGTATGTTTAAAATTATGTCAGAATGTAAATTTGTTTGTTGCTTTTTATGTTGACCAAACATTTTAACCACAATCTGATTTTGGATAACAAGTTGTTGTTATATTTTGTTTTTTTAACTTATCTCTCATGTCATGCTACATTTTAGTCGGGTTTCCTGATTTTCTGTAATGTGAAGTGCACATCTTAATGGTATACAATATACTACATATTTAAGTTTATTGCATATTTAATTAATATGCTGAGTAGGATAATACTAAGTTTTATTTGTAAGAGATGAATGTCTATTTTTGGATTAAAGTTATTTTTTTTAAATCTTAAAAGCTTTTTATTCTAACATCTAACAAAATTAATTCACTTGAAGTAGGTAAGAAATGGTTGTGCTAAAAAATGTATGTTTTTTCTTTCTCTGTATTTCTCTCTCTCGAACTTGAAAGTCTCTTGAAATGAGACAAAACAAAGTAACCATAATTACACTATTTCTTTCAGTTATCATGACCTACATCAACATGACTAGTGTGAAGCTATTTGTAAAAGTACAGAACGTGTTTGGGGTGTGTAAAGTGTTTGCTTGCCTCATTGTCATTGGAGGAGGGATATATGAGCTTTGTAAAGGTTAGTTATCAAGTCATTAAAAAAATATTTGTCTGAACGACGACATGACGATGAAATTTTATAGATTCTACAATTTTTTTATTTAATTATCAAGGAGATTGAGCAAGGTTGTTAAAATGTGAGGGTGCAAGGTCTTTTTTCAAGGGAGTTACTACTTTTTTAAATCCTGTGAATTGAAACATTTGCTGAGTCTGGGCGTTGTTTATGACTCCGACCAGGTTTCCCCAATACAAGGAAATGCAGTATTAAGCAATTTAAAGCTGCCATCATTATTTGTTCTTTCGGCTGGGGAGCTCAAAGAAGCAAATAAGTTGTATAATAAATTAGTTATTCAGTAAAAACTTTTTTCAGCAAATCTTTGGCTAATGTATTTCCAATTCAACAAAGCATGTAAGCACAAGTTTGTCAAAGCGGAAACACACTAGAGATTTGTTGAGAAAACAGTTTTTAAATTTAACTTCTACAAAGTAACGTTCGTTAACCTTTAAAACCTTGTCAGACGAGTGACCAAGTCAGACGAGTGTATCTTTGATACCCAATTGAATAAAAACATTTTGACTTTTGAACGCCAGATTCGATCAACTAGTTATTTTGTGTCATAGGCAACACAGCCAACCTGAACAAGGGATTCGAAGGCAGCACGACGAGCCCGGGCGGCATCGCGCTGGCGCTCTACTCCGGCCTGTGGGCCTACGACGGTTGGAACAGCGTCACTGTCGTCACTGAGGAGATCATCAACCCGGCCACGTGAGTTCACTCTTCTTCCTCCTAGCCTTGTCTCTACTTTGGGCCCCTTAGTAAAAGCGAGTTAACCGAACACTCACTGAACTTTAGCTATTTCTTGATTAGGTATTCGGAATAGGCACCTCTAAAAAGCTGGATCGACGTGGTGGGTTTGCGTAGCGGTGTGCCGGGACTAAATGTAGGTATGTAACTTCGAGCGATGTGGCGGGACACCGCGCGAAGTTAGAAGCAGAGTCGCGGGATACCGCGTGAAGCGCGGAGTGGTGTCGTGAGGGTCGACGTTATGTGATCGATTCATCTCTGGTAGGGTCGATACAGTACGGACGTTACCAGTGAATCCATCACTAACTTCATACTTACTGTGAAAGATTTCGCTTAGGTTTTACGGCTGGCAGCCTGCCTGACCAACCCTCTTTGGGAATGCGTTCCTTGGTGATATCCGTCATTATCGGATAGCATATGCGAGATGGTGTGCGCCTGCGACTGTCCCTTCGACGATTCTTACGTCTCCCACGGAAAGATAAAGAAGCGATTCTATTCTACGGCTACGTAAATATTAAGAATACTTGCCTGGCCGTTTGATTGAATGGCTGAATGTCATCAGGTAGCTAGTTGAACGGCGCCGGCGCCGTTTATTAAAATGGCTAGCCTGTTAATTGAACGGCTGATTAAGCAAGTTGGCTGCGACATATACATGACTGATGTTATCGTCGTATCTTTAGAATAGTAGAAAATCCGCGAACAGGACAGCTGATTGCTCTAGTAGCTACTTGCCCCAAATAATCATGTACTGATGTCACTCTCTCCCTTCCACGTGCGACCTTTTGACCTCATAGGCGAGGCTATCGAACTTCACCTCATAACATAACGCTAATGATGATTTAGCACTATCAGCGTGAATTAACGATAGTTATTATCAATACAGTCGCATTTTAACGATTACACTCGCAACGTAGTTACTATTGAGCAAATACGCTGATATGATAAACCACCGACTGACACACTGAGTGAGCTAAATACACTGACCCCCTTACTAATAAACCTTGTATAGCTTCGGAACAGTTATACAGTGTTTTGTCTTTTTCGACCAAGTTAAAAATTTACAAGAAAGAAAAAGACTAAACGCTGTAAATAACTATTCCGAGGTTATACAACGTTTAGTACTAAGGGGTGAGTGTGGAGACAAAGTTAAAGTAAAAAGTTTATTTTTCATAGTAACTCCTACTTATTGAATCTATTTATTTATTGAGATAGGGGCCGGCTACATCACGTTGTACTAACCGAACATTTAAATTGTTAGAACCAGAATTCAGAATAGTACAGTAAATAAATGTAATATACAACTAGAGGACGCGCTTTAATCGTTACTAGCGGTTATGAAGTAGTTAGAACTAAATTTTACTGTACTATTATACGAGCAGAGAAATTAAACATTGTCACAGGGATCATTAACCTCCGCAAATAAAACAGACATATACCACAGATCATAAAACTAATAGACTGATCGTACGCTGGTACGATCTGGCTGGTACGTTGGTGTGGCTATGTGTAGAGGATGTGTAGAGCGCAACATTTATTTATATTTATAAACGTAAGCGAAAAGGCAGTGGCCAATTCTTAAGGTACCTACAAGGTTATTTAAAAGCGACTTATAAAAAGATGCAATATTGAACCTTCTCGTTGGGAAACACTAGCTGAAAATTGTGGCGGCGTTTGGTGCAACATACTATGTATACTTTTGAAAATGATAGATGGCACGATCTTGACTCCAGACGAGACGGCCTTAAAAATAGACCGCCTTCAAATATTGTCTACAATTTTGTTAACGGTACCCTAACGTGTAGCATATGTTCGTGCACTTTTAAAGCCAAGATAGAATTCCACAGTCACATGAAGTCACACGAACGAAGCTTGCTTTACCATAGCAAAGACTGGTCGCCGTAGTCTGAATAACATAACAAATCGTCACTCCTTACCCCCGGAGAGCAAGGAATATTATATAGACGGATCGTACCTGTTCCTCTCTCAATAAAATAATAGGTACGCTAAAAACAACTCAGACTCGGCTTTTGAATTGCCTAGAGCCGATAAATCCTAGCCCAATTCGACCTTATCCCGCGCGCGACTGTTGAGTTATAATTTCAAAGAGTTTTTTCTGTGTGCGCGTTCAACTGGTTATATTATCTTTCTCTCTTATCTGTATTTGAAAGTATTGTCCTATCTTCATTGCCGCATACTTAATAAACTTTATACCAGTATTAGTTAATATAATGCGGAAAGTGTGAGTTTGCTTAAAACATATGTTCGTCATTTGTAATTGTAGATGTAGGTAGTTGTTATTTGACAATTTAAACTCTGACTACAATTTAATAATGCTAAGGCAGACAGTGGACTAGAAAACTGTAAAACTTGCTTTATTGTTAAACTAGAGTCCGTTCACTATAACTTTTCCGTTCCTTGAAAAAATATCATTGTCTCTGTAAGTCAGTTGACATCACTTGCTGCCAGAGCGAGAGAAAATGATGTAGCGCATGGACTAGATTATTAGTGAATAGATTCTAGCTCATCTGTCCTAACTTTCGTTTGTCTTATATAACCCGTGGTTGCGTAGCTTTCTTTATGGGTGCTCGTAGACGGGCCATATTTTTACTGGCCCGGAAATAATGCTACAATATTTTGAGTTTGGCCCAACCTTGTTATAGTCATACATTTTTAGCATGGCTGCAGTAAAAATATGGTCTGCACCCTGAAGTGAAAGAATTTATGACATTAGACCTTCCGGAGATTACTCCAGATACTAACGAACAAACTTAAAAATCTACCTATCTCTACTCTACCTACCTTACCCCTTGATAATATTTTATAGGTTTCTTTGTAGGTTCTTATAGCTTTTACTTTTTATAATATTTTAAGAGGAAGTACGGTCCGCGAGCCTCTGTTTGTAGTTAATTATGAAAAGCGCCATCTAGTTTCATTCGTTTCCAAAATACGAGTAAATAGAGTAAAATAAACTGGTGGGAATTTCGCACCAACCAGTTTTATACATTGAAAATAGATGACGTCTTACGCTAACATTCCGCCACTGGCTTAAGTGTCGCTGGCGACAGTTCAGACGCGTTAGTGTCGCCGTAATTGGAATGTATCAAATTAAAACAAAATATGTTAAAACCAATGTTGTCGCTTGTCATAGTCACCACGCATGACCGTGTAGCCACGTCATTTTATCAATCAGAGTCACAGCAACCAGACTGCTCCATTTCCCTTGCATTCATTTTACTTTCGTGCTTCTTCTGCCAGACCCAACATTCACTTCCATACATAAGTGTAGGGAACACACAGCCCACCCGCCTATGTTACATAGGCGGGTGGGCTGTGTGTTCCCTACAGGGCACGTCTGGCTGTACATAGGCTATGTACAGCCAGACGTGCCCTTTCAGAAATCTTCTCACTGCGCATATAATTTTGCAATCATTAGCTTGATTGCCTACTGACACCCTTCGCTCAATATCACAATCTGCCTTCCCCTCTTTACTAAACTTTGAGCCCAAGTATACAAACTCTTCCACTTGTTCCACATTTTCTCCTTCAATCGGAACTGTACAATCCGCCATACTATCTTCTCTTTACCCTCATAGAATTATCCTTGTCATTCTAGAAACGTCCCGCTGAGCATCTCGATCGCCGTGCCGCTGATAACAGCACTGTACGTGTTCATGAACGTGGCCTACATGACGGTGCTGAGCTACGCGGAGATGGTGTCGGTGCCGGCGGTGGCGGTGGCGTTCGGAACGCGCGTTCTGGGGCCCGCCAGCTTCCTCATCCCGCTCGGGGTGGCCATCGCCACCTTCGGCTGCGCTATGAGCGTGCAGTTCGGGGTTACCAGGTCAGAGCAACGTACAATACTGTTACTATTTGATGACGCAAAAGGACACAAAGCTGTACATTATACAACTCATACAGGCTGGACGTAAAGCGATGATGCGGACCGAACAAGGTTAATATTTATACATCTATAGGTATTTAAATATGTAATTTGAAGCGACACCTTCAACGCCCTTTTTCAACAATTCCTTGTATAACAAACTAAACTCAAAACAAAGCAAGTTTTAGATGTTTATGGGAAGGTGTTGAAGGTCGATCGGTAGATTAGAAACGACCTTAATTTAGTTACCGTCACATAGTTTAGAACCCGCTCGTACGATCTTTGAGTCATTTGAACTGTCGTGTGCGCCATTCGCAATGTTCCTAATAAAAAAATAATGTGCCTATTTTCTTTTCTCGGCCCCCGACAACGTGTATGCAAATATGTATATTTCATGGTGATCGGTCGAACAGTTAAGAGTCCGGCGACCTAACTAATTTCGACCTAGGCGACCTAGACTAACTTCGCATTGGCTTAAAATATTCTATCGCCATTTCGTCAGTAATGATACTGACGAGCCTCTAAACTTACCTACATAGTGACAAAATGCAATTTCATTTTTTTTATGACTTTTGCACTACCATAATCATTCTTAAGTAACTAAGAATTTCCCTTGTATTATTGATTCATTTAACAGCTAATGATGTAGACAACCTCCCTACGTAATGGAATTTTTGAGTTGCTTTGTCTACCTATTGAATAAATCAGTCAAAAGTGACCCCTTAAAATGCGGATATTTCTCATAGCTCTATTTTCGCTTGAGAACGTTTTTAAAAAAAACCAAGAACATAGGGGCGAAGATATTGTTAATTTAATTGTACATGCTAAATTTCATTTTAATCTGCTAACGGTTTTCAAGAAATTTTAGTAGTGCGTTTGTATGGAAATTTCAGAACGTCGCGGCCCTCTTTAAGGCATGAAAGCGTAACAAATAAACGAACAAACTCATTTTCAAATCCTAATTAACATTATAAATGCGAAAGTGATTTTGTTCGTTTGTTTGTTACGTTTCAACTATTCAACGCCTCAACCATATGATACTCTCTAACGATCATCAGGAAATTTCGCATATCTTGTCAGGGGTACAAAAAAAGACACAAGGACTTACTAGCCGCGGTTAACAATCCGCGACTAGACCTTCTAGATGTCCTTTTGCGCAGCTAGTTTATCGACCGAGCAAGCGATAGCGACCGAAGCGTCTCTGCTTCAGTTTCAACAAAAATGCCTTCGTTTGTCCGAAATCTGTTCGGATTTTTTCGATTCGAGGATTTGAATTTCGATTTTTGGATCCGGGAAAAGAGATCTCCGCAATCTTGAAAAATTTTCAAAAACTGACTCGGCAAAAAAAAATCTGTATAATTTTTTGCTCTCATCTGCTAACAAAATTTCACGAGTATCGGTTGAGGAATAGGACCTGTAGAGGATGACCAACATCGGGCGCGTGGTCTGCAGCTCACAGAGCCACTAGTGTGATAACTTTGTCAGCTAAATATGTGTACTAAAGTAATAATGGATGTCGCAGGGTGTGCTACACGGCGGCGCGCGGCGGGCACATGCTGGAGCTGTTCTCGTACGTCAACATGAAGCGCCTCACGCCGGCGCCCGCCGTCGCTTTCCAGGTACAACGCTTGTCAACTTAGTTTGCTCCTAGACAGGCCATATTTTTAACTCACACATCGTCACCCCTTTCCCCCGACACATGTAAACAACAACATCCACACTTCGCCGGACGATATTCAGTGCCAAATGTGACAGGAGAACCACCCCCTCTGGCTTGAGGGCTGAGCTACCTACGTCCATAGGAGTGTACACTATTCTGATTCCTTACACGTGGCCCCCGGGTAGTGCTAACCGGGTAGCAAACTCTAGTGGGAGGCTTCGGCCGTGGCTAGTTACCACCCACCGGACCAAGCCATGCCGTGAAATGACCTAGTCGTGTTTCGGGATGTAGTCCGGTGTAACCGTTCCGAAGACGGGTCTGAGCAGTAGCGCACTTGTAGCGCCTCACTCAACTGCCGTCTTTGTGCTTCTTCACTCTACAAAACTTCAAGGCTAGAGTGAATAAGTACCTTATAGGTCGTCGTGCTCCATCTTAGACCACAACGTCGCTTAACATCAGGCGAGTTGGTGACCAAACGCCGACCTATTCTACATGAAAAAAAGACAGGCCATAGCTTTATTTCATGTTTTTTTTAAAGTGAAACTTCTAATGCGACTTCCAAAAAGCTAGCGTTAAACGTTTAATGCTACCATGGAAGGGGTATGAAAGCACTGTTGCGTTAAACGTTCAACGCTCCTGGGGAGGGGGAATAGAAAGAGACAGCGCCAGAAATAATAAGAAACAACATGATTTCACGTCATGGTCACACATTTGTAGCATGGCTGATGTTGGCCGGGCCACAGTCGACAACATTGCCGGGCCAGTATTGTAGTAAAAAATTACCCGTCTTAGAGGACATAGTGCTTGGCAATTGCATTGCTTTTAAATGGTTTTTAGTTTTCTATCTTATATCGAAAAATCCGTAGTAGGAATAAAATAGGAAAATGTATGAAAAATTTAGTTACTATTTACGACCGATGGCTGTCCTATTTCTTACATCTAATCTTACACTAGCTGCGCCCCGCAGTTTCACCTACGGCGAAAAATTATCCATATCCAATCAGCTGTTCTGGCGTGATTGAGTTACAATTAAACATTCATACATGCATCCAAACTTGTGGATTTATAATATTAGTGGGATTTTTCGATTGAACTCGTTCTACGTACATTTCGACAAGTCTTGCTAGTGGTACTGCTCTAAAAACCAAATTGCCTATTGACTGCCTCGGTGGCTCAGTCGGTAGTGAATCTGCCTTCTGATCTAGGGGGCGTGGGTTCGATTCCCACCTAGGGCAAACATTCATATGATGAATATTTGTGTTTGTTCTATGTCTGGGTGTTAATATCTATTTAAGTATGTATTTAAAAGTATATAAGTATATATATCAGTCTCTGGCCACCATAGTACAAGCTTTGCTTAGTTTGGGGTCAGACGACCGTGTGTTCAAGTGTGTTCAAGTGTCCCGAATATTACCAATAAAATAAATAATAAAACATTTGACTAATGTTCTTATTCTATTCAAAGGTTGTCTGGAAGAGATCGCTTGTGATCTGATAATACCGCTCTTTGTGCTTTCATATTTCGTTTAGTTTTATATTTTTTTTCGATCAATATGTCAATGAAGAGTCAAAGTCAAAGTATTTATTGCGTTATTTATAGAGTTTTTTACTGTATTGTATTGAACATGGCGGGACACCTCGTAAAGCACCGGAGGGACTGGCCTATTGTAGCTCAAGATAGAGACAAATGGAAACAGGGTAGGGAGGCCTTTGCCCAACATTGGGATAGCACAGGCTCGTATTAATAATAATAATTATTGACTGTCTCGGTGGCTCAGTTGGTAGTCAACCTGCCTTCTCAGCTTGGGAGCGTGGGTTCGATTACCACCTATAGCAAACATGTATGTGCGAACATTTTTGTTTATTCTATGTCTGGGTGTTACGTATTGAAGTATGTATTTAAAAATATATATGTACAGTACATATGTATGTAAGTCAGTCTCTGGTCGCGATAAAAGAAGCTTTGCTTAGTTTGGGGTCAGACGGCCGTGTGTGCAAGTGCCCCGAGTCCTAATCCTAACTAATATATAATTATAAATGCGAAAGTGAGTTTGTTCGTTTGTTTGTAACGCTTTCACACCCTATATTTACTCAACCAATCTTCATGAAATTTTGCAGACACGTTGTCTGAGTCACAGAAAAGGACATATCGTACTTTGAATACCGAAAAAACTAACGGTTCCCGTGGGACCGCGGGTGAAACCGCAGAGCGTAGCTAGTATAAATATAATTGTAAAACCAAATTTTCTTTTTTTCTTCCAGGCAATTCTGACCGCAATCTTCATATCCGTGGGCAACATTAGAACGCTCATAGAGTTCGCGAGCTGGTTCCTCTGGTTCTTCTACGGCCTGGCCATGGTCGCGCTGCTGGTCCTCCGCAAGACTCAGCCGGACAAGCACCGCCCGTACCGAGTCCCCACTCTAGTGCCCTGCTTCGTGTTGCTAGTGGCGATATTCCTGTCAGTGTTGCCAATAGTGCACGACCCCTCGCTCAAGTACCTCATGGCGATAGGGTTTATTGTACTGGGGGTCATTGTTTATACGGTGTTTGTGTATTATAAGAAGACGCCGACTGCTTTGTTAAGTGAGTATAGTGACAGCTGACGCCCTTAGCAATAAACGTTGTATAGCCTCGGACTAGGTATACTTACACCCACACTTCGCCGGACGATATTCAGTCCCAAATGTGACAGGGGACGAGTCCTGTCGCCTGTCGCCATTCACCGAGATCTAAATACGTAGCAAATGACATTAAATACGCACATATGCCCACAAATGAACAAATTGGTGCATGCCTTCGGCTGCGTCCGAACCCGCTCCTTCTAGCTTGAGAGGCGAGTCTTCTCCGACTAGGCCATCATCGCTTTTTATTATCTATTGTGTATTTTTCGATCAAGTTCAAAAATTAAAAAGAAAAATGCGATAATACACTGTCTAACAATTCCAAGGCTATACAACGTTTATTGCTAAAAGGGTGAATAATTATATAACAGATAGTAAAGTGCGGAATGTTTCTGTTTATATCTTTAGCGGAATAAAGCATAAAATGAAAAAAAAACAGTCGACTCATGAATTAAGATTGTGGTCACGTTTATTTATTTTCTATTTGTACTTTTTCAAACGAGTTTGTAGTGCATAATAAAAAGTGTATAATAATTATAACGCCGCATTCTTAGGGCGCTCCTAGACGGACCATATTTTTACTGCAATACTAGATCAGCCAAGCTAGAAATGTATGACGATGTGGCCGGGGCACACTCGAAATGCTGCCGAACCAGTATTGCTGGGCCAGTATTGCAGTTAAAATATGGTCCATCTAGAAGCATCCATATGCATTGATTATCTGCGGCAATATTATATAATAAGAATAAGAAAAAGAAAAAAAATAATTTATTGACAAACAACAGAATTAACGACTTATACTCAGTTGATTACAAAATATATTAAACAGATAAAAGTGTTTGGCAATAGGAGTAAGCTCAGCGTTGTACTGTGCAAACAGAGCTGGTTTTCAGCTTATGCTATGGCTAGTGCTGTTTTTTTAATATATGTATTTTTCTTTTTGTTTTACAGGAAAACTCACATTCCTGACGCAAGTTTTGTTCGAAAGTGTTCCGCCTAACGACCATCAAGACTGATACTTTATCGTATAGTGTAAAATAAGTAATAGGTACATAAGTAAAATAAGAAAATATGAATAAAATATTTTACACCACATACTTTGGTGCTTTATTTAGTTTTTATTTCCCGTTTCCGTAGGCTTTATAATAAAAAAAAAAAAATAGTATCGCTGCATAGAAATAGCTTGGCACGTCAAAATTTATCTGTGCCTTTATGTAATACGGTATTGTGTCTGAATCATGTCACGGACAATGCCGTTTACACTGAATAAAAGAATTAATATTATATTCGGACGGTCTAAGTGTATATATTATTAGAATTAGAATTTAAGATAAATACCCATGGGCGTACCCAGACTTCTTTTGGATGAGGCAGAAGTAAATGTAGTCTACCTACTTTTTTGTTTTAAAAACCCTACATCAAACATCGAGTTACTAGGGTGGGGCAGATGCCCCATATTTTCTAGATACAAGTCTAGGATAACAGAAAATAAAATATTAGCTTTGTTAAGTGAGTATAGTGATTAGCAGCCCTTAGCAGTAAACGTTGTATAGACTCGGAATAGTTACACTTACGTCCATATCGTCATGCTTTTCCTCCGAGGGGTCTGGCAGAGGTGTAATACAACACCCACACTTCGCCGGACGATATTCAGTCCCAAAATGTGACAGGGGGCGAGCCTGTCGTCATACACCGGGCTCCCCGAGTAACCCGAATTATCTAAGAAATAGTAACCATTTTTATCATTTCTTTCTGGAAAATTGTTTTTCTTTTTTAGGTTCGCTGATTCCACACCAACGCGGTGAACCGCGGCGCGGTAACATAGCGACACTACGTTGCATCTGGGTCCATCTGTCTGTGATTTCCCTATTTACCAATTCCCTAACTCCAGCTCTGTTTAGTATGGCCACATCGCTACGTTACCGCAGTTGTGTGGATCAGCCGTAAACGGAGAATTCCTTCTCCGTCTGCGGGATCAACGTTTGTAGGTAGAATTTAAATTTTCTACTGTGGCAATAAAATTTGCAACTTTACTAATAGTGATGCGCCATGTTTTGGTAACGGTTTATTTATGAATCGATAAATTTTTTGGGAAATTATCGGAATGGTTAGTAATTGTGCTGTTTATGAAAAAAATTGTAAAATTCAATGATATTTACATTTACACTAATAAAGCGATGATAGCCTAGTTGGGGAAGAGCTTCTAAAGCTGGAGGGAACGGGTTCAAACTCAGCCAACAACACGCACCAATTTGTTCATTAACCTGTAAATTAAATGTCATCTGCTACTTGACTGGAACCTGGTGTATGGTGACAGGTTCACCCCCTGTTACATTTGGGGCTGAATATCGTCCGGTGAAATGTAGGTGTTGTGTTACACCTCTGCCAGCCCCCTCAGGGGAAAGGCGTGACGACATGTTATAAATTTACAGTGTAAACTCATAATATGTCGTCACATAACATTCATATCATTCATAACATGTCATCATGCCTTTCCCCAAATTTATACCAATGACATTAACACCACTAAAGTTTTCTGATGTTAAATTCTAATATAGAAGTCAGCTCATAGGTAGATTTGTCCTTTTTAGGGTTACGTGCACACCCAAAGGGTAAAATGTTAATCCTATTACTAAAACTCCTGTGTCCGTCCGTCTGTCTGTCCGTCTGTCACCTGACAGTTGAATTTTTTACAGATGATGCATTTCTGTTGTTTGCATTCAGTTCATAATAAAAAAACAATCAAATAAATATTGAGGGGCTTCCATACAACAAAAGTGTTTATTTTTGCCTCAAATGTAACGTAAAGTAAATGTATTTAATTCCTATACGAACTTTATGTTTTCGTGACTTGCTTCAAGTCAGTCGTTATTAAAGAATGGATTTAATTAGATTTCATCTCTTAGGTTCAATTCAAATCATTTAGTTATTGCGGATATATAAGGGTTCAATATAGCTGAACAGCTGAAAATACAAATAATTAATCACAAATAAACAAAGTCAAAACATTACCAGAGACAAAATAATACAACTTCCATTGTATCGATTTGGTTTTACTGTGCTGAGCACAACACTAAACTAAATAAACGAAAAGGAACGTCGAGCTGAGTGAGCGAGTCAAACGCCGATTTTTTGTGTTGTTTGCCGATAGAATATAATTTTGGGAGTTGTTTTGTGATTTCTGTTGATTAATTGGTGTTATTCCATCATGGCCTACCACTACGTGGTTACTGCTCAAAAACCAACAGCCGTAACGGCATGCGTTACAGGTAAATCACCGTTTCACTTTGTTGTTGTCCATATGTTGAGGTTATCTGAATACTATTTGGTTCCGTTGCAGCCGACACCTGATATTGCTTCAATACCCGGATGTTAATCCTAAATATTACTGCAACATTTACCTAAGATTTACCTACAAATATTTTGTAGGGTTATGAAATAATGGTCCAAAAAGCTTTGCTATTAATTGGCAGTCATCCATCATGCTTGTGAATCTACAATGTCAGGATGCTTATTTTGTTTTATTTGAAAAATATTCTATCAATTGACTTACAATAACAATAATACACTTATTTCACCAGACTCACAGCAACACATAATATTGCTAGATGATTTTTTGTCAGAATTTCCAGTGTGTGTTGCTATAGCTAAGGAATGTAAATTGAGTGCTTATATAAAATTGCTAAGAATGTACATGCAATAGGTCAGTTTTTCTCCATAAATCTTACCACAATTGGCTTATATAAATATTATAATCTCACTGCTGTGGAAGTGGGATTTTTTTAAACACATTTACTAGGCTCAATGTCCTGACACAATAAAATAATTGCAGGCAACTTCACTTCCCCAACCGACCTCAATCTCCTGGTGGCAAAGGTAAACCGCCTCGAGATGTACTTGGTTACACCCGAGGGCTTGAGACCTATGAAAGAAGTGGGCCTGTATGGACGGGTTGCAAAAATGAAGTTGTTTAGGCCACCGGTAAGTATTTGTCAAATAGCTAAATAGGTAGTATAATTTAAGCTATTAAGAAATGGAACAAGGGATAAGGAAACTTGAAATTGGTCAGTTCTGGGATTCACTGCTTGAGGCAATGTATGTGACCAATAACTATAGTGGTACTCCTTTGACACCTTCTTCCTGCGTTCCTTTACCTCACTAGCGAGAACTCATCTCAGCAGTACCCTAACAACAATTACAACTATTACAAATTTGTTGGTTGAATTTAAGCTGTCCAATAAAACCTAAGAGGTTCACCTTTGGTGGCTTATTACAGTTTAGAGGGGTACCAAAGTTTCTCAACAAGAGAAATACTACTTTAACCATACAATTTAACTCCTACATAAAACCTCCAATAAACTTTCCTCTGTGAAATCTACCAAGTTACAATTTCTCTTTCAGTATGAGAAGAAAGACCTAGTATTCATCCTGACAGCTCGTTACAATGCCATGATCTTGGAATGGCGTACAAATCCAAGTGGAGACTTGGAGGTTGTTACCAGAGCACATGGAAATGTGTCTGATCGTATTGGCAAACCATCAGAGAATGGTATCTTGGCAGTCATAGATCCACAGGCAAGGGTGATCGGGCTGAGGCTGTATGATGGGTTGTTCAAGATTATACCACTTGATAAGGATTCAACGGAACTAAAAGCTGCCAGTTTAAGGTTGGTTTAAGTTGGTACAGAATTGCTAAAGTACTCACAATTCTTCTGAAGCCCTCATATGTATGGACAAATGGCTGAAAGAAAGTACATAATTTTAGGAGTCTGATTGGTGTGAAGCCGATTATTTTACAGTATGACTTGTAATTACTTTCTCACTCACATTACTTAAAACCTAAACTCAAAAAGATTTATGCACCACAATCTTATTTACCTAACTACAGTACATACAATCTATGAAAAGCTAGTATATCAGATTATTAAAAACAGATAAGTCTTATGAAGAACATATTAAAATGTTCAATAAATAAGATAATTCCCTTGTGCATTATCATTGCCACAACACAACTAGGTACCTATTTCAGTACTTTTACTGATAGTCAAGACATATAACGTACAGAAAAGACATAAGACAATGACGAGATATGAATAAAATGGAGACACTGACACCCTCAAACAAAACGAGAACCATCGCGTCCACGTTTCGTCAGCGCTCCGTCTACTCTATATGTGTTGCGTCGGGTCTCTTCTTTTCTATACATTTTGTATGACAGTATACTGAAGGGACGCCGTGTCTGTGTCCCGTCCTATTTGCTGTCTGGCTTGCCCCTTAAGTTGTCGTATGTAGTCCTGGATTTTGTTTTTTGTTTACAGGTTGGAAGAACTAAATGTTTACGATGTAGAATTCTTACATGGCTGCGCCAACCCTACTCTAATATTAATTCACCAAGATGCTAACGGACGACACATTAAAGTAAGTATCACATATCAATAACAAAAGTATAGAAAAGGTTATCAATTATTTTTAAGGAAACTGGCGTGGTTTTCACTCATAATGATTTTATAAAAATAAAGAAAATTGAGTGCAAAGCGAGATGCGCATTTCCTAGATAAAAGACGCCGAATGCGGTTGAAACTATAGTCGGATTAACCAACTCAAATTGCTTGTGAGTAATTTCCGTTTCTTAAAAAATCATAATGGTTATCTAATACCTAGAATATTAGGCCCTATTCGGAATGCTAAATTGATATATGTCTAAAGTAGTTAAAAGTACTAATATCCTTGTCTATGACACAGCAATAACAAAGACATGTATATTTTTAGCTACTTTAAATTTAGCATTTTGAATAGCCTATTGGCAAGTGTTTTGCTTGCAGTCTTGAAACCACTCAGCTAGATAAAAAACTAACTTTAAGAATGCAAAAGTCAGAAACGTGTAACTCTTGGCTTCTCGCGCGCGTTGTGCGCCTGTAGGTATTTATTGCCGGTAGTTACGCTTTGCTGTGTTTGCAAAAAAAAACTTGCCAGTCTCTATTTATGTAATGTCTTTTGCCAATGAAACATTTACTTGTATTTACCACTACATATTTATTCTGCAATGTTATTAACTGCTCTTTACAGACACATGAAATTAACCTACGAGATAAAGAATTCATGAAAATACCGTGGAAACAAGACAACGTAGAAACTGAGGCGTCTATTCTAATTCCAGTTCCTAGTCCGATAGGTAAGTTTGTCCAAAATGATTCCTTTAAAAATGAAAATGAATTAGAAAACTCACATAACAAATTGTCTTTACAGGTGGGTCTATAGTAATAGGGCAAGAATCAATAGTTTATCATGATGGACAAAGTTATGTTGCAGTTGCGCCTCCACAAATCAAAGTAAGTTTAATTACTAAATTAGAAACAAAACACCGACATAACTAAACAAGCTGGAGTTGTGTCTTTGAAGGTACTTCCTTCTATAAGTCATATAGTTAAGGTTTTTATGTTCTACTGAGAAAATAGAGCAAGTACATGCCAGGCATTAACTTAAATTTCCCTATGGTCTTTTTGCTGCTTTATCCAGTGCTACCCTTCTTCAGTTGAAGTCTGCTGTTAACCGAACGAGTGAGCGTTATCGAGCGATGCGTCTACACTTCAGCTGAGCAAAAATGCTTTCGTGTGTCGGGCGTCTGTCCGGCTGTCTTCTTACAGCTTGAATTTCTTCAAAATGGCGGATATACTTACTTATTATTTAACATTTTGAAAAATTCAAATACTGTCTAGACCACAAAATTCTACATAGTAACCGAACCTATTCACAAAATTTGAAGAGAATTGGTTGATATAAGACCTGTAGAAGGAAGACAAATATCCGAACATACAAAAGCATTTTTGCATGTCAAAGCTGAAGCAGACTCGCTAATGCTCGCTTGGTCGATAATTTTCGAGTTTTTGGTGAGAACTGAAAAGTAAGAGTCGCATTTTGTATTATTGTCTAAAACTTGTGATTCATCGAGTGTTACAGTGTAAATGGTGGATTGTTAACTTTTATTGGTTCATTAATAAACGCCAAACGAATACAAACATTGCGAAACGTATCTTTTCGTGTTCTCTACAAAAACCTACTTAAAGTTTCAGGAAAGTATCGATTAGTCGATAAATATGATGAAGATGATGAGGGAGAGGGTGATGGTATATGAGATGAATCCCTCCTCTTTCCCCATTCCGGTAAAGTCATGGATACTTTACTGAAACTTTATGTTGAGTTAAGTAGGGAACACGAAAAATAGCATTTCCTAATGTTTGTATCATTTGCCCACACTCGTGCGCGTTATCGAACCGGTAAAGGTTCCATCCACCATTATTACACTTTAACATTCGAATAATCACAAGTTTTAGAAAGTAATACAAAATCATTACGTCATATTTTCGGTCCCCCAAAACCCCCAAAAAAAGACAAATGTAAGGTCAACTTCGGCAAATGCGTCTGTGGAGCAATTGCGTCTTTTGAGAATTACTGACAAACCCTTCGCAAATTAGCACCACCTACATATTTTTTTATCTTTAGTTGCAATAATCTGTACGAGATGGCGTTCGTTGCCTAATTTGTGAAGGGTTTGTCAGTAATTCTCGAAAGACGCAATTGCCCAGACGCATTCGCCCCAGTTGACCGTAAGAACTTGGTCAGCTGACGCCGATCTGCTGCTACTGCCGCGTGGACACGCGCGGGCTGCGCTACTTGCTGGGCGACATCGCCGGCCGCCTGTTCATGCTGCTGCTGGAGCTGCACGAGAAGATGGACGGCACGCACGCCGTCAAGGATCTCAAGGTGGAGTTACTTGGTAGGTCCACCTGCTTTATGTCCACTCGAGGGAAGGGGAGCCAGTCTAATTTGAGACGTGGGTTTGCGCACGGGATTTGATGGTGGAGTTACTTGAAACAAAAAAGTTTAAAAGTCAAATTCTTTGTTTTATTGCGTATCGAAGATACATTTATGAACGTCATGTATCCTATGTCTTATTTCAGACATTAATCTATTTCTAGGCCGAATTTCATCTTGTATCCGTTCAGCCGTTCTGGCGTGGTTGAGTAACTAACATGCATATATCTATCCAAACTTTGTATCATTTATAACATTAGTGAGATAGTGAGATTGACTCTATAAGGGGGATTGAAATGTAAGCCGTTACAGCTTCTTTAAGAACTCGTGTCACTTAGATATTTAAAGATAAAATGGGAGACATTGATATGTATGCAATTTATCTATATGTATCTGCTTAGGGTACAATTTCATATCGTCACGCCTACAAAATTTCAAGTTACAAAATTCAATTAACGGACGATGGCCTGTGTTAATAAAGAAAAGAAAATAAATATTCCCTCAAACGTCCCCTTAGTAGGTTTGCTTGTCGTGGATGCTATGCAACACACAACACATACATGGACGTACTTAATTATCTATACAACTAACACCCAGAAAGATAAAACGAAGCAGAATCTCTCAAATCATAATCAAATATTGAACTCTCAATTTGGTACAAGATACACTTATGCAAGCCAAAGTTATAAAAATTACTCTTCCACCTTGTTCGGAAAAAGAGCCCCCTACCCAGAAGAACAGGCAAGAATCTGACCAATCCTTTCTTCCCCAGGCGACATCCCAATCCCAGAGTGTATGACGTACCTAGACAACGGAGTGGTGTTCATCGGCTCCCGTCTCGGCGACTCCGCCCTGGTCCGGCTCTCGGCGATGAGGAACGAGGCGAGCCAGTACGTGCTCCCGATGGAGACCTTCACCAGCCTCGCGCCCATCGTCGACATGTGCGTCGTCGACTTGGAGAAGCAGGGGCAGAATCAGCTCATCACGTGCTCTGGTGAGGATAGAAATCAATCTCATCTACGCTAATGTATTGTCTGAAGGTGTTCACCCTATTTAAATGTATATAGGTTGGGAAATTATTGACGTAAAAGAAAACTCATAACAATAGCTAGATTTTTTTCATCATTACAGTCTTTTTCGTCTCACTACAGGGGCACCGACTTACCCTACATCGATGGTGAATGAGCCGTTATCCACCATGCTGGCTCAGTGCGGGTTGGTGGATGTCACAGGTCTACGGATTATTAACTATAGGACATGTCGGTTTTCTTACGATGTTTTCCTTCACCGAAAGAGCAGGTGTCAAATTTAAATGCACACAAACTTTCCTACGAGAAAAAAGTTAATTGGTGCATGGCCAGGATCGAACTCACGATCTCAGGATCGGAAAGCGCGATTCAACCCATTCGGCCAACAAGGCTCATTAGAACACGTTTATTAATTTCAGGTGCATTCAAGATGGGCTCTCTCCGCATAATCCGGAACGGCATCGGTATCCAGGAGCAGGCGTCGATCGACTTGCCCGGGATCAAGGGCATGTGGCCGCTCACCCTCGCGTCCCCCGCGCACCACGACACGCTCGTGCTGGCCTTCGTCGGACAGACCAGGTACGACCACCCGGACTACTGATCACCTAATACGAATAAGCAACAATCTTAAATAAATATTCGGGACATTTTTGCACGGTCGTCTGACCCCAAACTAAGGAAAGTTTGTACTAGGAGTATCAGATTTACAGAACTAATCAATTAACTACATAATCATAATTTATGTTATATATATTTAAAAAAAAAGACATACTTAAATAATACCACCAAGTACTGGCGAATAGGCACCTATTCACCATACGAAACTTGACACGGCCTACTCGGGTGTATACGATACTAGCCATGAATATTTGCCCGTTCTCGGCGCGGTGTCATGTCAGCTTTTGACCCGAATCAAAGGATTATTTATTTGCCTGTACTCGTGCGCGCCTTTTACATATTCCGATTGTTCGGCAAGTTATTATGAGGCTTAAAAATTCTTGATTTCAAGACCATGTGTCACTTTATTTTCTTCCTAGCACAACGTCATTTACGCCTTTGTCGATCAAACTAGGTATGATTATACTATCTGGGTAGTCTGATCAAACTGACAGGCTTAACATTAAAGTTTTTAAGATTACTTTGGGATTGTTATTTAAAAAAAAAGATTGGGAACAAACATTGCTTGTTTAGTAGCTTTTTATCCGAGTTAAATATCGCCTGATTCCGAAACATTTTCAGAGTCCTACAACTAAACGGCGAAGAAGTAGAAGAGACAGAAATCCAAGGCTTCGTGTCGGATCGACAGACGTTTTTCACGGGGAACGTGTGCCACGATCAACTGGTTCAAGTGAGTACACGCTAAAACATCATCATATCAGCCTAGGAGTCGTACACTGCCGGACAAAGATTTTCTCCGATAATCTCCAAGTAGACCGGGTCCTGCGCTGCATCCAGTGGCTTCCTGCTACCCTCACCAGCTCATCGCTCAACTTTGTGAGACCTTCCCACGCAACGTCTTCCGGTTCGTGGTCACCACTCGAGAATTTTCCTGTCCCATCGACCGTCGGTTCTACGAGCGATGTGCCCTGCCCAATGCCACTTCAGTTTGGCAATTTTTCGGGCAATGTCGATTACTTTTGTTTGCCTGCAGATTTCGTCATTTCTGATTCGACCACACAGGGAAACTCTAAGCATAGCTCTCTCCATTGCTTCTTGAGTGGCCTTCTTAAATGCTTCAACAATATTGCATGTCAATTAAAAAATAAAGTCGTTATCGCTTTAAAACCAAAAGCTTTAAAACTATTAAAGAGTTAGGGCTGGAGCACACCAAATGCAGGCGCATTCTTTGGGTATTCCAATCCGGTTTGCGAAGACCAGCCACCTCACCTCCTCAAGCACCTCAAGACACCTCAAGCAGTCCGTTACAGTAGCTGCATGACGCATGGACTGCTCATTGACAACGATCAAACTGACAGCACGGAACGAACTGCAACTGGTTTTGGTGTGTTTTAGCTCATAGGAGCGTCCGCTAAACCTCGCGTGCCGTTCGCTTGTGTGTCTATTGAAAAATAGTATGAGCGGGGCTAACTGGCCTCGCGCGTGGGACAGATGTTTGCACACGCGACAGGCGGCAGACACGCGAACGTCAAAGCAAGTTTTAATGATCGGAAGGGGTCCGCTAAAACTTCAGCTCCTATTTATAGCTTTTGTAATGATGCCAAAACTGATAAACACCTGATTCGTAGGTGACGGACGAGGGCATCCGTCTGATAGCGCGCGCGGCGGATGGGTGGGCGCTGGTGGACGAGTGGAGGGTGGGCGGAGCGCGCGCCGTGTCCGTGGTGGCGTGCAACGAGGAGCGAGCCGTGTGCGCCGCCGGCCCGAGGCTGTACCTCGTGGACATACGCGACCGGAGCCTGCACCTCACCACGTGAGTAGTAGTGGACGAGTGGTCGGTGTGTATCCTAGATGGTACGCGATGACCACTGCCAATAGATTCGTTTTAAACTAAGCTCATGTTAACTAATGGTTTAGCTAGCGATGAAAACAAGGACGTCACTGATATAGACTTTAACGCTATATCTTTCCAAGCGTAAACTAGATGGCGCTTTTCACAATTGTCCAGTGACAACGGACTGCGTAGGTACCTTCCGTTCCGCACTACTATCTCCAACTACACCAGTATATGTCTGCATCTGTAATTCCTAAATGACGCAACGGATTTAGATGCAGTTTTCACCATCGGTTAGATAATTTTTCACGGAAGGTTTATAGGTACCGTGCGAAGCCGGGGCGGATCGGTAATACAAAACACAGCATGACTCAAACTTAACTGTGTGAAGTGCGCCGCAAGGGAGACTTTGCGGCGTCTTACTTCTCTGACACCCGCGCATACCTTCATTTTCGCTACTGCGCAGCGTTTCGCGCCTAACTTCACTGCCGCCATTATGGCTCGGTCATTCCGCGATTATCTAACCACACATACTTTACCTAAGTTACTTCATTTAGACTTGAACATTGGATATCATATTATTTGATGGTAAAATGAAATCGGCGCCTAGAAATACCCTTTTTTTCGTTTTTCATCGTAATAAGTATAAGTTGCTCGATTAAACTTTAAAAGGACCAATCTAGCTGTTTAATAATCGAAAAAAAATGTGATGTAATCGCTGAAAATTTAGAGAATTACGTTCCGATAGATTTTCTAAAAAGATCCTTTGTGTGATTATTTTTTTCCAAAACGATAATGATTTTCAAAATTCTACTTCGGTAAAACTGATTTCGGTTGTTTTTTCTACCAGCTGTATTTTTTGCACCTGCTCATCACAATTCTTCGTATCAAACTAAGCGCAAACAAAATACTTGTTTTCGTTGATATCGTGTAATATCGGGCCTCGTTTAGTTTGTATCGGGCTGTAGCAGTGTAACGCGTTTTGCAGCGAGGTGTGCATGGAGGAGGAGGTGGCGTGCCTGGACCTGGGCCCGGGCGGCGCGCGCGCGCTGCTGGGCGTGGGGCTGTGGACAGACATCTCCGTGCGCGTGCTGCGGCTGCCCAGCCTAGAGCTCGTGCACACGGAGAAGCTTAGCGGGGGTGAGCCTGCTAGGGCCGCCAAAGACTGTTACACTCGCACGTGTACATTACACTCTTACGTCTACATTACACTCTTACGTCTACATTGCACTCTGACATCTAATAATAATAATATGTTTATTTCTGGAAAAATCATTGCCTTTACATTATTGCCGGCGAGCCCCAAACTAGGCGTACAAGCCTGTGTCTTGGGACTCTGAGATATTTACCAGGTACAAAATTTCCTAACTTAGTGCTAACTCCTTTACACTCTTACATCTACTTTACACTCTTACATTTACATTACACTCTTACATCTACATCAGTTAATCAACGGCCGGAGTTTTTAGCGGAAACCAGTGGATGGTGGAATGTTAACCTTTATCAGTTCATCAACGTTCATCAACGAGTATGGGGAAATGATACATACAATATTCAGTCCCAAATGTGACAGGTGTGTGTGGGTGGATAGCAACCGCCTTATATAATTAAAGACTGCATAGAGTTGGGAGGGAGAATGAGAATCTACTAAGGGTTCGCTATCCGCTCGTTCCTCCACCCACCCCAAGCGAGCTCGTTACAACTGCCGCGCGGTTCTCGCGTCGTTCTCTGACGACGGAAGCCGCGCTGCAAGTATAAATGTATATTGTATTGCAGAGATAATCCCCCGCTCACTGCTGATCTGCGTGCTGGAAGGCATCTGCTACCTGCTGTGTGCGCTGGGCGACGGCTCCATGTTCTACTTCACGGTGGACCAGCAGACGGGCGCGCTGCACAACAAGAAGAAGGTCACGCTCGGCACGCAGCCCACTGTGCTCAAGAGCTTCAGGTGAGGACTAGTGTATAGCGGGGGGCGCGGGCAGCACGCGGACCGCTCTGGCACCAGTGCTGGTAGGTATCTGCTACCTGCTATGCACTCTGTTTTTCTTCTAGCATGCTTTATTGTAAGCCAATGGTGCATTCGTAACAAGATGTGTTTAAATGTCACTAAATGCTTTTTCATCAAGTTTACGCGAAAGCATGTATCTTTTCCGGCAAACTATACAATAAATGGGTTTAATCTAGAACAGGTACGATCCATTCGCGATCTTGGAGTGGTATTTGATTCACGGTTGGATTTTATAGAACATGTCGACACCATAACTCGAAAAGCTAGGAAAATGTGTGGTTTTATCTCCAGACAAGCCAGGTCATTCCTAAATGAAGATCTGTCAATCCAGTTATTCAATGGCCTGGTTAGGAGTGTTCTTGAGTATTGTTCTGTAGTATGGAACCCTGAGTATAGAAATCACTCGGATGATTTAGAGAAAATTCAGAAGTGTTTTTTGTATCATCTGGCATGTATACAGAACAAATGTAAGATCCTAATTTCTTATGCAACGTCATAACCTTATAATAGTCAAGTCTAGACTACTTGACTATTATAAGGTTTTGACGTTGCATAAACGTCGCGAAATGGCAGACATATTGATGTTGTACAAACTCATAAATGGCCTGGTTGACTGTCCAGAGGTCCTTGAAAAAGTCAATTTCAGAGTCCCTCTTCCACATGCGAGATTGGTATGGAAGAATTCATTTGCGCCGTCCAGGTGCCGGACAAACATGCTGAAATTTTCACCAATTTGTCGCATGTGCAAGAGCTATGACAAAAATAATGTTCGACTGTCTTTCGACATATTTAGCTATAGTTCGCTTCCCGCAGTGAAATCACAACTTCTAAAATCATTCAAGTAGAGTAGACTTACTGGTATTTTTATTTGTGTCAAGTAATTTCTAGCTTTTTTGGTACAAATATTTATTAATATTTTATGTTGCTATGTATGTTTAAATATTTTTAACTTGTTTTTGTTGTATAAATAGTATTAATAGTGTTTATTTTTAAAATGTAGTAGTAGATATTTTAGTAGTTTTGTATTTTAATTTTTAGGTTCACTGCTTCAGGAATTGTACAAACTGTTATTAGTTTATAGTTATTAGTCCATAGTCTAGATTATAGTATAATTCTGTTAGTGAACTAAATAAAAAAATAAAAAAAATTGTTACCGCGTCATTGCTCAACATTAGGAGAGATGATGGCCAAACGCAAGCCTGTATTATTGGGCAAAGAACTACATTAGAATTAATTATGTTTTTTTTAAATCTCGATTAAGCCCGCGTTTGACCACCAACTCGCCGGTTGGTAAGCAATCATGTGGTCGAAGATGTAGCACGCAAACTTAGAAGATACCTATTCACTCTGGCCTTGAATAGGATTTCCTCATTTCGACTAATTAATGAGGTGTAATAATGTTGATAATTCGCAGATCCCTGTCGACGACCAACATATTCGCGTGTTCCGACCGACCGACCGTAATCTTCTCGTCCAATCACAAGCTCGTGTTTTCCAACGTCAACCTGAAAGAGGTCACGCACATGTGCTCACTCAATGCACAGGCGTATCCAGACAGGTTAGTTAATCTCTTCATTATATAAAACAAAATCGCTTTCCATGTCTGTATTTCTCTCTGTCTAAATATCTGCTAACTCCTCCTAAATGACGTCTTCAAGTTATTTTTTTTTGTAATGACTTAACATCATCAATGTCCTTCTTTTTGCAGCTTAGCACTCGCAACAGACAGCACAGTAACCATCGGCACCATAGACGAGATACAGAAGCTGCACATCAGGACAGTGCCGCTGGGAGAGACGCCGCGACGTATCGCCTACCAGGAAGATACACAGGTTAGACTAACTTTCGTTTTACTTATGTAAAATAGTTTTAAGGACTTGTAATTTTTGTGTAAATGTCTTTTCGTTAAATAAATTATCTTTACCTTTATGGAAGTAAATGCTCTCGCAGTACATTCTAGTGGACCTCAAATCCAGTCTCTGAGGGCTGACATGGTCGAGCGCTTGAACTTGTCCCTCGTAGGCCGCATCACTGCTTATCATCAGGTGTGTTGGTGGCCAAACGCAAGCCTGTATATATGTATGTAATAAAAAAAACTTGGCATGACAGGTGTCATACGTTTTCTGTACCCTGTGTGTTTGAGAGCTTAAAGTAATATTTTTGCGAATACGGGGATAAGAGTTTGTGGACTAATAAATAAAAAGAAATCCATGATGTAAAAATGTAATTAACATGAAGTTAAGCCAGTAATGGTTATCATTTATCGTTATAAACAGTAGCATTCATTCATGGTTCTATTTTTTCCGTGTGGTTAGGATAAATTTGTAAGAATGACTTGCTTTTAAGCAAGTATTATGGCCAATAAATATTTCTGACTTCATAAGAATTTCATGCGCAAAATATTAAGAATGTTTCTTTGTTTGTTAGTACTTCCTCCTCGAGTCGTACTGCTCACTGCTGAGCGTCGTGATGATCCCGACCGATAATTTTCCGGACAATTTGTCGCCATTTATGTCGATCAGCGGCCTCATGAATGGCGTTATAAATTTTGGTGTCAAGCTGCTTAGATACCTGTTCTGACCATCGTTTAGGGCTTCGATCTCTACTTCTTTTTCCTTCCACTTTCCCTGTTACAATGAGCTTTTCCAGATTGTCCGCCGGTTTTCTTGCAATGTGTCCAAAGTACTGTAGAATTCTCTTGAGGCATATGGTGGACAACCTCTGGCTTACATTGAGCTCACTCAAAATAGATACGTTTGTTCTGTTTCTATTCTTCGTCTGATTTCTACTTCTGATTCTCCACTGTTACATATATCATTGAGCCCAGGTAGATAAAGTCTTGCACTATGTCATAACCCCTTAGCATATGGCTTCCTTGAAGAGTGTTAGTTCCATCCACCATCATGACTTTCGTTTTGGTGTGGTTAATCTTGAGTCCCATACCTAGACTTACTCTCTCACTAAGACGTAGAAGTTCTGCCATTTCTGCCTCTGTTGCTGCCAATAGGGTAGTGTCATCAGCATATCGTAGATTCGATAACCTTGTACCACCAATCGTTATACCACCAGTCCAACCTTCCAGTGTTTTGCGCAATATATATTCACCGTAGATATTGAAAAGGATGGGTGAAATGATGCAACCCTGTCGCACACCCTTTTCCAAATTTAATTCTGTAGACCTTGAGGTTCCTATCTTTACCGAGCCGTGGCCTCAGATGTATAGTGACTGTACAATTTGCACCAGATGACGAGGTACCCCCATTTCACTCAGCACCTTCCAAAGATGTTGCCAACTCACGCAATCAAAGGCTTTCCGGTAATCCACGAAATACATTACAACCGGGATGTTGCACTCATAACATTTTTCTACTATTTGTCTTACGTTGAGTATTTGCTCTCTTGTCCCTTTTCCCTTGACAAAACCCGCTTGTTCCTGTGGGATTTGCCAATCTAGAAAATATCGGAGTCTGTTGTTAATAATGTGTTAATAATTTGTTAGTACTTATAATGAATGAAAATCGTTGTTAGATGTCGATGATGCAATCGGAGGTGTGTTGATTGTCAGTGAGCAACAACCGTTAGATGCGTGTGATGTACCCGGTGTGTGCTGCAGACGTTCGGCGTGATCACGATGCGCGTGGACCGGCTCGAGGGCCCGGGCGGCGCGCGCGGCGCCGTGTCGGCCGCCGCCTCCTCCGGCGCCGCGCACGCGCACCCGCAGCCCAAGCACGCGCCCAACGCGCTGGACCTGGAGCTGCACAACCTGCTCATACTCGACCACCACACCTTCGAAGGTACACTAGTATATAACACTCCTCCGGCGCCGCGCACGCGCACCCGCAGCCCAAGCACGCGCCCAACGCGCTGGACCTGGAGCTGCACAACCTGCTCATACTCGACCACCACACCTTCGAAGGTACACTAGTATATAACACTCCTCCGGCGCCGCGCACGCGCACCCGCAGCCCAAGCACGCGCCCAACGCGCTGGACCTGGAGCTGCACAACCTGCTCATACTCGACCACCACACCTTCGAAGGTACACTAGTATATAACACTCCTCCGGCGCCGCGCACGCGCACCCGCAGCCCAAGCACGCGCCCAACGCGCTGGACCTGGAGCTGCACAACCTGCTCATACTCGACCACCACACCTTCGAAGGTACACTAGTATATAACACTCCTCCGGCGCCGCGCACGCGCACCCGCAGCCCAAGCACGCGCCCAACGCGCTGGACCTGGAGCTGCACAACCTGCTCATACTCGACCACCACACCTTCGAAGGTACACTAGTATATAACACTCCTCCGGCGCCGCGCACGCGCACCCGCAGCCCAAGCACGCGCCCAACGCGCTGGACCTGGAGCTGCACAACCTGCTCATACTCGACCACCACACCTTCGAAGGTACACTAGTATATAACACTCCTCCGGCGCCGCGCACGCGCACCCGCAGCCCAAGCACGCGCCCAACGCGCTGGACCTGGAGCTGCACAACCTGCTCATACTCGACCACCACACCTTCGAAGGTACACTAGTATATAACACTCCTCCGGCGCCGCGCACGCGCACCCGCAGCCCAAGCACGCGCCCAACGCGCTGGACCTGGAGCTGCACAACCTGCTCATACTCGACCACCACACCTTCGAAGGTACACTAGTATATAACACTCCTCCGGCGCCGCGCACGCGCACCCGCAGCCCAAGCACGCGCCCAACGCGCTGGACCTGGAGCTGCACAACCTGCTCATACTCGACCACCACACCTTCGAAGGTACACTAGTATATAACACTCCTCCGGCGCCGCGCACGCGCACCCGCAGCCCAAGCACGCGCCCAACGCGCTGGACCTGGAGCTGCACAACCTGCTCATACTCGACCACCACACCTTCGAAGGTACACTAGTATATAACACTCCTCCGGCGCCGCGCACGCGCACCCGCAGCCCAAGCACGCGCCCAACGCGCTGGACCTGGAGCTGCACAACCTGCTCATACTCGACCACCACACCTTCGAAGGTACACTAGTATATAACACTCCTCCGGCGCCGCGCACGCGCACCCGCAGCCCAAGCACGCGCCCAACGCGCTGGACCTGGAGCTGCACAACCTGCTCATACTCGACCACCACACCTTCGAAGGTACACTAGTATATAACACTCCTCCGGCGCCGCGCACGCGCACCCGCAGCCCAAGCACGCGCCCAACGCGCTGGACCTGGAGCTGCACAACCTGCTCATACTCGACCACCACACCTTCGAAGGTACACTAGTATATAACACTCCTCCGGCGCCGCGCACGCGCACCCGCAGCCCAAGCACGCGCCCAACGCGCTGGACCTGGAGCTGCACAACCTGCTCATACTCGACCACCACACCTTCGAAGGTACACTAGTATATAACACTCCTCCGGCGCCGCGCACGCGCACCCGCAGCCCAAGCACGCGCCCAACGCGCTGGACCTGGAGCTGCACAACCTGCTCATACTCGACCACCACACCTTCGAAGGTACACTAGTATATAACACTCCTCCGGCGCCGTGTCAATGCGAAAATGGAGATACATGCAAAGAGTTTTTAGATTTCGTGCTCTCGAATCTCCCCGTAAAACACTGCGCAACATATCAGATACTTTCAATTATTATTATTTTTTAAAGAAAGGTAAATATATTTTCACACACAAAACATTACAAAGATGGGAACAATACATAAGACCAATACATAGATGACAAATGCAGAGCTGTCACTGTAGTGTCAAAAAAGGTTAGGTTTTGATTGTGGTTTTCGTTGTATCCTCAGTGTTGCACGCGCACCACCTGATGGCGAACGAGTTCGCGATGTCGCTAGTGTCGTGTCGGCTGGGCGACGACCCCAACTACTACTACGCCGTCGGCACCGCCATGCTCAACCCGGAGGAGTCCGAGCCCAAGCAGGTATATACTGCGCCTCGTGTCATACGGGTTGAGGATACAGTTTGTTGACCATTGTCTCTTTCCGCCCTATTGGCCCCCATTAGCCCGCAGATGAAGAAGAAGTCTTACACATACTAGTGTAAGACGCTCCTGGCCAGGCAAAAAATTATTATACTAGTGTGCGCGACAAAACACAATCCTATCCTACTAATATTATAAACGCCAAAGTTTATAAGAATGGATGGATGAATGGATGGATGGATGGATGGATGGATGTTTGTTACTCTTTCACGCCAGAACGACTGAACAGATCTGGATGAAATTTTGCACAGACATAGATTATAGTTTAGAATAGCACATAGGATACTTTTTAACTGCGGGTGAAATCGCGGGGCGCAGCTAGTACAAGATAAATTCAAAATTAAAAAAAAAACATCCGGACAAGCCAAGAACACTTCCGACTAATACACCATTCAAACAAAAAAAAAAACAGGATCAAAATCGGTTCATCCGTTCGGGAGCTACGGTGCCACAGACAGACACAAACACACACACACACATGTCAAACTTATAACACCCCGTCGTTTTTGCATCGGAGGTTAAAAATTGACTTGGCTCACTCTTCGTTCATAAACAGTACGAAACTCTTTCTAAACATGCAAGTATGTTAAATAAATATATTTACTTATTCTTGTATCTCCAACAGGGTCGGATCATACTTTTCCACTGGGTGGAGAACAAACTGATGCTGGCGGCAGAGAAGGAGATCAAGGGCGGCTGCTACACCCTCGTCGAGTTCAACGGGAAACTGCTGGCCTCCATCAACAGCACGGTACGTTGGTTTGAAGCTCTTCATTCTTCACACCAGAAATAACAAGACATGCCTACTTGCGCTAATAAGAAACTTGCATGAACAATTTTTTTAAATTAATCGTAAAGAATAATGTCTCAATTAAACCTATCGGAAACAAAAACGTTAAATTGTGCAGAAACAATTTTACAATCGTGATTTGAAAGGTTTTCTAGAGTCCTCGGCAAAAAGCAAGATCACCTGACGAATATAATATCTACATAATATGTCATGACGTAAGTTCTTGCATTGTCAACTTACTTACTCGCACGCGCTGATTCTCTCGCGTGCAGGGTAAGACCGAGGTATCGACTGATGCAACCTTCACTCATTTAACCATGTCACCACATAATCCTCACAATTACACTTCCTACATTAACATGGTTACACTCATACACATCACTAGTGGCAACACTGACACCACAGAAGATTTAATAGGCAATATGATATTTTTATAACAAACACTCTCACGCACACTGTTACACACCCCTTCACTTTTCCACATTAACACTCTTTCACTTTCAACATTACTAATTTGTTCATTGTGTGAACACATGTGCGTATTGTATGAACATACGTCTGCTACATGACTGGAGCCCGGTGTATGGCGACAGCCTCGCCCTCTGTCACATTTGGGACTGAATATCGTCCGGCGAAGTGTGGGTGTAGTATTATACCTCTGCCAGCTCCTTCGGGGGAAGGGCGTGACGATATAAATATATTTATATTGTTTAATATTCCACAGGTGCGGTTGTTCGAATGGACGTCAGAAAAGGAGCTGCGGTTGGAGTGCAGTCACTTCAACAACATCGTGGCTCTGTACCTCAAGGTGAAGGGAGACTTCATCCTGGTCGGCGACCTCATGCGCTCCATGTCGCTCCTGCAGTACAAACAGGTGAACAGACAAACTTGCCAAACGTTACCAAAGTTACCAAGTGTTCGATATCTGAGAAAACCGCAGGCAAAAGTTACAAACTTTTTTAGCTTAAGTTACTAGCTAAAAGGTTACAACTTTGACGACTCTCCTAGCCTAGTCGGACTGCGGCTGCTTTATAAGCAAAAGGTTCTGGGTTCGATTTCCGGCCCATGTTTGATTGATTGACTTTTTATTCATGGCACCCTACACAAGAAAACCTGGGAAGCTATGGGAGCATACACATGCACACATACACACACACACACATGCACACACACACAAACTAACATTTTTCCAAACCTCTGTAGAAAAAAAAAACAAATCCATTTATTTCGCACCCAAGCCCCAAGTCACAAGCCTGAGCTCACCCACTTAGAAATTAGCGTGTCTTACTTTTAGCGAAATATTACCGAGCCATTACTCTTTGTTATTACACAAGAAATAGTCGTTGAGTATGTCATTCCTGCGTTTTTTTTTTGGTAATAAATTATCTTTATGGCACCTCTCTTACAGAACGGTGCAGAAAATGCTCCTCTCACAAACTTACACAACATTTTTTCATGCAGATGGAGGGTAGTTTCGAAGAGATAGCGCGTGACTACAGCCCCAACTGGATGACAGCCATAGAGATACTGGACGACGATACCTTCCTCGGGGCTGAGAATAGTTTCAACTTGTTCGTTTGTCAAAAGGACGGGTGAGTGTTAAAGCAACATTAATGTTATGTGTAAAAATAAATTAGGATCAAGTTAACTTATGTATCTCATAAATCTTAGTCGATTTGACTGAATATCCAAGTATCGCTGCTGATAAAATAATATCTTCTTACATACTGCAGCTCATACACTCATACATTGAATCCGTATAATTTTAAATGTAAAATTAATTTCAACTTAATTTATTTAATAGATTTATTTAGTCTTTATTTAATAGAGTACTGAAGATACACTTATGAACGTCAAAGTTATCAAAACGACTCTACCTACTTCGGAAAAAGTCACTACACAGTACACAGAACAGGGAAGAAATTGAGAAGCAAATTGATCGAGACAGACTTGATGGAATCATGATCCAAACAAGGTCTAGCATTCCCGGAGCAAACATGTAATGACGTCACTCTTCCTCGTCATCCGTCTCTTTCGAACTATTTGTAAATGACTTATTTCGGTCTTGCTTAAGCATCGAGTGACGTCACTATGTGTTGTCCACGTGAACGGAATGCTATATCTGGTGGAGTATATTATTATACCATGGATGGCATTATCAATACAGCTTCGTGGATGCTCCCTCGATATTGTCTACACGCGGTTATCGAGTCTCAGTTTAATGGTGTCACTGATGTGGTCATGTTTACTGACCGTACCATCCGCAGAACGACCTTGTTTTGGAACCAGCATAGTTTCTTGCCTGGTTTTTTGAATAGAGGCTCTTTTTCCGAACAAAGTGGTACAGCCATGTTTGTAACTTTGACGTTCGTAAGTGTTTCTTCGATATTCAATTGAATTAAGACATTTGATTTTTCTTTTACAAAAATCAAACAAACTACAAAGCGAAGTACCCGACGAGCTAGCCTTTTAGTTTTGCCAAAAGCTAGAACTAACTACGGCAAAAAAACACTTACTTTTGAAGGAGCACAACTTTATAATAAGATACCCTCACGCATAAAAAATATGAATTCCTTCAACGTATTCAAAAAACAACTTGCTCAATACCTGATAGCCGATCACAGTCTTCTAAGCAAATGAATACGTTGAGAGGGTCGGTAGCCTTGCTAGATACGACGATATTGTAATTTTGTTGAAATCAGAAATCAGAATTTATTGATAACTCCTATAGTTACACGTCACAGTTGAATATTTATAATTAAAAACGAAATGTCAGAACAATAATAATTGATAATTATGTCAAATATAAAAATTATTCATTAATGTCATTTTGTTGTCAATCATGTCATCAATGTCATTAATGTCAAGTTGATGTTTGGTAATGTTCTCAAGTGTATATGTAATGTCTTTATTGAGAATAAATGTCTTTAACCTTAAACCTTTTTGATTTGATTTTGTTGTGAAAGTGTTGTTGTTCCGGCAGGTCAGCGACAACGGACGAGGAGCGGCAGCAGATGGGCTACATGGGGCAGTTCCACATCGGAGACATGTGCAACGTGATGCGGCTCGGCAGTCTCGTGGCGCAGCACGCCGACACCGCCGCGCCCGTCGCGCACCCCGTCCTGCTCGCCACCGTCACCGGCGCCATCTGTACGTCTCTCTCCCTCTCAGTGCAACGTGATGCGGCTCGGCAGTCTCGTGGCGCAGCACGCCGACACCGCCGCGCCCGTCGCGCACCCCGTCCTGCTCGCCACCGTCACCGGCGCCATCTGTACGTCTCTCTCCCTCTCAGTGCAACGTGATGCGGCTCGGCAGTCTCGTGGCGCAGCACGCCGACACCGCCGCGCCCGTCGCGCACCCCGTCCTGCTCGCCACCGTCACCGGCGCCATCTGTACGTCTCTCTCCCTCTCAGTGCAACGTGATGCGGCTCGGCAGTCTCGTGGCGCAGCACGCCGACACCGCCGCGCCCGTCGCGCACCCCGTCCTGCTCGCCACCGTCACCGGCGCCATCTGTACGTCTCTCTCCCTCTCAGTGCAACGTGATGCGGCTCGGCAGTCTCGTGGCGCAGCACGCCGACACCGCCGCGCCCGTCGCGCACCCCGTCCTGCTCGCCACCGTCACCGGCGCCATCTGTACGTCTCTCTCCCTCTCGGCGCGCCGTGCAGCGGCTGGGCAGCCTCGTCCCCCGTCTCGCTCGCGCCCCCCACCGCCCGCATCTCTCATCTCTCTCCCCCGCAGGTCTGGTGGTGCAGCTGTCGCAGGAGCTGTTCGAGTTCCTGCGCCAGCTGGAGGAGCGGCTGAACCAGAGCATCAAGTCGGTGGGCAAGATCCCGCACGAGTTCTGGCGCTCCTTCAACACGGACATCAAGACGGAGCCGGCCGAGGGCTTCATCGACGGAGACCTGGTCGAGAGCTTCCTCGACCTGTCGCGCGACGTGCAGCTGGAGACCGTGCACAACCTCAAGGTACGAGCACAGCGCCGCCAGATACAGCAAGCGAGCTCATGCCGGAGTGGCTAGCGTAGCTGTGTCGTCCGTTGCTTAACATCGGTCATCGGCTCCGAACACCGAGTCGAGCTCCGCTGTGAGCGCTACCGGCTGCCAGGTCGTCGGGCAGATATACGTAGATGTAATGTCTTAATACGCGAAATGGCACCTTGAAAACAAGACTTAGATCAGCAGGGCTATTCACAACCATTCGGAAACGTTTCCGTTCTGATTTCAAAAATTTCAAACCTTCATTATTCGATTCTCAGTCTATATTCATGAGTTTTTAAACATGATTAATTCTTTCAATCGCATTTATACTTCATTCCCTATTCCATTCCAAAATGTATAAAAGTAAACTGAGATTCAAACAATTTGAGTTTGAAATTTCTGGGATCCGATCGGAATCGTTACCGAATGATTGTGAATAGCACCGCACGCGCAGGTGTAAGCGTCGTTTCAAGATTTAAAAGTGGCTCCTAAACGAAGTCAAAGTCAAAATGTTTTTATTCAATTTAGGTATCAAAGATACACTTATGAACGTCAAAGTTATTTAAATAGACTCGACCGCCTTGTTCGGATAAAGAGCCTCTACTCAGAAGAACAGGCAAGAAACTGAGGGGCATTATCTTTATATCAAATAATAAATAAATTACAGTCTCACAAATGTTGGGTTACGGAATGCTAAAACTAGACGAGTAACTCCACACAACGTGCTTGCGGGTTAGTCTTATGACCGCCGATTGTCAAGAGATCTTGTGTCAGCTATATAGCGGCGCTTCAAACTGTAGGCCTTAATTACGAGTAATTAGTTTCAAGCTGTCACTTCATTCGCGTCCATCCAGAAAACAGTATCCAAAAATCTCGTGGTCTACTAAATAATTATCAAACTTCGTCAAGATCCGTTCAGCCGTATAAAGGCTACAGACAGACAGAATCACGTTCGATTTTATAATATTAAAATAAAAATAATGTGGATTTTCAGATCGACGACGGTGGCGGCATGACGCGAGACGCGACGGTCGACGATATAATCAAAATAGTAGAAGACCTCACCAGAATACACTAGTTAGCTGCCCTTATTAAGTAAATATTATGTATTTTAACACTGTGTTTCCTTTACATTCTTTGACCTTGTCTGTGCCTGTTCATACTATTTTTGTCGCAGCTACGAAATAACACAACTGCGCCGACATGCGACCAAGACGATTGTATGAGTGATTGGATTTATGTAAACATCCGCCAGTCAGGTTAATCGTAAGCTATAATTATTTTATCAATCTTACGATGATTTGCAATAAGTCCAGGCCCGGATCTAGAATACCATACTGTACATCTATATAATCTACATAATGTACACAAGTAAAAATTAAAAAAAAAAAACCCGACACCGATTTTCATCAAACATAGCTAACACTCGCGACCAATTCACGTTTCAAACAAAAAAAAAAAAACAATCAAAATCGGTTCATCCGTTCGGGAGCTACAATGCCACACACTGCCACAGACAGAACACGTCCAACTTTATCAACCTGTCGTTTATGCGTCGAGAATAAAAACAAAAAGGACGTTTTTTCCCCTATAAGTTTAGTGTACTTAACTATTAATCGATAAATATTTGTTTGATGACAGGGTTGGGCGTCATTGTCAACTTTCTGGATCCGGACCTGATTAAGTAGTTACAGAGTACTACAAATTTTAAAAGTCGCGTCTCTTTTTAGAGGTCTACGTGGTAGTGATTTCTAATCAAGCGTACATGCGATTCCCTTTTACAAAAAGTTCTTAGTAATAAAAATAAGCATAGTAGAGGCATTACGCTTAATTCCTTTTGGTCAGGGTATGTTACTAGGCGCTAAAGGTATTCATCGAAGGTAATAAAACGAGATAAACTTATTTCTATGATTTAATCACAGAAAGGCAATTATAATCACAGATTATTGTGCACAATATTCCTCAACTGGTTGAATAAATAACATCATCAAACGATGGACACATTTGCATTGGGTAACATAAATAATTGAAAAATTGCATTAAAAAGCTTTCTAGCCATTGAAACCATTTACAAATAACTAATTACATATGTTCATTAAAATTTAAAAATTTATTTACTAAATTAAATGACAAAAATTATTACCTAACTGAAGTAGGTACCTACTACCTACTCTACTTCATAATCGAATCTGTGCACTTGCAAACATTGTCTTTTTGTTAATTAGGTATACCTACTCCAGCTAAACAATTTACATCATAGGTAGCACTCTTAGTTCTAGGTAACAAACTCAATTAGAAAAGAGAAAAATACTAAATTCGATTGAACTTTTTTATTACCTAATGATTTGAACAAACAAAATGTTCATTCATCCGCCACTCTTCGACAGAAAATTAACAGCCCCTCAATTCTACCTACCAAATGTTTTTGAATTGTTAATCAATAGTTTCAAATTTTTTGTATTCCAGAAGTGTCAAAAATAGACAATTTAAAAATAATTGCTAAGTGGAATCGAGGCCCAGGGTTATTTGAATTGAGGGGCAGGTCGGACGTAAGGCGAGGATGCGGTACGGACACAATTCAATGGTGCTATTCACAAGCATTCGGAAACGTTTCCAATCGGATCCCACAAATTTCAAACTCAAATTGTCGAATCTCAATCTACTTTTAAACATTTTTGGAATAGTTAATCCAGTATAAATCCCATCGGAAAAATGAATCACGTTTAAAAACTTATGAACACTTATGAACAGACTGAGAACGAATAATTTGACTTTAATTTTTTGGAATCCTAACGGAAACGTTTCCGAATGATTGTACCTATTTACATACATACCTATGCTGGTGTGAAAGCTGTGAAGCGGCGTGCCTGCGCCGCGTCGTTTGTGTATAATTCAAAACACGTAGCATTCATATTTTATGATTAACAAGTTTTGAACCGGCACCGCAACTGAACCTGTCCGCGCCTCCTCGCCTTCGGCCTGTATAATTTACGCCTTCTAACAAGAGATCTCCGTAACGTGTAGACCTTTGTGGAGTGAGCAAAAGTTTTTTTGTTTGTCAATAATGGTTTATAAATTTGCAGTAAATCGATGAATGCGCGCCCGAAAAAGGATAACTCATTGTCCCGTTACGCGAGAGCGAGAGCGCTACACGAGTAAGCGAAAGGCACGATCGGCTTGAGCGTTCGGCTTGCGCCGCATAGATCTACCTCTCTTCCACTCGATTGGCTTATGCGTCCGAGAAGATTTCATAAATGTTTTGTTATGACGTCACGTTAAACTATCTTCCGTAAACCGACTTTACAGACAAACAATTTTTACTTTATTTTAAACAATTTCTTAGTTTTGTTTATTTATTTTTTATTATTCTCGAAGTTCGGGGTGTCGATGACTGAGAAATAATAAAATTATTCTCTTACATAGATACTTTATCAGTTGACGACAGTGTCGACGGACAACCTGAATCGACTGTCGACAACTGGTACAATACGGATCAAATTTACTAACAATAACAGATTTTAAATTAATGATAGGCCTCTAGCACGCTACAAAAAGCCAACTCCTTATCGGTAGTAATTAAAATGAAATATACGGTGCGCATGACTAATTAGTAACAATAGTATGATACAGTGGCCTCGACGATAATTCACGGGTAATTAATTCGACGATAGTTGCGTTCGTTACCGAGTCCATAAGTAACTACTTACCTATAGATATACTTCTAACTACCAAAGGGAAATGAAGCAAATTGCGTTTGAAATGTATTTGACAAATAAAACTAATGAACATGTCGCGAAAATGAAAAAAAAGGGAATAATTTAACAAATTAACGTTACTCTATAGCTTTTAACAAATGTTATAGTGGATAATGAAAAAGTAACAGTAAAAACCTAAGTAGTGTGTGTGAGAGCCTTCTCTATCTCGTCAATTGTATCTTTCTTGCATTCGCCGCAAGTTTTCTCGAAGCTCCTGCATCAAGAAATTAGAAATATTAACCCAACTACCTATTATGTTATCGATAGATTTTGCTTCGGTAAAAATGCTTTCGTATCTCCGGCTGTCTTCCTCTACCAGTCGAGTATTTCGCAACCGATTCTCTTGTTTATTTTTGAGTAGATTCGATATGTATACACAACTTTTTACCTGACGACCTGTAGAGGACAGCTGGACAGACGCCGGCCGCGAGGTCTTCAGCTAGAGCCAATACATAGTCTAGCATATCATTGTACCCATCATTCTGACAAACTTTTATCAAATAATTTCGAAATAATGTATAAAGTGAACACTCGCATGACTATACCCTCGACAAACATCTTAATTCGAGTCTAGGGGTAAGCTGAAAATCAGCCTTGCATAAACTGATCTAGTTTTACGCAGCTCAGTGCTGAGCTTTCTCCCTTTGCCAGCGTAGTTATCTGCCTATTGTACCTAATTATTTCTATTGTGGTTTTTTTACTTTGGCAATAAATATATTTTCATTTCATCAAAGGACAACAATGAAATCATGAATATAAAATCAGCTGCTCCGTACATTAATGATTTTTTTTCTCGCGATTTTATTGATGAGTAAAAATTACAATGATATCCTAGAACTAACTATTTCGCCCGCGGCTTCGGTCGAGTTTCATTACCTTTATCGCTCAGGGATAATGTAGCTTTCTAATGGGGAAAGAATTTTTGAAATCGGACGAGCAGTTTTTGAGTTTATTCGTCACTAACATATTTATGTATGACACAAAAATACAATTCTTTCCTCTTTAAAATATTAGTGTAGATACGTCCGTAGTTTAAAGAAACACCCTATTTAATTTTTAAAGATACCTAACAACATAATACTCTCTGCAAAAGTATTTAAAAAATGGGGTACCTATTTTTTTAACTCCTGGAAATAAAAGTTGTTTAAAATCATAACTAAGAGTAATAAAATAGTAGGTTCGTCATCATTTCAGCAATCATAAATAAGAATAATAGTAGCACTCGGCCTATGAGTGCTAGTAAAATATTTATATCACACTTGGTTAATCAATAAAATAAATTAGCTAAGCATCAAACTGATTTTTAGATGCTGTATAATATTGTGATGAATATAAATATAAAATTATATTAATTATCAATAAAAATAGATAGATTTCATTATATCTTAACCTCCACCAACTCAAGCTTTAACTAAAAATATGTATATTTCCCGAAACTTTTACTTATATTAACAATAACCATGGTATTGGCGATATTTGAGCAATTGGAATAGTCCCGTTTGTTGTGATTATATTTGTTTAGTGCTTTTTTCCAGGTATACTTAGGTCGGCATGCTTAAACCACGCTTAGTCTTGAATCTTGATTTAAAACTAGTTTTACCATACATAAATACAGTTTTAAATCGAAAATCATGACCAAGCACAGTTTATGAATACGGTCCTAAGTGTGTTAAATACTAGGAATGTAAAATAGTTTTCTTCTTACTAATAATAAACGCTGTATAGCCTCGGAATAAATAATTTTCTGACTTTTTCATTCTTTTAATATTTTAACTTGTTTAAAAAAGTTAAAACACTGTTTAACTATTGCGCAGCTATACAACGTTTTTTAACTAGGATGGTTTATATCTTTACTCGTCATGTGAAACTACCGAATTAGTTTTAAGATATCTGCTGAGTACTTTCATTTCATAATTCAACATTTAAAGTTTTTAATGCACGCATTAAAAAAAAGTTCTCGCCAAACTTTATGACCTCTCTATTAGTCTCTGTGTAAATTACTAGTGTAGGTATAATACAATTCTGAATCGCGAGTATGATGGTTATCAATCTACAAATTTGTCATTATCAATTTTCGTGAACTTTTTTTTTATGACTGGAATCGCGTCAATAGCGAATGTCAAAGTTGAACGATAAATATCGTACTTGCAATACTTGTACTGCAAAGCGGACATGAACATTGGCGTGCACTTTAACATTTCGAGCGCCACTTCAAAAACGTATTTCAGTGCCCTGTGTACTAAACATAATAATAAAAAAAAATGGAATTATTTATGCAATTTACATATTTTATGAAACGCGCTTTTTGTCACAAAACTACTAGAGGGGGCCAACGATGCCTTCGTTAGCGTACAGTAGGCTAAGTTTTGATAGGTAACATAAACTTTTTTCGTTCTCCTCCATACATTTAATTTAGTTCCTTAAAGTTTCCGCCAAGGCGCTTTATTGAAATGTATTGAGCCAAACGAAAACGAAAAAAGTTTACGCTACTACCAAAACTCATATTAAGCTACAGCCGGGCTAGCACGGGCCGGGGACGAATTACCTTTTCATTTTCGTCAGCCCTTAGAGGTGACAAAGCTAGAATACGGCTGTTTGTCTCTTTGTAACGGCATAAAAACAGTAGAAAGACATTAAAATAACAATTAAGAACTAAAGTAACAATTGCTACTACATTACTAGTTTTAACACATTCTCACTTTCTGAACTTATCAGCCTTGTTGTGTAGGAACCACATGAGAGCGAACAGGCAGCTCGGTGGGCTGGCCAGGGGGCCTGGAGAAGCCACATACTTCTCTATTTCAGGGATAGTCATCTCAACTACGTCGATGATTTCGTCATCCACACCACCGCCATCTAAAAACATGCAAGAATTGTTGGTTTGTTTTGCAGTTACAAACAGGAAAGTGAAGGAAAACAATGAATTCTAATACTGCTTGTGACAGGAATTGCATCTTGTTTTTAGATCTTACTAGATATTTTCTTAAACAATTTTTTAATATTTTTCTTTTTTTAGACATGCTTTACAAATTCTTGTATTGAACATTGTATCTTTTTATTTATTAATGTCAAAATGACTGCACCAGTATTAACAAGAAGATAGTGTGTACGAATAGGATTGACATAGATATTTATTTCCATAGAAATGTCAGTATTCAATAGGATCTAAAAGGTATAATTAAATAAGATTTCGAATATTAGCATTGAACCTAAAACATTTATACATAAGCCTAAGTGCTAAATTGACTAAGGGACACCACAAACGACGGACTCCTAGTCGGCGGGAAGTCTACCTTACCTCTCGCTCTAATTCATAGTTTTTTCTTCTCCCTCTATAACTAGCAATTTTCATGCACCATCTAAGGCAGCGGTCGGCAACCTCCTCCTTGCGGCCCGCGAGGGTTTTGTAAAAAAATTTGGACATTTTACTCACACGTCGTCTGGCCCCAAACTAAGCAAGGCTTTTACTATAGCTGCCAGAGACAGACAAACATTGATTTTTAGAGACCAGAAAATACCTACATAAATAAATAGATACATATAGTAAAATATGTATACATAGAAACCTGTTGTTAATTTTTTCGTCTCTTGCTTATTTTGGCACTGTGCAGCCTTTGCCTACCAAAAGGTTGCCGACCGCTGATCTAAGGCAATAACTCAAAAGTCTGACGTCTGTGGTGACCCTAATACTCACCATGAGAAGATTTCATATCATCAGTCACTTCGCAATAGTAAAGTGTCTGTAACGCCCCCTGCACACCTACACCTGATCTAGAATCATACAAATGTATCAACACTTCAAAATGTACTTGCCTTCTTCAGATTTCATATCGTCAGTGACCTCGCAATAGTAAAACGTTTGAATTGCACCTTCAACGCCTACCCCTGATCTAAAACCATAATCAAAAAAAAGTCAAATAAAAAAAACCCCCAACCAATTGTGAAAACCGCCACCAAACTTAAGAAGGAATAGAAAAAATTAGTAAAAAATTAAAATAAAACTGCATCAAATACAGTCCAGAGACCACTTTGAACACATATACATAGAAACACAACTTTAAGTCAAATACATAACTATGCCTACTATGTTTTTATGTATATTTAATTACCTATGTAAAGTTATCTTATCAACACATTCAAACAGACATTACTACTTATCTCTGTAACTAGAGCACTCTTGACTTTTCATGAACTCAAGGCCTCTAATGTTATAATACATCGTAATATTATAATTGTGCAAGAGAAGATTGTCCATTTGTTTGTTATGCTTTTACGATTCAACTACTCAACCTATCATCATGAAATTTTACATACACATTGCCAGGAGTACTGAATAGGACAAAGGATACTTTTTGACCTGAACAGACCACAGCTGAAATCGCAGGGCACAGCTAGTATAATTAGCTAACTAAATAGCTGACTAAACGAGAGAAATGAGCGAGACATGGCTTCACAAGAGATACAATTTAAAAAATTAAAAATAAATAATGAATTAAATAGCTAATGCTTAAGGTTGACATACTACCTATAGAATGCTTGAGAAAGCTCAATTAACAAAGAAACATATTTTTAAAACAATTATTCTTGTCTTTTATCAGCTTGTTTAAAAAATCATAGATAAAATTAGTTGAAATTGACTACAAAGTCAAAGCACAAGATATGTAAAAAATAAATAATTACCAAAATTCATATGAGATGATCTGCAATTATTATTTAAGCCTGCAGCTAGGTAAATACTAACCTGTATGACGTTATTTTTTTTAAGTCTTCTATTGGTACAATATAGCCACATTCCTCTAAAACCTCCTCTTTGGCAATAAGCTCAGTAGTTTTCTTCTTGTCAATGATGCCGGCACACATTTCCAGAGCAATGCCAAGTTTAGCTGGGTACTTCTCAGTGTCTATCGGCTTGTATCGGTCTTCAGGGGCAATACAGTTGAAGTAGATTGCTGTTAAAATAGAGATAATGAACTTGATGCAAAAGTATTTAGATATTTTAGATATTATGTACTCTTGAACTTTTTGAGAAGTACACCAAAAATACATAGCCATTACTTGTATGCCAAGCATTTGCCAAGCCATAAAATAGAAACAATATTTTTTTTTGCAAGTAATTTAAATATTTTAATGAAGGTTATTTTATTTGTCACATTTAGACATCATTAGAGATGAGGGCATGCAGGTGCTTTTCACGAATATTCAAGAATAAGTGACTTTGGCATACAAAAGGCTAAGAAAACACACAATAAGCATGTCAATACTATAATAATACATTGCTAAATAAAACAAGTGCCTCATTATCACAGAAAAAAAACCTTTACTATTTGAAGAATTGATTAGAATACTACATGAAAACGCACATAAAGCTATTAATTAATGCATGTTTTATAGAACAACAATTGATAAGGTTATTTTTAATGAACAAGATGTTCTCCCAAAAACGAATACCTGGTCGAAACTGCTTTACGAAGACCATAACATTTCTTGATACATTGAAGATCACAATAGCGACGCTATCGTGGACCTCCAAGAGGTCCCATGTCTTTTCTTTTCCGTTCTGAGTATAATTAAATCGGAAAGGTTTCACGTATGGAGAATCCGGTAAAGGGCTGAAGTACACATTTGTCAGATCTTCCATAATTAGCCAAGTAGATGAACTTATGGATTTCAGTTTATTAACCTTCACTACTCTTCACAGCACGAAGTCAGAATTAATTTAATCGAATTATAATATTGTAGGTAATGAAAATTGTTGTATTTTCAATATATCAACGAATATAACCTTTCTACTCTTTGGCCTCTTTGCGTCAAACAGTGCTACCAGATGACAATGTAGATTTCTCCCCAACCTTTATCGACATCCCCCAAATACAACTTCTTTTCAAAAATCTGTTTTTATTCCTATTTTAGGGGTGACATACATAACCTACCGTGAGTAAGTAATTTCTTAAAAGCCGATTGGCTACCCCTGATCCCAGTTTTTCTAGGCCAGTCGAAGGCCTCTGACACGGCTCGATGATAACTGGTTAGTAATAAATAGTATATCCTGAAAACTTGCTTCAGCGGAACCTCAAAAATTCTCCACCGAAAATCCCCCTCCCCGCCCGAAACCGAAAAAAAACCAAATAAGTAGAGAATTCTCCACATCTGGCAACACAGCTCTAAAAATATAACTGTCACATTTATGACAGACATTCACTGACATTCACATTTGTGACAACGATAAATAAACATTTTTTTTTCGGTTTTGCCCCGTATGGCAAGCTAGAGCCCATACCGCCTATTCATCGGTATTGTATTCTTTTATTAGTTGTTAAATATATGATGAAGACTATAGAAGTGATGATAAATGTGGTGATCTTTTCGGTTCCCTTCCCGCTAAAACTCAGACAAATGACAAGATACATTCAATTCAATTGTTTTCAAAAAAGTGTAAGGATACGGCGCTTAAGGTTGCTCCGACTTCTATGACAGCATTTGGAATTTTGATAAGTGTAACGAACCTTAACCATTCAAACACTGACCTACCTGGTCGAAATTGCTTCACAAACGTTACAACCCTTCTAGTTTTGTTGAATACCAAAACATAAACGCTATTTGGAACCTCTAGAAAATCCCATGCCTTTCTGTCATCGTTCTGAGTGTAGTTAACCCGCACGGGCCTCAATTGCTGCGACTCCGTCAACGATTTCATGCACACATCTTCTACGTTTTCCATATTAAACAAAGTACCTAATTAGCTTTAGCAAGCAGTTAGAATTAGTACATAACCAAATTAAGTTATTACTAGACAATGTCCTTTAAGAACGAAAGATCACTGCAAAAATGAAAAAAAATATTATTATTGATTGTTAGCTGACATTTGATTTTTTTTTGTCACACAAAATTACGTCACAAAACACTTTCACGATCAAACGGATGGACGGATTTTGATGAAATTTGGTATGAAGGTAGCTTGTAAACTGAACGAACGCACACATAGACTACTTTTTTTTACTACGGATAGCACCGCGGGGCGAAATAGTCAAAATTTAGTTAACATTGGCTAAATATATTGAAATTCAAGCCAAAACTAAAAAAGCTGTGTCAAAATAATATTGACATTTACATGTAACTTGTACCTACATTGACATGAATTGACATTAAAAAGTTTGAGTTCGATTCTTGTAAAAGAAAAAAAAAATCTCAATGATGCCAGTTGTGTTAAAAATTCCCTGGAAATTGGGGCATTATTCTATGAGAAGGCGATTTTTGAAGTAGTACCTAGTATAATACCATTAGTTTGTTTTTCTTTATTATGAAGCCTCAATCACAATTCAGTTTTATCTGGCAGCTCATTAAGACCATTCTTAAGAGCCCAAACATGCTATATCTGCTGTAATTTGCCGAGAAGTTTGGTACCCCGAAGACTACTTGGTGCTGCAGCATCAGTTTAAAGTAGTCATGTCGTAATACATACTGTCATGTATAAATACCTCCAAAGTAACAGTGCACCTCAAACCAAATAAATTGATGTCAAATAGGAAATGAGCTAATGATATATAAACGCCTAAAAGAATCTTCATAAATAATATAATTTATAGTTTAACCATCTGGACCACTTCAGCTTTCAAAAAGAATCAAGTAACATTCAATCAAGAACCCAACTCATCTTTTTTGAGTTAGTTCTTCCAAAAGTGAACCCAAAAAGATTGAATCAAGTAACAAGAAAAAAAAAATGCAAAACTGCAAACTGTAGTCTGATATTCCAAATTTAATTAAAATATTGTACCGCGTGCCAGCGAAAACTCCTGGACACATACATATCCATCACATATAATAGAATAGTTTGTTGTTATAAAGTCACACTCATAATAATTCATTTCAATGGAATACTTCTAAAAAAAAATTCAGGTCACTTCCACACACGGTCGCCTGACCCCAAACTAAGCAAAGCTTGTACTATGGCTGCCAGAGACTGATATACAAACTTAGATATTTTAATACTATTTTTTTTAATACCTACTTAAATAGATATTAACACCCAGACATAGAACAAACACAAATGTATAAATATAATATTTGCCCTAGGTGGGAATCGAACCCACGCCCCCAGGCTCAGAAGGCAGGTACACTACCAACTCAGCCATGGAGACTGTCAATACTTATCAATGTCAATGATCTCATGATCTCAATGTCATGTAATCATGATTTTACATACCATATTTTTGACGTGACAACCGTCTAATAAATCGATGAACGCCGGCTGCACGCACGAAAAAGGATGACTTATTGTTTCCGTTACACTCGTTCGATCGGAGCGAGAGCGCTACACGAGCGATCGAAAGGCACGATCGGCTTAAGCCGCATCTATCTCTCCTCCACTCGATTGGCCTATGCGTCCGAGGAGACGATTTCATCAATGTTTTGTTATGACGTTGCCAAGTTAAGCTATCGTCCGTAAACCAACTTTACAGACAACATTTTTTTTAATGTGTATGTAACAACATACATTTACTCCAAACACATAACAATCCTTCTTGCGCAGTCGGGTAAAAACGCATCAAAATCGGAACTCGGTTAGGAGCTATGATGCGACAGACCTTCGATCAGAGCCCGTACCGTACTTATTATCTTATTTCGGTCAAGGTTACGTTTTGTTTCCTACACTGCGCAATGAGGTTCATGGTTTCAGTTAAAGTTTGAGCAGTTTATAAATATCCATCTGGCAATACTATTTAGTTGCTTGCTTTTTTTTTTTTTTTTCTTTTTTTTTTTTTGAAGTTTTGGCGGGAACCGAAAAGATGGTGTCGTGTTTTTGTATTATTTTCTAAAACTTGTGATTCTTCGAGTGTTAAAGTGTAATAATGGTGGATTATTAACGTTTACCGGTTCGTCAACGTGCACGAGTGTGGGCAAATGATACAAACATCGCGAAACGCGATTTTTCGTGTTCTCTACAAAACTTCACTTAAAGTTTCAGTAAAGTATCCATAACTTTACTGGAATGGGAAAAGGGGAGGGATTCATCGTCTTCATCATCACCTCATCATCATCATCCCATCATCTGTTACTGAAGGAAAAATTATTACTAAGAATCCGACTGAAGGACGAGTATCCATGGTCATGAATAAATTAATAAAAAAAAAAAAAAAAAAAAGCTTGCTTTTTTAGGAGTTTTTGGCGGGAACCGAAAAGATGATGTCGTGTTTTTGTATTATTTTCTAAAACTTGTGATTCTTCGAGTGTTAAATTGTAATAATGGTGGATTATTAACGTTTACCGGTTCGTCAACGTGCACGAGTGTGGGCAAATGATACAAACATCGCGAAACGCGATTTTTCGTGTTCTCTACAAAACTTCACTTAAAGTTTCAGTAAAGTATCCATAACTTTACTGGAATGGGAAAAGGGGAGGGATTCATCGTCTTCATCATCACCTCATCATCATCATCCCATCATCTGTTACTGAAGGAAAAAATATTACTAAGAATCCGACTGAAGGACGAGTATCCATGGTCATGAATAAATTATTAAAAAAAAAAAAAAAAAAGCTTGCTTTTTTACATTGCAATTTTCAATAGCTTAGCAATTGAATAGTGATTGTTTAGTTATTTTGTATTTACTGTTTTGTTTGATAATCGTCGGTACGAGAAAGGTATTTGCCGTAGAATTTACGCTTTATCTTTTGAAATAAATAGCTACGCTATGAAACACTTTTAAAATGGCTAAACAAGACAAAAGTTTAAAGTCTGGGTTTGTAATCAAACTATCCAATGAAACCGCACAAAAATTGGCGGAAGAGGAGCAGCGGGCTAAAACTAAGGCTGACGAAGCTGCGTTAAAAGCAAAAGAAGATGTTAAGAGCAAGAGTGATGACACAAAATCCGAAAAAAAACTTGATACCACAATCTCTGACGACTTACAAAACTCAAGCGTGAAGGTTAGTGCAGCTGATAAATCGAGTGAAAATGAAAGCTTGGAATCAAAAATCACTCCCAATACAACCTTAGACTTTAAACAAAATACTGCTTACGAATCAAGCTTGCTTACAAAGCCCATCACTACCGAAAAAAGCTCGGAAAAGTCACCTGATGCTCTCGCAGATACTACAGATGCGTCATGGGGCGAATACGCACCATACGTCACTTACGAAGGTGAAGACGCCATTTACACAGATCCTTCAAGTAGGCAAAGGTACACATGGAGCAAAGATACAAACTCATGGGTTGCAAAAGAAAGTGATATGAGTAGAGTGTATAGCTACGAAAATGACAAACATGTATACACAGAAGCGGATGGCTCGAAATCCTTTTGGGATGATGAGAAAAAAGCCTGGATACCGCAAGTAGATGATGATTTTTTAGCTTACTACCAGATGTCTTATGGCTTTGTAGATAATAAGCCGACAGAAAAAAAAGGAGACGAAAAACTGAAAGATGTACAAGAAAATTCTGATGTTAAAACAGGTGTAAAGCGTAAAAATGATCCACAATGGTTTGAACCGTCCGAAGAAAAAAATACGAAAGTTTACGTATCTAATTTGCCACTAGACTTGACAGAGGAAGAATTTGTAAATTTCATGCAGAAATGTGGACTCGTTGAGCGAGATCCTCATACACAGAAGATGAAAGTCAAACTTTACATGGATAAGGAACAAAATTGTTTTAAAGGTGATGCACTATGTACTTACATTAAAATTGAATCAATAGACTTGGCCCTCAAATTGCTTGATGGCAGTGATTTAAAAGGCAATAAAGTCAAGGTAGAAAAGGCACAATTTGAGCTAAAAGGCAAGTACAATCCTGCCTTAAAGCCAAAAAAGAAGAAAAAAAAAGAATTGGAGAAGATAAAGAAAATGCAGCAAAAGTTATTTGATTGGAGACCGGAGAAGTTAATCGGAGAACGATCAAAACATGAAAGAGTTGTCATATTAAAAAATCTGTTCCATCCAACAGATTTTGACAAAGAAGTACAATTGATATTAGATTATCAGCAGGATTTGAGAGAGGAGGCTGCAAAATCTGGTGAAGTCCGTAAAGTTGTGCTTTATGATAGACATCCAGAAGGTGTAGCACAAATTACAATGAAAGAGCCCGAACAGGCTGATGCAGTAGTAGCATTAATGAATGGCCGATGGTTTGGAAAAAGGCAGATTACAGCTGAAATATGGGATGGCAGGACTAAGTACAGGATTGCTGAAACGGATGCTGATATAAGCAAGAGAATTGACAAGTGGGACAAGTTTCTGGAAGGGAAAGATGAAAAGAAAGATGCTAATGAAAGTAAAGCAACAGAAGAAAAAGTGGATGCCAAGGATGATTCAGAAAAAAAATCCATTCTTGATTCAAATCCTGCTGCAGAAGTGAGTTCTATAGATAGTATACCTGTGAATGCAGATACTACCACTAAATCTGTGGATATTGAAGCATCTGCTGTGGAAGCCATGGTTGTGGAAGATGATGCAACAAAAGAAATGTGTGACAAAAAGGACTAAATGGACCACTGATCCATTTATGAAGTGGACAGTAAATTGTTTTAAATATAAGTCAACAATTGTTGTAATAGTAAATTAAATCATTTTATTTTAATGTTTTTTTATCCATTCCCTCGCTAGTATTTTGCTCCAGGGAAGTCTCCTAAAAATAGGTTAATAAAATTTAAATTTCCTATAGTTGTTCTAGATGAGACTGGCTGTACTGCTGAGCTCTGAACACATAACTTAATAGGTTATAAATACTTTTCTATTTACAATGAACTCTGTGAACTAAAAATCAGTGTTGCAGTAATCAGTGGCAATAGGCTGTTTTGTCCTACTTGGCTTCACCACACACGCAACTAAATTTAGTACCTATTAGTTATGTTAATGTTTTATTTCTACATTTATGTATATTATGTACCTACCTTTATCTCACATGACTATCTATTGTATAAATGTGTTTTAAGTCAAATAAATATTTATCTTTCTTTTTGTGTAGGAGTTTGTGCTGCCACTTGGTGTGCAGCTGAGGTGACTGACGATGCCAGCTCAAACTATATGTTAGCCGTTATATCGTTCGCAGTTATTTAGAAAACAGTGTCCAAAATTCTTACTCGTCATGTACTGTAACTGATTATCAAAATTTCATCAAAATCTATTGAGCCGTGAAAAGCCTACAAACTAGTCTTGTGTAGTTGATGTAGCCACACCACAGATTATAAAATACTAGTTGCGCCCAACTAGTATTTTATAATCTGTGGTGTGGCATGATAATGAATGGGAGTGAGGAGTAGATTTTGTCCTATAGTTTTCTAACAAATGACTATGGTTTTTAGGGCATCTCTAAATTAAAAAAAAGATACCATAAACAACGACGAACCGTCATGTTGTCTGCCGTCTGATTGACACCTGACTTTTTGGTTGAATACAAATTTTATCTAATTTGACGAATTTTATTGAAAAACTAGCATTTTTACGTTTATCATACGACAAGTGAATAAATTAGGTTTATATCTGTGTGCTGTACAACGATGAGATTTGCGTAAAATAGTCGCAAATCGCAGTGGAAGATCGAGTGAGCTGTCACGTTCAATTGGGGCTTCTCTGGCGGCGGTCTCCATGAATAATAACAGGATAATATGTTAACATGGCTGTGCAGGCCGACTCTGGGGGGAAAGACGAGGTGAAGACACAGTTTGCGACGCGGGAAGGCACGTATCGATTGATGACTCTCTCGGAGTATTCGCGGCCTAACCGAGTGGGGTACAACAGTGGTCCGGGCTCCTCGCAGGTGCGGGTGTCGCTGGTGACCCTCCCGCCGTCGCCCGGTGCCCTCGAGCCCGGAGCCGAGCCTCCGGCACCAGAAGACAGGATATGCTTTAACCATGGGAAGGAGGTTTATGTTTATGTTTACAGAGGCATTAAGAAGGTAAACTATCATTCTTTGATCGTTCTAACATGTTTTAATATAGAATTAACGTCCCATAAATTGTAGCTGGCTTCCTCTACCCACACATGAACATTTGCAACTTGAACATTACAGATTAATTGGAAAAATGCTATGAGATGTAATTTTTTTGCTTACATAAACATAAACATTTCACTTCAGGCTGGCAAATAAAAAGCAGTTTCCAAGTAGAGAAACTGGGCACTAGACCCACTTTATTTTACTTCTCTAATGCTATTTTCCATGACCTATAAAGTTAAATAGACAAGTAATTCAAGCTATATGTTTGTTGATTTGCAAAATGCTTAGGCAAAATACCTATTAGTACTTTGCCAATGCATTGGCACTCTGGACAACTCTTATCTGCAAAATAAATTGACAATGGACTGTCTGTTTGATATCTACAATATGTTCAAGTTGTAAATATCTATGATATTTACAACTTGAACATTACAGATTAATTGGAAAAATGCTATGAGATGTAATTTTTTCGCTTACATAAACATAAACATTTCACTTCAGGCTGGCAAATAAAAAGCAGTTTCCAAGTAGAGAAACTGGGCACTAGACCCACTTTATTTTACTTCTCTAATGCTATTTTCCATGACCTATAAAGTTAAATAGACAAGTAATTCAAGCTATATGTTTGTTGATTTGCAAAATGCTTAGGCAAAATACCTATTAGTACTTTGCCAATGCATTGGCACTCTGGACAACTCTTATCTGCAAAATAAATTGACAATGGACTGTCTGTTTGATATCTAGTTGTTGTAACATATGGTCACTATTCAAAACTCTAAAACATTGATTAATATTAGTGTGATAAGCAAATAAACAAAGATTGGCTAGTAATATAGTATAGTAGCTTCAGTGTTATTTAAATATATGTTTAGCTATGCTTTAGTTGATTGTACAATGAAATCTTTCAAATTATGAGATACTAAAAGTTACACTAATACATACTTAGCTAAAACTTTGCTCAAGCTATTTCAAATTCATTATTATTTGATCATTCCACAATGTAAATGCATCCTGAAGTTTAATATTATGTAAGGCATGTAAAGTAAATCAAGTTATATTTAAGACATATAATAAATAATAATAATATGGTGATTCAATTAGTACAATATGGAGTCACCAGTCCAATGATGTTTTTTACATGATTATTATGTATGTTGATCTTTAAAACTATAGTAATGCACCAAAATAAGGCAACAAACTGCAGTATTTACATAGGCAAGACACACCAATAAGATACAGATGCTATGCATCTGAAAATAAGTCCTGATAGTATAACAGTATGGTTATCTTTTTACTGTAAGTAAATAAAAATAATATATAAAAAAAATCAGAAAGTGATTTCATTTATTGCTTATCTGTTTGTTACACTTTCATGTCTGAACTACAAACTCACCGAATCATCATATAATTTTGCATACATGTTCACAGAGGCAAAGGGAAGGATTTATGTTATCTTTCCCCGTTACAAATTTACTGTTCCTCTGCATATGCGGGTAAAACTGCAGGGTGCAGCTAGTAGTTTTATAATGTTTGACATATCTTACTAGTTGTTCACCCAAACTAAACTTGTCCTCAGGCGGCAGATCTCACAAAGCCAGTGGATAAGAAGATGTACAAAGGCACGAATCCGACGTGTCACGACTTCAACACGGTCACCATGACGCCCGACAGTGTCTCGCTAGCCATAGGGTTCTCCACCGGCCAAATACAACTCATAGACCCTATTAAGAAGGAATTAAGTAAACTGTACAATGAAGAGGTATGATATGCCTTTTGATTATATTTGTTTTAAACTAAGCTAGCTGACTAAAATTTCATGTACTTAGGCATGTAAGCGTGATAAAGTTTACAAGTAACAACTCAATTTTATTACTTCACGCCTTAGTTAAGGCGTGAAAGCGTAATAAAGTGATATATAGTTACTTCATGAAATTTTGCATACATATTGTATGCAAAATTTCATACACCTCACAATGAGTGCAAAATTTCATGAAATTTTGCATACAAAAAAGATATAGGGGTCAGGGGTACAGAAAAGAATATATTTAGTATTCTTTTCATCCCAAAAAAATTGACAGTGGACTGTGGGTGAAACATATATTTAATGTATAATTTTACCACAGCACTGGTATCTTAATGCTTCTACCATATTTACCCATTGCCCTGGGAATTGTTAACTATTTGGTTTTCCATGACTGTATACCTACTGGATAAGTTAAAACCTACTCCTTCGGGTGCAAGTGGTCTGATAGTTATCCTGCTATCTAAGCCACATCCTCTCATGGCTGATCAAATGTATGTAATGTTGTAAATCAACTACATTACGATGGGTAATGTGAAACCCATATGCTTTTTTTTAATCCACTTCGAAAGGAGGAGGTTCTGGATTCGGTTGTATTTTTTTTTATTTACAGTAAAATTAAATAATCCCCATTTCCAAAATACCAAAAAACATTAAAGAATATTCTTGTTAGAAATTACCTTATTGCATTGTACCATATACAATGTGAATTTTTATTGAACGTAAAAGTTGCATTATGATCTTAAAACCAAACTCAAGGTCAGTCCTATCGCCGAGGCGATTTCTTCCAGGCAACTTTTGAATGGAAGGGACTAATAGAATTTGAAAAACTACATGATTATTTCTAAAGCCCCCTACAGACTCTCGTTGGAGGCACCACGAGAGCACCCTTCACGCTTCTCGTGAACGTGAGAGGTTTTTCTAAAGCCCGTACTAGACTGTTGCCACTCACTCTCGCGAAAGTTCCCATTTATTTGTTATCAATGGCTTTTTAAGCAAAAGGAACGGCGTATGGCGCTTTCGCACTCGTGCACAATATATTGTCTGATCTGCTTAAGTCTCGTGTGTCTCGACGAGACTTCTCGCGCCGTGAGTCTGTAAGGGGCTTCAAACATGCGTAACTAGAATGAGCTGGACATTTAAGTTGGCGACTCTTTATCTTGCTACGTCACGCCGAGTACCGTCATTTTCCAGAGACTGATCGACAAGTCGCGCGTGACGTGCATCCGCTGGGTGCCGGGGTCGAGCAACCTGTTCGTGACGTCACACGCCTCGGGGCAGCTCTACGTGTACAACGAGGAGCTCGCCTGCAGCTCCGCGGCGCCGCACTACCAGCTCTTCAAACAGGTGATCTATTACTTTTGTTATCTGTGACTAAATAAGCAAGCTACTCAAACTTAGGTTATCTGAATAATCGCGAAAGAAGTCGCGGGTAACAGATATTATACTAAATGAAGATATTGTGAACTAGGAGTGATCGTTGGTGAAGTCATTTGATTTTGTCAGAGCAATGAGAACGACCGAAGATGACGAACTTATCTTTGAATTGAATGAGAGAGCCAATTGCATTACTTTCTGAATTTGGACACCTCTATAGCGAAATAGTTTGGCAGACGTATGCTTGCAGGCGGTTTTTCGACTGAGTAATAATTATAGAATTAGATGCATAACTAAGTTAGGTTGCGGGGATGTATGGAATAGAGTAACTTTATTTGTAGCAGGAAATACAAATAACAAAAATAAGACACGAAAAAACTTAATGCCACAAACAAGCTCTAACACAGCTAGTTGAGCGCTGAACTTACGTTGGAGCCGGCGAGTGACGTCACGCACGTCACAGATAACATGGGTATGGACGGCATGTATGTTGGTCCCCGACAACGCGAGGTGGATGATGACGATGTGTGTCCCAAAAGGGCTGCCGGGGCTGCGGTAGCGTGTGAAATAGCCGCCGTAGCTCCGACATTTAGTGCCGAGGTTGAAGACCCTAGGGTTTTCAGTGGGTAGGTCCCTAGTGGGACTTGCACATAACCACCCTGCCTTTTCCCAGGCATTATGGCGGAATCCATAAAGTATTTTGTCTTGGTGAAAAAAAAAGAGGCCCACCTATATACACATTCACCATTCAGAAACATCTATTTCACACAAGTATTTTGTGATTCGGTTAGAATTTAACCGTTATCACTTGACAAGATTACTCAGTGCTTGTATTTCTTAATGCTTATTGCATTTAATTGCAACAATAATAATACTAATGCGAGTATTAAGTTAACTTAAAGTAATAAATAATTTTGTATTGATATGAATATGTATTAGTGCATAACATATACTTGTAGATGAACACCTAACTGGTAAAATAGTAATAATATTATTGGTAATAATAGTATTGGCTCTGTGAGCTGAAGACCTCGCGCACGGCGTCTGTCTGGCTGTCATTCTCGAGGTTACATTTTTAAACCGATTCTCGTGAAATTTTGTATTAGTATAATTTTGTATTCTATTTTGGGTTCGATAATTATACAGATTTTTTTGCGGAGCCAGTTGTATTTTTTTCAAAATGACGCAAATGGACCTGTAGTCGGACAGGCGCCGGGTAGACGCTTCGCTCGACAACGCTCGCTCGGTCGATAATGTATTTGTCTCGCTCGGCAGGGCGACGGCTACTCCATCCACACGTGCCGGACCAAGAGCACGCGCAACCCGCTGTACCGCTGGCTGCTCGGCGACGGCTCCTGCATCAACGAGTTCTCCTTCTCTCCGTGCGGCGCCAACCTGGCGCTGGTGTCGCAGGACGGCTTCCTGCGCGTCTTCCACTACAACACCATGGAGCTGATCGGCCGCGCCCGCTCCTACTTCGGCGGCTTCCTGTGCGTGTGCTGGTCGCCCGACGGCAAGTACGTGGTGGTGGGCGGCGAGGACGACCTCGTCACCGTGTGGTGCTGCAGCGAGCGCCGCGTGGTGGCGCGCGGCGAGGGACACAAGTCCTGGGTGTCCGTGGTCGCCTTCGACCCCTACGTCGTCAGCTTCGCGGACCCCGACGAGGAGGGCGAGGACGAGCAGGAGCGCGCCGAGCAGCAGTGCTACCGCCTCGGCAGCGTGTCGCAGGACACGCAGCTGTGCCTGTGGGACCTCACCGAGGACGTGCTCCGGCCGCCGCTGCGCGCGCGCGCCTCGGCGCACCTCTCGCCCAACAGCGCCGCGCTGTCCCCGAACGGCGTCCCGGGGAAGCCGCCCCCGAAGCCCGCCAAGACGAACAAGATCGGGCACAAGCACGCGGAGCTGAGCAACAACGCCGCCGGCGAGCCGTCCGGCGCCAAGCAGAAGACGAAGCCGAGCGGCGTGTCGACGCTGAACATCAGCGTGGGGAAGGCCAAGGAGGAGGGCTCGGGCTCGCTCGGCGTCAACTCGCTGACGCAGCGGCTGGCCGGCTTCTCGTTCGGCGAGCGGCGCTCCGAGCACCGGCGCAACTTCAGCCTCGGCAAGCCGGAGCCGAAGGGCTCGGCGCCGAGCGGGCGCGCGCCGGCCGCGGACTCGCTGGACCCGCTGCGGCTCATCGGCACGGCGGCCTGCCCGCGCTTCGACGAGTGCCCCGTGCTGGAGCCGCTGGTGTGCAAGAAGGTGGCGCACGAGCGGCTGACGGCGCTGCTGTTCCGCGCCGAGTACCTGGTGACGGCGTGCGCGGACGGCTGCGTGTCCACGTGGGCGCGGCCGCGGCCCGAGGCGCGCGCGCTGCGCCGCCCGCGCGCCCGCGACGACTAGCCGCGGCCCGGGACCGCCCGGCTCCCAACCTTCAGCGGCTCGGGCTCGCTCCGAGTTTCAGTGGAACTCGGCCCCCGGTCGCTCGGTGCTGAGGATTGGTGTGAGACTTTTGTTTGCTCGACGTGAGGTCGCGTTTTTCTCGTTCTCGGGAACTGGAATACTCTTGAATCGGTTTCAATTTCAACTTTTCATTGCTAAACGATTTTATATCGTGTCTAGGTAACATGAAATAAAAACAAAATTATCAAAGTAACACGAAAACTTAATTTAAGCTAAAAATTTCTTCATTTTATTAGCAATACCCTGAAAATATTTGTTTAATTATGTTCAATGCGGAAGTTAAAATCACCGTCAAAAATTTCACTTTATGTTAAACTCCTTACATAAAGTGAAAGTACCTACATTTTTCTGCAGCATTATTAATAAGTTACAGTAACTCAACTTCAGTTATTTCGCTTGACATCGAAACTCTCAAGAGCAAACAATGAACCATCCTTGTCAAACAGTCGTATCGTATGTACGCTAGCTAAAAGTCTTTGAACTTGTGTGTGTGTAAGTTATTCCAATAAGCAAGTGTCGGTGTGTGCGTGTGCGCTGGAGCTTTACGTTGTGAAATTATCTACTGTCTTTTGAAATTACAATCCGTGTTCGTTTTTTTAATGGTTGATATAAAGTCCGTTTCTCACGATGCAGTAACTTGCACTATTCGTTATATTATGTACTTGTGCAAGTGCATAAGAGCGGCTTGCTCCCAACAACCACCAGTGATTGAGTTGTTAGAACAAAGTTTTGATTTTTGTCTCAAATGCCGCTAGTGAAGCTCGTTGGGTCATAATAATTAGTTATTATTTTTAGTGTTTGGTCATTATAATGTATAATAATTATATATAAAGCTGTGTTACAATGTAAACATTCATCAAAAATTCGTTTTTCATGTTAGAGTTCTACGGGTTTGACTGTTTTCACCATTGGTGGCAAATTGGTGGGGACCGTTGGCACAAAATATAATTTTATGCGAGCACAACTGGCGACAGTTGGAACAAAAATTAAAATATTGTTCTAACGAGTGGGGTAGCCGTTTTGGTGGTGGTCGTTGGGAGTAAGCCAAAAGAGCTTGTACAAGTAGCTGCATCCAGTAGCCTAATTGCGTTGTGATTTGTTATAGAAATCGTGGCATCTCGCTTGCACCAAGTTACTCACACCAATCACGTGAGCAGGATGACACGATTTCAATTGCAAACAGCTAACGTAAACAACTGGCGCTTAAAAGTTTGAAAATAGTAACGTCGATTTTGTTCTGCTATTTACTAAACTAATTTCTTCAGCCAATTGATCTTGACTAAATTTATCTAAGTCTCTCGTAATTTCAATGTGTATAATATGGCAACAATTTTATAGCTCTCAAGTTTAGTTTAGTTCAACAGAATCGTCGTAATTTTTTTCTTGAAATTCATAACTAAATCTGTATTTGAGAAGTGTAGCATATTTAAAAAATCTTAAAAATTAAGAATCGAAATATTTTTTTCCATACAGGGATATCAGGAAAGCATAAAGTACTAGCCGAAAGGGAGTCATTGTGATCATAGTTTTTACTATGGAGCTCACCCTGAAATTGCGAATACAAAATCAGCTGTTCCACACAAATAGTTAATTGATCGTCAAAATGTATTGAACAGCTTAATTTCTTTAATCGGTTTCAGGTTTGGTTCCGAAGTAAAAGTTGTTCCTGATAACCCTGTATAAACTTTTTTTAATAATATGACTTACAAACGAAACCATTCATTTTTCATTTAATGAGCAAAAGTGAAGCTCCAGCCGTCGTTAATGTTCCGATGAGCATTTCTAGTGTTTTAAAACGATATACGAAGTTTAGATAGCTATAGGTATCGAGATTCATTATGTATAGACAATTGTACATTGTAAGTAAGATGTCTCTTTCTCGCTCACCCTGTAAATATAGCCGTAGGTCCGGAAGCGATTTAATCGCTTCACCGCGCGATGAGACGCAAGCGCTTTACAGTAATAAACTATTTATTTATGTTTTATTTTAATGTTCCATTGTTGAGATCGTGGATTTACAAAAATGTGGGTTGCGCTAGTACAAAATTAACGGAAAGGTGTCTTGTGGCTTTTTATTCAACTGTGTAAACTTAAACATATACTCCCTTACTAATAAACGTTGTATAGCCTCGAAATAGTTTTAGAGTGTTTTGTCCTTTTCTTTCTTTAATTTTTTTTACTCGATTGAAAAAGACAGCTGTGTAACTTTTCCGAGGCTATTAACGCTTATCAGTAAAGGATATAGAGAGAAATGGTCAATTAATTTGCATAGTATCGTAATAACAATGCCTAATTTAGCTTGCAGTGTTTGTCTAATTTAATCATTTTATCACAGCTAACTTAAAAGTTTCTAATGTTTTAGTTTACCTCTGGTTTGAACTTTTTTGAGCGCTGCACTGAAATCCATGTGTTTGTAAATCTATGGTTGAGACGGAAGTCTCTAAGACATTTTGAAAAGATCAATTTTACGCGAGCCGTATAAGTTGTTATTAGCTATTAATTATCGCTTAATTTAGTGAATTTATCCTTTATTGTATGAATAATAGATCAATTAACTTGGTTCTATGTTTTTTTTAGTGTAAAATAGAATCCATTCTTAAAATATTCCTAAAAATTTGAGCTTTTTCCACGAGCGCTATTCTATAATGACTGCATGTGAAATACCCTTTGAAAGTATATTTCAATGCAATATTTGTGTATTTAATATAAAAATAGTGATTAACACAAAAACCACTGTATTTCCTATATTCGCCTAAATTATTTGTTAATAAATAAATCTTTTATAGTCATTATTATTTATGTGAATAGCGTATGACGTTGATTTTGAAGGTGAAATTGTGAGGCGTGTTTCTACCGAATTACATGTTTACGTATGTATATGGTCGGAAACATCATGTTTTAAAGCTTGGTAGTTACTAAGAGGTACTGAATGTAGTATACTGTCTGCTCAATCCACGAAAAACATCTACTCTCCTAATCTCACATTATGCAAGGGTTTCATGTTATTATACTAGTATGTTCTGCCGCTAGGGAAAGTAATATTATTATATTATTTAGTGTGTATCTTCATCTATACTAATATTGTTAAATCGAAAGTCACTCTGTCTGTAGGCTTTTCACGACTAAACGGTTGAAAGAATCTTGATGAAATTTGATAGTTAGTTACAGTATATCACGAGGAAGGTTTTTGGATACTTTTATCTAAATAAAATCTAAATAAAAAGTCGCGGGTAACTGCTAGTAGATTATATGAAGATATTGTGAACTAGGAGTGATCGTTCGTGAAGTCATTTGATTTTGTCAGAGCAATGAGAACGAACGACGATGACTTTCTTTAAATTGAATGAGAGAGCCACTTATGTTACTTTCTGAATTTGGACACCTGTATAGATGAAATAGTTTGGCAGGTATGCTTGCAGCCGGTTTTTTCGACTGAGTAATAGTTATAGAATTATATGCATAATAAGTTATGTATTTGTAAGAATAGTATTTGAAAGACATTAATACAAGCAGAACATTGCACAGATGATTTGGAGAAATTATGGATGATCACCAATACTTAAACAAACGATTACATTTTTATAAGACTGTTTTTGACAGATCTTTAATGAGTTTTTTACACGACCACTTTAGACTAACTCCACATTGGCTAAAGGTCAACCATGTCAACAATGGACAGTTAAATAGCTAACCGCCGTATTTAAAGTTCAGTGAACATGAACCTTAGTGGTTTTTTAGTTGTAATGTATACATGTACAGGGTTATCGGTATAGGGTGTACTAAGCTATAAGGGGGTCGAAGTACTCATCATTATGAGCAACTCAAAGTTGCTCATAATGATGAGTACTTCGACCATGACTATGGAGCCAACCCAAAACCTCGTAAAAAAATCAGCTGTTCCATACAAAAAGTTCATTGATCGTCGACAAAATGTATAGAACAGCTGCTTTTTTTCTCGATTTCGGGATTTGAACCCATAGTAAAAGTTACTCATAATGATGAGTACAATGACCCCCTTTCGGCTTACCCCCTTTCCTGATAGCCCTGTATATGTTTGCCTAGAAGTGAGTACCAAGCTTTAGCATTTTTCAACGTGTCCTTTGTAACATTGTGAAAAATGTTTTGAACGCGTTTTTATGTATAAGATATAACTTTGTAATGTAAACTGTAAATTATTTGTTTTTTCGTGGCCTTATGAATGTTACGTATTCTTAAAACTGTTCTATTTCTTGCGGCTGATTCTGTACAGATTGTGTTTTGAAAAATGAATCTTATTGTCCAATTTTAAGAGTTCAATTTAAGGTGTACCTTTAATTGTAAGATATTGGATAATCGTTGATGAAAAAACGAGATTTGTGTGACGGATAAACTGAAATCAGCTGAGTCAATGTTAATACTCAAGGTATGATGTCATGGCCGCAACCTTAAACAATGTAATATGAATATCCACTTATATCACTTGATAGATATAAATATATATCATATATTTCCGAGCTTACATGACGTTATATAGTAACCTAATATTTCATAATGGCCGGCAAGAAATATAGCATCCTTATCTAACAGTTATAAATGCTCATCAGTCCATCTTTGTTGCACATATTACCTACTTAAAAATTTATTCGGTTCGGCATTAGGTATAAGTTTTGCAACAAAACCTACTTACCAAAATGGGCTTTAAATATCTGGTAGGGCGACAAGCATTTTTAAGTAGAAACTTATTTTTTTAGTCACTAAAATGTCACTTCAGCAGTGTGTGACCAACTTACTTGTACTTAGTAAGCAAGCTACTTTTGTGACTTGTTAATAAAACCGACAACCTTTAAAAATTTCTTATTCACTTATTTCGCCAAGTATTTTTACTTGGTCGACCGACTTACTCTTTAGTAAGAACTTTAGAAAATATATTTAGCAGATATTGCTATATTTCTTGCACGCCATTCTAAAGATGTTATCGGCAGCTGTCTACCGAATTCTCCTAAAAGCCTGTAAGTGAATACTTAAAGATAGGTTGTGCCCATAGGTGTAATTAGGCTTCGAATCAATGGAGTGTTGTGACTGGCAACACTATTTAGAAAATGTAGACTGCGCCAAACTTTATGGTCGATCTGAACATGTTACTGTAACATAAATACATATAGGTACATGTACAAAGCCATATATCACGTGAACAACTTTTAATAGGGTACCAACCATGAAATCTCGAAAAATCAGCTGTTCCGTACAAATTAGCTAAAAGTCATAAAATTTGGCTCAGACTTCTATACGTCAAAGAAATAGTGCCAAATGACCCGTTCTTTTTGTTTTGATAATTTCGCGCAATATCGTGCTATTAACAACATCATACGAACGGCTGCAAAGAGCAAAAAATAAACGAACTTACCTAACTGTTATGTTGGTTACCATGTAAGAACTGACATGAAGACTTTTTTTTAAAACCTCGGAGATAAATTATCCTGGTAGAGTAAATGACATTATGAAAGTAATGAGAGGAAATAGAAAAGAAACTAAAGACGCGCCTGTTGATGGCAAAATTGCTCAAAACCCAAAGGGGCAGAAGTAAATAAAAAAAAGTTTTTTAAATATAGCGATGTGTGCGTAAAGAATAGCGAAGTTTTGTTCTCATGCAGCTGTTCCTATTTATACACTCTGTGGCTATTATTTCACGCCAATTCAAACTATTTTTTAGTTTCTCACATGCCCAAATGTAACATTTGATAAACGGTACTATTTCTTTGTGATGTTCAGAGGCTTCTGTTAAAAATTGTAGCTAATTTCTTTACGTTCTGGTCGGCATGAAAAAGTGGAAACTATACCAACTCAGTAGGTGTATATATGTTCATAACGGTCTTCAACATTTCAGGAGAAAGAGAGAAAAAAGATAGAAGTGAAGGAGAGGGGAAAGGCTAAAATGTTTTATTCCAAAAAGCACGTTAGAATCGGTCTTTAAAACGAAGCAAACGCTCTTGGAAACATCGAAATATATAAGTGCTTGGAAATTTTATTAAAATATAAGCATTTATTGATAAATCTACAGAAAATTAATTCCCCTGAAATGTTGATCATCGTTAGTTCTCTTGTGTAAAAAAACTATTTGTACTTCTCGTAATGCCAGTTAAATTAAATGTTCTAAATGATTCAAGACACGAAAATGTTTTAATGTTAATTTATTGGACGGAGTTCTTTGTTAAAAGACTAGTGAGACACGATTACAAGCCTATCAAGTTAAATATAGAGAATTCTCTTTATAAATGTGTGGTTTTCATTTTTATAGTACCTATTATAGTATGATCCAAACTAGGCCGGTAGGCATTTCTTTAAATGAAGAACGGCTTAAATCGGACGTAATAAATGAGAATTTTAAAGATTTTTTTCAAATTTTTATTTTATTTTTCTATTTTGAAACAAATTTGGTCCATCATATCCTCCCGGACAAAAACAACTTATACAATGATTAAGATAGATTTATCATGAATCCTTGTTGTCGTCAGCTGCGGATCCGTTGGTGGGTTTAGCAGTTTCCACCCGAATGTAAAACTTATTTTTTGAGACATTAATCAATATTATTTTTCGTCAAAATAAAGCTTATATAATATATTGAAGAAAACAACAAGTCAGCTGGCTGTATCGCGGTGGAAAGATCGTTAGCTGATGCCCTGCAGATGGCAACGCAGGCAACAAAAAGCATCTACCGCCTATAAATGCATCAACTGACATTTTTTTTTCTCGGGATACTGCTGGCTTTATACAAGCTTTTGACTTGCCGTGTATGTTCGTATGGGTCAAATTAGAAGCACTTCCAGAAGTTCGATTGTAATAAAATTTGGTATGCAATTTAAGGGCGTTTCCTCGTGGCCTAACTAGGTACCATGGAGCTGATCTGATGATGAAGTAGGAAGATGGCCATAGAAACTCTTTGATAGTTTAGTAGACTGGCCGTGTTTGAGCTCATTTTGATCAGCTCGCGGTTCAGCTGCAACCTTCATCATCATCATAAGCCAGACGTGGGTTCACTTCTTAAAAGCTTGCATGTTTTTTCCAAAAAAATTTTTTTCAAAAATAAATTTTGTTGGGGACCACGTTGGGGCAACCGGGGCATCAGCCCCACACTGGTCCCTAACATGAAGCTCAAAATGTAGATTTTCTAAATAAAAAAGTAGGTACATTTACCTATGTCCCACTCCTAAAAAAGTCTGAGTGTAGTCCATGGCTTCAGTAATTAATTACGGACGTTACTTATATCCAAAGGTGTCTAAAGGATAGGCCAGGATGATGAGGTATACCTAGTTAAATAAAACCAATAAAATCTACTTTTCAATATAATATTTGGTCTAGTGTTCTAAAACCCCGGGTCCCAGCCCGTCCGGTCGCTGGAGTCCACGAGCCTGTAGCACACCAGCGTGTCCCCCGGCTTCACCTCCACGCTCGCGTCGTCTAACCGCAGTCCGCACTCCATGTCGCGCTTTATTGTGTTCACTTCATCTTTCAGGTGCTTCATTGACGCCAGTTTGCCTGAAAAAGAATGTAGGCATCATAAATAAATAATTCAGTCACGTTTGGGACTAAATATCGCCAGGTGAAGTCTAGGTCTTGTAATACAACTCTGTCAGCCTCTTCGAGGGAAAGTCGTGACGAGTTGTTATGTTATCTAAATAAATAATTTAACTTTCCCCTAGATTTCTCTTTATCGGGGATGCCACGGAACACACGGACACATAATTAATACCCAAACCCCGAACAGAAATTTAAATTAATCATTCAAACGGTCGGAAAATGAACCAGGAGGGCTTTTCTTGAACTGTGAAATGAGATCTGGCCCCTTTCACTCCATGACTTTTCAAACAAGAGAGACAAATAATTTCTCGAATTCTAGAAATAGGGTAGCTGGGCTGGGACCTGCTGTAAAACAGTGGCGCCAGTGGCGCTACCGACGAGGTTGGGAGGGTCACCAAGCTCCAATCACTATGTAGGTACTAATGTAACTCTGGTCCGCAACCAGAGTTACATTAGTACCTACCTGATCATCCATAAAAAAAAGATTTCTTTATGATTGAATGGGCCCACGTTTGATCACAATACACCTGAAGGAAAATGACGATGCGGCCTAAGATGGAGCACGCTTGCCCATAAGGTGCCTATTCACTCTTGCCAACACTTGACCAGAATGCTGGCCTATATCTTGCACAAAGATTAAGCATTGCCACGGTACGATTGCACTGGTAGCGATTTATTAGATTAGGTTGTTTTGACTGCCTCGGTGGCTCAGTTGGTAGTGAACCTGCCTTCTGAGCGTGGGGGCGTGGGTTCGATTCCCACCTAGGGCAAACATTCATGTGATAAACATTTGTGTTTGTTTCATGTCTGGGTGTTAATATCTATTTATGTATGTATTTCAAAATATATGTGTAAGTATATCAGTCTCTGGCAGCCATAGTACAAGCTTTGCTTAGTTTGGAGTCAGGCGACCGTGTGTGAAAATGTCCCGAATTTATTATTATTATTTTTAGTTTTGTTTGGTTTTGTAGATAAGGATATTGTGGTTATTAAACTCTTGTCTTGATACAGGCGTCGACTTGTGAACCTCCTCCGCTTCGTCCCCCACCTTCGTAGACGAGGTCCCCGGCCCGCAGCAGGCGGTACCTCGCGGCGCGCAGCAGGCTGCCCCTCACGCAGCGGCAGCCCGCCACCGGCACCTTCTTCTTGCCCTCCGACACCACGAACTGCTGCAGCACGTTGGCTTCTCCTGGACATGGAATGGATACCCATTTAAAATGCCATCATCATGTATGACATCTTATAATCTTGTTTTTTTTTATTACAAAATAAGCTTGCGTTTGGCCTCCAACATGCCTGATGGTAAGCAGTGATGCGGCCTACGATGGAGCACGCTTGCCTAGAAGAAACCGATTCACTCGAGACTTGAAGACACCCAGATTATAAGTGTCAGGGAACACACACTCTGGCAGAGTATAAGTATCTTGTATTGGTATCTTGCACTAGTGGCTCGGTGAGCTGTGGACCTCGCGGCCGATGTCTGTCCTCTTCTGCAGGTCGCATTCCTCAATCAATTCTCTTAAAATTATGTGAGCAGGTTCGATAATTTAGTTATACAGGTATACAATTATACAGGTTTATTTTTTGCTGAGTTTTTCGAAAATTTTCAAAATGGCGAAAATATATCTCAGGTTCGGAGATCGGAATCGGTTAAGAAATGCGACCTGGAGCGAAAGAGATCCAAGAAGAATTCGGACATACGAAAGCATTTTTGTCGAAGCTGAAGCATAGACTGTTCGCTCGCAACCGCTCGCTCGGTCGATAATAATATCGTATAATTCAGGCACAGGTTATTATAAAATACCAACACGGACACATATTATTAACACCTTAGAGACAAAGTTCAATCACTTCAATGTGAACTAAAATGTCAACATGAAAATTATTCTGAATACTTCATAATACAGATTTCAATGCATCGAAGATGGAAGATTTGTCAAAAATACATTATACAACGTGTTGCTTTGCATTCCCGCGGAATTTCTAGAGGTAGTTGGGCGTTTTTCAAAAAAGATGTACACGTGACGAACCGGAGTTGATTTTGATTTTTTGAAATTTTTTATGAATTTTTTTATCTTATTTGATAAAAAGTACTTTAAATTAAGTAAAATTCAAAAATAAATAACAGTATTATGAAACACATCGCGATAATCTTAATTTTTACGTAAGAGTTCACAGGCATTTGCTCCGGTTAGTCACAATAGCAAAAAGTTAATAAAATGAAAAATAAGAGTTGTTATATTAATTTATCTTGATTAATCATTAAATAACTTTAAAATCTTTGAAATACCAAGTCAAAACATAGATAAAACACAATAATTATTGCGTAGCAATAATTTTTCTTTCGAGATCGTCACAGTAGGAACTTTTGACCTTAAAAAGTTTACATTTACATACTTTCTTAATAACAGTCAACTTTAAGGCTAACAAATATTATAAATATACAACATCAGTGTCCTAAACAACCACATATATTAACAAAGAACTAAACATATATTGAATTGTATTTGTTATTGTCTACATAAAAATTTGGGACAGTGACTATCTGGAATTCTACGAGACTAACTGGAAAAAAATAAGCTATGTTTACACTTAGAGAACTGAGAGAATATTAACTCTTATTTTAATTATATAGTTATTTAGTTAAGTACTAGCATAGTATGTGGCCTACATAATTTTATTTTTAACAGTCTTTGTTTACGTTTTTTGATCACAACTTCTTACTATTTTACTAATTTGAATAATGCCATATACCACATACCATATGCCATATACCTATAATGCCATTCCAAATAACAACTTACCCTCATGACAAATCAATCAAAACTAAAATTGAATAAAATAAAATAATTTAGTTAGATTAGAACAAAAAACCTGTCGATAGCTTTCTATATTTCAAATTCAAATAAAAAGTTAAAATAAGTAAGTTAGCCGTTTCAAAGATAGTGATGACAAACATACATGTACCAAATTTTATAATAGAATAATTAAAGGATTTTTTTGTACTGTTCGTCAAATATAGCCCCAGCCTAATAGTTCCGGTGCGTCACAAAATGATTCCGTCTATACAATACGTGACGAACCTGACGTGACGAATTGATACCAACTGAACTTTAAACAATAATTCAAGCTGTTGTATTCATTTAACGGCTCCTTGCGATTTGTTATACAATAGTTTAATACCACATTTGTGATTGTATTACGGCAAATAACTTGATAAACTGCTACATACCTCATAAAATCCCGTTGCTATCTGGAACTTCAATTCGCAACCAACGTGTCGCGCCCGCTTTCGTCACAGATCCTGACTACACTGAGATATGTTTCAAAATACCGGTTATACTACAGTAAAGATTAATACTCCCAAAAACTAAAAATAACCATAGTTTATGGTAATATTTTGTCTAAGTATTAAAAAATGTATCGTGACTATTGCCGGAATTCCGGTTCGGCCATATTCCTGGGACAACACATAAACAGTATTTTGAGCTAGTTTAAGCTCAATTACGACAATATAGAGCTCTAAATCGTATTTACAAGTTCAACATTTGTCTACAGAATATAAGATAGTGGCGCTATTTAATTCGTGTAATTTTTTCTGAGACTTGAAAGTTCTAATCATGCAGGTGGGACATGAAGATTTTACACTTTTTTGCCGTTTGTTTTTATAATAAATTAATACTGACGAGTATTAGGTTGCACATAATAGTAAATTTGGTAACTTAAATATGTATTCATTAAACAAATACGCCGTTTACTCAAGTACGTAAATATATAAATTATAAAAACAGAACCAAAGTTTTGGACGCCATATATTCGCGAATGTACATCTTTTTTGAAAAACGCCCAGTTATACTTCACTAGAAAACTCGAAAAAACTATGAGGCAACCTTGAAATCGGGAAAAAAAACAGCTGTTCCATACAAAAATTCTCAGACAGAATGTATGAAACAGCTCTTTTCCTTCGATTTCAAGGTTGCCCCTGTAATGTTATTACTCCTTTTTTTATTTTTTGTACTACTCATTGTAAATACTTTTCAGCTATCGACAGCCTCTTTCGGCAGCCATCATATTCTAAATTCATTTTGAAATCTGACAGCTAAAGAAAACGCTCAAGATACCGTCAGTCTTGCTAAAACTTTTGGGAGACGACGTGTCCGTGTCACCTTACAAAAACAGCATCGCGAGCGAGCGAGACAGTTGCCGCACCATACGACATAATGCGTCCTGCAGTACGTACCGAGATACTCCTCCTCCTGTCTCTTGGGTATCCTGGCGCTGATCTCATCCTTGACGTCGTCCACCAGTCTGTAGATGACGTTGTGCTGCTTCACCTGGATCTCCTTCTTCTTGGCTTCGACCGCCAGCGCCGGCGGACACTCCACGTTGAACGCGTATATTACTGCCTTGAACATTTCTGCTATCTGCGAATTCATTTTGGTAGATTTTACTTCTGATTTTTTTTATATTTTTAAAGACAGAAAAGAATAAAGGTACAATACAATACAATACAAAAACTCTTTATTGACACCAAATACAAAATAAATCTAAACTAAACATTAAAAAATATAGGTAAATAAAAATAAATAAAAATAAAATAAAGGTAATGAGATACTACTGTATTTTTGAACCTTACATAATTTTGTGCTTATGCTCCAAGTACAATTTAATTTATTGACAGAGCGAGCGAAGCATCTATGCTTCAGCTTCGGCAAAAATGCTTTAGTATGTCGAGAGATCTGTCCGGCTGTCTTCCTCTGTCTTCCTCTGCAGGTCGCATTTCGCATTTTGTGAGTAATTTTGATTTTCTGCCAATCTGCTCTTCCAAAATATGACACGTAGAAGAGGACAAACGCCATGACACGAGGACAGAACAGATGGCAGGTCTTCAGGTCCCGGAGCCACTAGTGAATGTGTCAGTGAGCTAGTCGGCGCGGTACCTCGACGTCGTTGTGCGTGACGGGCCCCACGCCGCAGTGCACGAGGCCGAGGCGCACGCGCTCGTGCTCGTCGTACGTCTCCAGGATGTCCAGGATGGCCTCCACCGACCCGTCCACGTCGCCTGGGGAATGCATTCTAGATATCATCCAGCAGGTTGTATGAGGAGCAGGGTAGACGGGGAGATGGTGCGGGAGGGAATGAGATCGAAGCAGTCCTGATAGAAGAGTGAATGTAGCAAAAACACCCGCTACAAACGTTGTCCCATGATCCCAAATACAAGGTCTAGAATTCCGGGAGCAAACACGTAATGACGTCATTCGTCATTGTCGCCGTCTCCTTCGAAACGATCGATTGAAGTTACTTCGTGTTGCTCACGTGACCCGTTTTTGACTCTGAATGCTATACCTGGCGAAATTATTATTATTACGTATTATTACATATACGTATTATTATTACGCCAGTCGCAGCCGACAAAGAAACTATACGCTAATCTGTGGCGATGTTGTTTACAACTACCGATAGGTAACGCAGATTAGACAATAGTAGCCGCTCGAGTCCCGCGTTCCATTGTTAAAATCCGGAACAAAAGAAATCTTTCTGGAAACCAATTATTGTGCACCGTTTTTATGATGTTTTTATCTATTGAATAATAGGGTTTTTACTTCAATCTTTTGTACTGTCCGAATGTTCTAGGTTAAACGCGTGGCTCCGCGTGATAAACAACTTTTTGTGTGTTTGCGCTGTTGTTTAATCGAATGTTCTGGATATCTTAAATTGTATAAATACGCGGACGACCGACGACTCGGCAGTCAGTTTTGATTACGCGTTCAAAGTGCTAACATCGAAGTAATTGTGTGAGAAGTGTTCAGAGTGTTATAGTGCAAGTATCTAGTGTAGTGTAACAGTGTTTGTGTGAGTGTAACTGGTGAATAAAGTGAATCTTCGGATACATCGATGTATCATTCCTTTTATCCTAACCCCGTTCGTAACATTATTATACCATTGTCTAGCGTTCCGGGAGTTGACACCCGATTACGTCACTTGTCATCGTTAACGTCTCTCTCGAACTTGTTGTAAATTACTTAGTTCGGTTTAGCTTATACATCGATTTACGTCCCTGCGTGTCACCCATGTGACCTTTTTTTGTCTGTACCTGGCGGAGTATATTATTATACCATTCGTAGTCCCCGCAGGGTTTCTACTAAGACGTACCTTTAACGAGCACGTTGAGAGTAGGGTGCGAGTCCTCTTGTATCATCTTCTCCCGCGGCCGGTAGTGACACGTACCTTTAACGAGCACGTTGAGAGTAGGGTGCGAGTCCTCTTGTATCATCTTCTCCCGCGGCCGGTAGTGACACGTACCTTTAACGAGCACGTTGAGAGTAGGGTGCGAGTCCTCTTGTATCATCTTCTCCCGCGGCCGGTAGTGACACGTACCTTTAACGAGCACGTTGAGAGTAGGGTGCGAGTCCTCTTGTATCATCTTCTCCCGCGGCCGGTAGTGACACGTACCTTTAACGAGCACGTTGAGAGTAGGGTGCGAGTCCTCTTGTATCATCTTCTCCCGCGGCCGGTAGTGACACGTACCTTTAACGAGCACGTTGAGAGTAGGGTGCGAGTCCTCTTGTATCATCTTCTCCCGCGGCCGGTAGTGACACGTACCTTTAACGAGCACGTTGAGAGTAGGGTGCGAGTCCTCTTGTATCATCTTCTCCCGCGGCCGGTAGTGACACGTACCTTTAACGAGCACGTTGAGAGTAGGGTGCGAGTCCTCTTGTATCATCTTCTCCCGCGGCCGGTAATGACACGTACCTTTAACGAGCACGTTGAGAGTAGGGTGCGAGTCCTCTTGTATCATCTTCTCCCGCGGCCGGTAGTGACACGTACCTTTAACGAGCACGTTGAGAGTAGGGTGCGAGTCCTCTTGTATCATCTTCTCCCGCGGCCGGTAGTGACACGTACCTTTAACGAGCACGTTGAGAGTAGGGTGCGAGTCCTCTTGTATCATCTTCTCCCGCGGCCGGTAGTGACACGTACCTTTAACGAGCACGTTGAGAGTAGGGTGCGAGTCCTCTTGTATCATCTTCTCCCGCGGCCGGTAGTGACACGTACCTTTAACGAGCACGTTGAGAGTAGGGTGCGAGTCCTCTTGTATCATCTTCTCCCGCGGCCGGTAATGACACGTACCTTTAACGAGCACGTTGAGAGTAGGGTGCGAGTCCTCTTGTATCATCTTCTCCCGCGGCCGGTAGTGACACGTACCTTTAACGAGCACGTTGAGAGTAGGGTGCGAGTCCTCTTGTATCATCTTCTCCCGCGGCCGGTAGTGACACGTACCTTTAACGAGCACGTTGAGAGTAGGGTGCGAGTCCTCTTGTATCATCTTCTCCCGCGGCCGGTAGTGACACGTACCTTTAACGAGCACGTTGAGAGTAGGGTGCGAGTCCTCTTGTATCATCTTCTCCCGCGGCCGGTAGTGACACGTACCTTTAACGAGCACGTTGAGAGTAGGGTGCGAGTCCTCTTGTATCATCTTCTCCCGCGGCCGGTAGTGACACGTACCTTTAACGAGCACGTTGAGAGTAGGGTGCGAGTCCTCTTGTATCATCTTCTCCCGCGGCCGGTAGTGACACGTACCTTTAACGAGCACGTTGAGAGTAGGGTGCGAGTCCTCTTGTATCATCTTCTCCCGCGGCCGGTAGTGACACGTACCTTTAACGAGCACGTTGAGAGTAGGGTGCGAGTCCTCTTGTATCATCTTCTCCCGCGGCCGGTAGTGACACGTACCTTTAACGAGCACGTTGAGAGTAGGGTGCGAGTCCTCTTGTATCATCTTCTCCCGCGGCCGGTAGTGACACGTACCTTTAACGAGCACGTTGAGAGTAGGGTGCGAGTCCTCTTGTATCATCTTCTCCCGCGGCCGGTAGTGACACGTACCTTTAACGAGCACGTTGAGAGTAGGGTGCGAGTCCTCTTGTATCATCTTCTCCCGCGGCCGGTAGTGACACGTACCTTTAACGAGCACGTTGAGAGTAGGGTGCGAGTCCTCTTGTATCATCTTCTCCCGCGGCCGGTAGTGACACGTACCTTTAACGAGCACGTTGAGAGTAGGGTGCGAGTCCTCTTGTATCATCTTCTCCCGCGGGCCGGCGCGGCGCAGCCGGTAGCGGCCGAGCGCGCGGCGCCGCGCCACCTGCGCCTTGTACTCGGCTTGGTGGGAGGCCTCCTTCAGGCTGATGGCCTCCGAGTCGGAGGCCTGCTTCTCGCGCATGCGCTGGTTGTGCCGCCACTTCATTACTTCGTTGGCACGTTTCTGAGAAGTGCGTGGGCGTTTTGGTTTGCTTTTTCTTATGCTTTTTAAAGTTATGTATGTACCAAAATGGTAAAAGTATCTCTTCTAGCGAGACTTCGAATTTCTGGCTGTTTATCACATCTAATTATCTCAGAGAGCTATTGAACACCTAATATTTATACCTAACTATGAGAATTATAAAAGCAAGCAACTTGAAATTTGGCACAGATCCAGATAACGTTGAAGGTTTTTTGAAAATATATAATCGACATATTTTTTTATTTATACTAGCTGCGCCTTGCGGTTTCACGCGCGGTTAAAAGTATCCTATGTGCTATTCTAGACTATAACATATCTCTGTATCAAATTTCATCCAGATCTGTTCAGCCGTCCTGGCTTGAAAAAGCAACAAACATCCATCCATTCGTACAAACTTTCGCGTTTATAATATTAGTAGCGTGTAAGTTGTATGTATTTTTTTTTTTCATTTTACTGTTAATATTTCCTGAAAGGTGTGAACAAAAAGAAGGCCTACCAGTGGATCAATAACCAGTGAGACCACATTCAAAAGACTGAGCTGATAGGGAGTGGGATGTTGTTGTAGAAGACGGTACCTCCGAGCTGACCTCCAGCACCTGGTCCCCGGCGGAGGGCAGCTCCCTCCAGCCCAGCACCAGCGCCGGCGCGGCGGGCGGCGCCTCCAGCACCGGCCGCCCGTCCGCGGAGCGCAGCACTCGCACCTGCCGGCGCCAGGTACCATCTCATTTGCATCATACTAGATTGAATCAGGCGGTACTTCGCGGAAGTTCATCTTCAAAACTGTTACTTTAACCAATCTCTAGTCTCTCTAAACCAGTGCTGCTAAGAAATTAGCAGCACCATTGCTGAGCACTAACCTTTTTTGTCGCATTGGACACTACAGCGACAACTGAAACTTAATCATCTAAATATTTGTTTGTCTTAATGTAAGTATATGTAGAAGTTATTATTTTTTGTCTGTTAATGTTTTATTGTGTTTTTTGTGCGGTGAAATAAATGGTTTCTTTCTTTCTTTGTTTCTTTATTTCCGCTTTAAAGTCGCGTTAAGTATGCCAAGGAATACGGGTTCTAATTTCTATGGGTTTTAATGTCATTTGCATGATGTTATTCCCTCTAGGCTAGACGGAAAGAGATCATGACATAGATGATAATATAGACATTAAACGGGCTACTTTGGCCCGTTTTATGTAGCTCGTTTCACTACCGAACAAAATAAGGGTATAACTATTTTCAAATGAGGGTATTTTATGATTTTCAAACTAATGACTCTGTGAACTGCAGTAACCTTGCGGCCGACTTCTGTCTTCTTCTACAGGTCGCATTCCTCAACAGAATCTCGTGAAATTTTGTAAGGTTTGATAATTTTACAGTTTTTTATGTCGAGTCAGTCTTTGGAAGTTTTGAAATAAAAACCAAATTAAAAAAAAAAACAAAAACTGACTCGATAAAAAAAAACTTCTTCATTATTGACCTACCTACTAACTACCACCTACTTACTAAATTTCAAGAGAATCGTTTAATTAATCGGTTAAGAAATTCGACCTGTAGAGGAAGACAGAGATCCGGACAGAATTCTGACATACGAAAGCATTTTACGACACAAGTCACAAATGAAACTTGTAACGCCAGTCGAGGCCGATGAAGAAACTATACGCTAATCTGTGGCGATGTTGTTTACAACTACCGATAGGTAACGCAGATAAGACAATAGTAGCCGCTCGAGCCGCGCGCGTCCCATTGTTAAAATCCGGAACAAAATAAATCTTTCTGGAAAGCAATTATTGTGCACCGTTTTTATGATGTTTTTATCTATTGAATAATAGGGTGTTTACTTCAATCTTTTGTACTGTCCGAATGTTCTAGATTAAACGCATAGCTCCGCGTGATAAACAACTTTTTGTGTGCTTGCGCTATTGTTTGATCGAATGTTCTGGATATCTTAAAATTGTACAAATACGCGGACGACCGACGACTCGGCAGTCAGTTTTGATTACGCGTTCAAAGTGCTAACATCGAAGTAATTGTGCGAAAAGTGTTCAGAGTGTTATAGTGCAAGTGTCGAGTGTAGTGTAACAGTGTTTGTGTGTGTGTAACTGGTGAATAAAGTGAATCTTCGGATACATCGACGTTTCATTCCTTTTATCCTAACCCCGTTTGTAACACTATTTTTAACAGCCCCAAAACCCCAAAAAGGCAGTACAGTAGCCAAATTTGAAAAAAAATATTTCTTTTTCTCTTTTCGTCTTTTCAAATACAAATTGTTAATACACAAGTCACAATTGTTGCTGTAGTTTATTATTATTGTACCTTCGCCCACCCGTTGCCGGCGACGATGACGCAGCCGCGCCGTAAAGTCCCTCTCTGCACCAACACCGTCGCCTGTTTCCTGAACACAGACATAAAGTCGAAGTCAAATGTCAAAATGATTTTTTTTCAATTCGGATTTTGAATTTGAATGTTTAAATCACATGTAAAAACTACATTAATGAAAAGAGGGTTTAATAAGATTAACAATTATTTAGAAGACAAAGATGTCTGGAGCCTTCCACTTCCGCCAAGTAACCACTAGTCCATAGATATAATTTAATAATACATATTTGTAAACCAAAATTTGTAAGACAATTTTTTTTAAATGCCCCTCAGCTCCTTGCCTGTTCTTCTGAGTAGTGGCTCTTTTTCCGAACGAGACGGTCGAGTAAAAACTTTGACGTTCAGAAGTGTGTCTTTGATACCCAATTGAATAAAAGATTTTGACTTCAACTTTGAACAAAAAAGTTGCGTTTTTTTGTCACAAACCGGGCCCAACTCAGCATAATGCCGGCTGCTGTAGACAACCAACGCTGATCCTCCGTAAGTAATAAAAGTCCACTCACCCCGTCCGCGGGTCAAGTTGCGCCTCAATAACGACTCCCTCCACGTAGCCCCCAGGGTCCGCCTTCAGCTCCATCAGCTGCGCCTGCAGCGTGAGCGCCTCCACCAGCGTGTCGAGGTTCTGTCGCTTGAGCGCCGACACCGGCACGGCTTGCACGTCACCGCCCACGGACTCGCACACTATGCCGTGTTGAGCCAGTGCACGCGTGGTTTTTTCCTGGAGCGAACAAATTTGGGACTTATTGCTACGAAGTTTGAACTCAAAATTAAATGGCAGTACGTCACCGCCCGCAGACTCACGCTATGCCGTGTTGAGCCAGCGCACGCATTGTTTTTTCCTGGAGCGAGGAATTTGTGCCTTATTGCTATGAACTTTGAACTCATAATGTAACGGCAGCACGTCACGCCCGCTGACGCACACTCTATGCCGTGTTGAGCCAGCGCACGCTCGCTCTTTTCTTGCTCCAAGCGGGGTTGGACCTTATTGCTATGACCTTATGAGCTTAATATGAAATGGCAGTCTACTGAAGAGTATTTTTTGAAAAGCTAATTGAGAAGTTTGTCATTTTATATTTTATGTTTTCTTTGTAAAAGCCACTTATTTTGGTTGTAAAAAAGCCGACATCGGCACGGCTTGCGCATCACCGCCCACAGAGTTGCACACTATGCCGTGTTGAGCCAGTGCACGCGTGGTTTTTCTTGGAGCGAGCAAATTTGGGGCTTATTGGTTTCATGATTGAGTATACAATGAAATGAGTCTTTCTCAAATCCTATAATCAAAATGAAAAGTTCATAATATGTTTTCTTTGTATAATCGTAAATAATCAGAATCTCCATCAGTGGCGACGTTCAACCCAGACGAGGTAATTTTACGGTTCGATGGCTTGTCAGTCTCGATTGAAGGATCGTTAATGGAATCAAGCTGCGGATCGAAATAGCAATTAATAGATTTAAAAGCTATATTTTTTTTTAGTTTCTAGATACAGGATAAATGAAGCGGAGAAATATTATGAGAAATTATGAAACACTAATTAAAAGGGAGTGTAATTAATATTGTTCAGCGAAGTGTGGGTGTTGTAATACACCACACTGTCAGCCTCTTTGGGGGAAAAGCGTGAATATATGTTATGTGACGAATAATAGAAAGCAATGTAGAAAATGTACATATTTGTGCCAAATCCAATGTGCGTGTGCGTGTGTGTGAGTGAGGACAAGGGAAGGAAGATGATGAAAAAGGACGTAAACATATAAAATTGAGGCATACCTACAATGTTCACACCTGGCTTGTCGATTTTGTTGATCGCCACTAGTATCGGAACTGAAAATAACAAAAACATAATATGCTTACTTGAAATGTTTAACAACTATTTCATAACCTCTTGCAAGGCTAGCACGGGCCTGAGACAAAATGTCTTTCTTATCCACGCTCAGATGAGACAAAGTTAGAATACGGATATTTTTGTCTCTTTCTCGCGGGATAAAAACGGTGGAAAGACAATTTGTCTCCGGCCCGTGCTAGCCCACTAGCGTCAGATTGGCGCAGGACCGAGGCAGCCTAGATGCCCGCTGAGAGAGAGGCTTACACCCAGCATCGGGACAGAGAAGACTACGGACAATGATAATAATAATCGGGACACTTCCACACACGGTCGTCTGACCCAAAACTAAGCAAAGCTTGTACTATGGCGGCTAGAGACTGATATAGGATCAACTGGGGCAAATGCGTCTGTAGGGCAATTGCGTCTTTCGAGAATATATATTTTTAAATACATACTTAAATAGATAATTCACACCCAGACATAGAACAAACAAACATCATCACAAGAATGTTTGCCCTAGGTGGGAATCGAACCCACGCCCGCCAGTTCAGAAGGCAGGTTCACTACCGGCTCAGCCACCGAGGCAGTCAAATGATGAACCTGAAGAACTGATATACCCTTTACTTCAGGTGTATAGCATACTGCTATTATTAATTCTGTGTCACAGCTATATTCAGACGCAAATACACACCAGTAGTATGCAAGACTGCTGTTGCAGTTGACGGTATGCTGTCTGCGGTCGGCCTGCTGTCCGTGTTCGCAGACAGGATAACTTTTAGCCGCAATAGCGCAGGTAAGCAATATCATAACAAAAACTAATGCACCGAAAAACACTCCACCAAAAAAATCTTTCAAAGAACCTAATTCCATAAATTTATTCTAACTACATTATCAAAAGTAAATTATATACTAAATGGTTTTACAAGGAACAAAATAATCGAGAGAATTTTGCAACAAACATATTCATTTAAAAAAAATCATGTCAGGAAGTTGACAATTGGAGATCATTGACAGAAGACAGCACAGAGGCAAAAATAAAGAATAGGTTCGTCAAGGGTTCGTCTTTCCAAGAGCCATAAACCAACATTTATGGCAAAACTGCCCCCAAAACCCAAAGGGGCAGAAGCCACTTAAAAAAAAAAAAAACCAACATTTGAATTTGGAAGATGAGGTCTAGTAAAGAAGTTTTCACACCAAAGTCGACGTCTATTTATTTCTTGATGTCGGTGGCTTAATTTATAGACAAATTAAGCAATCAATCAAATTATATGTATTTGTCGCAGCCAACTTGCTTAATCAGCCGATCAATTAACAGCCTAGCCATTTTACTAAACGGCGCCGTTCAACTGTGCCGTGTCTGAATGATATTCAGTCGTAGCGTCTATTACAACATTTAATAAACTGGCTGGCTGATGCTTAGGCCATTCATACAATTCGTGATTTTATGACAAAAATACAGTTTTTGACCTAAGAAATGTTAAATGTGCTAATGTTAAAGTCCTTATTAAGTATACTTTTTTGTATTACATGATGAGCTTTGTAAGCATGTATGGGTTTATGTGTCTTATATGAGTGAATTGTGATGGCTTAATGTTTTTGTAATTAGGATATTACTTACAGAAACCTTTTTTCTGTAACAGCTGTAAGGTGACAAATTAAAACAAGCTAACGGCCCGCCTGATGGTAAGTGATCACCGTCAGCTAAGGATACCTGTAATACCAGGGTACCACAGGTACGTTGCCGACCTTCAAGGACTCTATTGAAAGCCTCTTATTTAAAATTATGCCATCGTACTACCTCAATAGATTCCAAAGTACGGACTTACGAAAGCAATCACTCTACCCCAGCGTGGGAGACCAGAGTACGTCCGACCATACTATTTTGGCGTCTGCTTCGACTTGAAGCAAGCACAGCAACAGTCTTCGTACAAAACGCGACAGCAATCTTTACACAGTTTGCATTCGTTCCTCACAAAAAAATACACCATAATGCATATCGAAATTCCTACAATGGTTCCAGAGATAAATATTTCCCACCCGTCCATTAATTGAAAATTATTAATACAATTGTCACTTTTTTGAGAGTATTTAACGCAAATAAAATAGAAAATATGACAGGAATAAAAAGGCAGTGAAGGAGAATTTTATGATCAGTGAAGTCAGTGAAGTATCATGAAGTTTGAAGACGTTGACAAATACAAACTCGTACGATTCATACGATTCGTGGAAATTGACAGCTGCTCAAGAAGCAGTTTGCTTTCGACAGAAGAGAGTAAGAGAAAGAGGTTAGTCAAGTGTTGCACTGGCAGATAACTTGATAGAGGCAAAGCCCTAACGAGTTGCCTGTCAACTTGGTCATGAGTCGGACAAACTGGCGAACTTACATCACTAGGCGTTTTTAGAAAAACAATCCAGCACTTTTTTTATTTACAAAGTACCTATTGTCATATGTGTAAATACTATACACATATGGTTATGGTACCGTCAAGTACCTTCATTATCAAGAAAAAAGTCGTAGACCTACATTTTTAGTTGCATGAACGAGTCCCAACTCACCGTCAGCCTCCCGCGCCATCCGCACCGACTCCACCGTCTGCTCCATGACTCCGTCGTCGGCCGCCACCACCAGCACCACCAGGTCGGTGGCGCGCGCTCCTCGCGACCTCATCGCTGTGAACGCGGCGTGACCCGGGGTGTCCAAGAATGTTACTTTTTCACCGGATGCCAATTTAACTGGAAGAAAGAGAAACATTTGTATGCACAAAAAAATTAATATCGATTACTATCTGCGCCTCGCGGTGTTATGTCGCCTCCTTAGATCAACCTAGAGAATAAGATGGCGCACGGCGTATGATTTAGGTGAAGCCAAAAACCACCCAAAAAGCACGCTGCTGTCGTATATGTACATAACACGAACACATTGACGCAAAAAAACTACGCTACTCGCTTGGTCATTCTTACCTCGACATTATATGCATTCGTTTATGGTATAATTTCGTGTACATAAATATCCATAGTGCATTATAAAAGTGTGAACTGGACGACATTTTGAGGTTCTTTTTAAAAACTGCAGTTTTTTTTCAAGTCAATTTTGAAAAAGCCGTGACATTAAACTCTTACAAATATGTGCAGTTTTAGAATATTAAATCTTCTTAGGTTGTATATTAGAACGGAAATGGCTAACGTAGAGTTTGGGAATTAATAGTAGTTTTCGTGCAATTGTAAATGTTTTTCATGGCAACATTACGACGCACACAAGTTTAAAGAGTTTTTAGCGGGAACCGAAAAGATGGTGTCGTGATTTTGTATTATTTTCTAAAACTTGTGATTCTTCGAGTGTTAAAGTGTAATAATTGTGGATTATAAACCTTTGCCGATTCGTTAACGTGCACGAGTGTGGGCAAATGATACAAACATTAGGAAATGCTACTTTTCGTGTTCTCTACAAAACTCGACTTAAAGTTTCAGTAAAGTATCTACAGCTTTACTGAAATTGGGAAAGGGGTGGGATTCATCTCAACTTTCACCACCCTCTTTTTTATCATCTCATCATTATCATTATCAAGACACGACAATTACTAAGTTAGGCATTAAGGACTTTGTATCCAGTTGCCAATAAAATTAAAAAAAAAACACAAGTTTTAAAAAAGAAGTGGCTTTAGCGACATATAACGCAGTGTTTCATCTTTTCCTCCTCAGATCAATCTAGAGGAAAAGATGGAACACTGCCAGGGAGCGCCTACTATTGTCTAATCTGCGTTACCTATCGGTAGTTGTAAACAAACATCGCCACAGATTAGCGTATAGTTTCTTCATCGGCTGCGACTGGCGTAACAGTATAATGAATTTTATCATTATTTTTTTTGGTTTGGTTTGTTATTACAGACTGTCATATTGTATGAGTGATGATGACGTCATCGATTTTCAACCACACCGATTTTCATCAAATATAGCTAAGAACACTCCTGACTAATTCACCATTTTATTAGACGACACATTTTTGAATGTAGTTCTGATAAATCTGCTACGAGTATATCTTCAATAGCATAAAAACAATACTAGTGCGTCTACAGGTCACATTCCTCAACCGATTCTCGTAAAATTTTGTAAGCAGGTTCAAATAATGATAGTTTTTTTTTCTGCGGAGTCAGACGAAGACAAAGATCCGGACATCCGAGAGCATTTTTGTCATAGCTGAAGCTTCGAAGCAGAAGCTTAAGCATAAGTTTTGTAAGCATGTTTTTCTTTTAATTTGTAAGTTCTCGAGTTATTAAATTGTTACGATAAGTTGTGATTCCGTGAGCAAATTCAAACACGTTTAGATTTGTAATCTTCCAACCTACGCAAGCAGTAACAAATTAATAAAACGTAAATAATTTTACATATGCAAATTTATCGTAAGTTACTTACGTAATTAACTTACGATAAATTTGCATATGTAAACTTATTAACGTTAATTATTTACGTATTAATCCTTACATTTGCATTTGTAAACTTTTTAACGTTAATGATTTACGTAATAATCATTTATCGTAAGTTAATTACGTAAGTAACTTATCAAACCTGCTCACAAAATTTTACGACAATCGGTTGAGGAATGCAACCTGTAGAGGAGGACACGCACCGGGCGCAAGGTTTCCAGCTCACAGAGTTACTAGTAATATTAGTAGTTGTTACCCGCGACTTCGCGTTTATATTATTACTAGCTGCACCCCGCGGTCCCACAGGAACTGTTTATTTTTTCGGGATTAAAAGTACCCTATGTTACTTCTAGTACCTCCCAGAATATATGTACAAAGTTTCATGATGATTCGTCAAGTAGTTTTTGCGTGAAAGCGTAACAAACATCCACGCTTTCACATTTATAATATTACAAAACAATACAATACATCTTTATTGCACACCAAAAATACAAAGTAAAACAAACATAAAGAGAATATTAAAAATAAAATATCATTCGGCAGTACAAGGGCGGCCTTATCGCCTAAAGCGATTTCTTCCAGGCAACCTTTGGATGGACAGGACAGAAAATTATTAGTAAGGATAGTATCCAAAAACTTTCCTCGTTATACTCTGGAACTAATTGTCAAATTTCATCAAGTTCCGTTCAGCATTTTAGAAGTAAAAAGCCTACAAACAGACAGAGTTACTTTCGATTTTACAATATTAGTATGGATAGATTAGTTAGGATAAATGCGAATTTGAGTTTCTTTGTTCGTTACGCTTTCACGCCTCAACTACTCAAACGATCACCATACAATTTTGCTTATATCTTGTCAGGTATACCAGGGTACAGAAAAAGTCATAGGGTACCTTTCATTCGAATGCGCGCTAGGCCGAAAAGCAAGCCTTTCCAAGGCCGTCCTGTCCTCAGAATAAATCTCAGAAACTCTCGACTACCCATTGAGTTCTATCACTACGTATAGAGGAGACATCGCACATAATTTCTATGTTCCGTTCAAGTGGAGCCTTACGGCCACACTTCATTTAGCTGCTTCCTAGCTCTCGAGCCCAAGTCGCTTACGACCTTTTGGTCGCGAGAAAAATACGCCTAAAAATAACCGCAAAGTAAAACGGTTTGTTATGCGAGGTTAGACGACTAATTATTCTTTCAGCGCTGCAGCAAACTTTAGTTTAAACTCTCAATAAAACGGAGCATGACCTAACGTTATCTCTTCTCCATGATCCAAAAAAAAACAGGTTTACTATCCGTCTCTTTCAAACTTATTGTAAATGACTTATTTCGGTCTTGCTTAAGCATCGATTGACGTCACTACGTGTTTCTCTACCGATACCTGGCGGGGTATATTATTGCCCCATGTTCTCCTCTATACGTAGTAAAAAAACGAAATGCGACTACCACAATTTTTCCAATCCTACCCTCAAAAGCGCCGATATGCTGCGTGATCCCGCCAAACTCCTGGTCGACGACAGCCGTGTCGCGCAGCGCGTCGAGCAGCGTCGTCTTGCCGTGGTCCACGTGCCCCATCACGCACACGACGGGCGGCCGCGGCTTTAAGGCTGCGGGGGGCGCGGGGGGCGCCGGGACCGCGTCTTTGTTCTGCAAATAAACATTACAATAATGAGTCAAATAAGAAGGTTTAATAAAATATGTACGTATTACCAAAACTGATTTTACAAGACAATAAAGAGAACTACAACATCCATCCACACTAACATCATAACGGACTAAGCTTGTGTATGACCACTGACTTGCCTGGTGGGAAGTGACGATAAAGAAAGAAAGGTAGGAAGATACCTATTCACTTTTCTCTTGAATATCCCTGGATTGTATTTAGGTGGAAAAATAGGCGTAGCCAACGAAGTCCACACCTCTGCAGTTCTTATAAGAAGTGATTGAAGTGAAATAACTTTGCCTGTCTGTCTGTTCTGAGGCTTTTCAAGGCTAAACGGCTGCACGGATCTTAATGAAATTTGATATTTAGTTACAGTATATTCCGAAGAAAGTTTTTAGATACAATTTTTTTCTGAATAAACGCGAACGGAGTCGCGGGTAACATCTAGATATTATATGAGGTATAATTCTTGTTGTAGAAGAATTCCAGGCAGAGCTGGTTTTCAACCTAACCCATTGCTTGAGCAAAGGTGTTTATCAAGAATGGTAAACATGCTTACAATGATACAAGGCATGATCCAAAAAAAACAAGGTCTAGCATTTCAGGAGCAAACACGTATGACGTCACTGCTCATCATCATCCATCTCTTTCGTACCTACTACTTGTAAACGACTTATTTCGGTCTTGCTTAAGAGGGCCGCGACGTTCTGAAATTTCCATACAAACGCACTACTCAAATTTCTTGAAAACCGTTTGTCAGATTTTGATGAAATGCAGCATGTACAATTAAATTAACAATATCTTCGCCCCTATGTTCTTGGTTTTTTTTAAAAACGTTCTCAAGCGAAGATAGAGCTATGAAAAATATCCGCATTTTAAGGGCTCACTTTTGACTGATTTATTCAATAGGTAGACAAAGCAAATCAAAAATTCCATTACATAGGGAGGTTGTCTACATCATTAGCTGTTAAATGAATCAATAATAATACAAGGGAAATTCTTAGTTACTTAAGAATGATTATGGTAGTGCACAATTCATAAAAAAAAAATGAAATTGCACTTTGTCACTCTGTAGGTAAGTTTAGAGGCTCGTCAGTATCATTACTCGCTCTCTTCACTCGTCTTCTTCTTCTAGACGAAATGGCGATAGAATACCTTAAGTGCGAAGTTAGCCTAGGTCGAAATTAGTTCTCCCCCGAGGGTTCCCGCCTTGTCGTGGCGGGGGGGCTCAGTAGCCGTGGCTTCGGCAACCACGGTGAAGCCAAGAGGAATCCGAGGTGGGGCCGCTTCTTGGGGCTTTTAGCTCCAAAGCCCACATGGAAGCGGCCTAAGTAGGGTGTGGGTCTGTATGGGCAGACCCACAACTGAGGCGGGGTGCAGTGTCGCATGTGCAACACTGCAACCGAAGGCTGGGGGCTGCGGCGGGAGAGGACTGTTGGTGTGTCTTTGCCACTTTCCCTACCTTCCGCGGTCCAAACGGGGTCGCTACCGTTTGATGGCGGACGCGGTGGGGCCGCAGAGGAAGAGGCGTGTTGGGGTATCGTTGCCGCTCTCCCTATCCTCTGCGGCCGAAGTGGCAGGCGGCGGGGCCACTCATCTGACCCGTCGCATGGGGACCATGGGCGCCTAGACACGGGTGCTGTCTGGCGCCCACGGGCAAATTGGTCCCCGAGGAGGTGGATGATGACGATGTGTCTGGTGTTCGATACATCGTCATCGAGGGGAAGAGAGCGTAAGCTCGAGGAGGTGCCCGAAAGGGCTAGCGCTGTCGGGGCCGCGGAAGAGTACGATAGTTCCCTTAGCCCCGACATTATGCGCCGAGGTGGAACACCCTTGGGTTTTTAGTGGGTAGGCCGTCAGTGGCGGGATTCCCACATAACCACTCTGTACCCGCACCCGGGCTGTTGGTGGTATCCATAAAGGATTTTCCCAAGGTAAAAAAAAAAAAAAAAAACCTCCTACCCTCCTACCTCGCGGAGTTTATTATTTTACCATGATACAAGGCAGAAAGATTTCGAATTTGTGCGTAGATAGACTAATGTTTTGTGTGGGATCACGGATCGCATGCGTTAGCGGAACGTTCTGATTAGAGATTTTTGAAAAGCGCCATCTAGTTCCATTCCTGATTTCCTTCGAACTAAAACGTAACAGTTGATTGGCAATTTCTCACCACCCAGTTAGTTGTGCCCCGCAGTTTCACCCGCAGTCCTAAAGAAACTTTCGAATTTTTTGGGATTAAAGGTACCATGTCCTCTTTTGTAACTTTGACAATGTGTTTGCACAAGGTGATCAGTTAAGTAACTACTTATATGATGTACTTATAGTATGGCGTGAAAGTCTAACAAACAAACTCACTTTCGCAATTATAATACTTTTTTAGTGTTTAGTGTCCATTCAGTCATAAATCTATTCATTTCTAATACAAAAAACTAAAACCAATGATATTTGTTCATTACCAATTTAAATTTTCTATTGGGATTCATCAGTAATAAAAATGCTATGTAACTTTCTATTAATTAGTAAATTTTTTTTTTAAAGTTTTGGTGATTACTCTAACAGAAATTCAAACTTTACCTCTCTTAAGAAAATAGATTTAAAAATTACTTTCCAACTTTATTAAACATTACTTACAACCTCCTCCAAAATATCCTGATCAGGTCTCGGCACTAGCTTGAACCGGCAGCCGCAGATCTTGACAATGTCTCTGATCACCTGTGGGTTGTGTATCACCGTGTTTTCTTTGTACACAATGTCTGATGTCTTATCGGCAAATTCTAATGTCTTGAATATGTGATCTGCAACAGATGTTTAGTAATTCTCACACTGCCCCTATCTACTATCTATACTATCAACTTTAGTACAAATTTTTACAAGCTTTAACATAACACTTTGTACAGTAAAGGGGGAAAGTAGGGTATGCATTACATTTTCTTTTTTTATAATTATGGTAGATCATACTTTATGTAGAATATAAATGGGACGCTCTAAAAAGACAAGGGGTGCAAGCAAAATACATACAAATAATTAAAAACGTATTTTGTGCTTGCTGTGTAAGCACAGCACAAGTTAAACTTGAATGTACTGGCAACGAATTTTCTATTAAAAGAGGTGTACGCCAAGGAGATCCTATTTCACCTAAACTATTTTCAGCAGTGCTGGAGATGATCTTTAGGAATCTAAACTGGACCAAAAATGGCCTCAATATAAATGGCGAAAATCTCAACCATCTACACTTCGAGGATGATTTAATTTTGTTCTCAGAGGACGCAGGAATCCTGGGGATAATGTTGCAGGAACTATCCAATGAAAATGTTAATGCTGGCCTTACAATGAACCTAACTAAAACCAAAATAATGACGAATTCCAAACAAACAGTAACCAAAAAATAAATAACAGTAAATAACGAACAAATAGAATATGTAAACGAATAGATATATTTGGGCCCACTTATATCTACAGATGATTGCATGAATAAAGAAATGGAACGAAGAATAACCAATACTTGGAAACGGTTTTGGTCTCTTAGGGAAATAATGAAGGATAATAATGTACCAATGAAAGGAAAAAAGAAAATATAGGTTAAATATGCATTATGCCATGATTGCTATATGGGTGCCAGACATGGGCGTTAACAAAACTACAAGAAGGTAAATTGAAAGTCTGCCAAAATGCAATAGAAAGGAGTGCTTTTAGGTATAAAAAGAAGGGATAGAGTGAAATTACAGGAAATGAAAAAGAAAACAAAATTTTAAAATGCACACACAGCTTAAATGACGTTGGACGGGACATAATTATGTTAAGACAAAGTAAAACGAAATGGACTAAGTTAATAACAGAATGGTATCTAAGAGATAGGAAAAGAAATAGAGGCAGACAAATCAAAAGATAGGAAGATGACCTCAATAAAATAGCTGGTCCGGTATGGACCCGTTTAGCAAGAGACAGGAGTGTGTGGAAATCTTTAGAGGCTTTTGTCGACAGAGAAGCTCCACACAAACATCCAGTTGACGATCATACTAATAAAAGTTAGAATTAGATTATATAATTTAGTTTTAGTAAGTAGGCACATATTAATTGAAAGAATACTAAGAAGGAAACAGCAATAAGGGTTATTTTATTTTATTTATTTATTTTATTAGATCATACTTCAGGTTTATATAAATTTTATCGAAATTGGTCAAGCAGTTTTCAAAACATCAACAAAAGTAAAAAAATTGTTCACATGAATGATGGGAAGTCAGTTTTTAAAGCTTTGCTTGTTTTAGATATGGGATCTGCCACAGAGACAATAAACGTAGTCACCAACCTACATCCTTGGCAAGCACATCAGCAACTTCTCTCACAGTCATGTTTCTCCATATTCCAACCACCTCTGATATCTTTGGTGAATATTTGATAGCTTTTCTGCCTTGACTTTCGGCCGCCTGTAACTGTAATAACATTTTATATTTAGCGGGGGATAAGGATGATTAAGGGTCAAAGTCAAAGTCAAAATGTTTTTATTCAATTTAGGTATCAAAGATACACTTATGAATGTCAAAACCTATTTATGGGTACCTATTTCAATTATAGTATTCCTAGCTGCGCCCCGCAGAGGCCGGCCCACAAATGCTATTTATTTTTTGAGATGAAAGCTACTCCATGTCCCTACCTGTACTCCTGATAATGTGTAAATGCAAAATTTCATGACAATCAGTTGGGTCATTAAGTTGTCAAAGTGTAACTAACAAACACTCACATTTACATATTTTTAATATTAGTAGGAAGAAGGATTTCAACTGATTGTTCATTCTTCACTGAAATATGTCAAATATGTTTGGGAAATGTTTTTTTGTCACTTATTGACCTAATAACTGACCAGGTTTGGATGAAAATTGTGAAGGATTATAGATTCATCCTCACATCAGGGCATTTATAGCCTACTATTTACTGAGAAATTCAGATTTTCTTAAATTTCTTTAGATGCTATGATAGCATAAAAAACTGACCCTAATAGCTTTAAAAGAATTAACAGAAGATACATAGCTCACATAATTATAAAGTTTGACAGAAAAACTACTTTGAATGATGTACCGACCTTCTCTTCCTCTGATCTCCGTTTTTTACAGCACACAAATGATACAGACAGGGATCTTGTCCATGCATAACTATCTTGTGGAGATATTCGTTTGGTAGTACCATGCAAACATCCTGTCCTTTTTAAAGTGTGTAGTGGTAATCTGAAAACGAAAATAGTTAAGGAAATATACTGGTAAAAACATATATCTAATAAACTATTTTTTTATGAATCAAAAACATCTTCTTTGCTGAATCCCACATCTGTGGGATGGTACATTTGTTTCCCCCATTCATCTCTGTCACTCGCCATCTCAGACAGAATTCAGTCCTTGTTCAGTTCCTTTTTATTCATATTGTTTGACGAGGTTTCACATCTTTCTTTTTATATTTTTTTTTTAAGAATTAAAAATAATTTTAGAAGTAATAAACTCATTTCATTTATCAAAGTATGCTTACCGGCGCAATAAAAAGCGTCTGTACATATTTTTTAGTTAAATAACGCAAAATAAAGTTTTGTAAACACTGTATTATCAGGTAACATGTATTTCTATGTCAAAGAGGTTATTTTTATAAATTCTGAATTATCACAGAAACAATAAATCTTGAACATTTATTTTTATTGCTAATGCATTTACCATAATAGTAACTTTGATAACAAAATTGATCGGTATAATTTAAAATAAATGAGAAAAAGAAATTTTTGCTACCATTAAGTACTCCCGAAATCAAAACTTTTCAATTTTCCTTTTCGGTAAAGAAGTGTCAGTTGTCATACTGACGTTTAATTTGACAGTTACTCATAGTTTGACAGTAGTTTGACAGTGACTGTCACGACTTTTATGACAGTAAAAGTCCGATCTGATCCAAGTACTACCAGTAATAAAAATACTTACAATATTTATGGTTGCTAGAGATGGGAATTTCTCGTAAATTAATTTACCTACATCTTAGACCTAGGTTTTGGTGGGTAGTAGGTAGATAAGCGAATGGTGGCACTGATGCATGATGGCAGAGATGCACCACTGCGTCTTGTTTAATTTGAAAACCAAATGCAGCGCTGACCTTCGATCACTTCAGGTTTGGTGTTATTACACCAAACCAAGCCAAGCTACAATGCTGACAAATTGGCTTTCATTTGTTGCATTTGTACTCTGACAGAATAAAAAAAGGAAGAATCAGCGGATGTGTTTTGAGTAAATGTGACCAGCCAATCCGAAACAAAATCAGACATTCTATTACTGGCAAAAAAAAAATATTTTGAAATAATTCTGTCGTAACGGTACGACAGAATTTTGGCAAAGTCGTGAAGCTTACAAAAAAATGTTTTTTGTCACAATAGACAAATCGGTGCATTTGCTTTGCTCATCCCTAATTCATAGACAAATACTATTTATGTCCGCCATTCATTCTTTTTGAGTTGCTTTTTCGTTTTATTCCCAAGAGCACGATTTGTCATCGAGATCTACGCAACACAATCGCGTAATTAATTAACCTACGTAGGAGCTTCCTAAACAGCAAAGTCCACGCGTCGAGGCTTTGCCGCCTCCTGCTTCTCGTAACCGACGTTTGACGTGATCGCACCCGTAAGATCGTATCTTCCAGTGATGCTCTCGTTCGCCTTTTACGTTATCGGTTGCGACTCGCGTTCTAGTGCCTGATGGTGTGGAAACTATGTGCGATTAACGTTAAAACAAGAGAGGACTCAGCATGGGGGCGTTTTTGAACAAGCCCGAAACTAAAAAATACAACGAGACCGGGGAAGGAAACGGTCTTCGATATGGCGTGGCGTCGATGCAGGGTTGGCGCGTGGAGATGGAAGACGCTCACCGTGCGCAGCTGACTCTGAACGGGACTCTATCGGACTGGTCGTACTTCGCGGTTTTCGATGGGCACGCGGGCGCGCGGGTCTCCGCTCACTGTGCCAAGAACTTACTCGACTGCATTCTGCAAACGGACGAGTTCCGACGGGACGCTATCGCCGAGGCGATTCGTGTCGGTTTCCTCGACTTAGACAAGAAAATGCGAGAGCTGCCCGAGCTGTGTAACGGCGAAGAGAAGTCGGGCTCCACCGCGGTTTGCGCGTTCGTGTCTCCTAAGCAAATATACATCGCGAACTGTGGCGACTCGCGTGCCGTGCTCGCTCGAAACGGGGTGCCGATCTTCGCGACACGAGATCACAAGCCGGAACTACCTTCGGAGAAGTCTCGTATCGTGCAAGCCGGTGGCTCGGTCATGATTCAGCGCGTGAACGGCAGCCTCGCTGTATCGCGTGCTCTGGGCGACTACGAATACAAGAAGGTGCAAGACCGCGGTCCGTGCGAGCAACTAGTGTCGCCTGAACCCGAAGTGTCTGTCCATGAGCGGTCTGAAACTGAAGACGAATTCCTGGTGCTGGCTTGTGATGGAGTCTGGGATGTGATGAGTAATGAAGCGCTGTGTGCATACATACATTCGCTGCTGCTGCTCACCGACGACCTTGTGGCTATCACCAACCAGGTCATTGACACCTGCTTGTACAAAGTGAGTACCATTCACTACATTTCTTTAGACCACTTAGCTGCCTGGGTCTGGCTTCAATCTTCTTTTTTAAAAGATGGTTATAAATATCACTCGCAAAATGACTAGTGTAGTAAACACTATTTTGCCAAATAGAACAAGTCAAAACAAGATTTGATATGCATTTTCTTCTATGCAAATCTATCAGACAAGCAAGAGATATAAATTACATCTCCATTCAATCAAATATGCTTAAGCTTATATTAAAAAAAAAATGGTTGCATCATTATTATGCTTCTTCTTTTAATCCTTAACTTATGTTACGGACTAACAAATAAATAATGTTCTTCATAGCCTGGTAACCAAGCATCTAGGATGTGGTGCTTTGACAGTTGACTGCTTTCTCACTGGCACACAGTTCAATATAAAACCATTGTGACATGTGTTCTTGCTCATCTAACATCTTTTAATTACAATTTTGGCAAATATTGTTCTCTTCTAAAGTTGCTAATTTAACAAATTGAGTGTTGACTCTAACAAGAGTATGTAACCAGCAGTGCACAGATTATTTTACTAAAATGTTAGTAATGTAATGTAATGTAGTTTTGTCAGTAAATTATAACAGCATGTTTGGCAACTAATGTTATTGCACAACAATATTGCATCTGTCTTTAAATTAGATACTCACTATGAGTATAACACTAGAAATAGTCTTATAATTGAAGCTATGCCATCTGTAAATAAGGAATGAAAGAAAAACCTATTTTTTCTCCTACACTCAGACACCAATATTTTAGGGCAGAAAGTAACAATTCAGGGCATACTTGTTGATCCCTCATCATTCATGTCACATTTGCATTACTGGCTGTTCAGACAAATGGATCAATTCCTCATTTAGAGATCAACAAGTGAACTAAGGAATGAGTTACCGGTTGGAATAACATTTCCATTAACAAATGGAATGTATTTTCTAACCTCATATCCCCAAACCTTGAAACTGTTTTGATTTTGAAATGAATTTTATAGAACTGGCTGGGGTTCTAGCTCATTTTCATCAGGATTTTTTTCAGGATTCTTTATTTTACAATTGGCTAGTTGTCAGGTTTCTAAATTAACCCCCTTAGATGAAGTATAGCCACGGAATAGTTTTACAGTGTTTTGTATTTTTCTTCCTCTTACATTTTTTACTTGATTGAAAAAGACATAAAACTGTATAATTATTTTGAGGCTATAAAACATTTATTTGTTAGGGGGTAACAGTTTCTGTAAGATAGTAGATGCAGCTGGTTTAAAATATTTTTTACAAAAGGTATCTCTATAGATACATAAGTCTTAAATAAATGAAAACTGGATGTTCTTACTTCATTAAAAGTAAGCTTAGACATTTCAGAAAATTGATTCAGCCTGAATTACTTATTTTTTTCTTCCTGTTTTACAGGACATGACATCATAGTATATTTTAACCAGTTAATAATGCCATTAGTTACAATAGGTATAAGCAGTTTCTTACATCATCTTTTTTTTGTAATATTAAGTAGTAATGTGGTCTAAAAGTAAACAAAACCTGCTATGTTTACTCTATATTTCAAAGCATTCACAAATTTGATGCATTGGGAATCACATAATTTGGAGCTTAAAAAAACTTAAAGACACTCTTACACCTTCTGGCTCCATCTTCGATCTGGCTTTGAAATGCCACATTTAGTTTTGTCATACAAACAACAAAGGCATAACAATAAATATCAAATTTCATTACGAAATGACAGTAAGAAGTAAAAATTGTCTTCTAAGTTTTTTTTTACATTGTTTCTTGGTTTGTTACAAGTAAAGCTAATAAAAGCATGTTAAAAAATATAAATAAAATAAATGTTATCCATTATAATATTATAGTAGACATTCCCGGGCTGACATGATGATGATGAAGCATTATGCCCTTACAAATAAATGCTGTATAGCTTCCGAATAGTTATAGTTTGTCTTTTTCTTTCTTTCTTTTAGACCTTTTGACTCAATTGAAAAAGACAAAACACTCTATAATCATTCAGAGGCTATTTAAGAAAGAGGGTGAGACAAATTGGCAAGTAGGTCTCAATGACATATATCTGTTACAGGGAAGCAAAGACAACATGAGCATCGTCCTGGTGACGTTCCCGGCGGCGCCCAAGCCGAGCCCCGAGGCGCAGAAGGCAGACCGCGAGCTCGACGAGACCCTTCGGCAGCGACTCACAGGTTGCTATCATTCTCTACTGCATGCTTGCTCACCCAAACCTAGGAACACACAGACGGAGGTGGCTTACAATACCACCACTCAGAATCTCACGATCTCTGATTCAGGTAGGGATAGACAGACAGATGGTGTTGCGTAGTATAGGGGAACACAGTAAGACTTTTAACACACAGATTTACTAATACATGGATATTTAGTGAAGTAGACAATTCGGAAACATTGTAGGCGTGCAGGCCTAGCATACACAACGCGACTCTTTTTATCGAGACATGTATATTTACACGTAGCCTTGTCACGTTCTCACAACGACGCGTTCCCGCGCGCGCATGCTATTGGGGCAGAAATGAGTGTAAACTCAAATACTTGTGTAGAAAATAGCAATACTGAAAAAGCAATTGAAACCTTAGTTCGTCAAAACAATGCCTTGTTTAACTTGCAACAATTTTCGTCTACTTTACGCGTTTTACTGCAGTATACTAAAAGATTACTACAGGTTTTCGCTATCTTAGGTTCAAGCATTTTTAGTTGCTGACCCAACATCAGTCTATTAGTACATCTATGTGTTAATGTTAGTACAATTCATCTCAATCTTTAAGTTCACTCTGAATACATATAGTAATAGAATCTGTAGCAGTTATAATAACTGTTAGAATCCATGGGATGTAAAAATATGAGCAGCAGGCCTAGATAGCGAACTGAGATTTAAATTTTATCCATGTATGAATGAGACAGAACTAAAATATGCATAAATAAAAATGAATTTGTGTCTCGTTTTAGCTGGATAAAAGTAAAGGACATAAACTCGCTCGCTAGACCTGCCAGCTTTGTAACAATTCAGAGTGTTCATAAAGTTAGTAATGCTTTATAAAATAATGTTACCAGTTTTTAGATGCCAAAGAAACTATTAATGCCATAAGCAAGCGTAATTACTAAACATTCTCAGTGAATTCCCCACCAAAATTTAAATATTACACCTGACAAATTGGCCTGGTAAGACTTAGATTAGATTTTGTAGACAGCATTTTTAGCTGTCAACAATCCTGACCAGTTAAAATTGAGGATCCACCAGAGGTGTATCAGGAAGACAAATGGTGTGCAAGGAAAAAAGCCACCAATGGGATTGCTTCATTTACCCAGCGAACTGATCGTATTGCTGAAGATTTTCTCTCGCAATGCTTTTTTTCTTGCAAATCTCTGTTGGATATGCAGCCTTATTTGCCTCTGTAGAGGTAAAACTATAGCAACAGTTATTTATACAAAACGACTGTGACCTAAAAAATCTCCAAGAAAATTGGTTAAATTCAAGGTTAACACAGATTTTACTCTGTTCATTTGAAGACAAATTGTGATACCTAACTAGCATTAAATCTACAATTTTTTCTACAAAACTAACCTGAATCTATGAGCTTAGTTATTGCTAAAAAATATCATAACTATTGAGTTTGAAAATGTATACTTGGTCAATTTATAGAGCCTCAAAGAGATTTATCTATTTATTTTTTCAATAAATGTAGGTAAATTTTTTAATCATATAGCCAAAAAATAATGGCTCATTATACTTTATGTATATTAGTGCAATGTGTCATATATGTAATTTCATTATTATTAGTAGACTATACATAAAATTTTATTATGGAAAACCTAATATATTATACCTAAAATATTTTTTTTGTGTGGGTGGTAGTGCTATTGACATGGGGTGGAAATTTGGCATAATTTTTATCATGTTAAGTAACTATTTTGTTTTGATAAATATTTCCACATGACTAATTCACTAGATTTTGTCTTGTTTTTGTCAGTTTAAATAGGATACACCTCTACATAAATGGTCTTCATTCATGATAAAAAGATTTTGATAATTAAGATATTATGGTCAATGCAACTAGATTCTTTATTTTATTACTAGCACGCTTTGCTCGTCTCATTGCCATAGTTAAGCATGTGATGTTATTGAGCACGAGTCAAGTAGGTAGTTGAGCATTTGATGAACAAAAGTTGAGCATGTGATGAAAAACAGTCGGGTAGTTGATGCTCAAGAATAGACAATGTGTTAATCAATACTTGCTTAATTGATGATCAAAAATTGATTATGTTATGAACATTTCATTGAGTAGTTAATTAAAACATTTGATAATTAAAAGTTGAAAATGTGTTGAACAATACTTGAGCTGGCAATGTTCAAAATTTTTAATGTGTTGGTCATGTGTTTCTAAACAATACTTTTTATTGTATTGTAATATTTTTTTAAAAAGTCAACCCACTTGCATGCACCTTAAGGCGCAAAACTCACTGCATCGGACACCGCTCCGGTGTGCGGTGATGCGGATTTTAACTTCGGCTGTAAAATCTCGATTTGTATTCAAAAACGCAGGGTATCACACATTGACACCGCGTCTCCGTGCGGAGAAGCGCTAATTTCGTCACTCTGCGCACCGTAGCGGGATGCGGCGGCAGTGTGCTATCCGCCTAACATAGCAACTGCTATAGCATGGATGTACATTACTTCACGCTACAAATCAATGAGAGAAAGCGCTGCATATTCGATCAATCATTCATGCAACTGCTACCTTACTCGTACTCGTAATAACAATCGATATCGGTAAAGAAATGAAACCGTACAAACATTAGTTCAACATGGTTACACTTGTGTATACATAGTTCAGGGGATCTACCATGACATATTATTGCCACTGCCGAACGCGACTCGTATTTCTACGCAATAAGGTTCATGATTGCGTAGCGTCGAAAACAAAACGTAATCATCAAGCAGTAAGATATCATAGTAGGCCCCCAGGGGTGGCTTCTGAAAAATATGTACTTACTTGAATGGCGAAGAAAATTTAACAGATTAACAACATTCATTTTATTTATAGCTTTGTCTAAGATCTCCACGGGTGTGTAGTTCTGAAAGCTCGAAATGACTCCTAATAAAGCCGAAGTTACACAAGAACCCCTTAGCAACAAACGGTGTATAGTCTCGGAATAGTTTTACAGTGTTTTATTTTTTCGATCGAGTTCAAAACTTTGAAAGAAAGAAAAAGACAAACACTTTGCAACTATCCCGAGGCTATACAACGTCTATTGCTAAGGGTGGGATGGGAAGAGTGTATCTGATGTCAAAGTCAAAATGTTTTTATTCAATTTAGGGATCAAAGATACACTTATGAACGTCAAAAAATGCGAGAGACAGTTTCTTGGTATGCAATTTATCGCCTAGTGTGAACAAACCAGCGACTTAGGCTTCTCGAAACCAATTATCACAGCATTTTTTAGACCTTCACTGTGGATTTGGTTGCTGCAAATTTTTATCATAGTGTAAACAACCACAGGAGAGGACCACATGGAGAGTTCTCGCATAAAATAAATCGCTTACGAACTTTTGATTTTCGACGCTCGCGTTCGAGAATATCTTCCTGTGTAACTTAGGCTGTAATAGCTCATCTGCCCGTGGCTTCGCTTATGTTCCATACATTGTGAAACTAGTTTTTGAAAAAAGTAAGCCCCTCAATTTCTTGCCCGTTCTTCTGGGTGGTGACTCTTTTTCCGATGAAGGCGGGAGAGTCATTTTTAAGACTGACGTTCAAAAGTGTATCTTCGATACCCAATTAGATATAGACGTTTGATTTGAGTGGGACTCAGTGGTGTAAATAGCTTTGTATCGGTGAATGAATTTAAAAATAGAAATAGTATTTCCAGACATTTATCCCCTACATATACACAATCTTAAAAACTCAACCTCTTAGTAAAAATCGAAGCCTTATTACTAGCTGTTTGTCCCGTCTTCGTTCGCGTTTATTCAGAAAATAGCAAACAGAAACCTTCCTCGTGAAATACTCTAACTAATTATCAAATTTTATCACGATCCGTTTAGCAATGATAAGCCTATATGATACTTTCGATTTTATAATGTTTGTGTAGATTCTTAGCAGAAAACGAACTAGTACATAACCATACCTACTGGTCGTAGTAAATAGATTCATACATCATGCTCCACCTCCCGCTTCCACGTTATTATGTCTAGAGTCACGAATGGAATACAAATGCCGATACAAATAATAAATGCTTGTAATCGATTACTGGGAACTTATTCTGGCTCGTGCGATATTATCTCGGTCACAGTCTTACTCATTAGAAAAGCCCTGAGAGTGAACGTGACAGATGTAAAATCACGCGCGCGAGAATAAGGCCTCTGCCTCAGCATTTAACGTGTGGATTATCATAAGGAAATTGCTATTGTTTCGTTTATGTTGTAATGTAGCGGTTTTTTTTATGATAAGCTAGTAACTTTAATGGAGTAATGAGGTAATTCTTAGCCTTCTAATTCTGGACTCTAAATTGTTTTTTTCAACATTTTTCTAGTGTATTTCCGCTTTAACGTCGCAATAAATACACCAACTATTAAGTATGGGTATCAATGTAATTGAAACCCATATTCTTGGTTTATTTATTGCGACGTTGAAGCGGGAATACTTAAGAGATTTGTTGAAAAAACAGTTTTCAAGATGAACTTCCTTCCGCAAAGTATCGGCTGATTCGATCAGCTATTTTTGGACTCCACTTTAAAATGTAGCGTCTAAATGGCGATGGACTAAGACTTAACTAACACTTAAGACTAATATTGTATGCTATCACGGTTTTAAAGGTCCTTTATTAATAGGAAGCTACATAATCACTGCTTGGCTGATACGCGAGCAAAACCACGATCAGATGAGCTAGTATGCTTGTAAAATTTAGTTGTAGTATGCTTCCATTGCAAAAATTTTTAGACTTTGATATTTTAAAACTGCCTGACTGAATTCGATAAAATGTAATATATGGGAGGGACCACCTTTAAAGACACCTTTATCTACCAAACAAAAAAAGAATCATTAAAATCGATTCATATTTGGCTCAGTGATTGCGTAACATACATACATACATACAAAAAAAAAAACGTACAGTCGAATTGATAACCTCCTCTTTTTTGGAAGTCGATCAAAAAGCTAGTAAAAACTGTGAAATGACGCCTTCGTAAAATTAACCAAAAAACGTAGTGACATCCATTCACTAGTATACATTCTTCTCCCTGTTTGAAGATACTGTTATCCTGCCGCGTGAATGTATTAATATCACATGTTTACTCACACACGTGCACGTGCTTCACCATGACACAGAATACACAGTAGTCTGTTCATGAGCCATAGGATATGAATATCCTACACTGCACTATGCCATTACCAATGCAGCTCTCAACCGTTCCCTCTGTGTTAGCAGAAAACTATGAAATCGCAGTTATATAAATGCTGATTAAATTAGATTGACGATAAACGCTGTGTGACTTTAAATAAAATCAGATACTGATTTTAAACCCTAAAAAAGGTGCAATAGAATTGCATTCAACTTAACAAGTATGCAAAACCTAAGCTGACTAATGACTGATGTGCTGACTCATGTCTGCCCTGACCCTTATTATTTCTATGGCGCTACCCCTAAGCAAAAACGTGCCCTCACTTTAAATTGGTATAAAAATCTATTTGACATATCACGCCCATTTGACTAAACCCCAATGTCGTACCCACGTAATTAAATTATCAAATGTAACTTATTACCCATTTTTTGACAAAAATAATATTAATGAAACTTGGTAAAAGAAAGCCAAAAAAGCGAATTGAATTACATATGTACATAGTATATTCGTCAAGTACATAGTTGAATTGACTTAAAATAATTCAAGACATTTTACATGTTTTGTATTTGTACATTTATTTCTCTAGATAGGCCATTAGAACCAAGCCATTGGCGTGTATAGCTAATTTAATAGTATCTTTTCTATTTTCAAATTTAGCCAAATTAACAATAAATAATGTGTTCTTAAGATATTTTAGAAATTAACTTATTAGAGGTTTTAAATATATTCTTTTCTAGTTGAATTTTTGTAACTTTTTAATTAACTGTATTTATCTAGTCTAGCCAATACGATATTTTGTTTCATACTAACTTATTTTAATGCAAACAAATGCATGATAGTACAAATCATAAACATTTCGTAAATAAAGTAATAAATAATTTGCAATATTTTTCGCAAAAGACAATATTAATTAGTGTGTATTAAACTTGTTAAGAGTATTTATTTATTTATTTACACTAAAGTAGTGTGTTGTTGATTTGTTTTTAAGTTACAAACTAGCTAGTATACTTAATTTTTATGTCAGATATTCTGTATAATATTTTTTCGTCTTGAAAATTCTCTTTCGACAATTACAAATTAATGCAATATTTTAGAACCTATTTACTATCATTATAATAAAATGTCTTTCATATAATATACATTTATATTCTACGCTACGTTTCTTGTAGATAGATATTTATATACCTAAACGTACCTATACCTGTATTAACGTATTTTTGTAACAAATACCCCAGTGTGTGATATAAAATATTTAAAAATCAAAATTATAATCTCTCTACATCTCTACTTTTTATATTAAATACAAATAATTTACCATGTTACTGTTTGCTTACATTAAAGTATTTTTGAACTGTATAAAATTCGTTTCATTGCTTTAGTCCCGGCCCTATAATATCCAATATAAATAAAGCATGAGCATAATAATTTTTATTCGAATAAAATCAGTCATATTTTGTTTTTGCATAAAATGTCCTAAAAGGGTTAAAGCAATGAACCGACCATACTGTGCGATGCGCGACCACGTACTGGCGACTAGTGGTTGCTAATGACACTTGCCCAAGTGAAGCCTTAAGATACCGCTGTTATAATCTTGTTGGCGAATTAAATCGCAACTATTCAGTCTAAGAGGTAATACTTATGAACCTATGACTTGCTAGCATTTAGATATGTGACATTGAAGTTAGCTCTTATAATCAGCTAAATCTGTGTCAAAGACAGTGAAGCTCTGTTTTCTTGAGTGATCACATGCACTTACATAATGTACCTATGTACATATACAACCGATAATTTAAACAATAAAATATAGTGTAAAAAATGATTATAATTTGCTCCACAAGATTCTGTCATCCTAAAATGTGTTGTTTTAGCATTGGTGTTGACAGAGACATCGTTTGTGACGGTATGATTACCATGGACCGCCCGCCGTGACCGTGGCGACTTCTCATTAGCTTAACAACAAAACACTGCTTAGATAGAAATAGGACATCTAGATGAAATTAGAAACTAAGACTTGTTAGGATTTAGAAAGCCTATAGCATCTTAGGAGCCGGTCACACGCGTCGCGGTAGCGTAGTGTCGCTGCGGCGATCTAAGGCATCAAAGAGACAGGAACGGTCAGACGCGCACGCAGGCAAGTGTGCCTTTTCTGCGTGCGTGCGTTTGTTTGAAAATGTGGTTGCGACGCCTCCGTGCCGTACCGTTCGCGCTCGTGTCGCCGCCAACGCGTCGCAAGGCGCCGCGCCGCCGCCGCACGCTCGTGTGACCGGGCCGTTATTCAAAAGCCTGCTAACTTGGCCCTGGGTCAAGGGCGCGTGCCGTGTCAATGTCAAACGCTACATGCGGTCGCTTGGCGTGTGTGGCGCCTATCACAGCTCGCCGGAGAAAATAAAACGTAGACGATATTCCTGCATAGTATTATATAAAAATGGCGTGTTTCTTTATCCACTCGAATTTGGAAATATTTATGTGGTACTTCGCGGGCGACGTTGGAACAAAGAGTTTTGAATATTATTCCGCTAAACTCCGCTGTTATCGGGCTAAAATGACATGAATTCCTCGGCGTCTTGCTAAAGTTTGTCATATTATAACTTATCACGTCCCAGATTTAAGTATATGTGAATTTCAAACATGAAATTTTTGCTAATATCTATGAGTTTGTAGTAGAATTTCAACCTTGCATGATCTTAAAACTGCCAGAGGGAATGGTGGTATGGATGTCCATACATAAGAATTAAGAACGTAATGTGCGTCTGCAGAGTGTCATGGCTTACAGTTGACGGTGTCTATCTCGAGACGTCAAGGCGAGCACATTGCCAAAGCGACCTTTATACGCTGCATACCAGCTTTAAATACTGTAGTAAATACGAGACTCGCTAGAATCAATATTCAACAGACTCTATATGACAAATATGAACAACTCACCCATCGCACAGGAGCCCTTTTCTCACAAGTCGACATATTTTTTGGTCATTGTCTCTCTCGTTTGAAAGTCATAGGAGCGAGAGCGACCAAGGAATATCTCTTCGAGAATCAATATTCTCGTCCATTCTGCAGCGACCTACAAAGTTACCACACTACAAGCCTGGCGTCTGATTCTCGCCTTGAAGTCGTAGCTAGTTAGGCGAGCATTAAGCAAGTGCTCTTTGCTATGGTTTCCTTGCGACGTTCTACAGCAGTCAAGATTTACATTGTTGAGATTTGAATCTAATAACGCTCTCGACCGAGTGGCGGTAGCCGTGACCTAGCTTTAATCATCACAGCAATTTATAAAATCGAAAGTAACTCTGTCTATCTGTCTGTTTGTAGGCTTTTCACGGCTGTACGGATCTTTATGAAATTTGATAATTGGTTACAGTAAATCACGGGGAAGGTTTTTGGAAACTGTTTTCTGTTGCGAAGTTGCGGGTCACGGCTAGTTTACAATATTTTTAGTAATAACTAGCTCATCTGCCCGCGGTTTCGCTCGCATTTCATAGTCTGCAGCACTCGGTGATTGTGTAGCTTTTTATTAGTGAAAGAATTTTCAAAATCGGAGCAGTCGTTCGTTCCCGAAATAAACTTAAGATAATTAAAATTATAATATATATTATAAGATAATTAAATAAACTTAAGATAAGCGGGGAGAGATTACTCAGCTCTCGACTTGCTACGATACTGGGACCCTATTCGGAGATTTGAGATTCTCATCTCACATTATATCGTCCTTGTTGCTCTCATTTGAAACGTCATAGGTGTGAGAGTGATCAAGATAAAATCTCATCTCATCTCACGAGCAGGAATAGCCCCCCTGGCATACATGACCGACGCAAAAACGACGTGGTGTTATATGTTTGACGGGTCTGTGTGTCACACGGAAGCACACACACACACACACACACACACACACTGTGTGTGTGTGTGTGTTCCGTTCGGAAGCACACACACACACACACACACACTGTGTGTGTGTGTGTGTGTGCTTCCGAACGGATAATCCGATTTTGATTTTGTTTGAAAGGGGAATTAGTCGGGAGTGTTCTTAGCTATGTTTGATGAAAATCGATGTCGGGGTTTTTTTTTTTTTTAAATTTATACTTTTAATCAACTCATACACATAGATTAATCGACCTACCATTTTATTTAAGTACTTCTATATTTTAACTCGTTTACTGTCTTGCCAATGAGGTTTTGTTATTTTTAATTACTACTGGGGATTCGGTTTCCTCGATACAGGCCTAGTGAGGAAACCAAAAGACAGTGTTGCACATTTAATCGTATCATAAAAATAAAACTCTTTTTTTTTTTAATTTACTTACCTTCTTTAATGTCTTTTTTGTAGTATTTTTTTTTTCATCCTACATTCACGAGTCTTTTGATACACGGTCGTCGTCTTTGGTCGGTAGGTATCCTAACTTATCCTAAAATCGAAATTAACTCTGTCTGTCTGTCTGTTTGTTTGTAGGCTTTTTACGGCTAAACGGATCTTTATGAATTTTGATAACTAGTTGCAGTATATCACGAAGAAGGTTTTTGGATACAATTTTGTGTATAAACACGAGCGAAGTCTCGGGCAACGGCCAGTCAATAACTCCGCGTGGTGTCTGTTCCAGCGCTGATCGAGAAGGGCGCGGGCTCGGAGGAGCGCGAGGAATCGTCGTGCCACTTCACGCGCGTGCTGCGCGAGCTCATGCAGGAGAACATCGCCGGCCTGCCGCCCGGCGGCGGCCTCGCTGCCAAGTTAGTATTGTTGCCAACGAGATTAATGTACTACGCTCTAGAGAAGCTGATCTAAAGAAAAAAGCGTCTGGAACTTAATGAAGTGGGGGGCTGCCCAACGTGGCCTGACTGCAGTTTGCTGCAGCGTTGACTGAACTGATTGCTAATTTACGTCCGTCCAGGCTCACACTTTGATTCTAGTAAATTAGCGCTGCTCCGTACACAACAAGGTGCAAGGATTTCAGTGCACTAGAGTGGACGAAAGTTTGTGTTCGAATTATGAAATCTAGTACGTAGTACATAATATATGTATATCGATGCTGTCTTTTTCTTTAGCACACACTACCGTCTACGCTTAAGGCGAGGCTTTCCCAGAACTTTAGGTATTTTACTCTACCTCAGGCCGCACTTTTTGGGAGCGCGACGTATTCATTCACGCGACACAAAAGTTGTGTGCGCTGCGCCGCGCGCACGTCTTTCACCCGTCAGTCACGTTATGGTATCGAATACCTAAACACCCATTTTTAGGAAATCGATAAAATAATCCGTCCGTCATTGTACTCATCCATTTTATGAACATTTTTTATTTGATGCCAAACAAAAGAAAATCTAAAAAATGCCGTTCAAGCCAATATAGGTACAACCAATCTCATGTCCACGAGTTGTTGTATTTTTGATGTGTGAGCAGTCGTGGCATTAGTTTCATTTTACCGGTAGTGTCATATTTCCATTTTATCACACTTCACACTCATAAATACAAAAGATTGCGATTGTGTGTGGAAGTTAGGTACTTACTCGTATTTCACTTATTCACACCTAAACGGCTAGACGGATGAGGATCATATTTGGAACGGAGTTAGCTTATGCCCTGGATTGACACATTGGCTACTTGTTATCCTTATTAGGACAAATATTTATACAGGGTGTTGGAATGATTGTGTAACTACCGGTATTCATTAAATAATACAACATAGTAAATTTCATTATTTTTGGGTATATTGTATAACAATGGTAATAACAATTTTAATTACCTTACTTTACCATTAGGTGCGTACTAATAATATTGTATGGTTTGTTAAATGTTACAAAGTTAAAAAACTACACGATTCAGATATAATTTTGAACAATAATTATGAAAGAATCGAGTAAACTTATACCGGATATATAGGTATACATACCCTGGGTACGAAGTGGCGGACATTCTGCTAGTACTAACAAAACATCCAATACAAAAATATACATTCACAATATTTACATTTATATATACAATTGAGCTATAGGTACGTAGTATTATTATTTGTTCTGTGATATAGTTGTAGAATCGATGGCAGCCTAGTTGGGAGTGGCAATTTTGCTCTGCTGGGTTCGAACCCAGCCGACGGCACGCACCAATTTGTTCATTGTGTGAACATATGTGCGTATTGTGTGTCATCTGCTACATAACTGGAGCCCGGTGTATGGCGACAGGCTCGCCCCCTGTCACATTTGGGACTGAATATCGTCCGGCGAAATGTGGGTGTTGTATTACACCTCTGCCAGCCCCCTCGGGGAAAAGCGTGACGATATGTATGCATGTCTAGCCATAAGTTCTGTTACAAATGAAAATGCATTTATTTTTTTATACAGTAATGTAATGTTAATAAAAGTTATATTTACATATGTATTGAAGTCTTAACAAAAATATAACTATTATTTTATTCAAAATTACCACATTTGGCCTTGATAGAGGCCTTTAGTCGGTCTGGCCAAGAATCTATGGATTTACGGACTGTTTCCATGGGAAATTTAGCCACTGCTTGCTTCAAAGATTTCTTAAGTGACTCTATGTCGGCGTGTCGTTTAGAGCAGGCCATGCCCTCTAAACCTGACCATAATTTGTAGTCCAGGGGGTTTTGATCTGGGCTAGAGGAGGGCCAGTCTTCAGCCCTTATAAAGTCCGGAACATTGGCTTCCAGCCAGGCTTGAGTAGTTCGCGCCTTGTGACCATGTGCAGAGTCTAGTTGGAAACTCCACGGTAGATTTTTAAAAAGTGTATTGCTAAGGGGTTGTACAACACCATATAAGACGGTCTCTTAATACACTTTGGCAGAAGTTTTAACCCCCTTTTCACAAAAACTAAGCTTTGTGACGCCGTGATAGGATACTCCCCACCAAACCATGACTGACGCAGGATGATGACCACGCTGAGTGAAACAGGGTCAATGTCATCCACGTGCCTAAAACAAAATAAAAATAAATATTTATAAGTATGATGTCCAAAAGTTCAAAACATAAAAATTCTAAAAAACCGACCAAGTTCGAGTCGGACTCGCGCACGGAAGCTGTCGTTCAAGCTTGTTGATATGTATGTACATAATTATATAACAACTACATTATAAATAAATGAGCTTTCAAATGACACCTCAAACAACTGATTTGATGAGATAAAACTCGAGATATAAGCAATAATCTACAACGGTCGGCGGCCATCTTTGTGACGTATATACATAGCTTCGCCTGTCCCCGCTATCGCTTCTTACAACCGGCAGTTTCGAATTTCAAAGGCAACGACGAACACATCCATAAAAGTCGTAGGTTTATAAAAGCCGTACTTACAAGATTTACCGAAAAGCTCGATTTTCGCTAATCGTTAAAAACGAATATACAACTTTACGAGTTTTCTTCAAAACAGCCAAAATCACGTTGCAGTACTAATCAGGCCTAGATGTGTTCAAATCATACGGCTATAACTCAAACGCTACCAAACACTCGTGTAGTACAGATTGTTCAGTCAAAAATGAAAGTATGAACGACGTCCCCTATCTCACCTAACACCCTATATAATTTACATACATACAGTACAGTCAAAACTTAGCGAAGATCCGCCACCTTGCATGTTACAAAAAGAAGGTAGGTACTTACGTTTCGTCAATTGCAATGTCATCAGAGTTTATTACATTCTCTTGAAGTACTCTTCTGCAAAAAAAAAAAAACGAAGATAAGTATTCATGTAGGTAAGTATAACTACGTAAATATCACTACTAGATATACCACTAGGCCGGGTATTTACTCGTTGTGCAGTTCAGATTGCTCAGTAAAAATGAAAGTATGAACGTCGTCCCGTATCTTACCTAACATCCTGTATAGTTAAAACTTAGCGAAGATCCGCCGCCCTGCATGTTACAAAAGGTAGGTAGGTACTTACGTTTCGTCAATTCCAATGTCATCGGAGTTTATTACATTTAGTTGTAGTACTCTTCTGAAAAAAAAACAAAACTGTAAGATAGGTATTCGTGTAAGTAGGTATAACTATATAAATATAAATATCACTGGTATGCCACTAGGTCGGGTATTTACTCGTTGTGCAGTTCAGATTGCTCAGTAAAAATGAAAGTATGAACGTCGTCCCGTATCTCACCTAACATCCTAGATACCTATATAGTCAAAACTTAGCGAAGATCCGCAGCCCTGCATGTTACAAAAGGTAGGTAGGTACTTACGTTTCGTCAATTCCAATGTCATCGGAGTTTATTAAATTTGGTTGTACTTAGTACTCTTCTGAAAAAAAAAACAAAACTGTAAGATAGGTATTCGTGTAAGTAGGTATAACTATATAAATATAAATATCACTGGTATGCCACTAGGGCGGGTATTTACTCGTTGTGCAGTTTAGAATGCTCAGGAAAAATGAAAGTATGAACGTCGCTCCGTATCCGTATCTCACAAGTTGTCTGGGTGAAATAATAAATGGTGACCGACATAGTCAAAACTTTGCAGAACACCCGCCTCCCTGCGTGGTACAAAAGGTAGGTAGGTACTTACGTTTCGTCAATTCCAAAGTCATTGGAGTTTGTTACGTAGTAGTCTTCTGCAAAAAAAACTGTAACTGTAGGTAGGTATAACTACATAAATATCACTAGTAGGTATACCACTAGGCCGGGTATTTACATCGTGAATACACGTAACGAGACAAAAAAGTATCTATGATGATGAGTATGATATTTGAAAACACTAAAACGAATATAAGTAGGTACTAATAGATTTGTTGATACATCATCTGACTACAAAAAGCAATGCAAGAAATGTCGATTCTAGTAAATAAAAACAATGATTACCAATTTAATCTAGTAGAAGTTTATCTACTTACCGACGTTTGCTCCTTGACTCGTACGATTTTCTAAAAGTCAGACTTGAGCATTTTTTTCGTTTATTATGTTTGTTACCCATTATGGCAAAACTAAATGCTTGGTTGGTGTTGGTGTGTGCGGCACTGCGGAGATCACAAAAATTTGGCACACGTCCGGCATCGACGGGGTCTGCGGGCGGACTGGCGGTCACGCAAACGTGCCTTTTTACCATGAATTCGTGATAAAAAAATCATATAAAATTACCATGTTAACTTTTTAACATTTTTATTTATGATTCCATTTTTTTATTGCATTGTAATTCGTAAAAAAAATAAAAAAGCAATATGATTTGTAAAAATTAAGTCGCAAATCGTGTTTAAAATACCAAATAGAGGTGACTTTGGATTTTTTTTCTATCGAGTGAAGTTATTCATTACATGTATCAGATTTATGATTCCACTTAAAAACATGCTTAAGAATAACATATTTTTTTTTACACAGGAAAAACCATGGTTTATCTTAGAGGAAAGTTGATTCTTGCTAGACGTTTTCTGGCCAGGCTCGCCTTAATTATAATGTGTTTGTTCTACCCAAAGGTTGTCTGGAAGAGTTTGCTTTTAAGCGATAAGAGACCGCCCACTGTCTATATTTGATTGAGTTTAGTTTTATATTGTATTTGGTTTCACTAAAGATTGTAATGTTGTATTGTATTGTTTAAAAGCGGACATCAAATTCTCACAACAAAGGTTCTTTTTTAGCACGTTGAAATGGAACCCTGAAAAGGCAGGCGGTCAGGACCGCAAGGAGGCATCGTGGTACTTTTTTCATCATCGTCCTAATATTCCAGAATAAAGAAACAGTAATTCTAGATTAGCAGTTAGGCTAGGAACTCACGGAGCGATTTCTAGCCGCGTCCGCCTCGGTTGCGGGCCCGCGGTTTTCCAAAAATGACGAAATGTATGTAAAAAGTTCAATCAGACGACGCGATTTTCGCCCGCGGTGGGCGCGGTTGCTTCCAGCACCCGCCGCGGACATGGCATGGCACGCGATCAAATACGTTCTGTGCGACCATTGTCCGCGAGCTTTGCGGGCGGTTTGCGAGTCCGTGCCGCACCGCAAAAATTTGCGATATCCTGAGTTTTCAAATAAAACAGTGGTTCCAAAGCCGTTTCACGTGCGGGCGTTAAACCGCTCCGTGAGCTCTTAGCCTTAAAATCACAAACTGCTATTATAAAACTTTTAGCTATTATCTTCTGAATTTAGAATTGAGAAGATAAGTTCTTTGGCAAACATTTTACATATTCCTAACACTTCATATCTCTTGTTTCCAGGCAAGCGCTTCTGGACAAAATATACAGGGAGTACTATCCAGAGCACGCCGACAGTTCGGAAACGTTCGACTGCCAGGCGGAAATGGCCGAGGCTCTTAGCAACTGAGCACTACTCGAGAAACGGATATTCGCACTGCTGACCACACTGTTTGAAATATTTTTTACAACTACCCTCTTAAAATTTGAAACGTTTCATTAAGGTCTGATAGCATTTTTCAGCTGGCAACCTCTTTGAATGAACCAATTTTAAAGTTACCCTCTTATTTAGGAAAAAAAGTTTGATTAACGTCTGATAGCAGATATTTTAGCTTCTGACAATTTGACGAAACTGTATTGATGAAACTTTTAAATAAACTATTCGTAAATACTTACATTTTTTTAAAGTGGAGTTTGATGAATAAATAATTATATAAAACTAGGCAATTAAATTACATCATTTCGAATCATTCTTAATTCAAACGTTTGTTATGGCAATCCAGATTACCAAAGATGCAACCCTATTTTGTGCCACTTCTCATTTTAAAATCAGTATTGCCAAATCTCATCCAGCAGTGCGAATTTCTGTCCGTATAACCAGAATAACTAGTACAAATCGAACGGAGTTGCAGTTACATTACGTGTGAATTGTGAACGTTGGCAACACTGTCTTTTTTTTTGTACATACAGTCTCGGAGCGACCTGTAATGTAAACGTAATTTTGTTTGATTCCGAACGCTAACAGCACCCGGTAAATGTTTAGAGAGCTTTGTAAAAACTATGGCTAAAGTGTCACCGTTATTTAATAGATTCCTAACGTATTTCATGAATGTGCGGGCTAGGAAGCATCGAATGTCTTAAGAATCGATAATGGAGGTGAGTTTCGACCGAATCAAAATTATACCATTTAGGGAAATTACTTGTTCCTGTTACGATGGTTGACAATGCTTCCCTTAGCATAGGTCTGTTTGTGTAATACCTTTGTTTTCTTGCGATGTTTGTCTACAAATGTCAAAATTTTAATGTTAATGTGGCACAAATCCCCATTCTAGATTTTACCATGATTTTTACAAACTGTATAGATTATACACCTGTTTTCATTTGTCATCTTAACCGGTTTTTACTAGTTCTTAGTTTTGTGTTAACATTGGCCATTGATGAATGTCATAATATATATAATAGATGTGTAATATAGATTCGACTAAATGTAAAATTAAAAATATATAAAATCTATAACAGCATACATCTTTGTTTTGTGACGTCCGAACTTTTAGTCTATGGTTCAAAATGGCCAGTAGTAATAGTTTCAAGATTCGATTGAAATATTATATTTTTTATCTTTATTTTATTCACATCTCATGCGAAAGAAATTATATATTGGTATAAAATAGAGTTCTCAATGTTTAATAATGTTTAATTTCTTTTTGTACATATTTTTCTATACATTACAACTACATAGTCATTATCCAAAATATCAAAGTATACTTATTATTATCATATTGATTTTTAAAAAAACTAGAGTTATACGATTAATTGGGAAGTTGGAACCTTTGGGATTAATATTTAGTTTTTCGTTACTATTATATTTCTGTCTTGCGTTTTTGTGTTTAAAAATCATTGTATTAGTTTTATTATCTGCTTATAAAAATATTTTTCGAAATTTTGTAGCTAATTTTGGTATGCTTTTTGAATTGCTTCGTACTTAGAAAAAAAAAACTAATAAAATATGAATTAATTTTTCTGGCGTAGTTTATACTTTGATCGTACAAAATATCGAGTAAAACTAAATGTTGCCGATTATTTGAAACACTTTTATTCGAATGACAGGAATATCATTTTATATCTTGTAAATAAAATAGAAAAAACGAGCGAATATACTTCTGTACCTGTTAAAGAGGTTCATCTTAAGTACTAACTATTGACTAACAAACAGGAATTTCAAAATATCGGAAACTATTTCATAAAACCCGATTAATGTTAATCTTCGGCCTACATCGCGACGATAATAGTATCGAGCGTTTTTTGAACTACCCTCGGTTTTAGACAAAAAGTATTTTCTATAACAGCATAAATTGAAACCTTTCATGTTTAAATGTTAAAAGTCGTGGCAATTTTTTCGATCTAATATAAAAGATAATATAAGGGTGTTCCTAGACAACCCATATTTTTTACTGCAATAATGGCCCGGCAATTTTTTTTCTCTCTTGCCAGTTGCCACTGGATACTGCAATCAGTCGCCAGACTTTTATCAGCTAAGTTGAATTAATGTAGGATTTTTATCGAGCAGCAGGCCGATGCATTGCTCTCATTTCTGATTATGTGGTTCCTCTTTAGTCTCCCAACGACATTGGTATTGTTCAATAATACAAAGCCAAGTGGATTGGGGTGATTTGTGAGTCGTTCAATGTGCTGTTTCTTATATCGCTCTATTTCTGAGGCCACTGTTGCCATGTTCAGTTGCTTGTGTCATCATTCCTCGCAAATCATGGAGCCCGGCAATATAGCGACAATATTTTGAATGTAGCCCGGCCATAAAGTCATACATTTCTAAAATATAAATACTTTAATGATGGCCGGGCTACAGTCGGCAATACTGCCAGTGTTGTGGTAAAAAATGGCTCGTCTAGAAGCGCCCTTAAATATCGATCGATATTAGATCGACGACTATTCACAGACAGAAGATTCTGTGAAATGAAAATATTGTTTGCTGTCTCGCGTGTCAAATGCATTATTTCAAAGTCTCATTATTTTAATTGTATTTGGAGTGTCATCTATTTGGCTAATTCCCCAAATGTAGCGTGAGAGCCGGTCTAAATCTTCGACTTAGTTTATTCATTTCTCAACTTGGGTGGCACTTAAATATCTACCAGCACCCACCACTCACATATTTCTTTATTTCATCAACACAGTACAATAATTACATATTTGGTTGTTGTTTTATATAGTGCTATATAGGTTAATTAATTTAGTTTTTGTTTGAAATAATTAGACCAAATATTACCGGCAGTGGGTTTTCATTTTTATTTTATCCATCCGATACGAGTATGTAGTTTGTCTGGTTGTTTATTATTTAATAGGTAATTAAGGCTGATCAACATTGATTCAGTATCTCAATCTTTTCAATCAATACCAATCACTCCCAGTCCCACTGCTCAAACACAGGAGGGAAACAACAAAATATCAAGTAATAATGTGAACAACTAAAAAGTTGTAATTTGTCGAGTTCTAGGAACGTTTTTAATATTTATTAAATTATTATGAATGTAAATGTTTATGCCAATGAATAATATATCTTATTCAATCCAATGAGGCTGGATCGTTATTTGATTTATGGAAACACATTTCAATCCAGTAACCAGCGCTGGATTGTAGTAAATTCCCTGCACTATTTCTTGGAACCTGTAGTCGCCTCATACGAAGCTACTCGACTAATCTAAACTGAGCATGATTCTTCCGCTGCATCCGATCCGGCGATACTGGACCGATGTTAATCAGCCTTTATAATATATTGCTTTCAGAGAGAACGTCTTGAAAAGTATGTCTCGTTATTATCTAGTAGACGCTTGAACAATAAATACCTGTACCTTTATTAAATGTTCATTTTTATTATTTATCTGCGTTCTTTCGTGCCGGCTGTACTCGCACCGAGATCGTATAGTCCGGATAGTTTACGAAGGCACGTCGTACTAAAACGTATCGGACATTGTCCGTGTTATAGGCCCGTTCTCGGCTCGGTTAGTGTACAGTCTGTCAAGAAAAAAACTCGCTTGTGTGTGGAATTAATCTTTGTAGACACCATATAATTTTAATACTGTATGTATCCATAGCATTGGTATTTAATTTAGATGATATTCAGCTAGTATCTGCATTATGTGTACAGTTGGTGTCACGGAAATATGTAATTGTATTATATCAAAGTTATAGTCTAAAAGAAAGATATTTTTAAATATTCAGAGTTATCTACACCTCCACAAATTCAAGTAGCGTAGTAATGTATACATACTTGAAATAAATATTTATAATATGTGGCTTTGTGTTTGGTAGCTTAATGTAGAAATGCTGTTTAAAATTCCTTATCATCTGTAAAGTAGGTTTATATACAACTAGCTGCGACCCGGGGTTAAAAAGTATCCTATGTGCTTTTCCAGACTATAACCTATCTCTGTGCCAAATTTCATCCAGATCGGTTCAGCCTTTATGTAAAATGTTTACCTACTATTAAAAAAAAAAATGGAAAAGGATTCGAGTATATATCCGATCGGAAGAATGAATCATGTCTAAAAAGTTCTGCATGCAAACTGAGATTCGAATAATTTTAAGTTTTTTTTTTTGGAATCCGAACGGAAACGTATCCGAATGAATGTGAATACTGAATACCTATGCTGGTAAGGATTTACTAGCGTACTTTAAAATGATACATTGGAAGTAGGTACCTGACAAAGGGATTATTTTCAAAGTAATAGCATTTTAAATTATTTATTTTACAAAGCTTTCACATTGTCATATTTCTCTTACAACAGAACATTTATGTACTGTCTACTTTATAAAAGCAAATTAGTATTCCAATCATGTAAGCGTTTGCTTTTATTATTTAAGGAAAACTATTCTTTCTAAAAAATTAAACCACATAAGGTTTTTAACACATATTTTTTGCGTTACCAAAAATACAGCATTGCAGCCAAAAATAAATTAAAAAGCAAAATTCATAGTTCCTTCAGGTCGCTGTTAAAGTCAGAAGTCTTTTTTTTTCAAATAGAATAGGTCGTCGTTTGACCACCAACTCGCCTGATGTTAAGCGTTTATAACTCTAAATTGAGAGTATTGATAATTTCAGTTGAATTCATAGTTCCATGTTGCAAGTATTGATAAGTCAGGTGAATTCAAAGTTCCATGTTGCTAGTTTTGATAAGTCAGGTGAATTCATAATTCCATGTTGCAAGTATTGTTATGTCAGGTGAATTCATAGTTCCATGTTGCAGGTATTGATAAGTCAGGTGAATTCAAAGTTCCATGTTGCAAGTATTGATAAGTCAGGTGAATTCATAGTTCCATGTTGCAGGTATTGATAAGTCAGGTGAATTCAAAGTTCCATGTTGCAAGTATTGATAAGTCAGGTGAATTCATAGTTCCATGTTGCAGGTATTGATAAGTCAGGTGAATTCATAGTCAGGCGAATTCATGTTCCATGTTGAGAGCGTTAATGAATATATCTTGCGCTGCCCTGGCGTCGAGGTACGCTTGGAATTCCGAGTCGTCAGATTCCTCGGGCTTGCGCTTCTTCACTAGCTTGGACTTCCACTTCCTGCTCGCGGCTTGCGCTTTCTGAAAGGATGAGTTTGAAACATCAAGAGAGAAAGGAGTCGTATTTAACTACCTATCTATCTACGTACATATATTAAGTTCAATCATGTTCGCCAAAACTGTAATACCTATACCTAGAGGTAACTGTGACACGACTTCTACATATAGCCCGTTCGGTTTCGTATATACCTACCTACTATATAAACTAAGATTCTAAAATGCCTTAATAAACACTAAGGGCCGCATTTTAAAACGGCGTTCAGTCATGAATCCCGATTTAAAACTAGTTTTACTTTATTGAAAACTAGTTTTTAATGCAGCCCTAAGATTCAGTGCTCAATGCTTATGCCCACCTCTAGGCGTTCCTTAAAAATATTCTCTCGGTATTGTTCCGCTTCTTTCTTTTTCTTTTGGAGCTCAGAAACAGTCCTTTTGTATCTGAAAATAGTTTGCTACATGTATGGAACGAACATTGACCAACTTCGCAGTGGAGTTGAACAGGAGGAGCTACCGTGCCGTCATCGTTTCCAAAAACTAATACCATTCCAGCAGAGCTAGCATGAGCCGGAGAAAAATTGTCTTTCCACCGTTTCTATCGTCCGCGAGAAAGATTCAAACATATCCGTGTTCTAGCTTTGTCACATCTAAGCGCGGATAAAAATGGTAGAAAGACAATTTGTCTTCGGCCCGTGCTAGCTGTAGTATTCTCATTTGGCCAACTCTACACGAGAGTTGCCTCAGCCAGAGTACCTCATCTTAGCTCAGCACCAATAACAGATTTAACATTTGTAGGTTCCGAACCTCCTGATATCCTCAACCCCATAAGGCGTCTCCCAGACAGTCGTGGCCTGCGGTGGTGGCCAATAGTCCGCCAATACAAAAGCCCATTGGCGGCTACCCCAGCACCCCTAGCATGCGAGAACGTGACAAGGCTATGTGCATACATACGTCTGTTTCGAAAAAAAAAGTCTACATACCCTTGTAGCGTTGCGCATGCTAGGCCTGCAGACCGCGTTTGTCTGGGAGACGCCTAACGCGGTGCTGCGTTGACCCATCTGGCGAATGCAGCAAGTACTACGGTATACTGTGATGCTAACTTGTGGTAGAGCAGCTTGTGCGCGAGGAAGTGTATGGGGTTCTTGGGCCGAGCTTGCCCCACGTCGTGCAGAGCGTCCGGCAGGACGCAGCCGAAACTGTCCCACAGGTACCTCACGGTTTCCGTGTTCAGTGTCTCTACAAAACATTTAAATTATCCTATGTGCTGGTTTTTTTTTTATTTCCACAACTATGTGAACGGACATGGCGTTTCCGACCAGTGACAGCTTGGTAAGTTTCCGCACCAAAATTATATATATTTACCAAAATATACTAAAACTAAGTAAGTGGGTAGGTGGGCGTTTTTCAAAAAAGATGTACACGTGACGAACCGGAGTTGATTTTGATTTTTTGAAATTTTTATGTATTTTTTTATCTTATTTGATAACAAGTACTTTAAATTAAGTAAAATTCAAAAATAAATAACAGTATTATGAAACACATCGCGATAATCTTAATTTTTACGTAAGAGTTCACAGGCATTTGCTCCGGTTAGTCACAATAGCAAAAAGTTAATAAAATGAATAATAAGAGTTGTTATTTTAATTTATCTTTATTAATCATTAAATAACTTTAAAATCTTTGAAACACCAAGTCAAAACATAGATAAAACACAATAATTATTGCGTAGCAATAATTTTTCTTTCGAGATCGTCACAGTAGGAACTTTTGACCTTAAAAAGTTTACATTTACATACTTTCTTAATGACAGTCAACTTTAAGGCTAACAAATATTATAAATATACAACATCAGTGTCCTAAACAACCACATATATTAACAAAGAACTAAACATTTATTGAATTGTATTTGTTATTGTCTACATAAAAATTTGGGACAGTGACTATCTGGAATTCTACGAGACTAACTGGAAAAAAATAAGCTATGTTTACACTTAGAGAACTGAGAGAATATTAACTCTTATTTTAATTATATAGTTATTTAGTTAAGTACTAGCATAGTATGTGGCCTACATAATTTTATTTTTAACAGTCTTTGTTTACGTTTTTTGATCACAACTTCTTACTATTTTACTAATTTGAATAATAATACCTATAATGCCATTCCAAATAACAACTTACCCTCATGACAAATCAATCAAAACTAAAATTAAATCAAATAAAATAATTTAGTTAGATTAGAACAAAAAACCTGTCGATAGCTTTCTATATTTCAAATTTATCCAAATAAGTTTAGCCGTTTCAAAGATAGTGATGACAAACATACATGTACCAAATTTTATAATAGAATAATTAAAGGATTTTTTTTTTGTACTGTTCGTCAAATATAGCCCCAGCCTAATAGTTCCGGTGCGTCACAAAATGATTCTGTCTATACAATACGTGACGAACCTGACGTGACGAATTGATACCAACTGAACTTTAAACAATAATTTAAGCTGTTGTATTCATTTAACGGCTCCTTGCGATTTGTTATACAATAGTTTAATACCACATTTGTGATTGTATTACGGCAAATAACTTGATAAACTGCTACATACCTCATAAAATCCCGTTGCTATCTGGAACTTCAATTCGCAACCAACGTGTCGCGCCCGCTTTCGTCACAGATCCTGACTACACTGAGATATGTTTCAAAATACCGGTTATACTGCAGTAAAGATTAATATTCGCAAAAACTAAAAATAACCATAGTTTAGGGTAATATTTTGTCTAAGTATTAAAAAATGTATCGTGACTATTGCCGGAATTCCGGTTCGGCCATATTCCTGGGACAACACATAAACAGTATTTTGAGCTAGTTTAAGCTCAATTACGACATTATAGAGCTCTAAATCGTATTTACAAGTTCAACATTTGTCTACAGAATATAAAATAGTGGCGCTATTTAATTCGTGTAAGTTTTTCTGAGACTTGAAAGTTCTAATCATGCAGGTGGGACATGAAGATTTTACACTTTTTTGCCGTTTGTTTTTATAATAAATTAATACTAACGAGTGTTAGGTTGCACATAATAGTAAATTTGGTAACTTAAATATGTATTCATTAAACAAATACGCCGTTTACTCAAGTACGTACATATATAAATGATAAAAACAGAACCCAAAGTTTTGGACGCCATATATTCGCGAATGTACATCTTTTTTGAAAAACGCCCAGGTAGGTAATCTGCGGACTAACGGACGCTACGCTACACTGCTGGATGTGAGCAGCGCAAGACCCTTAATTGTGAAGAGCATTGGCTGTGTCATTGAGGGAGGCACCAGTCCAGCAGTGCACGTCTTTTGGCTGAGATGATGATGCCCTACCTACGCTACGTCACTACTGCCTAGATACATCCCACTACTATCTACTGCTCACGTTTGATATCCATCTCATCGAAGTCCGGCAGCACGGCCACATCATTAGGATCCTTAATATCGAGCCGGCAGCGCTTGTTGATGGTCTCAGAGTGGCCGCAGTCTGCCGTCACCTTGTCCAGGTAGTTGGCCTCGTTGAGCTTGTACTGGCTGGTGCAGGGCGCGCACTGGTACAGCTTCTCGTGGTCCTTCATGATGTAGCGACCGTATTTGTCGAATAGGTACGCGTATTCTGGGAACTGGGGTTAAGTTTCTCATAAAAGATCATTACCTGCATTTTTTTTTGTTTGGAAAGCTGAATTAGTGGGGAGTGTTCTTAGCTTGTCGGGGTTTTTAAATTTTAAATTAAAATGATGCTATTGGTGGTAGACAGAAGTAGAGGAATCGATACATTAGGCTATCCGACATAGGTGACCGCTTGTAAATGCGTAGCGATCACCTGCGTCGAACTCGCTTACTGTGACAGAAGCTCTAGAAATTCCATAGTAAAGATTAAGTATTATGAATTGAGACACTCGTAACTCCGAATCTGGAGGCTTCACAAACATATTTGATGGAAAAGTGTGATAAAGTTTACATTTTAATGCGGTCTTGTAATAGCAGTGGGCTCAACTCCGGATCTGCGACAGATATACCTAGGTACAGATATACTTAGGTTAGTACCTACTACCGACTGAGGTATATCTAAGAAAGTAAGTACCTACTTCCTCCGGAAAATTACATAAGTAAGTAAATAAAATAAACCCGTGGGATCTGAACTATGTGTACCGACGACGATATTCTTACCACTTTGAATTCTCCATAGCAATCAAGATGGTAAATCCCCAAGCCATAGTCGAAGAAGTAATTCTGATGGTTGAACTCGTCCACGTAGTATGGGCCTATGTTGTCGGTGTAGAAGATACGGTCGGTGCCTGGAATCACATCACCAATATATCAAACCTTGGTATAGTTTGGTACGAGTGGGATCTTGAGTAAACGGAGCACAGCTGGAAACTATGCCAATTACTTACCAGATAAGTGGTTTTAATTAAGCGCCAATATTTTTAACGAGCTGCCCCAGTTTCCCATGGACCTCCGCGGTGTAGCAGAAAGGGGTATACAGTTCAAAGTGACTCATAATAATACAATACAATACAATACAATATATCTTTATTGCACACCAAAAAGTACATGAAAAACTTAAAAACTAAAATACATTTTTCGGCAGTACAAGGGCGACCTTATCGCCTAAAGCGATTTCTTCCAGGTAACCTTTGGATGGACAAGAACTTACAGAAATACGAAAAGGGTAGGTGGTGTACATAAAACTAAATTAAAATTTAAAAGATAATATTAAGTAATATTAATAATAAGTACCTACTTAAATAAATAACCAAAAATAAATATAATATAAATATGAATAATTATAAATATTATAAATAAATATAATAAAATATCAATACATATATATAAATTAGTATTATGCGTACCGAATTAGCAAAGAGCTAAATAATGGTTAAAAACGAGATTTTTAAAAATGGGCAGTGATTGGGCCTGTCTTATGCCAACAGGCAGCTCATTCCATAGCTTGACAGCTTGCACAGTAAACCCTTTACTATAAGATAGATTGATGTGGGATGATGTGTGGAGCTTAAGTTTAAGGTGACGAGAAGATCTCAAAGAACCGGAGTGCCCTTGAATAAATTCAAAGCGCTCCTTGAGATACAGAGGGATAGTTGGAAAAAACAAGATTTTAAAGAGGAAGGAAAGGATGTGAGATTTACGGCGAAGGCGAATTGGTAACCATTTGAGCTTTTGGCGGAATTCAGAAATATGATCATATTTCCTTAAACCGAATATGAACCGAATACAGAAATTTTGAAGACGTTCAAGTTTGTCTAGTTGCTCTTCGGTTAAATCCAAATAGCAGGCGTCTGCGTAGTCCAATATTGGGAAAAGGAGAGATTTTACAAGTGCAGTTTTGGTAGTAATAGGAAGGAAGTTACGCAACCTTCTAAGGGAAGCTGCAGAACCAAAGAGTTTCCGACTGACTTCAGCTAATTGTGGATTCCACGAAAACTGTCGGTCCATGAGTATTCCCAGATTTTTTACTGTTTCACTAAAGGGGATGGAAACTCCGTCGAAGATAACTTGAGGAAGGTGGAACCAGTCGATTTTTGAAATCATACGGGAACTCCCAATAATAATAGTCTTAGTTTTGGCGGGATTGACTGTAAGGCCATATGATTTGCTCCAGTCTCTTATGCGTCTAAGATCAGAATTCGTGGTCTCAATCGCCTCATGCAGTTGCCCAAGAGGGGCTTGAGTGTAAATTTGCAAGTCGTCCGCATAGAGGTGATAGGAAGAAGTCAGCTGTTGAGAAACTGAATTTATAAAAATTGCAAAAAGAAGAGGAGATAAAACGCCGCCCTGTGGAACACCAGCAGAAATATGACACCAAGAGGAGTATGAGTCATCAATACGAATCCGCTGTCGGCGTCCAAACAGGTAACTACGAAACCAATCAATACGAAATAATCGGGAAGATGAGAAATTTATCAGTTCCTAAAAACCCAATCAGTTAAATTAAACAGACTTCGTATATCCACTTAGTTACCTCATTACCATTTTCCTACCCTTATCCCACCTATGCATGGTCGGTAAATACAGCATGTATGGACGTTTTCTCAATTCGTCTCCATCACTCATCATCTCTAAATTGACTCCCTTCTCATACTGACCTCTGACAGCATAAAAAGTGAACATGGCTCTCGTCTCGTTGATGATCTTAAGGCGAAGCTCCTCTTTCATCTGATCGTAGACGACACGGGACGGCAGCTTACAGTCAAGCGGGCATTCATGAGTTTCGACGCACCTGACATGGAAGGTCGAGGAAAAGATAATTGACAGACTATGGAATGTAGGGAAACGAAAACGAGCCAGGAATTTTAGTGATAGTGATGAAGCTATAACTAAAACCTGGTGACAGACAGATAGCGGAGTCCAAGTAATAAATAGAGTCCCGTTTTACCCTTTGGGTACAGAGCCCTAAAAATGGGCCCGTCTTCGTGGATGGCGCTCACTATACAATTGCTATTGCTAAAGATCTAAGAAGTTCTACAATACAATACGTAGTATCTACCTAGTTACTTGCGACGTGAGTATATATTAACACGTTGCACGCCATAGGACCCACCGGTGAGCCTAGCGTACCTTTCCGTTCGGGCCAAGCCAAAATCAGGTAATCCGTAATTTTCATCAACTTGAGATTTTTATCACAAAGTATATAAAATGCGATAATTCGTATGGAAAATAAAAATTAGCGACTTTTACCGCCTAGTTTTAGAGATATAGCATAAGGCTCACGGGTGAGTCCCGTGGCCTTCTACGAACGATTTTTAAATTTCCGTTCCCGGAGGCCGCGGGGTCACCGCGCGGCTCACCCCGTGCACTCGTTCCCCGGACGCAGCGATCGAGTCTAGCCCGCGAGCCAGGAACAAATTTAGTCAATCATTTCCTCCCGGACGAAAACTCGTACAACGATTAAGATTTATCATGAAGCCTAGTGGGAACTCACTTTGACCAGCTCACGGTTCGGCTGTTAACTTCTTCACCATCATCTACATTAGTCAGATGTACACTTCTTAAAAGCTAGTTTTGGAATCGATTGACTATAGAAAAGTTATGAACATCCTCCGACTCCATCATCAGACCATGTAGCTCATTGCTCATGGTCCATATTAAATTGGCACCGAAGATACGCAAGTATACCAAATTCCAGTGCAATCGAACTTCAGGAAGTGGTTCTCATGTGACCTATACAAACATACTCGTACATACAAAAATAATAACACAAATGCAGGCTTGTTTATTTGTTTGGCGGGGCATTTTACGCACTTAGCCACTTGATTGGACCATTGAATATGAAAGCTTGTAAAAAGCCTAGCAGTATGCCAAGGAAAAACTGGTTAGTTGATGCATTCAAATAGGCGATAGAAGCTCTTGCGTAGCTCCTGCTTTGCAATCATCAGGGCATCAGCTGACGATATTTATACAGCCAGCTGACTTTTTTTTCCGGTTTGAAAGTTTTATCTTAACACAACACAATTTTCAATCGGAAGGAAATGACTGTTTTTTTTTTCTACGTGTTTGGGAGGCTTCTTCTTCTTCATGAAGGTCGTGCCCATCTTGAAATGCCTTCACCGCGGCGTTGACTAGCTGCTGCCAAACCACTCTGCTGTCGGTTTGTTTCAGGGCTACTAATATTTAGTAACGGAGGGCTGTAATCGTCTTTATTTGGTCGGACCATCGGGTCGGCGGTTGACCCCCTGGTCTCTTCTTGCCCTCTATCTTTCCTACAATAACCAGCTTGTCAAGATTATCTGGTTGCCTCCGGGAAATATGACCAAAGTAGCTCAGAACTCTTTGGTATCAGATTGTGGATAACCGTGACTTGACGTTGAGTTGGCTGAAAATAGATTTGTTGGTACGTTTTGTTCATGATATGCGCAACATTCTCCTCCAGCACCACATTTCAAAGGCTTCTTCTTTTCTCTTTGTTTCTTCTGTCCACTGCTCGTATTGACCTCATGGTCAAGTTCCTCGGAGCCGTAAAGAAATTGAGAACACGATACATCGCACAAGTCTCATTTTAGTGTTTTTAGAGACATTTCTGTTTTTCTTAATTCTATTCATCGTTGCTCTTTGCTCCTTTAGCCATCTGCGAACATCTTCGAATCTCTCTCTCACAGCCTCCCTGATCCCTAATGAGTGAGCACCATTTCCTGCAATGCATGCAACTCTACCTAACACATTCGAACGCCTTTGTGTATAATCTATATAATACTGCTAAACCCACCACCGGATTCGCTGCTGACAACCACAATAATTTATGATAAATCTATCATAATCATTTGTACGAGTTTTCGTCTGGGAGTAAATGATTGACCAAATTTGTTCCTGGCTCTGGAGCTATTTTGTTTACTTTGTTTTAACCGAATTCTCCGGTAATTTTTAGGTTTCTTATAAAAATGATTAATTATTTTAACTAATGTGATATTGAAAAAAAGTGCCATTGTGATTATTAATCTTCATAAATAACTTTGAGAAGTTTGTAATTAAAAAAAAATATTTTGTACTATACCGTTGCATGTAATTAGACCAAATCGTTGACCAACCCTAGTATCATAACAACAACCTTGATAAAAATGTGAGTTTCAACTGGATTTGAAAACCACGCTGTCCGATTGTGCTACAGGGCCACACGGCTCACTTCCATACGCGTTTTGTTTGGTAGCTGCTCTTTTCGGCTTGTGGGAAGCGTTTACATTGAACCTCGCACTCGGCTCACAGGTGACCCCCGTGGCCTGAATGGTTCAGTATGGTAAGGCTCACCGGTGAGCGCCATGGCCTGAACGGGAATACTCGATTTTTCCCTCGGCGTTCAACGTGTTAACAGTTTTCTGTAGAAAACCCTAGAATAAAAATGTACTTAAGTATAATTTTCTAAAACAAATCTGTTTTTTTTTCTTATGTACAATAGCAGGGACCCTATTCGGAGATTTGAGATTTTCATCTCATCTTTCTTCATCCTTGTTCCTTTCGTTTGAAACATCATAGGTGTGAGAGTGACCAAGATAAAATCTCATCTCATCTCACGCGCAGGAATAGCCCCCCAGCTCGCGCTTTTGTTCCGCAGCCATCTGAGCCTGTTTAGCTTTAAGCTCAGCCAGATTGTTAGCGATGTTGTTGAAATAGTCGAGCTTAGTCGACCAATAATCCACTTCCTTCTGTAGTCGTTCTATCGGGACCTGTAGCTGGTAGTTCTGTATCTTGCTTTTAATCTGGTTGATTCCACGGGCCGCCTTGAAAGAAAAGCTTAGGACAAAAAAGCAAGTAGGTAAACAGTGTATAGTTAACTTAGTACACTAATGTTAATAATCTCTAACCAAAATGTGTTGTAAATGCAAAAGCAACTTGTTTGTAACTTTCCTAATAAGCGCCAGAACTCATCTTGATATGAGAATAGCTCAACACTGTTGATGATTTCAAATACCTAACAGCTAATAAAAACTAAACCCAGATAAGTTACTCGAACCTTGTTAAGATTTCGACAATTAAGTGGTAAGGGCAGGTGTAGAGTTTATTTCAGCTAGCTCTAATGGCTGCAGTCTTTCATGCATGTCTTAGATCTGGCTTATCACGCATTGTGATAGCCAACAAAAACTTTTTTCTTGTAAACTGTTTTCTATTAGTTCCATACATTTCACCTAGTTCCTTAACAAAAGAAAACGAAAAATGTTTTCGTAGCCATGAAAACTCATGGTATGGTGCAGATGGTAAACTATCGATTTGCTTGTCCCGCCAACTCTAATAAAACTAGATCTTTACAGCGTTCCCTAGAACTTGCGTATACTTACTTCACGCGTGCAAACATCCGTCGCACGCACTGGCTAGTTAACGCTATGTTGCAATTAGGGCATGTAATATCGGAAGCTAGGTTTTCAATTCCGATATTGATTTTCGATATTAGATCTCAATATCGGAATTGCACATTTTCATTTTAATGGTAGATTTAGTACAAAAAAAACCTTTTAAAATCATATTGTTTTATTTTAGTGCAAGACAGCCTTATTAGATCAACTGTGCGAGTTTTTGGGGGTTCTACTTCGCAGCCATCACACTCTATTGAGTCTTCATCAATGTCGCTTTCTGAGCCTGAACAGCTAGTGGATTCCATTTTGTGCTGGCTTTCCAGCACAGTTTCGAGTTGGGCTTTGACGATAATCTTTGTTTTGTATAAAGTATATGTGACGGCGAGCTGAACGCCGTGTGCGACAGACATACAGACAGACAGAGCTGATAGTGACCAGGAATGTATGGTCCCATTTTTTTCGTAACACTAGCGCCATCAGTAGTACGACTAATAATATCTTCATCAAGGAGGATATTGAACTTAGCAAGTTGCTCGCGCAATATTCCCAGAGCTGCAGTAGCTGTCATGGATCCTGGTAGTTTGACGAGCCCAAGAACCTGCTTGAATCTCTTGAATTTGAAACCTCCAACAGCTCTGCAATGAAGGTTTATGTATCTCCTGTTTCTAAGAGAGATCCATTCGTTGAGGCTCAACGTAAACCGTTCTACATTTTCTTTCATAACTGTTTTGGTTCAAACGGTTTTACATTTGGCTGGTTCAACATGACCGAAAACAATTTTTGCAAAAATATTTAGCATTTTAGGTAAATCGTGTCCACTTTCTTGAATACTTGACGGAGATCTTGAGATTCAGAAATGAACCTAAAACTACCTTCCGATATTCCGATATTGAATCACTTAATATCGGAATTGTAATATCTCGCGTTCCGAGATTCCGATATTACGATATTCCGAGATTCCGATATTCATGCCCTAGTTGCAATACAGACACGTGAGCACGTCCACGCGAGATGTAGCTGACGCCGTGTCCGTAACTTCAGCTTCCTCATAGGTGATAGAATAATTTTACCTATGCCAATATTTAAAGCATAATAGCTGCAATCAAATATCCCAGTCTTAGTTTAGCTGCCACAAGAACTTCGTTAATATGAGCCATTTACTATGTGTCAGCTGGAGTGACACAACCTCAGCTCGCACATCCAGTACAGGCAAACCAGTGAGGTTAGGGTTTTGGACAATAGCTAGAAAATTAAAGCATAATAGCTGCACAAGGTAGGAAAAATCTGAACGATGCTACTCAAAACATGTAGAAGCTATGATCAAAAAACTGTGTGTAAGCTGGTGTTGTGTCACTTCAGCTACTCATCTCATATCTTCCAAACGAAAGAAGGTATGATTATGCATTTTAGCTCAAATTTTAAAGCATAATTGCTGCCATTGGCAGCAAAATTTTCAAGTCTCTGGGTTATATACTTTCCGAGTTATAAGCTAATACCTATGTGTAAGCTGAAGTTGCGTCACTTCAGCTGACATATGTTGAATCGACGAAACTATCAAACGTAGAGTTTTCATTTAAAGGGCAAAAATTAAAGCATAATTGCTGCCATAGGCAGCAAAATTTTCAGATTCCTAGACCTCGTAGTTTCCACGTAATAATCAAAAAACAGTTTTCGCGCCAAAAAATTCAAATTTTTGCTTAAATGCGGCGTTGCCGTTCCGTGCGGTACATTATTGCAATTCAATTTGATCTTAGCGCGCATAGCGTTAAAAGTCATTTTAACTTGTGTTCAAAATTCTTTTAGTTTTGTTTAGACTGAGAGCCCCTGAACCATATGGAACTAAGAATGCACCTGTAAAATTTGAAGGCAGATTCTTATGAACTTAAACAACGACGAAGGTTATTGGTTTTGGCGTGGCTTGTTCTCTGTAATTTGGCTAACAAAAGACGTCGCGCGACAGATAATGGCTGCTTGACGTCACAGGCGCGAGGTAGACAGTGGCATGGCGAACCAGTTTTTTTGCCCCACCACCCCGCTACACCCTTCGCGTGCCATCTAGTACATTTAATAATTGAAAAATTAAAAAATTAAAATAAAGAAGAAAGACAAACCACTGTATAGTAAAGAAGATAAATTTGTTACTTGGACAATATCTAGTGTAAGTAAGTAGTGTAGGTGTTTAACAAGTTTGAAGATGAACTTCCGCAAAGTAACGCCTGATTCAATCAAGAAGATAAATGTTTAATGTGTGGGTAAGAGATAGTAAAATGTATTTTAATAGTCTGTAAGTACTTTGATTTTATGATACGGGAATTACTCGTATTCCGACTATTGTTTCAACCGCATAAGTAAGTGATTCCCGTTACATAAAATCATAATGTGTGAAAACCACGTCAGTTTCCATAGCCTGTAAGTAGGTAAGTATCTGTATTCGATAACTACTTCAGTGTTATTTCAGTTGTTCCATGAAGAATCAGAAGACCAGGGAGCTCCTAGTCTAGTTATCTCGTCTTCTAAGTTCATAAGAATCTATCTTTAAAATAACATACATACCTAGTTTCATATAGTTCAGCGGCTCTCAGTCGTTTTTTGTTAGCCAAATTACAGAGAACAAGCCACGCCAAAACCAATAACCTTCGTCGTTGTTTAAGGTCATAAGAATCTGCCTTCAAATTTTACAGGTGCATTCTTAGTTCCATATGGTTCAGAGGCTCTCAGTCTAAACAAAACTAAAAGAATTTTGAACACAAGTTAAAATGACTTTTAACACTATGTGCGCTAAGATCAAATTGAATTGCAATAATGTACCGCACGGAACGGCAACGCCGCTTTTAAGCTAAAATTTGAATTTTTTGGCGCGAAAACTGTTTTTTGATTATTACGTGGAAACTACGAGGTCTAGGAATCTGAAAATTTTGCTGCCTATGGCAGCAATTATGCTTTAATTTTTGCCCTTTAAATGAAAACTCTACGTTTGATAGTTTCGTCGATTCAACATGTGTCAGCTGAAGTGACGCAACTTCAGCTTACACATAGGTATTAGCTTATAACTCGGAAAGTATATAACCCAGAGACTTGAAAATTTTGCTGCCAATGGCAGCAATTATGCTTTAAAATTTGAGCTAAAATGCATAGTCATACCTTCTTTCGTTTGGAAGATATGAGATGAGTAGCTGAAGTGACACAACACCAGCTTACACACAGTTTTTTGATCATAGCTTTTACATGTTTTGAGTAGCATCGTTCAGATTTTTCCTACCTTGTGCAGCTATTATGCTTTAATTTTCTAGCTATTGTCCAAAACCCTAACCTCACTGGTTTGCCTGTACTGGATGTGCGAGCTGAGGTTGTGTCACTCCAGCTGACACATAGTAAATGGCTCATATTAACGAAGTTCTTGTGGCAGCTAAACTAAGACTAGGATATTTGATTGCAGCTATTATGCTTTAAATATTGGCATAGGTAAAACTATTCTATCACCTATGAGGAAGCTGAAGTTACGCACACGCTGACGCCTTAGATACCCTTAAGTATGAAATGAACTCACTTCAGCCAACGCTTTTGAGTCTCTACGCTCGGTTCTGGTAACGGTCATGCTTTCTTTATTCTTTTCGTAAAGCTGATCTACTAAGCCGTGAATGGTGTCGTTGCGTTCCTGCTCAATTTGCGTCAGGTTGCTGCGCAGGCGCAGCAAAATTTCCTCGAGACTCATGCGCGTGTTTTTTGTCTGGAAGTTATAGTAAGGAAATGTTGTAAGTCTAAGGATTAAGGCTTTTAATAAATTCTGGTTGATGAGGATCCAGAGGAAAAGGCTTAGAGGTTAGAAGCCCCAGTCCCAAAAAATATCTAGGTTGACAACATCGATATTTGTACATAATATATGTATATGTACTACCTACGTACTACTTATATCTCAACGGTCCACAATGATCCAAAATACTGTAGGTAGGTATGCTTTTTGTATTTAAATGTTTCTCCTAGAAAGGTACTTAGGCCCTTAGTCCCTGTGTCAAATCTCTCCCAAATCAAAATTTTGGACTCACCACTGATAATTAGCTTTTTCGAATACTTTCGATAAGGTACATTTTCAGAGGTAATAGTATCGACATGGTGATAGGTAAATGCTCAAGAGTCAAGTCAGTCGCCGTCGAAGGCTTTAGAAGTTTTCGAATTTCGAACTTTTCTAGGAAGCAAACTTTCCAACTCTGAATGAATTTTGCCGCGTTCCGTCGTACGCGCTGACTGACTCGCATGCTGATCCGAGTCAGTCTGTGCCTTGAACCATGATCAAAAAAAAACAAGGTCTAGCATTCCAGGAGAAAACACGTAATGACGTCATTCTTCATCGTTATCCGTCTCTTTCGAACCATTTGTAAATGACTTATTTCGGTCTTGCTTAATCGATTGATGTCACCACGTGTTGGTCACGTGACCGGAATGCCATACCTGGCGGAGTATAGGTATTATTATACCATGCGTTGAACGAATATCATAAATTGTGGGTAGTTAGACAATAGTTGTAAATGTAGGTAGATCAAAGTTCTTACATTCTCAGCCAACATCATTCCTATGTACAAATGAGCAACGTCAAATATTTCGCTCATCTTTCTTACAACAATTGGAAAGTGTTCCTTTGCAAAGTCATCTATTTTGCTCTGCTTATCCAATCTATAATAAATAACTTCCTTTAGATCATACATGTTCTTCATGTACCCTTCATATTGCTTCTCTATTTCTTCGTACGTCCGTTTCTCCCACGGAGTTTTTACTGGGAGAAAGAGTTTACCGAATTCGACTTGTTTCTCCTGATGTGTGTTAATGGTCTTCTCTAGTAGCATTATTAGTTTGTCTTTTGTAACTCCATTGCTGTAAGTATCAGCATCTTTAATGACTTCATCTATTTGGGTAGTATAAAAATTGAGAAAACTGTTAACTATAATCTTTACTTCACCGTAATAAACGTGATAGTTTAAGTCTTCTAATTTAACATTCATCAGAAGCTGCACGTATTCTGGTAATTTTTTCGTTGGATCATCGTTGACCAAAAGAAAAGCTTCCTCCAACTCTTTTCTTCTTATGATTTGCGTGAAGTCTTTAATTTGATCAACATCATTATCAAGGTCTTTATCACAAAGGCATAGCATTTTTACTGTTTTTATCTAATGTAAAATCAAACAAAAATAAAACACTTTTTCAATATTTGACGCCATTTTACCAGTTTTTTTTTTTGGCTCCACACTACGAAATCAAAATACTTTTTTACTATAAAAAAGTGAGAACATGAAAAACTGTGGTGTGTGGTATTGTTTGCAAAAGTAAAGTTCTCACTGGCAGCACTACCTATGATCCAATCAAGGGGAGTTTTTGGCGGGAACCGAAAAGATGGTGTCGTGTTTTTGTATTATTTTCTAAAACTTGTGATTCTTCGAGTGTTAAATTGTAATAATGGTGGATTATTAACGTTTACCGGTTCGTCAACGTGCACGAGTGTGGGCAAATGATACAAACATCGCGAAACGCGATTTTTCGTGTTCTCTACAAAACTTCACTTAAAGTTTCAGTAAAGTATCCATAACTTTACTGGAATGGGAAAAGGGGAGGGATTCATCGTCTTCATCATCATCACCTCATCATCATCATCCCATCATCTGTTACTGAAGGAAAAATTATTACTAAGAATCCGACTGAAGGACGAGTATCCATGGTCATGAATAAATTATTAAAAAAATCCAATCAAGGCCAAGGCCAAGGCGTCGAACTCCGTCGACCGTCGAAACGATCAGTCAGACAAAAATGACAATGTGATTAGTCAAGTGGTCAAGTCTTGAGCAACGAAAGGAGTAGTTTTATTACGTGTTTTGTTATATAAAATAAAGGCCAGAAATACAGTATTAATTGCAAATCGTAGTTAGTCTATGTGGATATTCTTTAGAATTTGCTAAATTTTTTTAATTAAATAAAGTTAAACTACATATCTAACCTACCAGATATCTAATTACCTCAGTAATTTTAAAAACCTAAAAATTATTCAAAATGAGTGCTAAATATTATGCGTGGTGCTGCGTTTTTATTTTATTTTTAGGCTCATTCGGTAAATATCAACTTTTTGCTACGTAGTATTTCTAGATCTTTACAGCTTGATTACTTACTTACATGACAACTCAGCTAATGTTTTTTTCCAGTTTTATTTATAGTTTTAATGTTAACTGGCACTATAGAAATTAAGAGAGTGCCTGATATTTCGGCACTGCAAAATTCAAAAACGTTTATCAAAAATGACAAAGAACTTATGAACAAATTACATAAGATAATACATGAGGGACATGATCATTTGCAAATTGTAACAGATTTTGATCAAACTTTAACAGCAGATCCTGGAGAGAATGGTAAAATAGTTCTCAATAGCTATGGTAAGATTTTTATTCTACTGGTTTCATAATAATAGTCAGGTAAACAAAAGTAACATTATCAGATACCCAACAGCAAACATCTGGATAAACACCTCTGTGTTTATCCAGATGTTTTTAATTTAATTTAAATTAACTTTTTTTAGAAATGTTACGACTTTGTCCTTCAATACCACAATCCTATAAAGATGAAGACACAAAATTATATTATAAATACAAACCAATTGAGCAAGACCCTAATTTGAGTATAGAAGAAAAATCCAAATACTTGACTGAGTGGTACAAGGAATCTCAAAATTTGCTGAAGTAAATACTGCTTATAGTTGCATTTTAAATATATATTTTTTTGTAATACCTACAGTTAAAGTTTATTAATTTTTCGTTACAGAGGATTTAAGTTTCCCAGAGAAGAACTCGAAGATATAGCTCGGAATACATCAAACAGTTTTAGGTAAGTAATTTAGGAAAAACTTTACATGAATTTAAGACTTTCAGTAAGCAAGTTATTGAACAACATTTAATTTTTTAACTTTTGGTCTTCTTACAAAAACGGAATTGGGAATAAACACTATACTTACTTACTCCTTTTTATATTTTTTAGGGACAGAGTCAATGTTCTAATAGAATGGAGTGAAGCTAAAAGTGTACCTGTATTAGTATTATCTTCAGGCTTGGGAGATGCTGTAGTTGCTTCTTTGAAGGCTGCTAATTTATTAACTCCAAATGTTAAGGTTTGTAATTTTTTTTGAAAACTAAGTGAATATCTAATATAGCTATCTACCTACTATATTTATTACATCACATTTAATAATTTTCTATTCAATCGTGGGCCAAATATCTGTATAAATGTTACTTTAATCCTATTTTCAGGTCATCGCAAATTTTTTGGAAATAGACAAAGATGATATTATAATTGGAAGAAAGGGTGACCCTATACACAGCTATAACAAAAACGAAGCTTCAGTTAAAAATACTAACTTCTATAATACAATAAAAGAAAGACACAATGTTATATTATTGGGTGATAGCATTGGTGATGCAAACATGACCGATGGAATTGACCACTGTGATACTATCGTGAAAATTGGATTTTTGAGCAAGAAGAAGAAAAATGAATTACAAATTTACCTTAGTTATTTTGATATCGTTATAGAAAATGATCAAACAATGGACGTTGTAAACGCCATAATAAACCTTTTATGATGTATATTTTAATTATTATACCTACTCTTTGTATTTGTGAAATACACTAATACCGTAAACGTGAAAGTTTGACAGTGAGCAAGTGTGTGTGCCTTTTTGTTACCTACTTCTTCACGCTTATTCCGTTCAACAGATTTAGACAATAGAAAAATATTTATGTAGTGTATAATTTTTATTCAAAACGTTTTTTTGGAATACTTATTTTTAAATTTGATTAAGCTGTCCAACATTCTTAAATATTTTATAAATAAGTAGGTACCTACCAACCATGTTTTAATTTCAGAAACTATAAATCTAAAAATAATGTATGATTAGATACTACTAAGTACTAAATTCAATCCAGAGTAGTTGTCTAATAAGGGGAAAAATATAGTTGAACCTCAAATAAAACTCTAAACTTTTATTCCACCCTAAAACTCTATTCCATATGATTTTCCTTCAAATTTAGGGAAAGCAACCCGAAACAGGTAACTCTGCATGTCAAATCACGTCTTGTTGAAGTTCTCAAAGAAAAAAGCCAGGGGCCCTATTCAGAGATTTGAGATTTTCATCTCACCTTTTTTCGTCCTTGTTGCTCTCGTTCGAAACGTCATAGGTGTGAAAGTGACCAAGATAAAATCTCATCTCATCTCACGCGTAGGAATAGCCCCACAGCTCTGAGAGCTTTTTGTTTGTTTTATTTTTTTAATGAACTTCATTAGTTTCATTATTTTTTTAGGTATTTTCAATTTAAAAGAAGAAAAAAAGTGTGTGTTCAATTCGTGCATCCAGATGCGCCCAGCGTAACCGGCATCTTTAATGGTAAACCCGCAGTATCTATCTAATTATGTATGTTAGCAATTTTAGCTATTTTAGTTAGCTAACGTTTCCTACCTAAAATAGGCAATATTCAATTACAGCAAAAGGTTGGAATTATTATACGAATTATACGAATAAAGAATAAAACAAGGTAGGTTACTTACATTTCTGTATTCTTTCTGTCGTATATAACTCACAAAGATTTTGGAGGCGACTTCATTGCTTGAAATTTGAGACTCCACTCACTTACCTCGCTCTGCCCCTCCCGAGCTCCCCTTCCCAATCAAGGTCGGCAATAATCGGTGAAAGTCGTACCACCGGCCCTGATTGGTCGAGGCAACAAGAGTGGGGAGCGAGTCAAAGCACTGTTTATATCCACACAAAATTAAACAGTGCTTTGAATAATTTTACAATAATAAATAAAAATTACAATTTTAAAATATGATTAGTAAAATTAGACTTCTATAACTAAAACATTAAATGATGATACAATGAAACGGTAAGGTTTTAATAATTGACAACACTCGGCCATCAAAAATATATAAGCATGACCTCGTGCTGTAAACTAAATAATGGTAACTAAATAACAAATTAAATAATGGTCATAAAACAGACATTGTATCACTTTCGGTTAATCAGTAAGCCATTGACAATAATAAAGACATGTTGATTACATATTCTTAGAATAACAGCTATAGAGCTAAAACTAAACAACAAAAATCATATAATAAAAATAATCTAAGCAATATACTACAATTACAAAGCATACCAACGCCAGACTCATTTGTCTAGAGGGTATTTCAATAATTAGATTATACCAACGCCGGACTTAGTCCAGAGGGCATTCTCAATACCAACGCCGGACATTTAGTCCAGAGGGCATTTTCAACACCAACGCCGGACATTTAGTCCAGAGGGCATTTTCAACACCAACGCCGGACATTTAGTCCAGAGGGCATTCTTAATACCAACGCCGGACATTTAGTCCAGAGGGCATTTTCAACACCAACGCCGAACATTTAGTCCAGAGGGCATTAATACCAACGCCGGACATAGTAGTCCAGAGGGTAATTTTATATCTGGAAAATTATGTTCTGAGTGTGAGTTTATAGACATGTAGTGTGAGCATGGAAAATGTAGAGTAGCCTCTAAACAATTACCTATTTACCTTCACTAGAAGAGTCACGTGGCCTAAAATTAAGCCATGGTTTTATTTGTGCCACAACTGTTGAATAAGATCGATGCCCCTTTTTTTTGTAAAAGGAGTGTCTTCGATCTCTTACCTATCACAATAAAAACCTTTGATATTCTATAAGGTCCCTGGTACTTTGGAATGAGTTTCCTACTACTGCCTGTTGCAGGGATTTGGCGCTCGATTCTAACCAAGTCTCCTAAATTGTACTTGGGGCATTGTCAATGTTTTTGGTCGTCCGCAACTTTCCGAGCCTCTTGATATGATCTTACATGGTCATTTATTTGTTCTCTCAACTCAACCAAGCTCTGATCAGAGGAAGTTGTGATATCAGTAGCTAATTCTGCTCTAATTCGGCTATCATTAGTACGATATGGCCTAGTCCCGAACAAAGCTTCGGATGGAGTGCAATTTATTCCTTTGTTAAAGGTGTTGTTCAACCCCCATTGCACATCGGGCAAGTGTTCGTCCCATTTATTTTCAGCAGAACCTATACATTTGGCAGTTAATGATTGAACAAGAGTTCGATTGTAGCGTTCCACTTGCCTGTTTGCTCTAGGGGTCGCAACAGCATTAAGAATACGTTTAATGTTGCGTTCAGTGACAAACGTTTTAAAATGATTCAGTTGTGAAAGAGGTACCACGATCTGTAATGACCCTATGAAGTACTCCAAATATGCCGAAAAACTCTTTGAAAACCCTAATTGTGGTAAGGGACTTAGTGTTCCTTACGGGTTTAAGAAATATATATCGCGTGAAACCATCGATAAGCGCCAGAACATACATATTGCCTAGGATTGTAAAGTGCCAATATAGGCCTTTGAGGAAGAGCCTGTTGTAGCTGACGGAATGAATTCTCCTGATCAGCTCCACAAACCCAAACAGAATCTTTTTTTTTTTTTTTTTAAAGCCGCATCAGTGGCCGTGCTGTACTAGCAAAATGAGGCACAAATCTTCGGAAAAAAAAACTCGCTAGCCCGAGGAACTGTCGGACGTTATGCTGACTTTGTGGCACCGGGAAGTGTTCGACAGCTTCCACTTTCCGAGCTCCAGGTCGAATACCTTCAGAAGATACTTCAAAACCGAAATATTCAATCGAAGTGCCGAAGAAAACACACTTTGACAATTTTAATGTAAGGTTAGCTTGCGACAACAAGGTAAGAACCACCTCCAACCTCTCTATTCCCTCATCAAACGATGTACTGGGGATAATGATATCGTCTAAATATGTCAAAGCCTCCTTGTGACGAAGGGACCCTAGGACCTGATTCATAATCATCTCAAAAGTAGCTGGCGCATTAGCAAGACCGAACGGCATACGGTTGAACTCGCAGTGGTTGTCCGGTGTCACAAATCCAGTCTTGTACGTGTCAGTCTCGTTGATTGGTTTTTGGTAACCTGAGGCCAGTTCCAGAGTCGTATAGAATTGATTTCCAGACAGAACATCCAACTGGTCGCCGATCAGTGGCATTGGGTAATGTTTATCGTTTTGTTATTTAGAGCACGATAGTCAATGCAGAGTCGGAGTTCGCCTGTTTTCCTTTTGACCACTACAATGGGACCAGCATAAGCAGAAGGAGACGGTCGGATAACGTCATTGTCCAACAGTTCAGACACTATTCTCCTTACTTCTTCCTTTTCGCTAAATGCAAGGCGATAAGGCCTATAGACAACAGGCTCATTATCGTGAAGATTTATTGACATGCACTTCCAAGTTCAGACAGAGAAAAAGCAAAGCATTTTCGAAACTTGTTAAGTAGGTTGAGAAGTTGAGTCTTTTGAGGAGGGGTAAGGCCTTCACCGAATTCAACATTGTGTTCTGACAATTCGACTATCGACTTATTATCATTAACCGCATCGACGGCATTACCAGTAATGGACATGACCTGTCAGCAACATTCTTCATGGGCAGTTCGACCGCGTGCAATAAGAAAATCTATTGGTAAAATCAAAGGTGTCGAGGAGAAATTGTTCACTACAATGAAGCCCTGTTTATCGTCTCCTATTTGAAACAACCCTGACAACACACAGTACCGGATGTCTTTCAGAGACCTAACACCTCCGTCGATGTAAACTTCGCCAGTAAATGAAGCGTCGGTATGAACAGCGACAACAGTAATTCTGGTAACTTCCACGCTATCCGTACAGAAAATATCGATTTTGCTGCTGACAGCGATGTCCAAATGATCGAGCTGAGAGATTTCTAAGCTATTACATGATTTCTTAACAACCACATGCTGTTGTTCGGTAAATGTTTGTCCTATCAAAAGGGGATGCGACATTGAATCATCAGGAACAATGAGCAAGTCCAAATTGGCTTCTGCATCGTCAATTTTCACCTGAACCCGTTGTTTGCCAAACAGTTTACGACAGCATTGCCAAAACCTCTCAACGTAGGAAGATCAGTGATTAGGTAATCGGATCGAATATTTAGGAAATCAGAAACGCGCATCATGGAGCACTCACTGCCAAAATCTATGTAAGCAGTAGTTTGAAAACCATTAATCAAAGCGGTTTTGAAATACTTTCTATTGACTTCAGAGATGGCTGTATGAATTTTTGGAATCACAGGCAAATGAGAGGGCTCGTTTGAAATAAGCTCAGAGTCAAAACCAACGCGCAAGACAGTCATCTCACTCATCTGAGCTTTCTCCTTAGAGTAGCAGTTTTCAACTTCATGGCCCACCCTGTCACATCGTGTGCACCTTTTTATGGGAAACGTGCATTGTGATGTGAAGTGGCCATCTTTCTTGCAATTCGAGCAACGAGGATTTCTACTCTTAGAACGACTGCGTGAGCGTCGCTTTTGTCTGCCAGACCTCATAATGCCACGCGATTGTCGACCGCCAGGCAGCGTTGGGCTGGCTGGTGGTGTTCGAACCAAGTGCCCTATATATTCCATCATGAAGTACTGAAACAAAAACTCCAACGAGTATTTTTGTTTACATTATAATCTTCAGCAATATAAAAACCTTTTGCGAATTCATTCGTTTTTCCTACTAGCATGGGACTATGCATATGTGGCAAAAGCAATCTAAATGATAGCATGATTGCTTTGTATTTAAGGGCGGATAACTAATATGCATAAAGGAACAACAAAAAAAAACATTTTGCCCATAAAAGAAAAACGACAACATTTGTCACTATTGATTAATGTGTATCTCTGCTTTTGTGTATATTAATTAATTATGATGAAAAAAAAACAGTTGATCAAGGTAAGAAACAAACAAGACAAAACAACAACAATAAAGAAATTGTTTCATAATCTAGTTTGTTCGAATCCCACTTCTGAAATGTTAGCAATTTTAGCTATTTTAGTTAGCTAACGTTTCCTACCTAAAATAGGCAACATTCAATTACAGCAAAAGGTTGGAATTATTATACGAATTATACGATACGAATAAAGAATAAAACAAGGTAGGTTACTTACATTTCTGTATTCTTTCTGTCGTATATAACTCACAAAGATTTTGGAGGCGACTTCATTGCTTGAAATTTGAGACTCCACTCACTTACCTCGCTCTGCCCCTCCCGAGCTCCCCTTCCCAATCAAGGTCGGCAATAATCGGTGAAAGTCGTACCACCGGCCCTGATTGGTCGAGGCAACAAGAGTGGGGAGGGAGTCAAAGCACTGTTTATATCCACACAAAATTAAACAGTGCTTTGAATAATTTTACAATAATAAATAAAAATTACAATTTTAAAATATGATTAGTGTAAACTATTTCTGAAGGGACGGTATTCAAAACCACCTTAATGTAAATGTAAACAACTAATACTTCTAATAATCCAAACCATGTACAATATGTAGGCAATTTCAGTATGAATCGAATGGACACCAATGAAAAACACAACGAGATCCGTCCTCTTCCGTGGTCCAGCCAAAAGTGCCGGTTGGACGGGGCGGGCGACTCAGGCGCTACTCCTTCATTCCTTACGCTACATTCATTCATCCATTCATTCAATACATTCCTTTGACAGTTCGCTCGCAAAACGTCACACAGCAGACCATAGACTGCATTCTTTTGTATGTGTTGCTAACACGGCCCTCCTGCGCCGTGCATGCCCTCAGGCACGCTTCTTATATTGGTTCCAACTCTGCACATGAATTACGTATCTGTCAACACACACATGATTTTAAAGGCTGTTAAAATCTTTAAGCTCGGCCTATCATGACTCATGATGTCCTAAATAGATAGAACTTCAGTTGCAACCTTTTCATCATTTGATTTCTTTAGACTTGGGAATTTCTACCACTCTAACTAGTTATCTCATTCATTAACTTCATGATCAATCATAACACCGAAAAAAAGGTCTTTTAGGTTTCTCAATAGTTCTGCAATGTATCTTTTTTTTATAATAGTACTGACCATCTAAACCAAAGCTGATACATATTTAGGCTTAGAAATTCCCTGTACGACTGCTATTTTAGCTCACTCCCTTAATCCGAAGTAGTGCCTGGTCCAGATCATTCCTTTAGTCTTAGGAAGTCACTGCTTCAGCTCACTACCACTATTCTGGCGAGTGCCTATAGCAACCTTTCAGGTCATCTATCAGCAACTAATTTACTTACTGTTCAGCTATTTTAGCTCACTCCCTTAATTCAAAGTAGTGCTTGGTCCAGATCATTCCTTTAGTCTTAGGAAGTCACTGCTTCAACTCACTACTTCTATTCTGGCGAGTGTCTATAGCCGTCATTCAGGGCATCTACATACATGTAGTCACGCCTGTTTCCCATTGGCAGAGACCACTTCTCTCCACTTGCTACGATCCTGGCATACATCTTTCGCTTCTTCTACTTCCATGAGTCTTTTTATACACGCTCGTCGTTTCATCTAGTACTGCTAATCTAATGAAGTTAGTTGCCAGACATAATAACATTACACGATTTGCTAAAACTAATTCCGGTATCTTTTGCCTTGATACCTTTATCCCTCAGTTGAGGTATTTCTATTTCCTTTTTGGCGCGAGAAAACTACATCTCACTTCTGATGTAAACTATTTCTGAAGGGACGGTATTCAAAACCACCTTAATGTAAATGTAAACAACTAATACTTCTAATAATCCAAACCATGTACAATATGTAGGCAATTTCAGTATGAATCGAATGGACACCAATGAAAAACACAACGAGATCCGTCCTCTTCCGTGGTCCAGCCAAAAGTGCCGGTTGGACGGGGCGGGCGACTCAGGCGCTACTCCTTCATTCCTTACGCTACATTCATTCATCCATTCATTCAATACATTCCTTTGACAGTTCGCTCGCAAAACGTCACACAGCAGACCATAGACTGCATTCTTTTGTATGTGTTGCTAACATTAGTAAAATTAGACTTCTATAACTAAAACATTAAATGATGATACAATGAAACGGTAAGGTTTTAATAATTGACAACATGTATATATAAATATATTTATATTTAAATCAGTTTCTGGCAGCCATAGTACAAGCTTTGCTTAGTTTGGGGTCAGATGACCGTGTGTGCAAAATGTCCCGAATTTATTTAGTACACGTGCCAGCCATTTATTCACATATTGGCGTACCGATCATTCTACATTGGCGCTTTGACAAAAAATAGCAATTTATTAATAGTTATAATAGCCTGTTTTAATTATCTTATTTATATCAGAGTGTTTTACGTACAGCATAAGGAACGACATGCGAAAAGCAACTCTATACTGCATACTGTAAGGTTTTCAATACGTTTTCCCTAGTTTTTGCGGTAACTTGTCCAAAGTTGCCGTAGAAACTGGGGAATTAACGCTTTTGAATGGCAACACGGTGCGCACTTAGCAGAGCGCGGGCTCAGTCACTCACTTTCCTGTTGGCGATCGAAGCGTACGGACGTAGGTCGAAGTTGACAGTGACACTTGGTTGCGCCAATCATATCTTGTGATAAATCGTTTTGAGTGTTTTAATAAACTGCATCGACTTGTATAAATCTCGGGTGTTTTAATTCTAATCACCATTAGAGTCTGCAATGGAGTTAGGAAGATTGTTTTCTACAATACAAAGGTCGAACTTTTTTGATTTTTGAAATTCAGGGTCATTTTCCGGACATGCGAGAAGCAACGCTGCATTGCGTAAGTAAATTTTCGCGCACTGAGCACTGGGCACACACTAATGCCCTTCGACGGGTTAACTTTAATTTTATCCTATTTCTACGCAACTACAAACAACGTAGGCAATTTATTTATACAGTATTTACTAAAGAAGTTACTGCGAACAACGAATATAAAATGAATTGAATATGCGCCAATGTGTAAACACTGTTTGCGGAGCTCGCGTGTTTTGTTTCCCTCGTTTCGTGTACACGAAAAACCAACTACCAATATACCGCCAAGTAGGTCTCTACACATTAGCCTCACATGCTGGACCAGCTCCTTGGCCCAGCATGTGAGGGCTTTAGCTTTAAGTTGGCGGATTTAACGGCACTGTAGTACTCAGGACGGGTCTAGACGTACATACTAAACGATACCCAGCTGTGCGTCAGTTCACCCTGCCAGCGTGCATCTTCGCCGTTCAAAACATCAGTGCTGGGACCCTATTCGAAGATTTGAGATTCTCATCTCACATTTTTTGTCCTTGTTGCTCTCATTTAAAACGTCATAAGTGTGAGAGTGACCAAGATAAAATCTCATCTCATCTCACCCGCTGGAATAGCCCCCCTGGGTATGGTAAAGTTGTACTCTTGGTGCGCTCCGATGTATTCTCTGAACGCAACCCAGCTGATGGTTGAGGTTGAAGTGTAATAAAGCTGACATTACAAGACAGCTGACAGTGACTGACCGACATCATGCCATCTGTCTGAAAAATCTATCAATATTCTGGAGCAATATTCTGAATTTTAATATTTTTTTTACCAAAAAATAGAAAAAATATGAATGGTATCATGTGTCTAATGGTTATCGCGTCAATCGCTTATTTAAAATTTCGAGGTTGATCCCTTTGTGGCACTAGGTTTTACAAACAATTGGAATCAAGAAAATTATTAAGGAAAGACATTCCGGCAAAAAGGTAAGATCTGTTATTTTTTAGTTACTCTCACCTTTAACTTAGATGGATAAAATGAAGCGTAGATTTTCTTATTATTTTATTAAAATGTGTAATTCGAGAGGGTATAGGTTACCTGCTACCTACTACGTGTTGAATAACATGCGCTACATGTGTTCGGAGTTTGTCCTCTAAACCAGAATGAAGTTGGTACCGATACCTATTACACAGCTTGCACGCTAAAGAAACGAACGATGTCAGTCGCTGGCCGCCCGCGGCCGCACCTTTGGTTGATTGTACGTGACAACAACCACAATCACAAAGGTTTTCTACACGCGGGTCGTCGCGAACTAGTACTTGTTGACAAAATTTGATATCTGTCACGACCTACTTCGAGAATAATGTTTATATATGTAATATCATCTAAATCACTAACTATTAACTAACTATATTGTTCTAGAGTTATGGTGTTCTGAAAATTTGTTTACGTTAATTCTTAAGAAAACAAGACAAAAAAAGGGAAAAATGGCAAGATATTTTGAAAACACATCAACATTCAACTTTAGCTGGGACCAAGTGGCACGTGGGTATTGGAAAAGATACCCTAATCCTCAAAGGTAAGACTTTGAAAACTATTTCCAGCATGCATTATTTTCTATTATGTACCTAAACAAAAATCTTAATGTAAGCAGACAACAAAAACCAAAGTTGCTTTAGCAAAATAAACCTTTAGTTGTGAGGGCTAGCAATTAAAACTGTGAGAGATGAAGAATAATTGTGTTAGATAGAACATTTCGTTTCTGCAAGGCAAATAAAAACATAATACTTAGCTAAGATAACTTTTAAGTCTTAAAATTAAAACCAAAAGAGTTGAATTTTTTTTGACGAAATCTGCTATATCCACCTGCTTTGATATTTTGTGTTTGTGCAAGTGTCTCCTAGCCATATAATATGTACAACGGAAATGGTACATGGTACTGATACTTACAAAAAAAGAGCTCATCAATGTGCCACATTTTAAGCTCTTTGAGTAAAATAAAATAAGATTGAAGGTTTGAATCATCTATCAATGACATTTAACTAATAATGTGAATTGTTAAAAACAGGTAAGTAGTTAAATAGTCGCTTACCTTGTAGTGAACTTTGGCTTAGTAGTGTTATTTGATTTGATAATAAACACCAGATTTGAATAAAATCACACTTTGAAGGTCTGCTGCATTTAACTTTAAATTATTTTCATAAACATAGCCAATATGATTGAAGAAATTACATCAATCCCAAAAAATAACTCTAAAACCAATGACCAGTAAAACAGCTGATTTGTTTTTAGACTGTTACTTAAACTTTCTTTGTTTTGAATGTGTAAAAAATACTCGTAACATTTCCTCCTACTTCTATCCAAAACACATTCTGTTTACCAAACACACCATATCTGTAAACACGTATGAGTAATGCTAATTAGTCTAAAAACAAAGTGTAAGGCCAGCATGCTAAAACAATGCTCAGTTATGAATCTCGATTTAAAACTGGTTTTACCATACTTAAAAACTGCTTTAAATCATGACTCATGACTGAGCATCATTTTAGCATGCGGGCTTAAGACTGATGTTGATAGATGTGTGAAAGATGTGTGAAGATGTGGATAGATGTGTGAAAGTCAAAAGGTAAAGTTATAGTAATCATTTTATTTCTATTTATAAACCAACTGATAGTGTTAATGCATCTACAAGCCAATCAGACAGGTTTTAAGACACATTGTTCAAGTATGTTCTAGCTCTTTTTAGTGAATAGTTTATTTTCGTTGCCTAAACCATTTAAAGTTTAACCACTCAAGTTATCTTAACTCCCTAAACACATTCTAATTTACTACCCAAAACATCCATCTTCCCACCCTACCCATTCTAAATTCCTACCCAAGCCAACCCAGCTTACTACTCAAACTGTCACAACTCTGTGTAAGGGTGAGATTCACAAACGCACTTTAACTTAACTTTAATGGAAAGTTTAACTTTCAGGGCGAGATTCTTGAACTTTGCATCAAAGTCGAATTGCGGTCTGTGAATCTCGCCCAAGCACAAGCTTCCAGAATTCTGGTGCACAATTTCAGTAACAAAAGTTGTACTTAAACTAAAAACATGAATGATGATTTCAGCACCCATGTGTTATCCGAAGATACATGGAGCAGACAAGTGAAGGATGGCTGTCTGCATACAAAAAGAGTTCTGACTAAGACCAACCGAGTACCGAAATGGGGAGAAAGGTATGGGATAATTTTCTTTGGACAATAATCTTGACATCCTGCTTTGGGTATATAGTGCACGATATGCACGTCGTGCACAATATACCCTAGTCGCTACCCAGCATCTTCACCGGTCAACCCAGATACTTTACAAAACATATTGTCACACCTTTCCCCTAAAGGGGCTGGCAGAGGTGTAAAACAACACCCACACTTCGCCGGACTAAATTCAGTCCCAAATGTGACACCCCTGTCACATTTGGGCCTGTCGCCATACACTAGACTCCTGTCATGCAGCAGATGACATACAATATGCACATATGGTGAAACAATAAACAAATTGGTGCTTGCCGGCGCCGCGTCGGCTGGGTTCGAACCCGCTTCCTTGAGAGGCGGACCTTCTCCAACTAGGCTATCGTATATATAAAAGCAAGACCCTGTGCCACTGGTACAATAGATGTTGATTGAGGTAGTGTTTGTTTGTTTGTTTGTTTGTTTGTTTGTTAGGTTTAGAGTTAGAGGTAGTGTAGTGTAGTGCGGATGTCGCAGGAGAAGGAAGTGGCGCGGATGTGAGATACTCTGATATTCCCGCCGAAAAAAAAATAACGAAGACATCGAGAGCAAACAAAGCAACGACAAAAAAGCCGCTGTCGCGACAACAAAGAGCGGCTTGAGTTTGAAATTCTGCTGTACTTCATTGTGCATAGAGCTCAAATGTAATATTTTGCCTGATTCGCTTCCACGACGCGACGCGCAATATGTATGTATATCCAAACTTAAATCAGTCAAGCTGTTTAGAATGCAGAGACTAAGAGATCACATGGGAACAGACAAACATTCCCACTAACATACACACACAAAATCTTCAAGGCAGTCAAATACCTAAATCCCAACGCAGACCGGGCCTGGCGCGGCAAATAGAGACAGAATACAAAACCTTTAAAACTAAACCCTAAAATGTATGTCATACATACAGTAAAATATAACATGGCAAAGATACATTTTAGCGAGCATCGTGAGGCGAGCTGTCAAACTGTGTTGAGAGCCGGCGTTTTCACCCGTATGACATATATTTTAAAGTTGAGTTTTAAATGTTTTATTCTCAGTATCTTCACCGCGTCTCGCTCGGTTTGCGCGGGGTCTTTAAAAAACTACAACCCATATACCTACTTCAATTCATTATTTGTTCGTTATATTACCAGCAGTCATCATGACCGATACTTTACATTATATTTGTTATCAAGATAATTAAATAGGCATGTCTCCTCTATAGGTACCTACTGACTGATTTCAAGGCTCACATGAAACTAGCATAAAAACGTGTAAACAAATCGTACTATATTATCATATCAGGAGCATTATTGAAAGTTATCAGGTCTTATCAACTAGGTAAGTACCTTTGTAGTTTGGTTTTTATTAGAACATTAAAAATTGTCTTGATAAATAAATATATATTTATAATATAATAAATATATATTATAAAATCAAACGTAATTTTGTCTGCCTGTCCGTCTGTCTGTTGATAATTAATTACAGTATATCACAAGGAAGGTTTTTGGATACTTTTTTTCTTAATTAAACGCAAACGAAGTCGCGGGTAACAGCTAGTTAGATATAAGCTATAGTGTATTTTTTTAGATAATGTCCGTGGGTGAGGCTTGAATTTTGACAGGTCAATGAATGTCGTAAGGCCTGAATTATATAAGGCGGACGTAAGGCGAGGATGCGGCGCGGACACTTGTGAAAACTGTGAAGCGCTGTGCCTGCGCCGCGGCGCCGTGTATACCTAACTCAAAAGACGTCGCTTCCATACATTATATATAAACACTAGCTGTTACTAGCGGCTTCGTTCGCGTTTATTCAGAAAATAGTAGTTCAAAAACTTTCCTTGTGCATAACTGTAAGCAATTATCAAATTTTATCAACATCTGTTAAGTCGTGAAAAGCCTACAAACAGACAGGAAGACAGAGTCGCATTCAATTTTTAAAAAATAAGGATAAAGGTGTTTTGGAGCGGCACTGCGATTGAACCTTGTCCGCGACGCAGGCCTTACGTCCGGCCTGTATAATTCAGGCCTTAAATAACAGTTTAATTTTCAAATAAAAGTTTAGTAAAAAACACAACTTGAATTTCCGCTGGCTTTTCAGTTACGTATATTGGGATTATTGGGTCAGTTTCAAAATCAAAACTTATGAAAACAAAAAGGTAGTCTAAACTATGTATAACATTAGAATAGATCTAAAAATATCTTACTGATAGCAGTTGCACTTTAGGAAAATGTAAATCAATAGACATGTTTGTTTACATTTTATAATCAGATAAGAGACAATTATGTATCATCATTTTAATCTACATCCAGTTTAACAACTGTTACATGTGCATAATATTGACACATAGTTACAAATAAATGTACTGATCCTAATCTTTAGGGGGTTCCTTGATGGGCCATTTTTTTTTTTTTTTTTATGTAGCATAGGTCGGCGTTTGACCACCAACTCGCTTGATGTTAAGCGACGTTGTGCTCTAAGATGGAGCACGACGACCTATGAGGTACTTATTCACTCAAGCCTTAAAGTTTTGTAGAGTGAAGAAGTACAAAGACGGCAGTTGAGTGAGGCGCTACAAGTGCGCTACTGCTCAGATCCGTCTTCGGAACGGTTACACCGGACTACATCCCGAAACACGACTAGGTCATTTCACGGCATAGCTTGGTCCGGTGGGTGGTAACTAGCCACGGCCGAAGCTTCCCACCAGATTTTTTTTTTACTGAAATACTTGGTCCGGTAATACTGGTAATATTGCCGACTGTAGCCCGGCCATCATAAGTCACGCTAGAAATGTATGACCATATGCCCGGGCCACACTCAAATATTATCGCAATATTGCCGGCCAGTCAAGCCTATGTCTGGGTGTTAATAACTATTCAAGTATATGCTTTAAAATATCTAAGTATGTATATCAGTCTCTAGCAGCCATAGTACAGCTTTGCTTAGTTTGGGATCAGGCGACCGTGTGTGGAAGTGTCCCGAATTTATTTATTTATTTATTCAGTATTGCTTTAAAATTATGGTCCGTCTAGGAGCGCCCTACTTCGCAATATTCAAGCCTTGTTCGTTTGTTACACTTTGACGTGTTCACTGCTCAACCTATCATCATGAAATGAAGTTTTGCGTACATGTTGTCAGGGGTATAGAAAAGGACATAGAACACTTTTTAACCGCAGGGCGCACCTAGTACATACATAAAGCGTGTTATTGCAACCAATTTATTTGTAGACGTGTGGGGGAGTCACTATCGTAATCTGCAAACAAAACTTGAATCCATTTGTAATATTTTTTAGTTCTCTAATTTGGCCGACTCTACAGATGTGATAGTTTACCGCACTATCTGGCGGGGCCTATTAAATATTTTAGGCAAGTATCTGAAAATTTTAAGTGTTTGTCTCGTTTACTTTACTAATGAGAGAGTGAGACGTAGTACAATGTAAAATTAAAGTAAGCAAGAATTTTGATCGTGGTAGGCCCCCAGTCAGCTAACATTTACAATTGTGTTTGGATTATTCCAAAAGGTTTCGAAGGGCAGCATTCAATACAATGCGACAATCTCAAATCAAAAGAACATAAACTCTACGTTCAAAAACATAAGAGTTAAAATTCTTATTCTACTTTGTAATGTTGTAGTTTGCATTCAAGGGCATTCGATATAATTATGCGTACCGTACTTATTTAATAGTAATTCTGTGAACAAGTTTTAAACGATGTTCTAATTAGAGGTCGATGATAGTTGAGCAATGAAATTAACGCGAATTTCTAATTTATGAGAAACTACATTTTCTAATTTATACTTGTTCATTTGAACTAAATGTACTTACAAAAAAGAAATGAAAACATTTTGGATACTTAACGAATCTAATAATACATAACACTCGCTATAACGCTCAGTGAAAATGTAATTAATATGTATAACTGTTCCGAGGCTATAAAATATTAATAGTAAGAGGTTAGAATGAAAATGTTTATAGAATACTAGCTTCTGCCCGCGACTTCGCCCGCGTGGCTTACAGGAAATTAATGACGTTTTTATCTTCAGAAATAAATATTAAAAGCGGTCACACTCGCTCTCAATTGAATACACAAACTGACAATATCCCAAACAGAGCAAAAAAGAACGAAGTTCTTTAGTTCACCAAACTATCTATTGAATGAGAGTAGTAGTAGTTGTATGGTATCAACAGAGCTTAAAGCGTGTGTGAAAAGATAAAATTAGAAGACAACCAAAAGTAGATAATTGATAATTAATATTGTTTACAACGAAAACCTACCTCAGTATTTCTTTGTAAACCATATTTCTTCTTTTTAGAAACACCAGGCTGCTCCATGAGCTACTCTGGAGCAGGCTACGTATCTAACCGTGTGAAAAGCAATTTAGTAAATGTCGAGTTTGGCTTGAGATTAATTTATCATTCATCATAGTCATTGCAAAGCAGACTTTAAGGGGAAACTGCACTCTTTTTAGCTCGAAGGTGTAGTTCGACGGTGTTAGAGATATTAGACGAATCCTCAGCTGAGGATACACATACTCAATCGGAAACCACACCAGTCAGTATGGTGGCAGACCTTTAGTTAAGACCTTCAAAGCAAAGGCAACCCGTATTGTAGGTTTTGGTCTTCCTAATACTAAAGCAGCTTCTTCTATTGACTTTGTCTATTTTTACTAAATACTTCTTCTAAGATCAGACAGACACTAATTATACATTTCATCTCCTAGCTCATCTACTCGTACTTGATCTCTATTGACAGATATCTCTCCACTTGCCGTTTGTAATCTTCTGACAGGCTTGAACTTATTCTTGTATTTTTCCCTTACTGATTAAGTAGGTTTGAAATTTGATAGAATGTCAGCAATATAGTTCACATATTTTACACGGAGATTCATATGAAAATTCAATGATAGCTTCGTATTTAATGTAATCTGCTACATGACTGGAGCCCGGTGTACGTATGGCGATAGGCCCACTACTTATTACATTTTGGACTGAATATCGTCCGTCGAAGTGAGGGTGTTGTAATACACCTCTTAGGGTAAAGGCGTGACGTTTTACCTACTATACGTAGCTACTACTGTTATCTAGATTTGTACTAAATTCCAAGTTGCTGGCTATTACAGTTTCCAAGATAATCAGCTCACAGACATACAGACAGACAAACATCGGAGTTTCATGATAAGGTTCCTTTCACCATTTTAGTACGGAACCCTAAGAATGATAACAGCGTCGTTTGTAGTGGGTTAATAACTTTCTCAACAAAGTTTTCGGAGTAAAAAGAAGCCCTATTAAACTCTGTCGGTGGATGATGATGATGATGATTTTGGAAAAACTGTGATACACGTGTCTCATAATTTTAATTGAAGAGTATTTTTACCAATTTTTGAGTCAATCGACCCTGAGAATAAAAAGTTTCATAGAAATTTGAACCTCCCATTTCCCCCTCTTAGGGATAGTATTTCGAAAAACCCTTTCTTAGTGGATGCCTACACTGTACAAAGAACATATCCTCCAAATTTCATGTTTCTAGGACCAGCGGTTTAGGCTGTGCGTTGATATATAAGTCAGTCAGTCAGTCAGTCAGGACTTTGAATTTTATATATATAGATAGAAGATCCTACTAATATTATAAACGTGAAAGTTTGTATGTATGGATGGATGTTTGTTTGTTACTCTTTTACGCCAGAACGGCTGAACAGATCTGAATGAAATTTGGCACAGAGATAGATTGTAGTCTAGAATAGCACATAGGATACTTTTTAAACGCAGGTGAAACCGCGGGGCGCAGCTAGTAATAAATAAATAAAAAAGCCTTAATTTCCAATTTCCCTTAAAGCGATGATAGCCTAGTTGGAGAAGGCCTGCCTCTTAAGCCAGAGGGAGCGGGTTCGAACCCACCCGACGGCACGCACCATTTTGTTCATTGTGTGAACATATGTGCGTATTTTATGTCATCTGCCACATGACTTGAACCCGGTGTATGGCGACAGGCTCGCCCCCTGTCACATTTGGGACTGGATATCGTCCGGCGAAGTGTGGGTGTTGTATTACACCTCTGCCAGCCCCTTCGGAGGAAAAGCGTGACGATATGTTTCCCATAACATTGTGAATGTAAATGTTGATTTTTATTTGCAAGTAGTTTATTGATGTTATAATCTAGTTTATTACGTTCTTTAGGATATGGGCCCCTCCACTGGTGAAGGCCTCCTCCAGTTTCTGCCATTTGTCCCTGTCATTTGCAATATTCTGCCAGTCATTTCCTGCTGTATTCGTTAAGTCGTTCCACCTTTTCTTTGGTCTCCCTACTCTTCTTTTTCCTTTTGGCTCTTTGCACTCTGTTGTTTCGGCTATTCACCATCTTTGTATCGTGATACGTGGCCCGCCCATTGCCATTTCAGTTTTAGGGCCTGCGTGTGGGCATTGTTACTTTGGTAGTTTGTCTAATAACTGTGCTTCTGAGTTTGTGGATTTTCTTTATGCCCAGTATTCTCCATGGCTCTTTGTGTTGTTTCAATCTTCTGTTGAGCTCTTGTCGTGAATACCCAAGTTTGGCAACCATACAGCAGGCAGGGCAGAATGCAGGTATCTATTACAATTTTCTTCATGTTTATCGAGTAGTCTCCTTGTAAGATTTCTTTGAATGACCAAAATTTCTTCCAGGTTATATTTGCTCGTCTTTCAACTTCATCTTCGTTGTTTGCTTTGTTAAATGTTACTTGTTTTATTACGTAGAATATAGATGTCATTATAAACTATATGCTACCCCATCATTTAGCGCTAGTTCAGAGACGGTGGGGGCCGCGCGGTGGTAGTATTGTTGTCCTTGTCTAATACGCAGTAATAACAAGGACAACAATACTACTACCGCGCGGTTCCCGCCGTATCTGAACTAGCGCTTAAAGTAAAGCGATCAAATATTCTGCAGTCACGACACGACCGTGAAAGTCTACTGATAAATTATTGATTGCTTTTTTATTGCTCTCAATCAAGGCACCTACTCGGCGACCAAGTCCTTGCGTCTCATTCGAACAGTGTTTTGAGCCACTTAATGTGGTTGAATCAATTTGACATTGGCCTTATTTACGATCATTCATATCTACTGTGTTTTTTTTATCTAACTGTGGCTAACGTTATAACATAGGGTCAACTGGGCAAATGTGTCTGTGGGGGAATTGCGTCTTTCGAGAATTACTGACATACCCTTCACAAATAAGGCAACTAACGCCATCTTGTACACATTATGTAATTGCCCACAGACGCATTTTCCCCAGTTGACCCTAGCTAGATAATAAAATTAAACAATACATCATCATGAAAGGAAAAAAAAACACAAAAATAACTAAACCAAATATATTACTTGTCATTGGTAAAACAAATAAATTTAAAAATTGGCAACTGTCCTGGCTGACTTTACTTTCAGTCCTTTACAGTCATTGTTATGGTGCTCCTAGACGGGCCATTTTTATTGCAATACTAGCCCGGCGATACTGGCAATATTGCCGACTCCAGCCAGGCCATCATCAGCCATTCTAGAAATGTGTGAATAAAAGGCTGGGCACATTATTGCCGGGCCAGAATTGCAGTGAAAATATGGCCTGTATAGGACAAATACACAAATACCTTATGCATTAATAAATTCAGTCATCGAATACTACTATCAGTAAAATTACGTGATCAAAATCAGCGTTAATATTCCCCTATCACAAAACCCACCATTGTTTTTTTGAGTTATTATCGTTTATCAGAGATAAAAATAGTTAAGATAAAGAAGCCAAATTGATAAGACGTGACGTCATTGGCAAATACCTATAACTTTCACTTATCACCAGGAAAAGTAACCTGAACCCTTGCGTTCTTGACTGATTAGCAAAGTTGACTCACGCAAACATTTGTTACAGGTTTTTTAGCGGGAAATCAGTGAAGATCATCGAAGAAAGCATCTGCGATCCGAAGAACAAGACACTCGTCACTTATACTAGAAATTTGGGATACACAAAAGTTATGGTAATTAATATTTCAACTATATTTTCTAAGAGTAGAGTGCGAATTACGTCAATAGCGCTGACTATGTCGACGGTGCTTATGGGAACCAACGCTGCCCTAAAATAAAATCTTTGGGTCGTGTTGGTTGTTACTTGTGCTAGTTGCAAAGATGGTGATGTTGGTGTAGATCGGATCGCGACCCGTGTTAAGTTTTGTCATATTCATTCAATCGCCACTAGGGCAGGTTGGAGCTACTAGCTAGATGGAGCTATTAGCTAAACTAAATATTAATAACTCATTTGTTGAAAACTGGATTGTTTCTTGTATTAGATTCGGGGTTTATGTGGCCCTGCAATATTCGGTATGCTAAAACTTGCGAGGACATCCGTCGCATCCGTCAGCGACGTACCGTGTCGCGCGTTTGAACACTTATCGCACGGGCGTGCGGTTACTAACGCCGCTCATATTGTATTTGTAAAATATGCCTATATGTAAAACATACTTAAAACACTATGGTGGTCAGTTATGTGTGTTGGTGGACAAACGTCAACTTATTTAGCCGAATTAAACCTCCTCCTTTTTAAAGTCAATAAAAACCAAAAAATTGTGTGTTTTCCAGAGCGTGGTGGAGCGGGTGGAGTACTCGAGCAGCGGGCCGGGGCAGACCGTGGCGCGGCGCTCGGCCTGGATCGACTCGCAGGTGTTCGGCTTCTCGCGCGCCATCCGGGCCTTCGGCGTCGACCGCTTCCGCAAGAACTGCAACTCCATGGTGCGTACCCTTCACAGATCGCCCGAGCCATCCGGGCCTTCGGCGTCGACCGCTTCCGCAAGAACTGCAACTCCATGGTGCGTACCCTTCACAGCTCGCCCGAGCCATCCGGGCCTTCGGCGTCGACCGCTTCCGCAAGAACTGCAACTCCATGGTGCGTACCCTTCACAGCTCGCCCGAGCCATCCGGGCCTTCGGCGTCGACCGCTTCCGCAAGAACTGCAACTCCATGGTGCGTACCCTTCACAGCTCGCCCGAGCCATCCGGGCCTTCGGCGTCGACCGCTTCCGCAAGAACTGCAACTCCATGGTGCGTATCCTTCACAGCTCGCCCGAGCCATCCGGGCCTTCGGCGTCGACCGCTTCCGCAAGAACTGCAACTCCATGGTGCGTACCCTTCACAGCTCTCCGCATCTTAACCAAGCCTCGATGGAGCACGCTTGCCTGAAACGAACCGAATCGCTCGAGAACACAATCCAACCCGACGTCAGTACCGTAGAGGCAGTGGGGGATGCAGTCTTGGCCGCCCTAGACATTGTAGTACCAGCCGCCCCTTTCTCAGCTCCCAGTATTAAATACCGTCGTGGCGGATTTACGCGTATTCTGCTAGGTACGCTACGGTATAGGCTATTCGATTCGCAGTTAATTTTGTAAGTTTTGTCCGCTCCTAGACTCGGGCCTTTGGTGAAAAAACCTGCCACTGTGTAGTGAGGAGCACCTGAGCTAGTTGCTGTCTAATCTTAATCTTCCCTCTCCACAACGACGCGGGCCACGAAGCGGGTCACGTCGCACCGCTGTCTTCCCTGGGCTCGTTTCAGAGGATGGTCAGATCCCCAAATATGCCCACTCACAAACCCAAACGCCCTCTTGTAGTCGCCTCTTACGAGAGAGGATTGTTATCCTCTCTCGTAATTGTTATCGTGGCGCAGCTCTGGAGCCGGGTGTCGGAGTACGGCTCTGTTGAGCCGTACTCCGACACCCGGCTCCAGAGCTGCGCCACCTGCATTTGCCTAAAGTCCAGTAGGCGCTGTGTAGGTGTCAGCTTTTTCATACAAAAAAACGTTAAGAGCAAACGTAAATCGTAAAGTTGATGTGTACCAGTGTGTGTCGTCGCAGGTGAACGGGTTCAACGACGTGCTGCACGGCATGTTCCCGCGCGCCGCGCACGCCTCGCCCGTGTCGCACGCGCTCAAGGACATGCGCTCGGCCGCCGCCGCCGCCACCGACCGCGCCAAGCACAACGTGCTCTCCTCCGTGCAGCGCTCGTAACCGCCGGACTCCGCGCGCTAGACGCCGCCTCACACGCCCACTCAACTGAGAGCAGGCGCTTCGCGGACACATTCTGGCGGCTGAACTGGTGTCACTTGCTTCGCGGACACGTTCTGGCGGCTGAACTGGTGTCAGTTGCTTCGCGGACACATTCTGGCGGCTGAACTGGTGTCACTTGCTTCGCGGACACGTTCTGGCGGCTGAACTGGTGTCAGTTGCTTCGCGGACACATTCTGGCGGCTGAACTGATGTCAGTTGCTTCGCGGACACATTCTGGCGGCTGAACTGATGTCAGTTGCTTCGCGGACACACTCTAGCGGCTGAACTCGTAGCACTCGCTTCGTGGACACATGCTAGCGACTAAACTGGTCACGGTTGCTTCGCTGTGACATTCTACAGGCTTAACTGGTCTTCATTGCTTAGCTGTGACATTCTAGAGGCTAAACTGATTTTGTTGCATCGCTGTGACGACTACGCTACGCGACTGCGTCAGTATCAGTTCTTTCGCTGTCACATCTTAGCGATTGCTTAAGTATCAGTGAAACACTTGCTAGAGACCTTTTTGGGTAGATGTAATAGGATACAGTATTTAAATTTCACCAATCACAGCAGCGTACTCTGTGTCATCGGGACGTCGCCGGCGACATCATCAGTTAGAAAGAAGAGAGCTCACACAACTCACACCAGTGGCGAACAAAAGAGGGGCGGTTCGCCATAGGCCCCAAAAATCCTACTAGGGAATAAATTGTCATTTTTGTTAAAAAAAATTACAATTGTTCTGCATTCAAACGCGTTTGTACCCTAACACGCATTGAATATAATGGGGGCTACTATAATATAAGCGGGGATAGATAATATTATCAGAGGCCGCCGCGATCAGTCGTTGTCCTAAGTCCGCCACTGACTTGCACTGAACAACATTTTATAAGACTTTGTGGCCTGCAACGACCCAAAATGAAATGTGCTTCGCTGCAGCTAGAAACAAATATCATAAAGATACCATCAAGATAAACGAAAGTTTGTGGTCCGAAATAGTATGTAACGTAAAGTGCAATGTGAGAAGAACACACGGAGTTTGATTGTGGCTTCCGGACTCTTAAAATTATCATAAAGTTAGTTATTTCAATGAAATATGTAATTTTAACACTAGCGTAGTTTGTTGATGTTTAAGATAATTTAGGACAAAAAACATTCGAAGGCACAGTGTAGGTTATAGAGCACTAATTATGAATTATTCCGAGAATAGAGGGTATTTGAATGAAATTAAACTATTTGTGCTCTTACTGCCTATACACCACTTTATATGTATCTTATATAAGTATTAAAGGCTGCGTCTGTACATTATGACAAACAACTTTTACTGTGGGACAAACTCTGAGACCGCAAAACAAAAATCAGTCGTTTCATACGTTTTGTCTCCGGTCAATTAACTTTTTATAAGGAACAGCTGATTTTAATTTTGCGATTTCAGGGATGGTCCCGTAATAAAAGTTGTTTGTTATGATATAGAGAATCAACCTTTAAAATTTTGTCAGTATATAAAAATAGTGGTGTATATTTATTATACGATTTCCTCTTAGAATGCTTGTATTTGTGTATGTTTATGTATTTCGCACTGCCAGTCTTTTTTCCTCGAACATTGAACACGCTACATGTACCTTTACACCGCATTCCAACTCGTGGGCTATGTAGGTTTATTTATATATTTGATAGCATTTTGTTAATGCTTGACTGAAATCTTATTTGGGCGCATATCGCACACCCAGAGCAATACTAAATTAAGTCGAAAATTCTCAAAATCGTTTTTTTATAATTCGAATCGGCAAAATTACACCGCAAATACCACGAAGACAGCAGAGCTGACAGACTATCGATATTTAAAAAAATGTGTAACAGATGGCGCACTAAGTCTCTGTGAGCGAATAAATGGATGCAAAGTCAAACGCTATGCCTTACGTAACAGTGGATGATTTCGTGATAGCCCGGTGTTGTTGAGAGTACTAATAACATTTTGTGAGTTATTTAGTTTTGAGTCGGTGTTAGTGACTTTTTTATTTGCGTTTTTCTACTGTATATTCGCAGGTGTATAGTGTCGCATGTTTCAAATCAATCATTTTTTATTTCATAATATTAAATAATTGGGCAATAGTGGATTGATTAAAAAAAACATAAATTCGCTCTATAGACGCTAATTGACGCAAAATACCCGTATAATACTGATTTATATTAAAATCGTTACACGAAATGTTGTAAGTGGTTGGCAATAACTTTGATACAATAGGAAAAAACGGTTTTTTGGCGCTCCTGAAAAAAGTTATTTTTTTACTTTGTTTAGTGTTGTTCTGGGTGTGCGCTATGCATAATGTATTGTGTGAGTAATGCATATTAGCATAATATTATTGTAATGTTAATTATGATTCGTATTAAAAACTTTTCCACTTGTACAATTGTTAGTGTCAGCACTTTAAATAACTATGCACTGTTGACTATCGAACGAAATCTATTTTTCTGTAAAAAATAATAATACTAGAAATACTTCAATCAGTGTTTTAAATAAGATGGGTTTGCCATATTTCACTTAAAATATTAGGTGATAGGCAATTCTTCCTTTAGTTTTGTAATATAGACAGTTTAAATCTAAATATAATACATGTTAATAAATCTTTCAATTGATATTATCAAGTTATTGCATTTTTTGTGTCGTAGGTACCTAACTATATCTGTGTATTTTTCTATTGGTAAACTATTGGAACGGCTAAGTCACGATAGTCCCACGGGTGTTGTAGAAACTATTTAAAATGAGCGTGACATACTGTCTTAAATATCTACCCGGCTGGAATCGAACCCAGTACTAACTAAACCAGGCGGTCGTTTCTTTCATTTTTCAGGGTACTGTTACAGTAGTTTACCAATAGACTTATCATTAAAGTTTGCAGGCAAGAAGTGGATAGAATTATAATTATGTGGTCGACAGATGCGTAAACACATGTTGTTATAATTTAGAAGGATTTTATTCATGAAATGTATAATCATGTAAGCTTCATGGATAAAATCTGAAGGTTTATATCGTGAACTAGTATTAGTTACCACATTCACTAAGAGAATCGATTAAATGACTGAACAAAAAGGTACTTGTTATTATTCATTTCCACCACACCAATAGAAAAGAACTGAAAAATTACAGACTAGTTGCTGTTTTGTCACTTGGCAAGTATTTGTTCTGCAGGCCTAGTATGCGCAACGCGACAACGATATGTGGACTCTTTTTATCGAAACAGACGTATATGTACACATATCCTTGTCACGTTCTCACACGACTAAAAGTGAGGAGAACAATATGTCGCGCGCGCATGCTAGGAGCTTAGTGGAATAAATAAATAAGATATAGGATTGTCTCAGAAAATTTTACGTATCTGTATAGTAAGCGGCACGAAAGTCTAGCGCTGACCGTTATTGCGCAGAAGTAAAAAATTAGGTATCATAGGGGGGCTACAGGGATGAAGGTTGCGCGTGCGTAGCGCCGATTGGCTAACCAGTCGTATTCCGTCCCCCGCCCCGATACGACGCTCCGCAGACTTCAGACTGTACAGTCGCGTTCTAAAGTGTATTGTTTTTGCCGTTCATTGTTATTGTTTTTTTTTTAAGTTTGAGTTCCTTTGTTATTTATTGAAAGTTTTTATACTAGTGTATTTTTAGTCGATAGTGAAAATGCCTAAAAGAAATACTGTTTTTAAAAGTCAGGTTCGAAAAATGGTGTATGTCGTGCATTGTTTTGTTAAAAAAACCAATGAATTGATTAATTCTTTAAAGATTCAGATTTTGCTTAGTGATAGACTTACTATTTACTTATTCAAATGTGTTTTTTAATTAAAGTTATAACTGTATTATGTTCACGACTATACCCATGCGCAGATATCCCCTCCACATTACCCTCAGCGCTAAACTCTCGTGCCGCGACTTGTAGCAAGGTGAAATTATAGTTATGTCAGCAGTCATAAAAATCTAACACAGAAGGTTCTATGCTTATTGCCATTGCACCTTAGAGAAATAAGCATTTTACTAATGCTTATTTTAACTTTTGCTTCTTGGCTTGTGTTACACACGCCATCTGACGCGAAATAGCTGAACTAATTTCTTAATGGATAGATCCATAGAGATAAAGCTTAATCAATAGTAAAAACAAACTATGCTAATGGTGTGGGTGACCGCTCCCTGCACCCATGCGTGCGCGATAAAATTCTTCTCTTAATTTTTTTGTCGTGCGAGAACGTGTCAAGGCTATGTGCGTGCACATACATCTGCACAGACTTCCAATACTGTATTGGAAGTCTGTGTACATCCGTCTCGACAAAAAGAGTCGACATACCTTTGTCATGTTGCGCATGCTAGGCTCTTTGCTCTGCGTCGCGATAGGGTACCACACATAACTGTACCACACATAACTGTACCTCACTAATAAATTGTTTCTTCTTATAAAAATATTTTTATTCTCACCAAAAATGTGTGCCGTGTCTTCTGTTACGATTTACGTTTTCTACCAACACTTTATAGTGTGGTTTGTACAAGGCTGTTTATAACCAGGAACCTAATGAAGATCATAGAATTTAAAGACATTTTTAAATGATATTATTTACTAACAACAAAAACAATATACCTAAGCTACAAATAATTTCATTGAGGTTCTATTTGTACAAATAACTATTTTATTTGACTTTTATTGCAGCTCTTAGTCGCGCACTTCTACTTCTAGGGTTTCGGTCCACTTCTTCCTCACTTGGGACTTCCACATGCTTAGTTAAAGCTTTCCATGGAGTGTCCAAAAACTGATTGATTGTGTCTTGATTCTGCACCAGTACTGGATTTAGGTATTTCAAAGGAACAGGGTTTGCTACTTCATTCACTATGTTTCCTGCAATATGTCGTTTCACAATTGTGTCTTCTAATGAATGGAAGCAGATTGTCACTAGTCGTCCATTGATTTTTAAAAAGTACTTTGATACTAACATTCCATAGTTTAGCTCATTCAGTTCATTGTTAACAAAGATACGTAATGCTTGGAATATTTTTGTGGCATTTGACTGTGGTCTCTGTAACTTGTCTAAGCGAACTTCGTCAGGACAGCAGGAGTTTACAACATCAACTAATTCTTGTGTTGTGTCAATATTTTTGATCATGTATCTAGCTTGTATTATTGTTTGAGCTATCTTCGCCGCTTTCTTCTCTTCCCCATAAACTTTGAATATTTTGTAAAGTTCACTTTCATTTGCTGTCGCTAATACTTCTCTTGCAGTTATTTGGTCTGGGTCTCTCCCTGCATCCATTCTCATATCTAATAGTCCATTTTTACTGACTGAGAATCCTCTTTCTCCTGTATCCATTTGCATTGAGGAGCATCCAAAATCAAATAAGATGCCATCTATTGAAGACTGACTTATACCTTTTTCTTTTAAAAGAGATGGCAGTTCACTAAACCTTCCTAGTATTGGTGTTACCCTATTCGGATATGCCTCTGCTAAGTTGCGAGCTTTCTCATAAGCTATGGGATCTCTATCTAATGTGATAAGTTTACAGTCGGCCGATTCTAGTATTTTTCTTGAATGCCCACCTGCACCAAAGGTCATATCAATGTACAATTCGTTATTTCTAGGCCTCATATGTTTGATTACCTCATGTAACATGACTGGTGTGTGATCCTTATATTCTACATGCTCTGTCGATAATCCCCGGCCAATAATAGCCCTGTTTAGACGGCGGAGCTGTCTGAGAATCATCATTTGTCTTTTTTCAATATTTTACTGAAGAAACCTTTATTTTCTTCCTTCAGATACTCTAAGACTTCGTTGGAGAGAATCTGGTTGCACTCTTCTGTGCTCAATCCTGTCGCTGTACTGTTTAATGTCCTTTTATATTTGTTTTTGTAATGGTTATCAGCTAGTCTGTTGAGCGAACTGTATTGTCGATTGCACAATTCTGAATCCAATTTTTGCTTTCCCGATGATTCAAAGGCTTCTTTAACTTTATTCCTGATAAATCTTCCAAGATCTCTGGAATACAAAATTCATTTTAAAAACCAAAAACCAATGATTATAAGAATTTATGAAATAGGCATACATAGCTACGACGCGTTATTTTCTTTTACCTGTCGCCTTTATTGCTATCCACTGGCCATTTAGCTATAAGTTTTGTAAATTTCTTGTATTGTGAAGTCATATCTAGCTATTTTTACAAACTTTTCATTATTTCTATGGGTAGGATTATTTATTTAATTTGAAATAACCTCAAAAATCCCGAAATCAGGCGCGTACAGTGAGACATTGACTTATGTGCATGACAGTTCATGACATAGTGCAAATGACACTGACAACCATACCATATTTGAATGACTTCTCAATTTTTTAAAACGCGTAAGTGGTCTGTGGCCCTATTCGGAGATTTCAGATTTTCATCTCACTATTTTTCGTCCTTGTTGCTCTCGTTCGAAACGTCATAAGTGTGAGAGTGACCAAGATAAAATCTCATCTCATCTCACGCGCAGGAATAGCCCCCGGGGGCTATTCCTGCCGTTTATACCTATGACGTTTCAAATGAGAGCAACAAGGACGATAAAATGTGAGATGAGAATCTCGAATCTCCGAATAGGGTCCCTGGCTGTTTGCATTACTCCTCGTGGTGCTTTTTTAATCGTCGATATAGATTATAGATTAGTCAAACCTGCGGACATGTGAAACCACAGACATCCAATACAGTAGCAGACCAAACATTGGGTATTTACCAGCGTGGTATGAAAACACACATATACATGTAGCTTAGTAGGGGCTGCATTAAGGATGTTCGTTGTTCCTTGTTTGTAATCCAGATTATAAGACTGGTGATCTGTGAAGATTTTATTTTCTCCAAGTAAGCTTATGTCTAATAATTGCCCACTAGTTTTTAGGCGGTTATAGGTTTAAATAACATCTATCAAGTTATAGGTAACGTAGAAATTAAATTTAAAGTACACGTACAACACTCGTTTATTTATTTTGGAATAATACAATTGTATTATCTTAGGTCATAATTAGACAAAACTGTTATACTTAAAATGGGAGTGGCTAAATACTTTTTTAAATGGTTACTTACTTCCTTCTGCAGCTCTAAGCAATTCAAACAAAGTAGGAATTGTTCCAGGACGAAATCTTGTACGAAAATTACTGAAATCAAGCCAGTGTTTTGAGTACAGTACACTAGCCAAACTGGGTTGTCAATCCTGGATCTTCATGTTTGCTCTTATCCAGGCATTCCACTACTTTTATTCGTTGAATATCTGGAACAAAGGTTATATGTGAATTAGTCAATATCTTTAAATTAGACATCATTCAACCTATATTTACTTTATCCAAGGTTTGACTCTAAGTAAGCAAATTCGGATAACCCGAGTGGCAAGTCCTGATGTCAGAGTTTCTAGGCCGCCTAGTGGCCTCTGGCATGGCTGATACTGACCAATGGACAAAGGAAAAGTTAAGCAATCCTTTTATTTATTCGTTATTCGTCATTCGTTCGTTATTCGTCTATGTTATCAACTTTATTCCTATATATTCACAATCCGCTCCCTGTTTTTGTAAATGGTACTTGAGCTGTCAAAATTTGCCCCACCCCGATTAATTTTACTTATTACGCTCTGATTACTCTAATTCAAATAAAAAAACACTAACAAATAGCATCTAAGATAGATTATTCGCGAAAGAAACCCTTTGGTTTGAACATATATTTAAATTCCTTGGATAAAACGAATAGAATTCTAAGAGCAGATAAAAAGAAAATCCAATGGATGATTTGCTGTGTGAAGCACTTTCACACCGGTATGCACTGCACTCCACCATGTTCACCGATTTTCTTGCAATAAAATCATCAAAAAAGCTATATTTTGTTACTAAAATAAATGTCATCAAACCAACCAAACTTTCACGTGCTGTCGTCATGACAACCATCCATACATGGCGGCATGGCTACGGATGGTCTCTTGTGTATGTGTGAGATCATGTTACAATAGGTAAGTGAAAGAGATACCATTACTGAATTGTTACTGAGGAATGAAAAGGATAAACTGATCATCTATATGTATAATAATAACTAGCAATTTATGTGTGGTCTGCTACTGTATTGGATGTCTGTGTGTGATACTTATAAAAATAAAACCTCAATATTTGCTACCCTTCAAATCAGCCGCCCCAAGCTCCAGCCTACTAAGTCTGCTGGTAAAATATCAGCTAACTACCTAGCCCTAAAACTTTGGCATTACACGTACCACTCGTCCTATGACTATTACCACGGCTCAGGCTGCGTTCTGAAGACACGCGCGTCACCCACCGCCTTCTACGTTTAACCGCTTTGAAATTTGTTGATAATTTGAGTCTTATGTTAGGTACCTAGGTAGGAGTGTTGTTGCTAGGTTGCGAAAACTAAAATTACTTTAAAATAACCGTTAAATTATTAGCTAAATACCTACATAGTTCAAGATACTATATTATTATAATAGGTCTGGGTACAGACCAAAGCAAACGAAGGCCAACGTTATGCTACGTCTCGTTTTATTTTATTGAAACGAAACGGGACGCAGCGGATTTTTTTCATTCGTTGGTTTGGTCTGTACTCAGCTTATCGAATTTTAATTGCTCACCCAATATTTTTTTATTATTAATAACGCTGAATTGTGTGAGCGAAAAAGCAATAACGCCCGTTCAACGCTCATGAATTGCTTAGATCGAAGTCCAACCGCACACGCCACGTGCCCGCTTCCCGCCAATCCTGCGCTCACCCCGCACGCTGCTCTAGTTGCATCGCGGCAGGCGTCGCGAGGCGTACGCTGACCTCGCGCGTGGAAAGCGTGTGCGTGGTCTGCAAGGGTCATCTGTGAAGGTATTCACAATCATTTGAAAAAGTTTCCGTTCAGATTTAAAAAAAAAAATAAACGCAAATTATTAGAATCTTAGTCCGTGTTCATAAGTTTTTGATTACTATTCCAAAATTTAAAAATTAAACGTAAACTTTTGAATCTCAGTCCGTATTCATAATATGTTTATTGGTAGGTGGGCGTTTTTCAAAAAAGATGTACATTCGCGAATATATGGCGTCCAAAACTTTGGTTCTGTTTTTATAATTTATATATGTACGTACTTGAGTAAACGGCGTATTTGTTTAATGAATACATATTTAAGTTACCAAATTTACTATTAAGTGCAACCTAACACTCGTTAGTATTAATTTATTATAAAAACAAACGGCAAAAAAGTGTAAAATCTTCATGTCCCACCTGCATGATTAGAACTTTCAAGTCTCAGAAAAACTTACACGAATTAAATAGCGCCACTATTTTATATTCTGTAGACAAATGTTGAACTTGTAAATACGATTTAGAGCTCTATAATGTCGTAATTGAGCTTAAACTAGCTCAAAATACTGTTTATGTGTTGTCCCAGGAATATGGCCGAACCGGAATTCCGGCAATAGTCACGATACATTTTTTAATACTTAGACAAAATATTACCCTAAACTATGGTTATTTTTAGTTTTTGCGAATATTAATCTTTACTGCAGTATAACCGGTATTTTGAAACATATCTCAGTGTAGTCAGGATCTGTGACGAAAGCGGGCGCGACACGTTGGTTGCGAATTGAAGTTCCAGATAGCAACGGGATTTTATGAGGTATGTAGCAGTTTATCAAGTTATTTGCCGTAATACAATCACAAATGTGGTATTAAACTATTGTATAACAAATCGCAAGGAGCCGTTAAATGAATACAACAGCTTAAATTATTGTTTAAAGTTCAGTTGGTATCAATTCGTCACGTCAGGTTCGTCACGTATTGTATAGACGGAATCATTTTGTGACGCACCGGAACTATTAGGCTGGGGCTATATTTGACGAACAGTACAAAAAAAAAATCCTTTAATTATTCTATTATAAAATTTGGTACATGTATGTTTGTCATCACTATCTTTGAAACGGCTAAACTTATTTGGATAAATTTGAAATATAGAAAGCTATCGACAGGTTTTTTGTTCTAATCTAACTAAATTATTTTATTTGATTTAATTTTAGTTTTGATTGATTTGTCATGAGGGTAAGTTGTTATTTGGAATGGCATTATAGGTATTATTATTCAAATTAGTAAAATAGTAAGAAGTTGTGATCAAAAAACGTAAACAAAGACTGTTAAAAATAAAATTATGTAGGCCACATACTATGCTAGTACTTAACTAAATAACTATATAATTAAAATAAGAGTTAATATTCTCTCAGTTCTCTAAGTGTAAACATAGCTTATTTTTTTCCAGTTAGTCTCGTAGAATTCCAGATAGTCACTGTCCCAAATTTTTATGTAGACAATAACAAATACAATTCAATAAATGTTTAGTTCTTTGTTAATATATGTGGTTGTTTAGGACACTGATGTTGTATATTTATAATATTTGTTAGCCTTAAAGTTGACTGTCATTAAGAAAGTATGTAAATGTAAACTTTTTAAGGTCAAAAGTTCCTACTGTGACGATCTCGAAAGAAAAATTATTGCTACGCAATAATTATTGTGTTTTATCTATGTTTTGACTTGGTGTTTCAAAGATTTTAAAGTTATTTAATGATTAATAAAGATAAATTAAAATAACAACTCTTATTATTCATTTTATTAACTTTTTGCTATTGTGACTAACCGGAGCAAATGCCTGTGAACTCTTACGTAAAAATTAAGATTATCGCGATGTGTTTCATAATACTGTTATTTATTTTTGAATTTTACTTAATTTAAAGTACTTGTTATCAAATAAGATAAAAAAATACATAAAAATTTCAAAAAATCAAAATCAACTCCGGTTCGTCACGTGTACATCTTTTTTGAAAAACGCCCAGGTATTCCTATTTCAAAATTATTAAAAGTAGACTGATATTCGAACTACCTAATTGCGTTTGAAATTTGTGGAATCCGATCGGAAACTGAAGTAGCAAAGTAAAGTGTTCTATTTGGATTTCAGCTATCACATCGCAGGGATGTTGTTCTAAGCTGGTCTGACGCTAATCTTACAAATCCGTATATTAATCTACTCTCAAAAATAACTTTTCACAAGTATCCGTAGCTAAGCTCCATTGTTGAGAATCAAATGCTCATAATCCCTTTATTTTGAGATTTAGGTTTTAAATTTTTAACTTTTGAGTTAACATTTACTTACCTATGCATGACATGACAATGATAAGTAAGATAAGTGTCTACATATACGTTTTGAGACCTACTTATGTACTTATGTAGTTAACTTTAAATAAATGCGTATCAGATGACTATAATTATTGGGATATACATTTTATGTAGAGTCCTACAAAGATCACACACGACGGCTGTTTGTAGCGATGCAGACGCAAAACCGTAGACCGCGCAAAACAAGCGATAAATAGCCGATAAACCAACTCGAAACTGTCAAAATCAAAGGCAGTCGGTTAAAAAGTATGTAGACATGTAAACGCTTGCTCCCCTTGGCGTAAGTCAGAAAGACAGATAAGAAAAAAATAATAATAAAAAAAAAACCTGAAACCGGTTTTCATCAAACATAGAGAACACTCCCGATTATAATTCACCAATCAAACAAAAAAAATCAAAATCGGTTCATCAGGGGGGCTATTCCTGCGCGTGAGATGAGATGAGATTTTATCTTGGTCACTCTCACACCTATGACGTTTCAAACGAGAGCAACGAGGATGAAAAAAATTGAGATGAGAATCTCAAATCTCCGAATAGGGTCCCTGTTCGGGAGCTATGATGCCACGCTCACGCACACACACACACACACTGATACGACAAACTTATAACATCTCGTCGTTTTTGCGTCGGGGTTAAAAATCAGACTAAGTTACATAAAACGTGTTACATTCATAACACAGGTACATAACAGACATAAAATACGCGTTGACTTGAGAACCTCCCACGTTTTTTCGTCGGTTAAAAAACACAAAAATCCTAATTTGACATGTGTGATGTTACTGAAGTTACTAAGACTAAAGCAGCGAGAGAGACTAACCAAAATTTCGAAAAACGAAATTCTATGTTCGTCTGTAGGTTTGTTTTTCTCTTTATGTTCATCGATATTTTTGCCAATTGTGAACCGATTAAAAAAAAATATTTTTAGATCGAAATACCTACCTACTCCCGGAGTGGTCCCATACAAATTTGATCGAGTCGGCCAAGCTGTTTTTAAAATATCAACAAAAGTCTAAAAAATAATTTACAAAATTATATGGATGGCGCGAAGTCGGTTTTTAAGCATTGTTATCCTCGTAGGCTTTGCTGGATTAAATCCACACTACGTATCTGTACTACGTACAGGGGGGCTATTCCTGCGGGTGAGATGAGATGAGATTTTATCTTGGTCACTCTCACACAGACGTTTCAAACGAGAGCAACAAGGACGAAAAAAAGTGAGATGAAAATCTCAAATCTCCGAATAGGGTCCCTGGGGGTTTACACGAGTTTCTATAGTTGTAACCAAGTCTGTCGCAACTTCATAGAAAAAAATCGATGTATGAAATTTGGCAGAACTTTAATGGCGGATATAGGTTTCTCGCTCACTCTCTCAACGTCTCTCATTTGTTCCGAAAAATTGTGATGTCTGTTTGCTTTGAGTTTGCTGTGATCTGTTTATCACAACATTCATTTGTGTAATATTATAACTAGATTTGTTTACGTCTCTTCTCTTTGTACGTTAGTTATGAAATAAGGTTTTTTAGTGTATGTAATGCATTTAAAATCGTTTAAATATGAAGTATAGAAAGTGTGAAATATGCGGCTTCAAATCCGAACGTAAAGACGGCATAAAAAGTGATTTTATGGCGAGATATCCTCTGGATGAAGATCGGTGTGTAGATCAGTAGTTAAATTATCAGTCCCAAATACTTCTTTTGGGGCAAAATATCAAAAAAACAACAAATTAGATTCAGAAAATAGTGTTGTGCAACTTTTATCCGAATTTGTAAATATCGATACTTTTTTTTTTAGGTGGAAGAAATGGGTGAAAATGACCGGCTACGAAGACCTACCGTATTTAATAGAAAAGCTTCACCAACTTAAATTTGTATTTGGAAAGTATTTTGAAGACAAATATGACACAAAAAACAGTGAAAAAAAATTAATGAAATAATTAAACTCCATTATTTAAGAACTTTCTTACTAACAAGCAAGAGGAAATAAGAAAAAGGTTATGAGTATCATAAATGAAACATACGTATAACCATAGTGTTTTTTTTTGCGCACAAATCACTATACACAAAATTTTGTGGCACAAACATAAACAGTGGCTCAAGGTTTTGTACCCTTGCCATGTTTTGATAGTGACGTGAACTTTTTTCGTTTGGCTTCATACATTTCAATAAAACGTCCCTGGCGGCAACGTTAAGGAACTAAGTATGCCAAACACAAACAAAAAAAGTTTACGCAGACTATCAAAACTCATGGCAACTTGAAAAACAAACAAACTTGAAATCCATCTGAAGTAGGTATGAAATCGATATCGATACATTTTGTATCGAATGGAGGGGCACATCTCTATTCTATTCCCTTATGTTGGTAGAACTGATTTCATGCGTCATTTCACTTCGTCATGTTGGTTCTAAATGGTAGCCCAGTTTTGACATTTGTTAGGTTAATTTTTTTGTACGGAGTCCCGTCTCTTATCTATATTACATACTCTTTGGTTGTAACTTGAACTTTTTTTGTTGTCGCTTGGGTCCATACATTTTATCTAGCAGGTACTCGTACCCACAGACCTAAGATTTTTTTTGCTTCGCAAAAGACCAACGAAGCGTGGGACAGAGAAGTCTCCATCGAAATGTAAACTCCACAAGAGAGAAAGAGGTCGCCTACAAATAAAATGTTAGTCAATTTTTCTTTTGTCATTAATGACAGCGCGCCACCTGGGAACACGCGAAAATTCCTATGATTTATATTTTTACTAAAATAATTATAAATAGACTCAAAAGAGAGCAATTGTAACTAAATGCAGTTATGTTATCTTGTGAGTAAAGCAATTGTGATGTGAATCCAAGATGTAACCCACAAAATTTGTCGTTTCATGGGTAAATATGAAAATTCCATTGTGATGTTTTTGTCTAAATTTTGTCTAAAACATAACATAAATTGGTTCCAAAAACCGATTTACCAGCGGTATGTTGTTGTCGTTTCTTCGTAACATCTATATTTCCTAGACGAAAGCAGAATTGGTGATGAAATTCAGCATTAAAATATTAGTTAGTTTACGCTCGATTTTCACTAGAGATGGATAAAAAGATGACGTCATTATTATCGATAGTTTTTAGCAAAGTTCATTAGGTAGGCGATGGGTGCAATACATAAACAAAGCATACATTTTTGAATCAATGCCATCAAAAGTAAATTGACATTCTTCTGAGTTTGTACTGAATGATGAGGTGTAAAACATTTTTGTATTATATATAAGTATGTACCTTCAATTTCTGATCATCATTTTTAATTCAATTTACACATTTTGGGTGTCTTACATCCAAGTCTAATTTAATTATATTTAATTAAATTAAATAATATCTATGTAAATTATAAATAAATGTACAAAATCCTAATCCTAATCCGTATACGAGTAAATTTGGTCAAGGGTCACAATTCGAAGCGAATTACTAGGATAGTATTATGTTGATCTTATTATTTACTTTTCTTATGTTAATTTAGATACATGGTGACACTGATATCTAACTCTTCCGCCTAGCTTAACACCCGTTTAGTGATTAATATTCATTTTAGCTCAGCAGCGGTATTACTTGGAACAAAAAACAACTCAATTGGTATGCGAAAGATTATTTTTATCGACAAGCACCCGGAGGACCATTTTTGGTCAATCGATAAATTAATAAGTACTTTTCACAACACTAATTTACTCACGCATGCGCAAATGTTTTTTTGTATCACTATAGAATTGTCACTGTCGATCTTTTACATCCTAGATCTGTGCTCGTACCAAACGAAACGAAAATAGTTTTTGTAACTATCAAATCTTATGCTCAGTTCAACCCAGAGAATTCCTCTAGGCTGATCTGAGATCTCATGATGTAAAAAAACAAGGTCTAGCATTCAGCAAACACATAATGACGTTATCGTCATTCGTCTCTTTCGATCTTGTTGTAAAAGACTTAATTCGGTCTTGTTTATGCATCGATTGATGTCACTACGTGTTTCTGAATGCTATACCTGGCGGAGTATATTATAATACCATAAGGGTACTTATCTGTACTAAGTACCTACCTACAGGCCGAATTAAAAATTAATGGCGGCTGTGAAGTTAGGCGCAAAACGCTGGGTAGTAGCGAATACGAAGGTACGCGCGGGCGTCAAAGAGGTAAAACGCCGCAAAGTCGCGCTTGCGGCGCACTTGTCAGCCGCCATTTAGTTTGATTCAGTCTGTATCTACGTTTAGTATTTGAAAATAGAAGTTATAATTTGCTTTTTAAAACAGCAGCCATATTTTTCATCTTAGAAATTTGATAAATTGATAGAAATAGATAAATCGTCGTAATATCTATAATCGCATTACCAGATTTAAAGTCTCTAAATCTGGCAATCACAATTGCAGTATTTTGCCGTTCACATAGAGGGGGAGGCTAGGAACGTCGATTCTGGAAGTTCCGAACAACATAACCACTAATTTCTTTGAGTTATAAATCTGGTTGTGAGCTGCAGCGTGAGTACTTTTCACATTTTGCTAAAAGTACTCTCGTGGCGCTGATCGAGGGGCTCACAGAACCATAAGTGTAACTTAGATTATTCATACTTTTCTGTCGAATAGAACAGCCGACACCTGTTCCGTTGAGCTCTTCGATCAGCGCGTTGTTAAAAAGCTATGTGAGCCCCGCCTCGGCGAACACCACATGGTAGTGAGTAAATACTTCTCTTAAAACGCTTCGCGCCATCCCACACTCACCTGGCAACTGTACCAAGACTGCAAAAGTCTTACAACTTCAGACTTACTACTCTGCCGGTACTCTGAAGGTGGTCAACTCTGCCGAAAGCACGGCTCAGATTTAGAAAGCATGCCTACACTTCGGTGAGTAACACTTATGCTACACATAAACTTGAGTTTTGTAGTAATAAGCATATGGTCCTATCCTACTAATATTTTAAACGCGAAAGTTTGTAAGAATGGATGGATGGATGGATGGATGTTTGTTACTCTTTCACGCTAGAACGGCTGAATAGATCTGGATGAAATTTGGCACAGAGATAGAGTATAGTCTAGAATAGCACATAGGGCACTTTTTAACCGCGGGTGGAACAGCGGGGCGCAGCTTGTATAAAATAAATTTAACAAGTATAAATTAAAAAACCTCCGACATCGATTTTCATCACCACCAATTTTCATCAAACAAAGCTGAGAACACTCCCAACTAATTATTATTCACCTAAAAAAAAAAACGCGCCGCGTCAGGGGCTAAAAAAGGAAAAATTAATACGTTCTAAATTAGGACGAAACTGCAAGAAGCAGACTAGAGTTAGACTAGACTAGACTGTTGTAGAAGTTACAAAACGTACAAGTATGTTTAATGAATATTTAAGTGATGACATGGCCACTTCAGGAAGTCTACTTCTAGACATTTGATTAAGTTAATTGTTTGATAGTTACACCTTGATGTAAGTAATCAGACACCTAGGTACCCAGTCTGGATTCAGTACAAAAAACGTACGCTAGCACTCTACTCATTGCTCAATATCTTACTGCACTCCTCATTGGGAGATTTTACTCGCGAAAATCAACATTTTTTTACGCAGACTTGCCGGCTCATAGCTGAAATTGAAATACTACGCTAGACTTCCGATTGTAGTTGAAACCATCGCTGGCTTAACTACGGAATTGTTCTAACTTAAACGTAGTCAAGAAGCAATGGATATAGAATGAATCAAAAGTTTCTGCTGCTAGTGATCGTTGGTAAGAGGCAACGCTGAACGTTACAAAGTGTGAGCCTTTTGTCTAGATTAAGGAGAGTTTTCACTGACGCGATTTAAATAGGTGCATTTTATGTTTATACAGAAGAATGTTTAAAAAGTGAAATAATTAGTTATAATATTAACTTACATTAAATCATTTGTCTGAAGTTGAATGCGGTTGTGGGTAAATTTGTTTGTATGCAGTTGAAACTATAATCGCAATAATTGTATGCTATTAATTCCCGTATCATATAACCATAATGTTGTTTACAGTAATCCACAGTGGTTTGAATAATATTCAGGAGCCCTACTCCTACCGGTCGAGATATTTTTTGGTCTTTGTCTCTCTCGTTTGAAAAGACAGGAGTGAAAGGGACCAGAATATCTCACGCGTTAAGAATAGGGGCCAGATAATAGATCTAAAGCGAGCATTATACTATGCGATAAAGCTGGGATTAATTTACAATTGTGTTTTAAAATTAAAATTAAGTCATACCTATTCTATAGAACTATCATCTGCTTTATCTTTCATCTGGTCGAAAAATGTTTTTCTTGGTTTTCTATGAAAAAAAAACAGAAGTGTACAAGAAAATAAAAATACAAGAAGTCTGCCGAGCCAGGAAACGATTCTACCGACAAGAGCTTCGCTCTCAAACCTACAAAATTGATTGATACTTATGATAAATTAGGTATAAAAGTTGCTTCTTAGGGTATCTTCTTATAACTTTTTAAAAGGTGTTTTATTTAGCGCTAAATAAAACCAATCTACGCCACCCACGACCTTTCGCCCGCCCGAGAAAGTCTTCGCATCGGAACCGCGCCTTAACCGTAGGGCGGGCTGAAACGGCGCGCGCAGCCGGCCGCCATTTCCATCTGCAGTTGGCACCCGCGCGTCTCGCCCGCGCCATGCAACCAACTACTCTCACTCTTACATAATCCAATTAATACTATACTACTAGCCTTCTGGTAGTCCACTACAGTGCACGGTGACCTCAGAAAACTGAACTAAAAAAAGTGAGTGACTTTCGTGTGTGAAATTCGGCCCGCCGATGGAGAGCTTATAGGTAACACACGTTTTTAGCTATAATTTTGTATTGCATGCTGTTTTTTTCATTTCCGACGACAAAAAAATCGTCCTAAAGTGCATTGTTGTAGTTTTTTAATGCAATTTTATTCAGAAAACGGACGTAATCTGGTGTGATAGAGCGGTAATGTTTTGTTGTGCAAATATTAGCGTGGATCGCCGACGATCTGGTATCGATCTTGAAAGCGTCACTTATTTTGTTTCGCGCGGTTCAAGAGCTCACAACCTCACAGCGTTCGGTGAAACATTTCAAAACAGAGAGAGAATTGTAATTATAATCACGTCGGGTGACTTAAAGTCTAACAAGATCATTATAACATGAAAGAAGCCTGTAAAAAGCGTGTTTATACGAAGTCAATAGACGAGGCTCTGAATGACCTTTGTTGCCCGCATCGCCAGCGTTTGATGTAGGCAGTTAGTGAGTTAAGCTCGCGTGAGTGCTGTTAGACGATTATTTTGCCGCTAATTGCTTGAATATAATTTTTTTGAGAAGAAAATATAATGCGCTGTAATGTTTTATGACTACCTGCTTTTTGGGTTCAGCTACTTTAATTGTCGTGAAAGTTTTTTAAGCTTTTCCGAGGTTGTGTCGTTAGTGATTTTCTGACGTCCTCAGTAAGCATAGGTTCTTGTTTTCTACACCAAATTTCGTCTAAATCTGTTCAGCCGTTGCAGAACAGAGGAATACCTAAGAAATTTTAAACTATATATTTTTTTAATTTATTATTGTTTAAGTATTTATTTTCCCTAGTAGGTGCACGTAAACGTTTAGGTAATTAAGCACCTATAAGAACGGATAAAATCATGGGACGGGTTTTACAATTTAATTTATAAGTTTTTACTTAATTTAAAGTTTTACATCATTTCTTAATGACTTAGTTTAGGCATCAGGAGACTGATACTCGTAGTTGGGAAGTGGATTTTTGCTAAAGGTGTATAATTTTACTAAACTGATATTTAAAGAACTATTAGATTTAAACTAGACTAGCTACCTTTAAACTAGACTAGCTGTGCCCCGTGGCGTTCCCTGCGATTAAAAAGTGTGATATTCCAGACTAAAACTTAAACTATCCCTTTGCCAAATTTAATCCGGATCCGTTCAGTCGTTTTGGCTTGATTAAGTAACAAACATCGATCCAAACTTTCACATTTATAATACAAGCTGCGCACCGCGGTACTGCCCGCGGTTAAAAAGTAGCATATGTGCTATTCCAGACCATAAACTATCTCTGTGCCAAATTTCACCCAGATCCATTCAGCCATTCTGGCGTGATTGAGTAACAAACATCAATCCAAACTATTGGATAGGTTATCTATGTGTTGTCTATGGTCTTAACTGTCTATGCCGAATAAAACAGCAGCGCGAATGATGGCGCCGTTTATCTAATTTATCCCACATCCTAAAACAACACAAACTTTCTCATTTATAATATTACTGTGATTTATTGAAGAAATTATCTATAGTCTCAGATCAACCTAGGCGTATGATTTAGGCGTATCGGCGTATGATTTAGGTAAAGCCAAAAACCATCCAAAAACGCTACTGTCGTATATGTACACAAGACGCACACATTAACGCAAAAAAACTACGCTACTTGCTTGGGCATTCTTACCTCGACATTATGGGCATTGATATATGGTATAATTTCATGTACTTAGGTAAATATCCATAGTGCATCATAGAAGTGTGGCCAGAACTACATTTTGAGGTTCTTTTTAAAAACTGTGCAGTTTTTTTACAAGTCAATTTTGAAAAAGCCGTAACATTAAACTCTTACAAATATGGGCAGTTTTAGAATATTAAATCTACTAAGGTTGTATATTAGAACGGAAATGGCTAACGTAGAGTTTGGGAATAAATCTTAGTTTCCGTGCAATTGTAAATGTTTTTCATGGCAACATTACCACGCGCACACGTTTAAAAAGAAGTGGCTTCAGCGAGATAGAACGCAGTGTTCCATCTTTTCCTCTAGGTTGATCTGAGAAACCTAAACAGTTCCTCTAACAAAGGCAACCAGTACTCCAGTCCAGTCGATTTCCCAGGCGTTTTGGTTAGCCCCTGAATAGGCTTTGTTGAATACTTAGTTAGGCACGGGCGCCAAAGTTACCTATGCCAACTTGAATGAAACTTCTAGAGTACTTACCTACATTTATAACTTAAACTTAAACTTCGGTACCCTTACATTGTTCATAAAGTACGTACTTTGTTAACTTCCACATTGTAAACGGAAAGTTTTGGAAAGCGGAAAGCGCCTTTCTTATTAGGCATTCGATTGTTCATTATTTCCATTGATTTATAATTTCAAGTGGAAAGACAAACAGCCGGTTTGTGACTTGTGGAATGGAAGACGTGAAAGTTAATGAAAATAGTGTTTTGTTCAGTTCTTGACTTATTTCGTTGGAGTTTTCAGTTTCAATTTAAACTTTAAGCTTTGAGTTCTTTAGTTTATTTTAGCAAAGGTATCTACCACAGACCTAAGATTTTTTTTGCTTCGCAAAAGACCAACGAAGCGTGGGACAGAGAAGTCTCCATCGAAATGTAAACTCCACAAGAGAGAAAGAGGTCGCCTACAAATAAAATGTTAGTCAATTTTTCTTTTGTCATTAATGACAGCGCGCCACCTGGGAACACGCGAAAATTCCTATGATTTATATTTTTACTAAAATAATTATAAATAGACTCAAAAGAGAGCAATTGTAACTAAATGCAGTTATGTTATCTTGTGAGTAAAGCAATTGTGATGTGAATCCAAGATGTAACCCACAAAATTTGTCGTTTCATGGGTAAATATGAAAATTCCATTGTGATGTTTTTGTCTAAATTTTGTCTAAAACATAACATAAATTGGTTCCAAAAACCGATTTACCAGCGGTATGTTGTTGTCGTTTCTTCGTAACATCTATATTTCCTAGACGAAAGCAGAATTGGTGATGAAATTCAGCATTAAAATATTAGTTAGTTTACGCTCGATTTTCACTAGAGATGGATAAAAAGATGACGTCATTATTATCGATAGTTTTTAGCAAAGTTCATTAGGTAGGCGATGGGTGCAATACATAAACAAAGCATACATTTTTGAATCAATGCCATCAAAAGTAAATTGACATTCTTCTGAGTTTGTACTGAATGATGAGGTGTAAAACATTTTTGTATTATATATAAGTATGTACCTTCAATTTCTGATCATCATTTTTAATTCAATTTACACATTTTGGGTGTCTTACATCCAAGTCTAATTTAATTATATTTAATTAAATTAAATAATATCTATGTAAATTATAAATAAATGTACAAAATCCTAATCCTAATCCGTATACGAGTAAATTTGGTCAAGGGTCACAATTCGAAGCGAATTACTAGGATAGTATTATGTTGATCTTATTATTTACTTTTCTTATGTTAATTTAGATACATGGTGACACTGATATCTAACTCTTCCGCCTAGCTTAACACCCGTTTAGTGATTAATATTCATTTTAGCTCAGCAGCGGTATTACTTGGAACAAAAAACAACTCAATTGGTATGCGAAAGATTATTTTTATCGACAAGCACCCGGAGGACCATTTTTGGTCAATCGATAAATTAATAAGTACTTTTCACAACACTAATTTACTCACGCATGCGCAAATGTTTTTTTGTATCACTATAGAATTGTCACTGTCGATCTTTTACATCCTAGATCTGTGGTATCTACTGGTAAAATTTGCTCAAGAGGGGAATCAGTTTCGCTAATTCTCTTGGGAAATACTTGTCTCTACTTATTAGGAACTTAATTAAGTTTAGTACTTACCTATTCGTATCAAACCAAAAACAGCCTGCTCTAAACAGTGCAGACAAAAAAATTAAAAAGATGAAAAAAAAATCACAATTACCGTTACGCGTTTCTCTAAGAGATTGGTAGAGGTGTATTACTACACCCACACTTCGCCGGACGATATTTAATCCCAAATGTGATATGGGCCAGCTTGTCGCCATACACAGGTCACAAATTATGTAGCAGATGACATTAAGTTCACAAATGAACAAATTGGTTGCCTGCGGCTGGGATCAGATCCGCACTCTCTGGCTTGAGAGCAAGCCATCTTGGAAGAAAGCTTGGTGGAACTAGGTTATCATGAAAACTAAAAATTAAAAACGAAGAAATTAAACCGAAAAGTAGAATAAGTGCTTACTTATTATGGCAGGTATACCCAATTTAGTAAAACACCTCATAATTGAATCGTCCAACGAACCGTCCAAGGTTGTACCAACACAACACGTTCTGTTCCTCAACCCCTTCCACTTCCATCCTTGGTCGGAAGGCCAGAGCAAGGCCAGCTCAGATTACAGACGGCCTTTGTAATGCGCCGTGATATACTGCTTTCATTGTCCACTGTGCAGCAGATAATTGAACTTTATCACAGAGCTTCACGAGCATAGTTCATATAGATAACTATTCGATTAGATACTTATATATGCATTGATTTGAATATTTTATGAGTTATATGGCATCTACGTATTAAAAAAACTAATTTAATAAATCGCGGATGGACCTGCCAAAATTCTCGTCACTTCGGACGTACGAGAACGTGACAAGGCTATGAGCATACATACGTTTGTCTCGATAAAAATTGGTTGTCTGTAAAGTCGGTAAACGTCAAAACAAAACATTGATGAAATCTTCTCCTCGGACGCATAGGCCAATCGAGTGGAAGAGATGCGGCGCGAGCCGAACGCTCAAGTTGATCTTGCCTTTCGCACGCTCGTGTAGCGCTCTCGATCCGATCGACCGAGCGTAACGGGACAATGAGTCTTCCTTTTTCGTGCGTGCAGCCGGCGTTCATCGATTTATTAGACGTTGTCACGTCAAAAGAATCGACATAGACCTTTGTTGCATTGCGCACGCTAGGCCTGCAGGACATCAATTCTCGCTCTCAACGATTAGTACAATAGAGGTGTAAAACAAACTACATATATGGCGTAGTAGAGGGAAAAGTACCCCTTCCTACGTCATTAATTTTATGATATTTCTAACGAGAAAAACTGATTTGTCTTAAGTCTGAACGGATTTTATGTGTAGCCTACATAATCATCAATATATAGGGCTACAATGACAAAATGAGAAAAAAATAATTGCAAAGTCTACAAATTGAACTCTGTCGCCCGATTCTGGGTCACTGTTTCTCTCGTAAGAAATCTTGACAATAAGCATGATCGAGACAATACCAGCACGGGCCAGAATCGGACCCCAACAATCGACTAAGTACATCTATGTCGATTGATCAGACAGTCAAACTTTACCGTGAAATTTTGTTGGAAACCGCAAATTGATCAGCGCTACCGTGCAGCACCTGAAACTTCCAAGCGTAGCTTGAAGACTATGTATTGGCTATACTTAGTTAGGTATATTAGGCTGTATATACAACGGAGAAGTGTCAGGAAACTGAGCAGTAAAAAAATCCATCAATAGTATCACTTCACTGCGTTAATGAAATGATCCCATTGGTGGTTTTTTCCTCGCGCGCTGCTTATCTACCTCGGACATCTACGGTGAAAATACGTCAATATATAAGTCACACTAACGGGAAACGCCAATGCCCATCATTGCGACAATTATTCCGTTAATTATCGCATTAATTTTAACGCGATAAATTGGGTGGCCACATTTGAACGGTCTACGTCAATGTCAATCAACGTCAAACGGCAATGTTAATGCCGTTGTAAAATGAACGCGACAAGTCGCGGCTACACTAACGTGCAACGCTCATCATCGCCTTAATTATCGGCGTTGTCCGTTAGTGAGGGCGCGACATTAGAGCTAGATTCTGCATGGGCTAGGATTTAATTCACCCGCTGGCATCCCGCAGCCAGGCATCCACCGTAGTCTGTGGAATTGTTGCCAGTCACAGCGTGCCACAATACCTCAGTGCAGCGAATATTTTTGGGAAATTCCGTAGATGAAATTCAATAGGACAGTCAGGAGTTATTTTATTACGTTTTTTTAACGTTTCAACGATCTTTGTCTTCCTCTACTTGTCGCATCTCTTTCTCGGTTCTGTATACTTATCGAACCTGCTCACAAAATTTCACAAGAATCGGTTCAGAAATGTGACCCGTAGAGGAAGACAAACGTCAGCCGCGAGGTCTACAGTTCCCAGAGCCACTAGATGCGAATGTTCGGATGGGTGGATGGATGTTTGTTACCTAATCACACCAGAACGACCGAACGGATCTAGATTAAATTTGGTACAGAGTTATTATTTTATAGTCTAGAATAGTACAAAGGATACTTTTTAACCGCGAGGGAAACCGCGGCGCGTAGCTAGTCTGTTATAAACCAGTATAAGCATTTGTAACAAACAAACAAATGAAAAAAACACACTCTCGCATTCATAATATTAGTTAGGATTAGAATCCAGAAATCTATCCTGATTTTATTGCCTCAAGGTCTACGTGCAAACGGTAGTCGAAGTGACTGAAGTGGTTTAAAATACGTGATTCTGAGATCCGATTTTAGAGTTCCGCTCCATTTTTCGGACAAACATAAACTTGATGACAGATGGCTACGATGGTTCAGTAGTTTTAGTAAATTCATAACGTTTTACCCGACTGCGCAACAAGGAGGGTTATGTTTTTCGAGTGTATGTAAGTTTGTAAGTGGTATGTATGTATGTATGAGGTTTCTTTGACACGCCCTACAGCCTAAACATCTTGATGGATTTCGTCATGTGATGATGTGAGGTGTTATTTGATTCGTCTTGATGGTGGAAGTGTAGGGCACAATATTTTGCAGCCGGGGTTTTTATAGATTTTACAGCTTAATTTAATTAATATCTGCACTTACTTGCTTTTGGCAATACAGATTTCAATGAAAAAAACATTTTTATTTTTCTAGTGTAGTGGTTTAGATTTTACTATTTTACCTACATGTACATAGGAGTTTTTGACGAGAAGCGAAAAATGATCTTGTATTATTTTCTAAAACATATGATTCTTCGACTCTTAAAGTGTAATATCTTAAAAAAAATTGTAGATTATAAACCTTTACCGGTTCGTTAATGTGCACGAATGTGGGCAAATGGTACAAGCATTAGTAAACGCGACTTTTCGAGTTCTCTACAAAACTCCACTTAAAGTTTCAGTGTACCTATCCACGACTTTACTAAAATGGGGAAGGGGTTATCATCACCCTTAACTCATCATCATCATCATCTTCGTCATAGATTAACGACTAATAACTAACACCCGGAAGACTAGTCGGTATGACCTTAAAGGCTTTAGCTTGCCTGATGGGCTAAACTAAACATAAAAAAAAACTAAGTATACAAAGATTGCGAAGCTCACACACGATCTTGCCTAGCATCCTGCACGTATATTCTGCACGTCGTTGCCAGACGTGATGCAGGATGCGACTACATTCACCATCCTGTGGCGCCTGCTGCGATTCTACCATCGGATGCTGAAGGATGGAATAGATACCACCACGAACCAAGTTGCTATCCTGCACGTCATTGCTGCTTGAAGCAGCAATGACGTGCAGGATGCTAGGCAGGAAGGTGAAAGGTTACCTTACGTACCTAAACTTGGTTCGTGGTGGTATCTATTCCATCCTTCAGCATCCGATGGTAGAATCCCAGCAGGCGCCACAGATTAAGCGATATTTAGAGTCCCGCATGGCGCGAACGAGGCGAAATGCGGCAAGCAGTTAGCCTGAAGTGGCCGTAAACGTTAGCGTTTGCAGAGAAATACGCTGTGTTGGGTGTCTTCATAGGTAGCTAGTTCTAGTGTGAGTGAAATATTATTTATAGTCTGTATAGCCAAGGTAGTGAAGGTTAAGCCTAAGTATAAAAGGGTTTTATATGAGCATAGAATAGTTAAGACACCCATGGACGCGAATCCTAATACTAAGCCGTTATTATCATGACAGTTCGTCATCACGTATGTTTTATTCACGTTGGCGTCACCTACCTACTGATAGACCATCCCTAATAAGCCGGGTCTCCACTGATCGAGCATGTCTCGCGAGGCACGTTTCCATCTCGCTTTGGCTGCTAAGCTTACCGCGTTCCAGACTGAGATAGAAGACCGGGCTAACTACCGGCTTACTAACTAACTACGGGCTTTGACTACCTCGGTGGCTCAGTCGGTAGTGAACCTGCTTTCTGATCTAGGGGGCGTGGGTTCGATTCCCACCTAGAGCAAACATTTATATGATGAATATTTGTGTTTGTTCTATGTCTGGGCGTTAATATCAGTCCCTTGCCGCCATAGTACAAGCTTTGCTTAGTTTGGGGTCAGACGACCGTGTGTTCAAGTGTCCCGAATATTTATTTATATTTATTTATTTATTTAATGACTACTCAAATCAATTGGCGCCATTAAAGCTGTCATACACAAAAAACATTTAAAAACAAACTAAGTGAAGTGTTTTTCTGCCAATTAATAGCCCGGACTCACCCATAAGCGGTGACCCCTTTCATGAACAATGACGTGACGAGTCAAGGACGAAATGGACCTTACAGTGTCATATGCATTATGCAGCACAATAAATTTTGTTAATTGAACAGTGCAAATGCAAATTAAATAAACTGGGTGAATTACTAAATTTACTGTAGAAAGTTGTGTGGTGCAAGACACAAGCTGATAGCAAACTGGACGAGAACCAGGACGGCACTGCCGTGTTCCAACTGTCTCTTCCAAATTGTTTAGAGTATACCGTTCCTACCGTTCTGGCCAGAAGAACCCGAGATACGGTTTTCTCAAGTCGAAGGTCAGGTCAGTTTGCAGTGTCGAACATTACTGCAGGTGTGACGAAATTCTACTACGTCATGGGACAGTTATACCGCCAATTTTAAAAGAATCTTATCTGGCGACATAAAACGTTCGTCGCTTATGCGTAAGCCACTACGCGTACGCCGGGCGCCGCTGCCAGATCCATCCACCAGATCGTCGGTCCACCTTTCCACGATGGGTCGTCCAGTTCGGTCGCCACTCGAAAAATTTTGTGCTCCATCAGCCGATTCTGCGAGCGATGTGCCCTGCCCTCTGCACTTGAGTTTGCCAATTCTTCGGGCTATTTAGGAACAACCCATGTCGGTTACTTTTGTTACTTTTGTTCGCCTGCGGATTATAATTCGATCTCACAGGGAAACTCCGAGCATAGTCCTTTCCATCACTCTTTCGGTGACTCTGAGTCTTCTTATATGGCCCATCGTAAGCGACCACGTCTCAGTTCATAGTTTGTACTCGTATGTAGGGGATTATATCCGGAACTACAGCCACACACATAAATAACAACCTAGATATATCCTGTATAGGTAGTACAGTTACAACTTGTCGGATTTTAAAAATCTTTTAATAATAGAGAGCTACATAATTACCTACCAAGTAAAGGTTATGAAACAGGTATATGAGCGAAACTGCGGGCAGATATTAGCTAATGTAACATACATGTATACATCCATAATTGTCACGTCTTTCCCCTTATGGAGCTGGGAGAGGTGTATTACAACATCTACACTTCGCCGGACGATATTCAGTCCCAAATGTGACAGGGGCAAGCCTGTCGCCATCCGCGGGCTTCAGTTATGTAGCAGATGACATTAAATATGCACATAATTTTATGTTCACACAATAAACAAATTGGTAAGTACTTGCCTTCGGCTGGGATCGAACCCGCTCCCTATGGCTTGAGAGGCGCGCCTTCTCCAATCATCGCATCTATAACATCGTAGCCAGTTTAACATACATACAAAACCTATTGATTTTGCCGTCGTTAAAAGTTCTCCCAGAAAATTACAATAGCAAGAATTTCAAAACAAGGACTAACAAAAACATTTACCTTGTCTTATATTTCTATAGTATTTACTGAAAGCTCGCTGAAGTCTGCTTATCCATAAAACTTTCGTCGGTTCATGAAGTTTTTTCACTTGGGATGCGAGAGAAAGGACATCGCAATCTTTAGAATTTTTCCGTTTAGCCGAGGAGCTGTTGGTCTGCCAGTTAAGAGTGTGGCTCATGGTGGCTCAATTTACTTATATTTAAGAACTAGCTGCGCCCCGCGGTTTCACCCGCGGTTAAAAAGTATCCTATGTGCTATCCTAGAGTATAATCTATCTCTATGCCAAATTTCATCCAGATCTGTTCAGCCGTTCTGGCGTGAAAGAGTAACAAACACCCATCCATCCATTCTTACAAACTTTCGCGTTTTTAATATTAGTAGGATTTGCTTATATCTAATTCTTGCAACTCGTCCGCTAATCTTGTTTTTCAAATAATACCTACCTAAACAGTTTAGGTACTAGGTATTATTCTTACCTACTCACTTTATGATCGTTTCATAGCGAAAACAGGTTAAATTTGTTTAGTTCTTGTGAAATAGATTAAATAGTTCTAGTTTGGACATTAACTCCCTTAGCATGAAATGTTGTATAGCCTCGGAATAGTTACAGTCTTTTGTAATTTTCGATCAAGTTCAAAAATGTAAAAGAAAGAAAAAGACAAAATACTGTATGACTATTTCGAGGCTGCACAACATTTATTGCTGAGGGGATAATTGTGTACATTAGTACGTAATGACTTTTGCTTCATTTTCGATTAAGCGCGAACTGGGGCCCTATTCGGAGATTTGAGATTTTACTCACCATTTTTCGTCCTTGTTGCTCTCGTTTGAAACGTCATAGGTGTGAGAGTGACCAAGATAAAATCTCATCTCATTTCACGCGCAGGAATAGCCCCCCTGTCCCTTTTAAACGCGAACAATACATGTTTTCGCACAAGATTTTAGCAAAATCCACTCATTCTCTAAAATTGTAAGTCATCGTTGTACCGTAACAAGCCGTTGCACTATCTCCCTCACTAAAACCGACTACTTATTGCGCATCGGTCCTTTGGGAGACGGTGCGAGGCTGCGTTCTTAGAATATTCTTCGCAGCGTTTTCCAAGTTTTGCATTTCTGGAGCATCTGCATTCTGAAGCCACTGGTGGCCATTTTTGCACTACTTTTTCATACAGCTGTGACCCGCGCTTTGTCATATTTTTGCAGATTTTCTTCACTTTCTTGAGGAATAAAAAATACGTAGAAAATTAAGGAGCCTGCAGAGTTTCGTAGTGTTTGAAGTTCTTTGGCCATATCTCCAGAAGCGTGAACACGATTGAAAGGCTGGTAGTACAGGGCCCAGTAAAAGGCAAGCGAAGCTCTGGTCGGTCACCAACTCGTTGGACCGACTTCATGAAAAAGACCACCATGGTGCAGTGTGCTCGCAATGCAGCCAACCGCCGAATATGGAGAGGCATTGCAAGAAGAGCGGCAGCCCTGGGGAGGGACGAAGACTGCGAGGAGCCTTGTTCCATTTACACAACCACGACCACTCTGCGACTAAGAAGAAGAGAGTTTCGCTGTTGATTTTTTAGGCTGCACCTAACCTGGGCCTAAAACCTGCTGGCATGGCTCTATAAAAATCAATCGTGACCTACAGCTCATCATGCCGTTCGAAGTACGGTAGCGCTCATTTATAAACGTCACCATATAAGAGTCACACATTCGAAGAGAGCAAGACATATTGACTCTCCAATATTTTTTTAACCAAAGTATTCAGTGATTGTAAGAGTGATTACTACCTACTATCTCGCTATTTCGTTTGAAGTTCGAGCCTGTACTTTCCAGGGCCGGTACAAGGTTGTCCACTAGATAAGGGACGAATTAAGGAGCTTTGATTTAGGTTAGACACTGTCAGGGACCGGATTCGACTCTTAAATTCGAGGTAAAGATAATTGTGCCGTGTCTTTTGGTGGACATCTGCCTACCCTTTGGAATTTATTTTGCATGCTATTTTAAATGCTGAAAGATTTTTTTTGACCCTCTTTCACGCTGCAAAAAAGTATGATATTTTTATTGACACAAATAGAGAGCAGAAAAGTGACATAATATATAATTTCATTCCGGAAAAATATACGGTTCCGGATCATCTCCAAGTTCCGAAATATGACGTACGAAATATGATATAACGTCATAAAATAAGCAATTATAAATAAGAACTAATATAGCAGCGAAATAATCCCTGAAACACACCGCAGTGCCAGTGGGCTCATCGTAAACTAAATTGCGTCCATAATTCCGAGTCGCGTGTGTCGGACCTTATGAGATTATAACGTAGGTACAGTGCGCGCCGGACATTAGTCTGGATTGTACTGGATTTTTCCGGTGTCATAGGGATGTACTACGCCCTACGACAGTTTTGACAAAAAAAAATGGTTTAATAAAAAAGATATGAATTTAAAATTTGCCTGTTCTTCTGAGTAGAGGCTCTTTATCCGAACAAGGCGGTCGAGTCTATTTAAATAACTTTGACGTTCATAATCATAATCGTGTATCTTTGATACCTAAATTGAATAAAAACATTTTGACTTTGACTTTGACTTGACTTTAAAGTCGCGCTTAATTTTTGGTCGCTTACGATGGGCCTCATAAGGAGGCTCTAAAGAGCAATGGAGAGGACTATGCTCGGAGTTTCCCTGCGAGATCGAATCAGAAACAGTTTTTTTACTTTAACAACTTGACTTGCTCACTACTGCAGGACAACGTTCAACGATTTTTTTTTTGATAATGCTATTAAAGCCTTTACCAACTTGATTCCAGTAAGTTAAGTATCAAATCGTCCTTGAGGCGAGTAAAAGTACCGTAGCCGCCCATCAGTCAAGCGAAATTCACACGCCTGATGAAAGATTATCGACAACAACGTCAACAAAAATATAAATATCAGTGGGTTCCCTGGTTAGGCCCAGACCCAACCCTTTGCTCTGTCGGCATCTTGATTTAACGTTCGCGTTTATTAGTTAAATGTTATTGATAATAATATTGACTCTAACCGTAGTTAAAAAGCAAATTGAATCAAATCAAATTGCTTTATTCAATTGAGTATAGAAGATACACTTATGAACGTATAAAAGTTATAAAAATGACTATCATCTTGTTCGGAAAAAGTGCCAGAAGGACATGCAAGGAACTGAGCGGCAGCCTGTAACTACACCATCATCTTTCACTATTTTCCACCCACTGCTGAATGTAGTTTTCATCTTTAGCGTGTCATTTTTTCCAATCCTGTGCAAGTTTTCACTACCTTTCTTTAATGTCATTTGGTCCATGGGCTGAAAGTCTACTCAGTGGTCACTTTTTGTTTAACGACACTAACTAACATTAGAAAAACAAGTGTTTCTATTGATGGAGCGAAACCGTAGTCTTAGAGTCTATTAAGACAAAACCGTCAGCTGATTGTCTTACGATAACTTGAGTCCGGTGAGATTTGACTTTCATGCAGGCAAGTAGTTGTTCATGCAAATACAATTTTTAAGGTCGTACATAAGCCATAATCAGTCCAGGGAGCTACGAGGTCTAAGCTTGACGCGGGCTCCTAGTTACAGCGAAAGAAGACAAATGTTATCGATAGGAGGAGAAAAATATCGGCATACCCCATCCCTAGGTGGCACTCCGCAGGCCTACCATTCCTCATCCGGCACCCTGATTTACCGTTCGCGTCAATTAAGTAAATTGTGCCGGTTTTTGCGGAAAGGCTTGTCAGTAAACAGGGTCGGGTTTTTGCAATCTCCACGATCGAGGCTTCCCTTTCCTCTGACTGGAGTCCTGACCTTTGACATGCCGATTTATCAATGTAAAAATTAAGGCCGACTCAAATTGCAAGAACGAAAAGTATCGATTAATATATTTATGGTTGCTGACAACATTCGATATCCAAGATCCACACTTTTTAGTAATAACGACATTTTTTTTTTATGATAGCGCGCTCCATCTTATTATGGAATAGCAAGAATTGCTTTGTATCACGTCACGGCTGTTTGCACTACGCAACAGAGTGGAATTCTGAAATTCAACATTTTGAGACGGCACATGATTATAACTGCAATTAAGCGTGTACAAACCATTCCTAATTAAATGGGACAAACACAATGACTCTCTACTCTCCCCGAGATATCAGAATTTTGTACTTATCCTTTGAACCTACGTGAAAACAAATTCTTATGAAATCGTAACATACCAGTTGTTATTTTTTCTCTTTAAATATTTGTACATGTGTATTACGCTGTAAGATTTAAAAAAAAACCCATTCTAACATCTCCGACAATATTATGTAAATCAAACGGCCGAGTTGCCACAGGTCCGATACTATCTAAGTAATGCTGTGATATAGAGGTCGCTACTGCCGCACGGAAATTGCTCGAGATACGCATGAGTTGTACGTCTTGTGAAGATGTAACATACTGTCTTCTATCAAGATGTATTGTGAGAGGAAATCTAAGATATGGGGAATCAACGCTTTGTTCTGGGAAACCAATTCTACTCTATGTAATAATCGTGAGCTCTCACAGGCGATTTGCAAGCGAATTCAAAGCGAGGCGAGTTCGCAAGAAGCGCGCGACGATCATGCCGTGATGATGCTGCGATTTCACAAGATGCTGAGAGGCAGTAACTATTTCGTAATCTGTGGCTGTGAACCTCCGGCGTCATCGTTTTATGGTTCACATACCAAAAACCCGCACGAAACGCTTTGGTCCCACATTTTTTGTGCAAACCGCTAGAGTTTGTGAGTCCTCAGTGAGTTTTTCCTGATAGTTATAGTCTGGGTGTCTTAGTCTCGCGTGAATTGGTTTCTCCTAGGCAAGCGTGCTCCATCGTAGGACACATTGCTGTTAACATCGGGTAAGATGGCGGTCATGCGTAAGCCTATTTATGTAGTAAAAAAAAAAAAAGCCTTTCATAGAAAAAAAAAACATAGCTGCGCGCTCGAGAACTCGTGGCGAGCTCGTTGCGCACTCGCTTCACTTCGAAATCGCTCGCAATTAGATTTCCGCTAGTTTTGGCTGTTATTGGTTTGTCTATTTTATGGCATCCTCGATACAAGGAAAACCTAAAAGAGAGCGATGTGTGTGCAAAAACGTTTTAGGTACACCCGATCGAAACGCTTAGTATCCGTGGTTACCCCAGTAGTACCACTTGTTACTTTTTCCTAACCTTGGTACCTCAATAGAATCACGGTAATGTTCCTCAAACGCCCGAATATTTCTTAGTAAAATTGCTTAGTAGGTATTTTCCTATTCAATTCATTCGTGATATTTTTTCTTGGAATCAAACATGTTAATGTAGATTATTCATACCCTACTTATTTCAATTCAGGCGAAAATCTGAAAAGGCACTTAACGAAATAAATATCCAGCGACCTTAATTTGTTTACTTGCTCAGTAAGTTACTTTCTGTGAATCTGAGCATAATTTGTAAAATTAACGACTAATGAAATCAAGACGCGTGTACAACCTTCGATCTACTTGTACTTTAATAATACGCCTGAAAATACTGGGGCAAAGAGAAACCCTTCCAATTCGAGTTGTATAATTCACATTTTACATTAAACAATCATTTTATACTTTAACACTAACACATTAAGGTTCAAACTTTAACGACCGCCTTCCCAATGTTCTGCCCTTTCAACATCCTGATGAGTGTGTCTGGAAGCTCTTCAAAGCCATTTGTGACAGTTTCCTTCGCTTTGATAGTTCCATTCTGCAGCCATTCTTTGAGTTGCTGTAATGCTTCGCTCTGCCGAGACCATTCCCATTGTGTGAAGCTGAACGATTCCACTTTAACGGAGACGCGAGTTTGGGCTCGCGTGTGCCGCTTCGAATCATCGCCGTAAGTACTTATGGAGCCGCAGACAGCCACGCGGCCATTTTCATTCATACACATCATTATGGCCGCCGCCAGCTGCCCCCCGACGTTGTCAAAGAAGCAGTCGACCCCGTCACTGATCTCTCGCAGCGTCTCGTGAACGTCCGTCACGTTGTTGTAATTCAAAGCGTAGTTGAAACCCAACTCGGATTTCAGCATGTGCACTTTCTCGTCGGTGCCGGCGAATCCGATGACGATGCAGCCTTTTATTTTGGCTATCTGTCCGACTAACGAGCCCACGGCGCCGGCCGCACTCGTTACGCACACAACATCGCCTTTTTTCGGCTTGCAAATCTCTAACAGACCTAAATACGCCGTGATACCTGGCATTCCTAACGCTCCGACGCACAGCGATTTAGGCAAATCGCCTCTTTCAGGACTGTAAGGTCTCATGTTGAACAGACTGTCCGGATGGTCGTTCAATACTGCGAAATCTCGCCAGCCTGAATGCGACACTACGTACATACCGATCGGATATTCTGAATTCTTGCTCTCAATAACCTTCCCCACTTGAAACCCGAATTGTTGGTATGGGACCCTGTAGTTTCTGGCGAAAGATCTCATGTAGGGATCGACGCTGATGTACTCTGCTTCTACGAGGAATTCTCCAGTTTTCAAATCGGGTATGGGCTCTTCAACTATTTCGAAATCGGATTTGTCGGGGAGGTAGTCACGGAATGCATTTTTAACAACGTACTTTCGGAGTTTTCTCATTATGTTCTACTATTTTCCTCACTTTTAATTAACTTCAGAACACTCCACTTCGACACTAATTAGATAGATCAATGAATTCAAATGAAAACATCTACTGAGCACATAATAATTTTAATTTTATTGAAATTCAACAATACGTGAGAGGAGCACAATATTCGCACGAAATGGGCGACGGCGTCATGACGAATGAAATTAGTGATGTCAACGTCAAACTGTCAAAACTAACGTTTCGATTCTGCGCACTAACTATTTAACAGCAAAAATTAAACGCGCGCAGTTCGTAGGTCTGAGAAGTAAGAAGTTTGAAACCTCCTTCGAGTACTATTACCTATACTGTGTTACATATTATACTGTGTTACTATTGTTTTTTGTTACGGCCTCTTTCATAATGAAAATAATTAAGAGTTTTTATGGTTTTGGTAGAAATAACGCAGAATGGTCATCATAATTTAATAATAGCGAACTAATATATATGTATTTAACGTGCTTTCTTCCTAAATAACTAAATCTAATATAATGTACCTATCTTTGTATAATTGTAAGCAGGTACGTCTCAAATTAGATTATCCAATAGAGCTGCGGAGAGAGTACCTACTAATATCAAGTGATCAGTACAAATGCGCTCTTTTCATACGTGGATCTGTGCAAATTAATCATCCGTGGCTACCTATTACTTCCAGTCCATTGGCCGGCCTGTGAAGACAGGGCTGCCACCTAATAATTCGCACAGCTGAGACACTATTACTAATACTGATAGTACTGGATTAGGTAAATAAATTTGGTTTTATACTTACAACTAAAAAAAAATCCCCCTACTAATAAACGTTGTCTAGCCTTGAAATAGTTAGTGTTTTGTCTTTATCTTTCTATGTTTTTTTTACTCGAGCGAAAAAGACAAAACACTGTATAACTGTTCCAAGGAACAACGTTTATTAGAAAGAGGGATTTTTTTTTTAGTTGTAAGTATATTCGTAACCAATCGCCGGTGCTAAGCAACGGACGATACAGTCAGTATTTGGATGGGTTACCGCAAGTTCCTAACGTGCATCTAAGCGTTACAGCGGTTGGGATAAGACTTGAAATCGTAGGGTGCGATTGCTTGGTATTTTAAAAACAAACGTCCAGCCATGTCAAGCATCTCCAAAAAAATTGACATAAGCCAAACCTTTACGAGCGTATGTTTACTTTACTCATCATAACAGACCTGCAGGGCTATTCACAACCATTCGGAAAAGTTTCCGATCGGATCACAGAAATTTCAAACTCAAATTGTTCGAATCTCAGTCTACTTTCGTACATTTTGTTAATTAATCAATAATCAAGTAAAAATCCGATCGGAAGAATTAATCACGTTTAAAACTTAAGATAAGAATATAGACTGAGATTCGAATAAATTAGGCTTAAATTTTTTGAAATCCGAACGAAAACGTTTCCGATTGATTGTGAATAGCCCTGCAGGTCTGTTATGATGAGTAAAGTAAACATACGCTCGTAAAGGCTTGGCTTATGTCAATTTTGTTGTCCACAAACTCTTATTGACACTCTTTTCCTCTCACTCTACTGTAAAGGAAGCGAGAGAGAAAGTAAATGGAATAAAAGCCTCCAGAGGTCTTAGGTCAATAGTTCCACGACAAGACCTCAGGTGGTCCATTCCACAATTGATAGATACACCAATTTATACTTGTAACTGCGCTAATAGATAAGCTATGATATTATTTAACAGTCTTCGTAATAGCGTTATTATTTCCCTGTCCGAGTAGAGCCCGCAGTGTGGCCCCTCTATAATATAGGTACGCAGCTGCTTGTAATTGACAAGTTTCCACGCTCTGATACATTTCTTACCTATACTACTGTAATCAGGCTCGTTTGAGAGTGTTCCTTTTGTACTTCTTTGTTAGGTTTGTGATGGAGAAGTTTTATGGTTGTAATTTATCCGTATTTTTGGTGAGCCAGTACTTGTATTTTTTTTTCCTGTGGTAGAGAAGAGAGTTTGATAGTAATAATGTGGGTGTCGGGTTCTCGAGTGGATTTGTTTATTCTAGCTAAGCGTGCTCCATCGTAGGTAACGAGATTTAATGTACTACGTAATGAAGTAGGGGGGGGGGGGAGGGGGTACACAACTACACTGCACGCGTATCGGGACCACACTAATGCAAGATACAAGGACTTCAGTACACTGGAGTGGACGAAAGTAAACCTATACCCTATAGTTACCTGAATTTCAAAACATAACATCGCATCGTCACCCACTTCCATTCTACCTTCAAAAAACTTTGCCGCCCCTAACTAATGACCCGAGTGCGAACGCCAAATAATTTCACCCCCCTTTAACTTGAAACTCACCAAATTAAGCTCCAAAGATCCAACAAATCAAAACTTTGAGAGAGGCTCTCGTCAAATCTGCCTTAAAAAAGTCGGATGGCAGATGCTGGGTGGGAAGGTAGATTTTAGTAGTTAGTTGGGCTGAAATTATGGAAATGATCACTAATTTTCGTTATTTTTTAATATGAATAATGTTCAAAGTTTTTTTTTACAGTAGTGCTCTAAGTTTCCACTAACATTCTGTACTCACACTGATTAGAAATGTGAATGTTTTTATGCAAGTGTGGCATAAGTGTAATTTTTTATGATGACATAGCTTGCTAGACGCATAAAGAAGGTCTAAGGCTAGACGGCTTTGAATTAAGATTTGATTGTTTTCTATTCGTATCTATTTTTTTTAAATTAAATTTTTAAATTTTGTCAATTTGCCACAATACAACCTAATGTCAATTGTGAGGTTTTGGCGGGAACCGAAAAGATGATGTCGTGATTTTGTATTATTTTCTAAAACTTGTGATTCTTTGAGTGTTAAAGTGTAATAATGGTGGATTATTAACGTTTACTGGTTCGTCAACGTGCACGAGCGTGGGCAAATGATACAAACATTGCGAAATGCGACTTTTGTGTTATCTGCAAAACTTCACTTAAAGATTCAATAAAGTATCCATTACTTTACTGGAATGAGGAAAGAGGAGGGATTCATCATCTTCATCATCACCTCATTATCATCATCCCATCATCTGTGAAAACGAATGATTAGTACTTGACACTGGCAAATGCATATGACGTGCGACGCCAAATTCCCCTGATGATTGGAGGAGAAAAAAAAAAATGTCAATTGCCTTTTTGTTCGTCTGTTTTTTTTAATGGTCGCTTAGGGTTTTGGGGCCATTTTGCCATCAACAGTGAGGGAGGTGATAGTCATTGATATGAAAAGCCCGGAGAGAAATAATCCTGGTAGGGTAGATGAGACTAGTTCGCCTGTTTGTTATCCTTTCATGATTAAATTACTGAATCGATTGCTTTTGAAGCGCGACACATGAAACCGCGCTTAAAATCTTAATATTATGCTTGTGAGAGCGGGAAAAATAGCAACTGATTTGGTTTGTCATCGTTATAAAATATCTCCTCAACCGATTTTTCATGCAGTTTTGGCCTAGATCTGCGTATCAGCTTCAATTTGGAAATCTACCGAGTCCCGGTAACTGGTAAAAACCGGCGGGTACCGGTAAAAACCAGCTTGGGGCCGGGCCAAGTTTCCTTTGCGGAGCTGTTAGGGGGTGACTGGGCGCTTTCCACGCAACGAGCCCACTAAGCACGTAAGCTATGGATGAGCCGAATTTATGGTCTGTTCAATGGATCACTGAATTACGATCCAGTTTAAAGTTGGATCATGCATGCGGTGCTCTTGGCCATAAAAACGTTTTTAATGAGGTTTTCTCATTTACTAGCAAGGTGGTTTTATGAGTAGCTATAATATTATTTTCAAGCTTATTTGTAACGCCAAGTTGAAATATTATTTTATGAGTATGTATGTGCATTAAATTGTTAATTTTAGGTGAGAATTGCTATGTTCTGTAGATATAAAATTTGTTTTCGATTGGTCAATTAAGTAAAATTATGTCCTTTTCAAAACGATGTTAAATTTATTTATTTAGTAATTAATGGATATTTACCAAGAATGAAACTGCCACCTCCATGTGCTTACGACAGTTCTATTTTAGTAGGGTAAGACTGCACTTATAATATGCGACTAGTTCGCTTAACACAGATGTTAGTAAATAATTCGTACATCCCTCTCTACGAATTACATCTAGATTTACGTAGATTAGATTATGTCTAGATTACGTAAATTACTAAGGAGTTGTATGGTGCTTATCGCAAATGTTAGTATGTAATAATTCGTGGAGGAGGCATATAAACTAACATCTACCTATATATATGTAGTTAGGCGCTACTAGTCTTAGTAAATATCCTACTAATATTATAAACGTGAAAGTTTGTATGTATGGATGGATGGATGTATGGATGTTTGTTACTCTTTCACGCCAGAACGGCTGAACAGATCTGGATGAAATTTGGCTCAGAGATAGATTATAGTCTAGAATAGCACATAGGATACTTTTTAACCGCGGGTGAAACCGCGGGGCGCATCTAGTTTCAAATAAAATAAATAATACAACGACACCACGAACTGCCGGGATAGTTTGATTGCTGAAGTAAAACAATTTTAACATATTGATAGCAATGTCACAAGAAACTTTACAGTTTAGAATCTAAGCGATTGCCGATTTATTGAACTGTCCTCCATCTAAGTACAATGCATGAAAACAGTTAAAAATAAAAAAAATAACTCGAATCTCTCTGATCGAAGCGTGTCTCGTCGCAACACATAGTATAGTGCAATCCTACCCTCACATTCCGGCCTACTTTTCTTCCTGAGACAGATGCAGCTTTTGTGCCGTTCGAGTGGCTTTTACCTGCGCCGGATGGCTCGTCTCGACAGATACACGTTCATATCCTGCATTTACATTTGCGCTCTACAGCGTAAAAGATTTATTACCTACCGTAAAACAGAGTTATTTTTAAATGACGTTGAGCACGCAGCCTCAAAATTTGCTTTAAGGTTTTAAGTTTTGCAGTGATGAAGTGTAAAATGAAAAAACAAACAAAAACTCCATTCACAAAGGCTGTTTGAAAGAAATCGCTTTACGCAATGAGGTCGCCGTTGCACTGGTGAATTTTATAGAGTGAAAATGCTCATTTTATGAAAATGAGCATTTTTGGTTTGTCATTTTGGTATTCAGTAATGATTGTATTGTAATGTACTAATCTCTCTACAAAAGAGAGGTGACATCCAAACTAACTAAATTGTTTTTTGATTTAAAAAATCTTTATTATTTTACCAAAAATAGTTGGAAAACAAACACAGTGTGTATACTAATGTAGATAGTAATAGTTATTTATATTAACTAGTTGGCTAATTTGTTATTTTAATAACAAAAAGTTAAAATTTGAATTACGTTAAAACATGGACGTTATGAGTCTATAAATATAGATGTTATGCGATTAAAAACATGGACGTTATGCGAATATAAACGTGGACGTTATGTGCAACTAAACTAAATTAACCTCGACCGAACCTATCGAGCGTATTTAGATTTCAGATGCAGCGAAGCCTTTATCAATTTTGAATATTCATTCATGTTTAAAAGATAAAATTAGGCAGGTATTTGGATAGGCTGAGTGTGTGTTTTAAAAGGATGGAAGGAAGGGTCACTGGGTTTCCACCCTGATAAGTATCTACTTAGCAAAGGGTCATCAACCCTCGGATAAAAACGGATGGATTTGAATAACTTTGCTCGAATAGCCGTGTGAGCGACCGCTTTACAATCAGAAAATCGTGTGAGAATGGTAATCGGGGCCTTAATTACAGCAAGTTTTGCTCAAACATTTAATAAGGAGTATTATGAGGGTCTAACATACTTAGGTACAAAACTTCTTTGCCGCATACTTAATACCTGTAAAATATGCAGACTTTACCCGACTGCGCAAGAAAGAGAGTTATGTTTTTCGATTGTATGTATGTAAGTAATAATCATGTATGCATGTATGTGGGTATGTATGTATAATGTACAGGACCTGGATGACCGAGCTTTGCTCGGTATTTTTTTTTTTAATTGTGTTTTTTAGAAAATAAACAATTGATTTTAGTCTAACCTCAAAGCAAACACTCATTGATTTCGTGTTACTTAACAACGCCATCTGCTGTTGTGTCGTTAAAGCAATTAGTTGCTCACAAAAAATAGTATTACTATTCGCCAATAGATGTCGGGAAGAGTCTTATTTTTCAGTTGAGACTACTCAAACGCCTCCTTTTTGTTATTTTTCTTCCAAGTTTATGTTTAAATTGATTATCGATAAAACACGAATAAAATGACATTTTCTAAAAATTATTCCTAGCTAGATCGATTTATCGCCCCCGAAACCCCCTATATACTAAATTGTATGAAAATCGTTGGAGCCGATTCCGAGATTCCAAATATATATATATATATACAAGAATTGCTCATTTAAAGATATAAGATATGAGGTTTCTTTGGCACGCACTACAACCTAAACAGCTTGATGGATTTCGAAATGTGAGATGTCTTTTAAATCGTCTTGATAGTGGAAGTGATACATAAGGTACAGCATATGGCAGCCGAGTTTTTTGTTTTTCTTTAAATAATGTTACTTGTTAGCAACTCTAATTATTAGTAGTTCGCCTCGATCAGGGACCTCGGTTATCTCCATAACTTTTAGTCCGATAGTGCTGATACTCAAACTTAAGAATAGAATTTGCATGACCTATTTGCTTGCCTTTCGGCAGAAAATCGGATTAACGGTACGTACATTATCGGACGAACAAAATTTGTCCCAGTAGACGTCCCTGAGACGTCGATTTCGCTCGGCAATTAAACATTGGGATTTGAAAATGAGACGAGTGTTTATCGGAAAAGTTTACGGGATTTATTGGATATTCTAAAAGCCCCCAGGATTGTTCCATAGGATTTTTTGAATAAGCTCCTTAAATTGAACCCAGTACGATAGTCATCTCGATTTACGATGTTCTCCTTGTTTCAGAGCAGCGAGACATGAAACGCAGACGGCTCGTGACATCCGGCGTCGCATGGTGACGTGTCCCCACGTCATGCCATCCCACGTGACCACGATGCGGTACATCCTGTTCTGCCTGCTCTCCCTCACCTTCAACAAGAACTTCGCGTTTATTCTCGACAAGCAGAACCCCTACTCGCAGTTCAGAAAATGGAACGCAGGGTTGAACGGGACACTCGAATTAGAGTTTAAAACTGATCAGCCGAACGGTTTACTATTGTATACAGATGATGGTGGGACTTATGACTTTATAGAGTTGAAGCTTGTGAACGGACAGTTGAGGTTAAGGTACAATTTGGGAGGTGGAGCTCAGATTATAACGGTCGGGAGTAATTTGAATGATGGACACTGGCATAAAGTTCAGGTGAGTTGGGAGTTGGTTAGATTTCGATTGTTGACCAAAAAAAGACCCCTTGTTTCTTATTAAGAACAGCACACGTGTCGGCGTAAAGCCAAATCGCCTTCGTTTTGCCTTAGCTAAGTCTATCTATGTATCTATAAGAGTTAAGTGCTCTGCCATAGGTCAGCAGGCCTAGCATGCCCGCAGCCACTTAGCATGACTTAGCCGACTTTTTGTATAGAGACAAAGTCGCTATTATTCCGTTTTTTCACAACAAAAAATACAGCACATTGATGATAAAGTATGGCAGAAGAAAACTAAGGAATAGACAATTACGTATAGTAAAAGTAGTAGTCTTGTGGAAGCTAACACTAGCAGCGTGTTTCAAATTATTATTATCATAGTTTTTTGTGTGTCGTATAACTTCATCTAAGAAACGAATCTAAAGAAGCAGAGCAATGCATGTCGTCTCGCTCGCACAATCATGCAAAACTGCTAATACGAGTAAGACAACACGATCAGCGCTGTTTAATTTCGATTTGTTTCTTTGTTGATGCAAATTATATACCAATAGGTTGATCATGATAAAAAATCAAGGTCTAGTGTTCCGGGACTTGAGACCCGACTACGTCACTAGTCATCACCATTGTCTCTCTCGGACTTGTTGTAAATTACTGATTCCGGTCTTGCTTATGCATTCACTGACGTTACTGCATGTCACTCATGTGATCTTTTTTGTCTTGAAACGCTATTCCTGGCGAAGTATATTATTATACAATGAGGTTAACTATGTTACTGATGTAGGTGGCCCGTCGCGACGAGCACACGTCCCTGACAGTGGACGGGAACACTCAGAGCAAAACTTCGCGGGGCAAGGAGTTCGTCTTCGGCAAATTCAACACTAACTCGGACGTCTTCGTTGGAGGGATCCCGCCTTCGTGAGTACTAGACTATCTATTATACTATTCCCCTATTTAGCCTTTGAAAAATGACAGCCAACTGTTAGGTTAGAACCTAACAATGTATGACGCAACCCTAGTAAAAGACGTGCCTGTCACGAACACTATAAAAAAAGTCGGCCTGTCACTTTTCGTTTATAAGCAGTACGGAACTCTCTCTAGACATATGTATAAGTACTCATAGACTGTAGGACGGTGCGGGTGACAGACGCATTTATTAATTTCACTCCCGTTTATTGCTTCATTTACTACAGCTAATGATGTTTTCGTATTTTAGTATTGTGATAGAGTGCTGCTAAAGTTTACAATGAAAATAGTATATTACTTCTCATCCTGGTTACAGTTTGAGTTTTTGATTCATCGTTTGAGGATTATGCACGATGTTCGATTAATGGCCATTTGCGCTTGATAGAAGAACAAGGATTGCCTAAGTCCTTGCTTAACTAGTTTTAAGCTACTCCTAGCGAGATATTCGCTTATCGGGTACTTCAGTTAAGATTCCCCTAAGGGCATTAAAGTTAAGATTCTCCTTAGGAATGGCTTAAGGATCGTGAAAAAAATATTAGGTCGGAGCTAGCTAGAAGTAGATTAAACTAGTTAAGCAAGGGCTCAGGCAATTCTTATATTTATTGCAAGTGACTATTAGAGTTGTATTATACAATAGCCATTTTGTCCGAATTATTGGGTTTTATCATTTTTGCATAATTTTAGTTGGAAATTTTAGATAATGTCCCTCAATAAAATTCGGTGTGCCTTTTGGCATAGGCCTCCTCCAATTGTCTCCATTGTGTTCTGTCATCTGCCACTCTCGTCCAGTATGGCCCCAGAGTCAGCCGAATGTCGTCATCCCATCTACTTGTTGGACGTCCCTGTCTTCTTGTGCTGTCTCTTGGGTACCATAGAGTGACTAGCTTGCTCCATTTATTTAACTTGCAGCGCAGCATGTGGCCTGCCCATCCCCATTTTTGGTGATCAATACGAGTAAGAATGTCAGCAACTTTTATGTCTTCAGGTATTTTGTCTTTTGTATAGTTGTATTAGTTTGAGGTATTTTGTCTAATTTAGTTTGGCATAAAGTTCGAATTCAAAGGTACTGGTACGAGTACCTATGTATCAGAAATTAATGCCGTGAAAGTTACAGTCATTGCAAATAGTAGGTTTTATCAATTTGGTTACCAGTTATTACATGGCTATTTTTTTTGTTCCTGTTACTATTTAATGTTTACCTACTTGTTACTTTTACTGATTCTCAAAGTAACAATAATAAAACATTATTTAGTTTTGAATATTACATTATATATCGATCGATCGATCGATCGATGGATCTTAAAAAGATTAGTTTTTAACATAAGAAAATTTAAAAAACTAAAGTTGGTAATATTATTTTATGCTTGAGAAGTTTTATATATAGCTTATTATACCTTCTCCAGTAAATTGTACTCAAATGATGTTTGGCGAAATGAATTTAATTTTTTTAGCGTCTAAAGTTAAATATGCATTGAAATCCACTGCTATTCCACGTTGTCTGCAGTTAGTAACTACAACAGAATAGAGATGCACCTCTGAAGTTTCATAGATATAACGAAAGTTATAAGTTTATGCATTTTTATGAGTAAACGTTGAAAGTTGTACCTTTTGTGCAAGCTTTTGCAATATTTCTGTGTAAAACCGTAAGTTCAGTATGATAGGATCGGTTGTTTCACAAGATGCTATGATACCTTTCACGTTATAAAAACACAATGATTTAACATTTACAATAGTGAGCGATTTCATTTACGCTAAATATTTTTTGTTGACAATCACTGAAACAAGTAACATTACTAAAAAAATAAACAAAACACATGTCTATGTCACTTCCACTATCAAGACGATTCAAATGACAGCTCACATGTCGAAATCTATCAAGCTGTTTAGGGTGTAGAGCGTGTCAAAGAAATTTCATACATGTACATGTACGTACATGTACGTACACTCGAAAAACATAATCCTTCTTCTTGCGTAGTCCGGTAAAAATAAAAGAATAACGATTACTTACTCCAACAAAAAAATATATTTTTAAATAATGCTTACAATTTCGCAACGGTTCGCAATTTACATTGGTAAGTACCAAATTGAATCTTTACAAATATGAAACTTTTTTTCAGCTATCCGTTAAAAATTTCGTAACTTTCCAAAAACTGTGAGCAATCGAGTTCTTACAAAAGAACGTTGAAACCTTACAAATATGAAATTTAACAAAAATTTCGACTAGCCGTTGTAAATATAGGTTATGTAACTTTCCAACTCAGATTAACCTAGAGGAAAAGATGGAACACTGCATTATAACTCGCTGAAGCCACCTTTTTTTAAACTTGTGTGCGTGGAAGTGTTGCCATTTACAATTGCACGAAAACCTTTATTAATACCTCAACTCTACGTTAGCCATTTCCGTGTCAAAATATAACCTTGGTAGATTAAATATTCTAAAACTACACATTTTTAAAAGAGTTTGATGTTACGGCTTTAACAAAATTGACTTGTAATAAAACTGCACAGTTTTTAAAAAGAACCTCAAGATGTAGTCCTGGCAAAACTTTTATATGTAAAAATTATGTACACGAAATTATACCCTAAATCAATGAAGATAACGTCCAGTTAGGAACTGACCGAGCGAGTAGTTTTTCTGCGTCAATGTGTTCGTGTTGTGTACCTATACGACAGTAGCGTAGTTTTTGAATGGTTTTTGGCTTCACCTAAATCATACGTCGTGCGCCATCTTTTCCTCTTGGTTGATCTGAGCTTTCCATCAAAATTTGTGATCGATTGAGTAAGTTAAAAAAAGAAAGTTTGATTAACTCCCTCTACAACTTGTACCAAATTTTCAACAATCCCTTGTTGAAAATTTGCAAGTAGGAAATTGCCTTCCAAACGTGGTAACAAGCTGTTCCAAAATTTGACCTCCTCTAACGAGGAACTATGCAAATTTCGGCCTATCCTCATTCTAATAAGTTCAACTATGCTAAGTAAACAAGTTAGTAAGTTTAATCTGACACCCTTAACGAACCTGAAGACAAGGCGTGCCAATGTTTACTTACACTCACGAGTAGCTGGTATCGATGGCACAATACACTCAACTGGGTACTCACTGGGACTATGAGTAGGTATCGATGTAGCTAGACGAGAACTATGAGAAATACTCATCTAATATAGAAATGTATTTGTTTATTAAGGTGAGCCAACAGCGCACATATTAAACATACAATAAATGTTATCATGGTTTCTATCTGATACATGCGCCGATTATAGGCACACACAAATTTTTCTACGATTTGCTTGCGTACAAGACTAAATTTAAAAAACTAATTAACAACAAATACACTCAAATAAAAATAATTTTATTTAATTTCCCTGACTCTCTGTAAGGGAATTTAAAAGTTCAGTACTTATCCCACGGAACTAGCACTTCGGCAATTTGTAGTATGGCAACTATGTAGATATAGGATCAACTGGGTCTGTTGAGCAATTGCGTCTTTCGAGAACTACTGACAAACCTTCACAAATTAGGCAACTAACGCCATCTTGTACAGATTATTGCTACTAAGATAAAAAAAAAAATGTAGGTGGTGCTAATTTGTGAAGGGTTTGTCAGTAATTCTCGAAAGACGTAATTGCCCCACAGACGCATTTGCTCCAGTTGACCCTACCGCATTAGTATGGGGATCGCTTAAGTAGGTAATAGTTGTCCACATTGGACACTAGATGTACCGCGTGGTATTACCTCCGCTTAAAAAGATTACCATGTATTATTCCAGATTATGATATACATACATATATCTGTGCCAAATTTCATACATTCGTTCTGCCGTTCTGGCGTGATTGAGGAACATTCATCCAAACTTTCACATTTAAAATATTAGTGTGATTTTTGTCTTTTTTGTTTTTGGTTCAAAGGAATCTTTTAACTCTCTTATCATCACATTTTCAAACCTCATTTTGGCTACATTCACCACACACAGATTTTACAATTTTACATGAAATTACACTTCTATCTTTTACATTAGGAACATTTTGTTTGCCTTATCTTTTCATCTTTAAATCCTCTTACATGGAATTGGTACAGGACGAATGCTTCCGTATTTTGACTATTTCACCCACCAAAATTCAAATTCTGTCTTTTTAAAATTGTCTTTCCATACTTTCACAGGTCTTCTACTATCTACTATACCTAATTAACTTTTAATCATAAGGCGTTTCAGATAATCGTGCGTGACTAAAATCATAATTTAGTAATAATAAAAAAAAAAGTCAAATTACTACTTTTATATAATAGTGTTGGGAAAATATAAATTTTCCCTCACTCCTAATACAATAAATAACTCGGAACACAGAAACGGAGCCCTTAGACAAAAGCGCCAGACGAATTAATTACAAGACTGTACCAAGTTCAATCTTAACAAGCTCCATGATTAAGCTAGGGTTTAAATCGTAGCTTTAATTAGCTAAGTACGGAATGAATGGTTGATCCCGAGGGAGCTTGGTCAGTTGGTTTACAAAGCAGGATTAGGTTATCCCATCACTAGTCTGATACTGTGCCAACGACTGGATATGCAATAGGTGTTACAAACTTTGCTGTGAAAAGTGATGTGTTTTTGACACATTTTGTAGCTAAATCAAAATGTATGTAAATTACACTACTCACGTATTAGAAACTTGTTTACAATGAAAACAATTTAGACATCTATTCGACCGAGCGAGCGAGCAAAGCGTCTATGCTTCAGCTTCGACAAAAATGCTTTCGTATGTCCGAATTCTGTCTAGATTTCTGTCTGGATCTGTCCAAAAAAATCATATCTCCGCCATTTGGAAAAAAAAATTAAAAAATTGACTCGGCAAAAAAATCTGTAAAGTTATCAAACCTGTTCACAAAAGTTTACCAAAATCGGTTTAGGAATGCGATTTATAGAAGAGGACAGAGGCCGCGAGGTCTACAGCTCAGAGCCACTTGTTAAACTAAAAGGTAAAATAAATAAAATTGCTTGAAGAGAGAAAGAAAAAGAAATGAAAGATCGTTTTTAGAAACTTTGCTTTTATCTTAAAACTTTTTGATTTACCTTGTACTTTCAATTTCTGGTCTGCATAACAAAGCGCTTTTATTTAACGTTCTAGCGCAGTGAGTGATACAGAACGACGATTGGGCATGACTTTGACACTATAGCACCGTGTCATTGGTAGGCGTAGTACTTTTAGGTATACCAATGTGTTGACAGAAAACGTTGGCCCAACGCAGGGTGTCTATTGGGTGGGCAGTCGCTGTACGTACGAGTTTTAGTCTAAAGTCTCTAGTTCGTACTGTTCCTTTGAAATGTGGACCAAGTTGAGATGCGGGTGGAGCTTGTATGTGAGGGTTACATTGACTAGCGAATGGCTAGTGGACTTAATTGCGGGACTTTTAGAAGTGATGTTAGCTGTTATGTTAATTAGAGTCTAAGTAATGACGGTTACTGTAACTCTAACCCCTTGCTGCGATGATAGCCTAGCTGGAGAAGGCCCGCTTCTTAAGCCAGGGGGAGCGGGTTCGAATCCAGCCGACGGCACGCACCAATTTGTTCGTTGTGTGAACAAATGTGCGTACTGTATGTCCTTTGCTACATGACTGGAGCCCGGTAAATGGCGACAGGCTCGCCCCCTGTCACATTTGGGGCTGAATATCGTCCGGCGAAGTGTGGGTGTTGTATTACACCTCTGCCAGCCCCCTCGGGGGAAAGGCGTGACGATATGATATATGTAACCCCTTACTAATAAACGTTTTTTAGCCTCGGACTAGAAATACAGTGTTTTTTCTCTTCGATCGAGTTAAAAAAATAAAACAAAGAAAAAAGACAAAACACTGTGTAATTATCCCGAGGCTATACAACGTTTATTGGTATGGGGGTTATTCTCTAAGGCAGGTATTTTTTTGAAGCTGAAGTATTGTTGAGTGTTAGCAAGCGAAGCGTCTACGCTTCGCTTGCTAACACTCGGTCGGTCGAGTAAACAGAAACGGTTCAACAGTCGCGAAGGCAGATGTTTCCTGTTTACTTAAGAGAAATATTCTAAAGTAGGTAGGTATGTATTAAAAGTTTGTTTTTTCACGTTATGCCTTCCCCTTAACAAAGACATCATTAGACCATATCCCGAAATTGCCCCTAGACCAACATACAGATTAACCTATTTAGGGGAAAAATCGTATTTTCGTTCCGATACAATCTTTTTTTACCGCCTAAATGTACATTTATATGCAAATTCGCTTTTATCCAATTTAGGATACGGTCGGAATTCCAATGGGTTAAAACAGTTTTTTGAGCGGATAAAAGAGAATGCATGTTCGAGTTGTTTTAGTTAATTGGTGCGTTGGAACGTTCGAGACCATTAGTTGGAACAACGTTTGATTTTAAACATTGGCTTATCGGGTTAGAAATCTACATTATTAATCAAGAGAATTGAGGATAACTTTTAGGGGAATGTCTGCATTAATTTGTCCAACGAAAATTTTACTGAGTTATAAAATACTCGTTAATATACTCTCTCTTTCCGGCTTTCAGCTATGCTGTTGAAATCTATGCTTGCTTAGGTATATCTCTTCCACATCTTACATTATATCATGTCCTCAAGCACCACATTTTCCCATCTTGCCTTCAATATACGGGATGGGTCGCCGCGAATTATTGAGAGATTTATTTAAAGAAATACATAACTACTTAACAATAATTAATTTTACCTTCTTTGTATATCTTTGAAAATAATACGACTAAGTACGTTCGCAAAAATCTACATAAATTTAAATTGAACTATGACTATCACAATAATACTCGTAACACTAGAAATAGGGATGGGATAGCTGTACCGGGATGTAGACTGACTAAGTCAACTAAGTAATTTTTAGGCAACTGCGTTCGTTTTTTCAATAAAATCCCGAAAAATATAACAGGACTCACTGAGGGAAAATTCAAATCACATGTAAAAACTACATCAATGAAAAAAGGGTAGGTATTATGAGGTTAAGAATTATTTAGAAGACAAAGATGTCTGGAACCTACCACTTCCGCCAAGTAGCCACTAGTATTTTTAGATATTACCTGGTTGTAAGCCAGAATTTGTGAGACTGTAATTTATTTATCATTTGAAAAAACAATGCCCCTCAGTTTCTTGCCTGTTCTTCTGAGTAGAAGCACTTTATCCGAACAAGGCGGTCGAGTCTATTTAAATAACTTTGACGTTCATAAGTGTATCTTTGATACCTAAGTTGAATAAAAACATTTTGAATTTGACTTAACTTTACTTAACTTTTGAATTTTGAACTAAAACCACAAAATTGTAACATCACAATTCTATGTACTAATAAACGTTGCAGAACATCGGAATGGTTATACAGTGTCTTATCTTTTTCGACCAAGTAAAAACTTAAATAGAAAGAAAGAGACAAAACACTGTATAACTATTCCGTAGCTATATGTATATGTATACATATAGCCATATATAAAGTAATATATATAGTATATATATATTCCGTATATGTATGTATAGTACACAAAAAAATGAAGCTAATCAGTAGATCATTCGACTTATAGAAACTTATTACTCGTATTTTAATTTGTGTTTAAAATTTTGTATTGACATATTTTGACATATATTTTTACTTATATTTTTGACATAATTATGTATTCTTCTTTATTAGGTATTGCTCATAATTATGTATACCGGTCTTATTGTATGTAATAAAGCATTTTTTTCTAGGCAACGCTATATCAATCAAATAAAATTAAATTCAACCTTTTCTACAGATTTTCCAATCCAGATTTAGATACGACACATCTAGGTTCCGTCAAGTCTAACTTAGAAGCAGCTGACCTACTTGAGACGTCGTGCTTTACTTTTATGACGTCTACGATACGACTGGACGTTTACTCTATTTCTTATTTACATTTATTTCACTCGGGTTATGTGTAACTTTTTATTGTTTGAACGTGGAGAGGCATGGTTTGATTGGATTAGATTTACTTTGCTTGCTTGTCGCACGGGCGAGGGAAGTTCACCGGTAACGTTAGAGCTTTAAGGTCGTTTTTTCATTACTAAAACTTAGTAAACAGCAAAAGACTCTACAAGTAAGTTAGTATGTATAGGTAGGTTGAGTGGCCAGCCCTGAAACAAAGTTTTAGGCGCCCTGAAATATGAGTTGCTGTTATTTCACAAGTCAAATAACCACGGGCTTAATTTGTTACCCATTTACGGTAGTAGGTACTCAACAAGCGATGATAGCGTAGTTGGAGAAAGCCCGCCTCTCAAGTCAGAGGGAGCGGGTTTGAACCCAGCCGACGGCATGCACCAATTTGTTAATTGTGTGAACATATGTGCGTTTTATGTCATTAAACATAAAAACGCACAAATTCAGACATCAGACTCGCCCCCTGTCAAATTTGGGATTGAATATCGCCAGGCGAAGTGTGGGTGTTGTATTACGCCTCTGCCAGGGGGCTGGCAGAGGCGTAATACAACACCCAACACCCACACCCGTGGGAAAGGTGTGACGTTATGTTATGTACTCAGTTGTAACGCAGCATGGGTCTCCCATGCGGAAGAGCTCGTAGCTGGATTCGTCTGTAACTTAATTTAGCTGATGTTTAAAAAACGAAAAAAGTGATGATAGCCTAATTGGAAAAGGCTCGCCTCTGAAGCTAGAGGGATCAGGTTCGATCCTAGCCGAAGGCACGATCCAGTTTGTCCATTGTGTGAACACTTTTGTGTATTTAATGTCATCTGCTATACGTAGCTAGACCCCAGTGTTTAGCGACAGTATTGCCCCCTGTCATAGTTGGGATTGAATATCGTCTAGCGAAGTGTAGGTTTTGTAATACACCTCTGCCAGCCTCTTCAGGGGGAAGGTACGACGATATGTTATGTAATGTTTAAAGAACATCTAGTCAAACTTTATCCCGAAAAAAAAACCTGTTGAAATACAAATATTCTGAAACATTTATTTTCGTCCTCAAGTCGACTAGCTTATAAGTCAACGCAATAAAAGGGTATCCGAAATCTCCTACGATATTTATTAGGCTCACAAAATATTTCTTCAAACAAGATGTTTGAGTATTTATACCAGCGTTCCGAGATCAAGGCCCTATTCTGGCGCGGGCGCCATTATCCCCATCACTCTACTCGGTACTAAAAACAAGAAACATCAAGAAACATCGATTTTTCGAAGAACAAAGTGCTCTGGAGAGCACTTCCAGCCCCCTTAGCAATAGACGTTGTATAGCCTAAAAAAGATATATAGTGCTTTGTCCTTGTCGATCGAGTTCAAAAATGTAAAAGAAAGAAAAATACAAAACAACAAACTTTGCACAGCGTCCGAATAGATTTACAGACCTATTTCAAAGCTGTGCAATGTTTATCATTGCTTATGACATTGAAAAAATAATGCCTGTTCTTCTGAGTAGAGGCTCTTTATCCAAACAAGGCGATCGAGTCTATTTAAAAAAAACTTTGACGTTCATAAGTGTATCTTTAATACCTAAATTGAATAAAAACATTTTGACTTTGACTTTGACATTTCTAACGACAAAGACAGTGATGGAGATGTCGAACGCGCCAGAATCGGGCTCCAGCACTGTTAGCAGCACGTGGGCGGTTGTAAGGGCCCTGCCTTAACTTCCTCGTTTCTGAGAAAAACCATCTAACTTCGCCTTTTCGTTACAGAAATCTTTTTAAAAGTTTTCCTCCTACACTTTCCGGGATCGCACGTGCGTGCTTAATGAAATAAGTATTTTTTAATCGTTGTTCTCATAAAAATGTTATTCATAGCCTACTAGCTGCGCCCCGAGCTTTAATGCTCAACACTCAATCATTTATTGCTTACGTTGTAGTGCACGCAGTTTTTACCTAGTGCATGCACCACAATCAATTAATCAATCAATTATTTATCTCTATATTTAAAAATGAATCACTATTTCCCTTGGTCATCGCATCACGCGTGAACAGATGGAACATTTTCGCAAATTTTTTTGGTTGTGTTTATATTTGCCTGGAGAAGGATCTTATGAAAGATATTATCTTGAAAAACATAACGATTCCTGTGGGACGCGGGTGAAACCACGAGGCACAGCGAGTTTGACATAAAAACAAATTTTACAACAAAAATATTGAGGCTACTGGTCTCCGAACTAATAGAAAACTGTGCTACGGAAACCAGAGACCTCTCCCAATATTTTAGTGTGTCTATTTTATTGCCCTATGCCATAACAGTAACTAAATCCGTCGATCCGTTTGACAATGAATAATTAACAAACAAACATACAAACAAACTTTTGCATTTATAAAAAACTAGGATCAAAATAGAAGGCATGGAAACTATTTAAGTTGATGCAAATTAAATATAACCAAACATTTTTTTATTGAAATTCTGTTGATGTCTATCTCGCTAATTAAATTTTGGTCTGTAGGCATGTTAAATTGTTTATTTTCCAACCTACAATGAAACCCACAAGTTCCTTAATTAGTAGGAAACTGTATTCAAGATATTGAGATGCCTATGTAGTTGTTAACTAATCGGTAATCAGGATGCAGAAGCGATTAGACCTGACAACGTGTATGTAAAATTTCATGACGATCGGTTCAGTAGTTAAAGCGTGAAAGCGTAACAAACACGCAAACGAACAAACTGATTTTTGCGTTAGTTTGGATTAGTGTAGTTAGGATAAGGATAATGCTTGGTACTCTATTCTCATTACTGTAAAGATCAAATCTGAACTGTTACATTTTACAAAATACAAATATCCAAAATATTTTATTTCGGTAACAAAATTTTGAGCATGCATTTCAAGTAGCAGGAGTCTCAAGCCTGTAGTAGGAGACTCCGCTCTCCATATCCAGCATATGGTTAGGGTCAACTGGGGTAAATGCGTCTGTGGGGCAATTGCGTCTTACGAGAATCACTGACAAGCCCTACAAAAATTAGGCAACTAACACCATCTTGTACAGATTATTATTGAAAGTGAAGATTTAAAAAAAAATTAAGTGTGTCTAAGTTTTGGGGCAAATGCCCCACAGACGCATTTGGCCCAGTTGACCCTACATTTAAATTTAAAGTACCTTGAAGATCAGTGATTTGCTATCGAGTCGTGTTGGTTTGACCGTCTTGGCGCGCGTGCTCGCGCCTGTTTTGATGTTTTCAAGTATTACGTATTACGTCACGCAATAACTTTGATAACGAACTTTTTGTTTTATCAGTAAATATTTTTGATTACATTTCTTCGTGCTATATAGAGAAGTTTTGAATGATGAAATCCTAAAATATGTCCGTCGTCTGTTTGCACACCAGGTACTCGTATAATGTGTCAAATAAAAAAGTTTTATGAAACAATATATTTTATCTTTCATGTTAGCAGAGCGTATTGTGTTCAAGAATGAAATACGTTTAATTAAAAACGGTAAGTCACTTTGTCAAGCAAAATTCAGGATTTCATTATTTTAATTCCGAGAAAAGTCCTTGTATGGTACAATAATTAAACCGTTGACACAGCGTTGAAAATCCGATAAACGTACCCTAAGCTGCTACGACGCGACGTAGCGGCTCTACGGCGTAACTCTTGTAGACCGTAGCGCTGTGAAGACATTATTACATCCGGTTTGCCAGCGATAACAATAATTAACGACTATTATTCTATTGTTACAGACTTTAGAGTCCATAATAAAATATTGTTACGCGTAATTAAAACCATAAAAGCATTTATCTTAGCGTACAATTTAGATTAAATCAGGGATCTAACAAATTAATATTTATTATTTAAATTTTAATTCTCTTCCGGAAGAGCTAATGAACATCCCCTATAGACGATTCTGTTCACAGCTGAAGAAGTGGTTAGTGAAGGAGTGTTTCTATGAAACCGATGAATTTTTAAATAAAATGACTTGTCGCTTACATTTTTATAATTGGGCTTGCAAATGACTTAACTATAATGACATTAATATTTGAAATGATTATAATGATTTAATATTGTTTGAATACTACTAGACTCATAATATTGTAAAAATTTTGCACGACTAGTGTCGTTAATGGCTGAACATTAATTTTAATTCTTTTAACCTTATTTAACCCATTGACATGCAAATAAAATGATTTGATTTGATTTGATATGAGATTTTTACTGAACAAAAGTATTCATTATTTTACTAAGAAGAGCTCTTATTCTCTTTGTTTTATTTTAGACAAAATACAAGCCTAATTAATAACAGTGATTAAATCGGATATCTATGGAACTACGGTAAGATTTCTTAAGGAAAGATAAGGTCGAGATTTCCAAGAATTTTCCACTGGAGTTTTGAAGAGGTGGACTGGTTTGAAATGTCCGATTTTTGTTAAGAAATTGGAAGAAAAAAGTGTGACACAGTCAAATTATACTTTTTAAATTACGTTTTTAACCAATATAGAGAGGTTATATAAGTTTGACTTGTGTTTCTTTATGTGACGTCGTAGCTCCCAAAGGGATGAACCGATTTTGAATCAGTTTTTTTCTTATATTGATTGAGTGTTCTTAGCTTGGATTGTCAAGGGGTTATTGAATTTTTAACCGAATTCAAAAAGGAGTAGGTTCTAATTTAGGTTGTATTTTTTTGTTAATCTTTGTTACCGCATAACTCTTTTTTATTTTAATACTTGCAGATTGGTCCTATGTTTTCCAAAATTCGATTCGGAAGTCGGTTTTTATATTCAAATATTGAATAATATAGTTGTATTTAATGAAGAAGACATACAATACGCACATAATATGTTCACACAATGAAGAAATTGGTGCATGCCGTCGGCTGGGTTCGAACCCGCTCCCTCTGACTTGAGAGGCGGTCCTTCTCCAATTAGGCTATATGTATGTTCGTATTGTATGTCGTCTGCTACATGTATGATGCCCGGTGTATGGCGACAGGCTCACCCCCTGTCACATTTGGGACTGAATATCGTCCGGCGAGTGTGGGTGTTGTATTGCACCTCTGCCAGCCCCCTCGGGGGAAAGGCGTGACGAAATTTTATGTATTTAATTTAAAACTATTTATTTCATTGAATTCCATTTCTTTGAAAAATGTGTTATTGTTTCAATGTAGTTTAGTTCCACACTCAGAAAATTAAATACTTATAGATAGATAGCAAAGGCTCCACAGCTCTCGTCGTCTCGGTCGTGATTCGTTCTGATCTCGAAGTTTTCAATATTGCTCGTAGTTTCCATTGTTTGTTCTCTAGAACAATAAGAGAAATGCATTCGTATCGGGGCCAAGGCTACCGATCCCGAGCTGTTATAAAAAGACATTTTGCGAAGGAGACGTTAGCTAATGGGATAGTTTTTTTAAAAGGATATTTTGCGGCCAAGGGTAAATTTTGGTCAAGGGACATTTTGCTTCGAGGAGTTGTTTTGCTAATAGACATTTTGCTTTGAGTGGACATTTTGTTATAGGATTTTTTGCTATCAGGAAAAATATTGATAACAGGAGACAATTGGTTAAAATGTAATTTTGTTAAACAAACATTTTGCTACCAAGTTACATTTAAGTTTGCGAAAGAAACATTAAGCTACCAGGAGACGTTTTGCGAAAAAGACATTCTGCGACGAGTCTGTGAGTAGTGATCTGTATATTTATCAGAGTTGTGAGTAGAATAAAAGGGGAGATGCACCGTATCGAGGCCAAGGCGACCGATCCGAGTGTTATCGACCACTGGACGGATGCTGGGAAAGCTTACAACTCTTTATCGAGTCCGATATCGGAATTGCACATTTTATGTCCAAGTTTGTGTTTTTACTAGCTGCTCCCCGCGTTTTCACCCGCGGTACTTTAGGAACCGTAAATTTTTCGGGACAAAAGATGTCCCATGTCCTTTTTGTATCCCTGACAACGTGTACCTATACAAAATTTCATGATGATCGGTTAAGTAGTTAAGGCGTGAAAGTGTAACAAACAAACGAACAAACTCATTGTTCGTTTGTTTGTTACACTTTCATAATACACGTACATAAACTAAATAAATTCACTTTCGTATACAAAAAAATACAAAAATATTTATTAACCTTTTCAAAATATACAATTTAACAATAGTCCCCGCACTAGGGCCAGCCTACATCGCGGGAGACTGTAGCCGATTCCAAAATGATGATTGAAAAGGACTAAGTTCTATTAAGTTTATACAAAATAGTACGTGTGTTTGTGTATGTGTGTGCCTGTGTGAGTGAGGGTGGATTTATAAATTTACGTAAGGCAGGAAGTGTGCGAATAGATATAGGTGCTGATTTTACTTAGTTACAGTTGGTAGTGAAGATACTTCACGTCTGAGTGACAAATAGAGCCTCTGTAGCATCGTAGTCTAACGTGAGAAGCCATTTCTTCACCTTCTCTTTAGCGCCGTAAATTGAGCTATCGCTAAGATTACATAGCTTTATTACGCGCCTGTATAGAAATGTAAGAGCAAAATTACTAAACCGTCTGGCAGAAGCGGACTTTACCAGAGAAAGCTTCACTTTCGTTCTACGGTTTCTGACCAGTAGGTCTTCTTCCGAATTTTGTTGGACTTTATGGTGCGTGAGTATTGCTTTTTGAATAAATAGTTGACGGACTGTTAGTGTTTGAGTTACTGAGTATAATGCCTTGAGTTGAGTATATATAAGGTTTACGAAACATTACTTTATAGATACTCAACTAAGGCATCGTACTCAGAAACGCACTCGCACTCGTATTTATAAAATTAAGAAAGAATGAATCCTACTAATATAATATTATAAACGCGAAAGTTTGTAAGAATGGATGTATGGATGTTTGTTACTCTTTCACGCCAGAACGGCTGAACAGATCTGGATGAAATTTGGCACAGAGATAGATTATAGTCTAGAATAACACATAGGATACTTTTTAACCGCGGGTGCAACCGCGGGGCGCAGCTAGTATTAGAATATGATTAGGATTTTTGTTATGTTACAAGACTTGTAGAATTCTCGGTTCTCAAGTCAGAGGGAGTGGGTTCGATCTCAGCCACATGTGCGAACAGGTGTTTATGGTGTAAACATAATTACGTGCGTATTTAATGTCATCTGCTACATAACTGGAGCCCGGTGTATGGTAACAGGCTCGACCTCTGTCACGTTTGGGATTAAACATCTTCTGGCGAAGTGTAGGTGTTGTAGGAAAGGCGTGACGCTATGTTTGCTATCCTAATCGTAACTAATATTATAAACTCGAAAGTGAGTTAATTCGTTTGTTTGCTTATTTGTAACGCTTTCACGCATCAACTACTCAACGAATCATCATGAAATTTTGTATACACGTTGTCAGGGATACAGAAAAGAATATAGGGTACCTTTTATCCCGAAAATATAACGGTTCCTTTAAAATTAACCACGGCTAGTAATCAATAAAAATCTTGAATACATAAATAAAAATGTAAAAGCTTTAAATTGAAAAAGAGAGAGAAAGAGCAAAATAGCGTGGTTTTTTGTATCCCTTATGTCGTAACGAGCTTAGGTATGCGCGCAAAAACAGCTATGCCAAAAACGGTCTAAAGCAACCTTAATATTTAACACTTCCATCGACCTCTACGCTCTGTAACCATAATCTAGTACATCTCTAGTCAGAGAGAACTAACTAAGATAGGCTGCCGGCAGTAAATACATAATATTCATTTCAGGGCTAACCAGACAGCGGTCGGGATATTACATTCCGTTTCCCAGCAGAGTTCCCGCACCACATAACTTGAGATTTACATTACTACTAAGTTTATATTGTACTAGTTGTACGGTTTCAACCGCTCGAGTTTTGTCTCGTGTTGAGTTAAAAAAGTCTCTATCTCGTTGTGATAAGAGTGTTTTCTTGTAGAAGAATGGTTAGAAATTTTCGTTTCTGTTTTCGATTTGGATTGTTTTAGTGACTGGTGACAATGTTCTCTCCACCGGAAGATCAGCGCTGTTGATTAAACAGCATATGCTGACGTGCAGCCTTTTTTTAATACATAATTATAATGATTATTTAGATAAGTACTTTATTTATTATTTTGATTATTAATGTTATTAATTGTATGTGTGATGCAATTAATTAATTAAATGACACGTTTTTGAGTAATGACTATCAGTGACAGGTAGCGTATCGTAAACACATAAGCGGGTGATAGACGTGCCAACTTTAAAGTCGTATCGAATCGAATGTCTTATCTAAATCTTTAAATGTTAGATCTTAATAAACATGTTAGAGGGGTTTATGTTGTCTAACCCACTACTTTGTTCCACTAGATTTTTTAGTGTTATTTTTTTCTTCTTCTTGCGTTTGGCCGCCAACATTCCTGCAGTGATGCGGCCTACGATGGAGCACGCTTGCCTAGAAGAAACCGATTCACTCGAGACTTGAAGACCTCATGTTCAAGTTCATGACCTCACTTTGACAATTGGTAGAACTATTACGATTTTTAATTTTAGAATCTTCATCTACATCTTTCTTCTCTACATTAAATCTACATCTATGTACTACAGCCTCTAATTCTTGCATGGTCGGGTAAAAAGGAAGGCTAGGTTGAAACAGAAAAGGCTGTGATTCGAAATCACATTCTCGTTAGCTTACCAGATTGTGTAAACCAGGCAGAAGAGATTTCCTGCTTGAAGTAAGAGTGACGCGGGTGGGTGACACTAAGTTATGCCACAGTATGTGATTTGGGTGCGTCCGTGGCCAAGTATGGCGTGATGTGGGTACGCAATAAAAGGCAGTTGGGTTAATACCAATGTCATAGTTTCACAATAATTTCGAGATTTACCTATGTACTTACCTTCCTAATTGAAATTGTTTGCAATGCTGTAAGACCAGAAATGTTGATTTGGGTTCTCAGAACACTTTTCGTCGCGTACGTTTTTTGTTTTATGACGCTATTACATTTTGAAAGAGCAATTTTTTTGAAACTTACTATCGCGTCGATGGCTAATAAATGAGTTGATGAAGAGATGGTTTTTAGGCACTGGTGAGTTTTGGGCATTTGGTGAATGATCAGGGGTACTAACCTATTTTGAGTTATAATAAGCATAATACTATTTTACAAAGTTTTCCTATTGCAATCAATGTTCTTGTTTTTATTAAGATGAATTTTGGTCTTTGGATTTGAAAATAAAATAGCTAAACAGATGGATAGGCGCAGCGGATTTTGTGTTTAATATTAGTGTGAAATCAATTCAATTGAATGCAATTCATTGTAATTAATTTTGTTTATTTAAATAAGTTACTTTACATTTCACACGACTACGTTGCATAATCAAAAATGTAAAATCTGACTTTATGTAGCATATATGATGTCAACGTCATATTTGTGTGAAACCACCTAAAACTACGAGCGGTTCCGTCGCCGGCGCGCGGCTTCAACTCCACAACTATCATTTTACCCAACTCACACAATGTTCAAATCAAACTTCGCAACTTCCCAACTTCTAACAGCAACAATTCGCAACTAACACATTTCGGTCAAGCCGCAAACTGCTGCGGTCGCTTATTCTGGTAATTCGGACCATCCAAATAATTCCTGTTGTACTACAATTTTATCGCCACCGATTCAGGACAATGCTTTGTCCAAACAATCCAGGAAGCCATAAAATGGACAGACTCGGATTATGGCCAGTTGGAATGAGCCGACAAATCATAGAGCGCTACAAATCATGGGACAATGTGGCCCAATTTCTGTAGGCACTTGCAGGGTTGGTTGAGGTAAAAGGGTTTGTTGATGTTGGGACCAACGTTGGACACTAACGTTTCACTTTTTATACAGTGAGATTGCAAGGCATTTGCTCACCTGGCCATGCATAGCACACACACTCCCTAACAATTCTACATAATTGGCATTCGGTCATAGTATTATACATTTTTGCAATCGAAGATTCACTATAAACACAACATAAAATCGCGCAAATGTCATTTTTATGTTTTTTTAGTTATATGCGACAAGCGTCTGAAATCTAACACCTATTAACTCGGTATATATAATGGATAGACACTACGTTAAAAGAAGTAAATTCGACTTTTTAAGCTAGCGTTTAATAAAAGTATTACCGAAGGAACGTGTATAGTTTTTTGGTTCAAATATTGGATGAGACGTCGCAACTGTTGGTCCAACAAGTAATATGTCATTGTCTATCTGGGACACAGCTTGCGAGGGATTTTTATTGAGCCCGACGTAAAAGAAATAGGTGAGGGCGATACAAGTTTTTGTACCTTGAACGTTATTCCGTTTGCCATTTTGTTTACGATTTAGAAGGTTGTAAACCTGGATCTAGAGGCGCATTGATTGGGTTATTTTTAGAATTGGGCCTTTGTTTTTGATTCCAAAACAGAACGAAACTATGCAAAACTCTGAAACTCTACAATGCAATCAGTTTTAAACTACAACTATTCAACATTTGTGATACATGTATTGAAGTTGTACATTATAAATATGTACATACATCAAAACAAAAGTATTAACAATCCTATAATTATGCAAAAGACACTGAATAAACATATCTTGTCATCTCGTCTGATAAAAAGTAATTAAGTATCGTGCAAACTGACATGGTTTTTACACATTATGATTTACAATGTAGGTGAGTAATTCCCGTATCATAAAATCATAATGAAGTATTATTTTCAATGTACTCAATCAACTTTTTATTTATTATGGAAACTGACGTGGTTTTCACACGTTATGATTTAAAACACGGGAATTACTCACGTACGGTTCAGTCGATTATTCCCGAATTGTTTCAGCCGAATGCGGTTGAAACTATAATCGGAATAATCGACTGAATCGTACGTGAGTAATTCCCGTGTTTTAAATCATAACTTTTTATTTATTTATTTGAATAAAAAAATGGTGAACTTCTAAAACGTTAAACACACAAGAGATATCTATTATGTAAACAAAATTAATTAATCAAATATAATATAGCTGTGCCCCGTGGTCCAAAAGTGGCCGGAATATGTGCTATTACAGCCTATTATCTATATCTGTGCCAAATTTCATCCCAATACTTTCAGCCGTTCTGGCGTAATCGAGCAACAAACATCCACCCAAACTTTCACACTTATAGTAATCGTAGCGAGAAGATTTTTTTTTTTACAACAGACTAGGCATGCGTTTGACCACTGACTCGCCTGATGGGAAGCGTCGACGTGATCGAAGGTGTAACACGCTTGCCTAGGAGATACCTACTCACTTTACTCTTAAACACCCCCGGATTGTATTTAGATGGAAAGACAGACACAGGCAACGAGTTCCACACCTCTGCAGTTCTTACAAGAAAAGTTGACTTGAAACGCTTAGTGCGTTTTAGCGGAATTTCCAGCTTAGGAGTAATAGTGTAATAGTAATAATATATAGTGTATAGTGTAATAGTGGATGTAACTAACCTAACTATAGTGTTGATTCAATGCAAACGTAGAAACATTATTACAGGTCGTCCGTTGGGAGCGAAAGTAATTCCACTTGTCTCTGGTTATTATCGACTTGCTTATTGTCAATTCCAATGTAATAAGTTTCATAATTGGAAACAGATGCCCTGGGCTTTTGGGATGATTGTCAGGCTAACTGGAAATTACGGGAGACAATTGCAATTATTGTTGGCAAAATGTAATAATAGAGCATAGCTATAGAGCTAGTACTGGGCAACGGAGCAGTTCAGCTAACCATTAACGATACTTAACTGGACCGTTGACGTTGCGCTAGATTTAAAAAAACTGACGGGGAACGGTTCAGTATCACGAATGTCTCACAAACGTGCCAGCTGGACTATAGTTTGTTGCAACCGTGGCTGGACTACCGGTGACACGTTTGTGGAACATTAGTGATGCTGAGCCCTTCTTCTTCAGTTTTTAAAGCTAACGCAACGTTAACGGTTCAGTTAGGGATCGTCTATGGTTATCTGGATTGCCTTCAGCTCTACAGTGGATCGGATGATACGTTACATTGTACGTTACATTTGGATTTTTGTTCTTTATAACTGGACCGAAGTCTTTTTGGGCCAAAAAGCAAACAACTTTAATTCCATATTTATGAATTTTTGCTTACTCACATTCCTCTTCCTTCCCTTTCCTTACATTACTTTTCTCAAAGCAAAATCATTTGTTAGATACAACTAGCGACTCAAATTCTTAAATCTTAGGAGATATTTCAGTGTAAAACACAGTTCGAGTTGAACGTTTAGACACTTGTTCTTTGAATCTTATCAACTACGACATAAGAGTCACTTTGGGAGGTTATAAATTAGTTTATTCTGATCGCGAACACGACACGCGGTATGTTCTCGGCTAGAGAGATTAATCGGCATATTAATATAAGGCGAAGAGGGATTTCTTTGTGGGAGAAGATAATCAAGATAATGCATCTTTTGGAACTTCGCTGGGATTAAATTAGATTAAGATTGTTATGTTCTGGATGTCGGAGTTTTTAGGTCGCCATGAGATTATGTTGTTACACATGTAGTACAAAAACTAGAACAACTATTATTGTCTTCAATATACAAGCAACCCTATTGCTCAGACAGCTTGTGCTATGGTCAAACGCCTAACTGATAAACCACAAAAACCACGTTTCGTAACCCGACTACACCGTAAAAGTACCAGGAGCCCAGACACGATAAGAACATAAATCATGGGAGGATGCAGTAAGGAGAGCACGTGATACATAATTTTCGGTCGACAATTTGGAATAAGTTTCTTCTACACCATCATTGTACATACACGATACCTACTATTATCAACTAAACCTTTAATAAGCTCTGGTTAAAAACCTAACTAATCAACAATAAAAAATCACAACCAAAACAAAAAGAACTGACTACACCTCCGGAGTACCAGGCGCCCAGACACGATAAGGACATAACTCATCCGAGGCAGTAAGAAGCACGCGGTACAGATTTAATGCGAGCTCCTCGATCGGTCGTACGATATATTGGGGTTGGTTTTTCATTTGTTAGGATAATAGTGCGATATATTTAGGAGATGAGGGTATTTATTTTAGGTAAATAAATGCTTTGGCCTAAATAGAGGACCTTAAGTGAAGAAATTGATTTGGTCTCATTCGAATGAGATGTAGGACGTGAATTTGCCTCTGACAATACGAACAGTTACAATAGAAAACTTTTACAAACATTTTGGGAGTTAACAGTACAGTAACTTACTTAACTTAAATTACATATATATCGTCACGCCTTTCCCCTGAGGGGGCTGGCACCCACATTTCGCCGGACAATATTCAGTCCCAAATGTGAAAGGGGGCGAGCCTGTCGCCATACACCGGGCTCCAGTCATGTAGCAGATGACATACAATACGCACATATGTTCACACAATGAACAAATTGGTGCGTGCCGTCGGCTGGGTTCGAACCCGCTCCCTCTGGCTTAAATTGAAGTAAAAAACTGTATATTTCATTAAAATTTACAATGTAAGTACTTATTTATTCGTTTATTTATAAAGACATGCCAACAGTGAACAATACACATTCATTTATTACTTAAGCAACGTAATTATTATTATAATATAGTCTATGGTAATACTTAGAACTGTTACGAATACTTTTTATAGGCAATGAATTTTTGTTTTAAAATATCAGAACTGTCGGAATAATATTTTGTTAACTACTTGGCGAGTATTGTTTTTTTCTGAAGTACAATATTTCATGTTCTTGGTCCCAATTCTAAAGTCTGAAGTCAAACTGTAAAGTCCTAATTGGTCCAACCGTGGTGGCCGCGTCCCCAGCCCTTCAGGGGTTGTAAACCCGCAGTGCAATAGGTACTTGGTATTCATCAATACCTTTTACGACCCAATAAAGGGGTTTGAAGCCATCGGCGTCGGGTCGCACTAATTACGTCACATCATGTCGTTAACCTCGAATCGAACAATCTACCCGCATTTGTACGCATTTGTGATATTGAATTGTCAAGTATGTGAGTGCTGCTTCCGTTATTTATTCCGAGTTTTATAGTTATTTTTTTAATAAATGTAAAATTTAAAAACGTTGGTACATATTAAAAAAAACTTTTTATTATTGCTACTTCAAAACTTATTTTTTAAAGCTTGGCTTTCGGTTTTTTTGGAACAAAAAAAGCATTAAAAAAAATATTTTTTTTGCTGTTTTTTTATGCATTCTTAAGGTATATTCTTAAAGCTTCGTCCTTAACGTTGCACGCTGCAAACAGTACGCGCTGTTCAGATTACTTCGGACAATCCAATTATATAGGGTGGCTAACTGTACGCAAACAGTCAACCACTCAGTTTGCTCAGTTAGGACGAAGCTCAACAGTACAGTGAATTAAAATAGAATTTGTCATGAATTTAAAGTCCGTAGATACGGACACGAGATCCGACAAAAAGCTGGCGAATTTAGCAAAATTCAACTGTTTTCTCGAGCGTGCAGTTTCAACACATTATTTATTTAGCTCGAGTGTTCTGTGTTTAGTTCGTGTAGTGACTTTAATCTATTCTGTGGCCGAAGCTCCTTCTGCCGCGGAGTTTCCTCTAAAGAGGTCACTCACACTTGACTTCGCTCTCATTCGACCTGATCGGGGTTAAACATATCTTTGGTTTCTGTCTTTGTGTCGGATACAGACGTAGCCTTATCTACTCCTATATCTCAACAGATTTCTGTTCTACTTTTGTAGGTAGTATTTGTAATGTGTATTAGTTATTCTGTGGTAGTACATAGGTTCTTAGGGGATGGATTTGTGAAAATGTAATGGAAATAATACACAGAGTAAAGAATGTTTAGGTAAGTCAGACTACTTCTATTTCATTTTTTATTTTTATAAATTTGAAAAGAAAATTTATGGACATATACCTTCTTACCAATGAATAGATACAGTGTTTTGTCTTTCTCGATAGAGTTGAAATTAAAAAAAAGGATTCACACTTTATTCCCCTTGACAATGCACGGGGGATAAAGTGTGGCTAATACAAGTACAATTAAAAATTTAAAAAAGCCCTTGACATAGATTTTTATTAACACCGCTTTTGATCAAACAAAGCTACGAGTAAGAACATTCTCGACTAATTCACCTTTCAAACAAAAAAAAATTAAAACAAAATCGGTTCGTCCGTTCGGAAGGTACGATGACACAGCAGACACAAACATACACACACACACACACACACACAAACTCACTTACTCACTCAACTTATAACACCCCGTCGGTTTTGCGTCGGGGGTTAAAAATATCCTAATTTAAATAGCTTTGTACTAATTTAAACAGCTTTTTCTACTACAAACATTGATTAGTGAAATTGGGACTCAGGGTCTAATGCACTTGAACAAAAGGTAAGGACACGTGTCGACGAAGTGCTCGAAGAACAGGGATTTTTTATTGCTTTTTAAATTTTAATGTTTTCAGGTACATTATTATTTTTTTTTTTTCAGGTTTGTTGAAATATTACATTGTATAACGTTTAAAATTAGATTCAAATATCAATTTGTATAATTTTCTAGTAAATTTCATTAAATTAGTTTTTAAAATAAAAATTCAAAATTAGAATAAAAAATTCATGTTCCTCGATGTACTTAATGCGACGTTAAAGCGGAATTACACTAGATATTGTCCAAGTAACAAGTTAAAAGGTAAGGATACATTTTGGTGGATTGAAACGTAGCGTATTCCAAACGTAAACATCGTTAAATTCTCCCAAACTCCAAACAAAAACGACAATTTACTACATTTCTCTCTATTTGTGTCACCATTTAAGAAAACATCAGACTCGCGAACTTTGCCAGGCGGCCTAAAAAGGGTTCTAAAAACGAGGGACAGTTGAACTTTCCCGGACGAAGCGTCGCCGTTGCGTCCTAAAAATGGTACAGCGGCCGCAAAAAGGGGACAGATGGCGAGCCTACTTACCCCACTCTCCCTCCATTCATACATTCGGGCGAAGAATTATTTTTATGTTTGAAATGTGTAGTCTTTTTGTAGGAATGTCTATTGTTGGACACCGGGTCCTCTTTGTAACATTTTGTGACAATGCGGACCTGCTAATAGAAACAGCACGAGTGTGTAGTGTGTGGCTTTAAGTTGTACAAAAAGCCAATGTGTAGACTTTAAAAGCATTTAGAATTATATGATTTTAAATTCAAATTATGCTGGCGTTTAATCACATCCTGCACGCCTTTGTTTGAAGATTTTAATTATATACACTACACTTCACTTACACATTATAATTGTGTAATTATAATGTGTAAGTGTAGTGTAGTGTATATACACACACTTGAGTAGGTAGGTACATTTTAACACTCGATTGAAAAAGGCAAAAACCCAAAAAAAGTTTTTTGTAGAACGTTGTTTGTTATTAAGTTGGACGATGTTACAATTACGTTGCGATTTACATTAAATTTCTTGTTCATGATTTGTTAATGTGACCTTCGGTATTGGAAAGGGGACCGAAACCAGCAATATCAGAGGCAGTATACAATGCTTTTATCTGTTCTGTGGCTATACACATAAAGACCTCTTCAGACTATGCTACACATCATAAAATAACTCAATAGCTAGTCATGCTGGGCGGAAATTCTAGCGTTTTCCATGTTTTTTGTTTTTATCATTTTCCTGAGTAGGAGTGACATGTGACAGATTTATTTTTTTCCATACCTACCTGGAAAGATGTTTAAATTTTCCCTAAAATGTAGAAGCGAAACTTTTTACTAATAAACGCATGATTTAGTAAAAAGATAATAAAAGACGGGTAGAAAATATTAATAAAATATGACATCGTTTTGCGCGTAGCTGTGCATGTGGGCTATGTATGTTTTTTTAAAAGAAAGCCTTTAGAAAAACGATTTAGAAATGTTTTGTTTTGTAGAATTTTTAACCGAGAACTTGACACCATCAATTTCGAGCTTCATAAAATTTTGTAGACAAAAAGTTTATGCAAATAAAATATTTTAAATTCGAATCACAGACTTCCAATACTCTCTGACTCAAATCTGGTTTAAGGTTGTAAAGATATGAAGGTCAAGAGATTTTACTTCAGTTTATACAGCTCATAAACATCATGATTATTAAAGAGTCTTCTTAGGTTGGAATTCTAGGCCTCTCTCTTTCTGAACCATCCGTCTGCCTTGATCCTGCGCCAATAGAATCGAGATTTGATCCCGTGGGGACCCATCTCACCGCCAGACGACCAACGCTATGCTTGCTTTGCTTCCTCATGTGCAAAAAACAAATGTAGCAAAATCTGAAGTGAGCTCAACCCGTTCGCAATCAAACAACGCATACCATCTAAACTCCAGATTGACTACCCATCAGAAGCTCAATACGAAAGAAAAGCGTAATGTGCATCGTAAAACTGTACGTCATTTGGGCTGCAATGTCACGTCATGTCAGGTGATCGGGAGTTTGATGTGCGGGGAACGGCGCCTGATCACGTCAACGTACAGGGTGCTCGGTTAGACGTGACACGGTGGATGCATTTCGGACAGGTTCTTCTTCCTACTCCATCTCACTCAGGCGGGGTCGGTGCAATATGTTCGTTAACAGCGACTTAATTTTTTTTTAAATTTAGTTCACTTACTGGTAGTACACTTCTTGGTAGTAGGCTTAGGTTTTGCGGCCGGCCACCTGCCTGACACCAACACCTTTTGGAAATATTAAGTGCCTAAGTAGGTACACAATTTGAAGTCAATTCATATTAAAAATGGTTTGTCTTTGTTTTGTTTTACAAAATAACATACACGAAAATGATTTAAGTGTTGCTTTAACAGTTAACTTTAACTTAACGATGATTAGGAAAAAAGGTAATAACTTTTTTCCTTTTTTTCGTAATAAGTATGTAGGTGCACAAAAGCAATCATACTATGATTAAGCACGATTGCTTTAACTAAATTTTAACTTTATGTACATGAATAGTAAAAAGGATGATGTTACCAAGTTTGGATTTAGGGTTAAACCTCTGTTGTTAAAATATGTTTACGAGGTACTAGAAAGTTATAAAATCACTTAGTGTCAAAGGCAATTCACATTAAAAGCTAGCAATACCGCGGACAGGTGAACTAGTCAGTCATATAATGATATCAGCCTGTATACTGAGAACCGTGAACACGTCGAAGCGACGTAGATCAATAAAGCGTTTTATCTGCGATGCTATCCGCTGGACGTGCACAATACAACACGACGGAATGTTTGTTGCAGAGTTAATAAATATTGATGATTGAAGCCGTCACACTGACGTGTGTGCTATGTCAAAGCAATAGAGCCGAGTTTCGGATGCTCGGCAATAAGCGAAATGATTTAGGTGATATTTGCATACGATGCCGGATGTGGCTTATGTTTTGTAGGCGGTGTCTTTCAATTTTATTTTTGTGCTTAGTTCTTTTTTGAGTTCGATTGAATGATGGTGTTCGGAAGGAAAGTAATAAGAAAAGATTGCGATCGACTTCAATGGACGTGCCTTGAGAAAGGCCCTATTATAGGTTCAGAAGAAGTGAATCCTGTGAATTATAAATTATCGTTAATATAATAAAGAACCGTTATTTTTTTCGAGATAAAAGGTGTCTTTTTCTGTACCCCTGACAACGTGTATGCAAAATTTCGTGAAAATCGGTTGAGTAGTTAAGGCGTGAAAGAGTAACAAACTAACGATCAAACTTACTCGTACTTTCGCATTTTCAACGCTAGGAAGGAAGGAAGGAAGGAAGGATAAAGACTAATCTCTAATTGAAGAATAAAAACAACCTTCTTTTTGCGCAGTCAGGTAATGAGAAAGACAAAATAAAGGCCTATTACACCGAGTAAATTCTAAACTAAACCTTGCTCCACCGAGATAAGTGACCATTTGACGTAAGTCTTCCCTTACCGCGTGCAAAACGTCCGACCGACCGTTGAATATTTTAGTACTGAAAATAAGAGAGAAACCCAAAGATTATCCTATCATACAAAATTGTTATTAAAACAAAAATGTTTACCCACATACGTTATTTCTGCTTACCCCATCTAAATATGTTTAACGAATGAAAAATATAATATGGACATTGAGTAATTACTACGAAAGGTAAAATGTTCAAAATGGCTGTGCTCTGTGAATTCAGAAATATGACTACCGCAGCCACTGGTGCAGAAATGTTTTTTGATCGAAACGAATAATGAAAATAAATTTTATGCAATGTATTGATCAAATTTGCAAAACACATAATTGCTCTTAGATTCTAATTATACAAATTAGTTTAAAATTGTCATTGCGTACCACGTCTCTTCTTCTCTTCTCACTCGAGCCATACGAGGGAGTGGGATAGCATACGATTACCATTGCCACGATGCTTAGGGGACGTCTATTAATTATGTGGAGAATTTTCGATCCCCCTTTGCCTTTAGGTGAGATATCGTGTGATTTGGCCTCCTATTCTTGACGCACGAGATGTTTCTTTGTCACTGTCACTCCTGTGACTTTTTAAACGAGAGAGACAATGACCAAAAAATATATCGACTGGTAGGTATTAGGGCTCTTGGTTCGACCTCGTGAGCGTTGGCAGCGTAGTTAGGAGAACGCTCGCCTCTCAAGCCAGAGGGAGCGGGTTCGAACCCAGCCACGGCACGTACCAATTTGTTCATTGCGTGAGCATATGTGCGTATTGTATGTCATCTGCTACATGACTGGAGCCCGTTGTATGGCGACAGGCTCGCCACCTGTTATATTTGGGACTGAATATCGTCCGGCGAAGTGTGGGTATTGTATTACCTCTGCCAGCCCCTTCGGGGGAAAGGCGTGACGATATGTTATGTTATGTGGTTCGACCTCTAATCTCACGCGAGATTTTTCAAAATACGTTGTTTTAGACATCGCTCTGTGACGATGACGTCATTCTGTGCATGCTTGCGTTGGATTTATTTAAATATTTTCAATTCAGCGGTAACACAGTTATTTCGTAATTCTACGATATACGAGTAGTTGCAGTTTAGTAGAGATTTTCTTTTACAATGATATTGTTGCAGGAAAATAATTAGGAAATATTTGCTAAGACCTCCCCTCTTCTCCACGTGACATTAGGTGAGATTCAGTTTCACTCTCCCCCCTAAACGTCACTAATGGACGACCCCTTACACAATAAAGCCCCTGGTTTCTCGCTAACATTTCCATACACCCACTGTAACCCACACTTACATAATCCGCGTCACAATGTTCACCCACACAAAAACAAACACCATAAATCTCGTCGCAGCGAGCACTTACATTTTAATTTTAAAAAGGTATATTTTTAACAAGATATATTTAACAAGGTGTATTTTGCGCGTCGCGTTATATCTCGGTTTTGATGTTTTGACATAAACGTAGGGTCAGAGAGATAGAGTAGGTCAAATAAATTCCGAGTTTTCTGTAAATTTAGCACAATTTTTTTAAGTAGACAAGCGTGATTGTGAATTTGATGAAGTTAATTTTTATGAAAAAAAAAACATACTCATAACTTTCTTCTAGGGTTTCGGGTGTGGGGAAAATTGTACAAGGGTTTAAAGAAATACAACTGTATGGTTTGCTCTCTCTTACTAGTAACTAACTCGTGGAGTTAGGTACTATAGTCCCTACTAACATTTTTTATTTTGAGCAATTGCACACAATTTCGAGGATTACCTATCTTCGAAAACACTATTCTGACGTGTGAGATATTGTCTTTGTCTCTCTCACTCTTAAGACTTTTCGAACGAGAGAGACAATGTCAAGATAACATGTCAGATTAGAGCTCCTGGTCTTTTCACTCTAAAAGTCTAAGTAATTTGTCATCGTGTTAAGATTTTGTTTATGTATTTCAGTTTTGTAATCACGTCATACTTGTCATCATGTGACGTCACTTGTGACAAGTTTCGTCAGTTGTGATCCCACTTCTGAGAGACGTCAGTCCCACTTCCCCCGCGCTTTCTAAACGCGTTCCAGACGACTTTTATTCGACATTCCTTAGCTTCCAGATTTGTGGTTATAGAATCCCAGCTTTAAATGAGAATTTATTGCGATGTGAATGTTTATTTATCGGAGATTTTACGACGATTCCTTATTTTAAAGAGCTTTTAATAGGAATGAATTTATCGGGAAAGAATTCTGGACTGGTTTGTGTTTTTAATCTATGTAAGTTTTTTTTTCGAAATTCTACTCGTATTATAAATGTATTTGTATATTTGTTAGTCGATCACGCAAAAACGGCTAAACGGGTTTGAATGGGTATAAAGAGACTTATGTTCTAAATCACAAATACGCTACTTTTTGTCATACAGGTATTAAAAAGCAAATTGTGAATATTTTTACGACGCCGCGGCACGTTTCATAAACTTTTCGCAGCACACATCGTATCCAACCTTCCCCTCCCTCCCCTACTCCGACACAATCCTGCACTCTGCAACCAAATTAGAACCTAATGGCCCATTACACGTACATTAAAACTTAAATTAGGTGTTTTAAACTCAAAGTAACGTGGGTAATTATCGCTTAGGTATTTTGCTCCACATAAATCACTATCAGGAAATTAACACACTTCATTTAGCACCTTAATACAATGAGTGTAAGGGTGAGAGTGGAACTAAGGGGTGATTTTATCGGCGAGGGCATTAATCATTTCTGGAAGTTTTTTCGGGTCACGGGTTATTAGGTGATTCGAATCACACTTAGCTTAACTGGCTGTTTTTGCTTTGGTTAAGTAACTTTGTGCTTATTTACTAAGTTCAAGATGGTGGTAATGGTGGTATATAAATAAACTTAAGAAAATTTCTCATCTTAAGAAAAGTAACATATTTTAATATCTTTGTAACACACACTGAACTGAGATACATTCTGTAAAACTAAGGCGGTTATTACATTATTCAATTGGATAGTGTAATGGCTGTTTGACAATTAGCAATCTATTTTTTTATTGCACGGGCTTAGCCACGTTAAGTTAGCATACTGCAAATTTGATGGTGGCCGCTTAATTTTTTTTTCTAGACAAGGTTCAGGGTAAAAGACTCATTGCTTGATTGTTTGAACACACACAGTTTAACGATAAATGATTCTGATTCTCTTTCCCCTAGGCAAGCGTGCTCCATTATAGGCCGCATCAATGCCCTAAACTTAAATTAGGAAATGAAACTTAGGCCTTATGAAATGTAACCTTGCTTAGCCTCAAGCTAAATGGTTACCAAGCGCAAGCCTATTAGAAAAAGTTATTTGTAAGGATCGAATGAATTTCCGTCAATATAAACCCCGGTTTTGACTTCGTACATGATACAAAGTTAATTTATTAGTTCCATACAATTTTTCTTTAAACATGTGGCAGGTATCAAGTATGTAAAATGACTGAAAACTTTTCAGATCACATGCTAGCCACACAACGTTACAAAGATGGACATCGCGTTTAAGTTTTGTAAAGTAAAAAGTATTACTTACTCATTGCTACCTAGAACTAAATGATAAATCTCTGCAACATTTTTTGTTTGTTTTGCCCCATAGGGCAAGCTAGAGCCAACATGGCCATACCGCCCAGTCATCCGTATGATTTTTTCGTACATGAGTTGTTAAATCTATGATGAACATGATAGAGGAGAGGGTGATGATAGATGAGATGAATCCCTCCCATTTTCCAATTTCAGTAAAGCTGTGAATCTTTTACTGAAACTTTAAGTCGAGTTTTGTAGAGAAAGCGAAAAGTAGCATTTCCTAATGTTTCTATCATTTGTCCACACTCGTGCACGTTATCTAACCGGTAAAGGTTAATAATCCACCTTTATAACACTTTATCACTCGAAGAAGCACAAGTTTAAGAAAGTAATACAAAATCACGACACCGTATTTTCGGTTCCCACTAAAAACTTCTAAGGAGATACAAATTACATAAGTAGAACAAATACATGAAAATACAACTGCTTACACAATTGTAAGCAGTTGTATTTTCACATCCCTATTTCAACTTAATCTGTAATAGCAAGTGAGCCATCATTACCCTGTTCGAGGCAACGAAAGTATTATAAAACAGTTATAACTAAATAAATCCAACTGTACAATGTCGCGTGACTTGCGTCGTCGCGTATTTCTGTTACTTCGTCTTACAATACACTAGAGCCAGTAGAACAACTTGAAACGTTACAACAGGCATTATTAATACACAAAAAAATCACTGCTGGTTGTGCCAAGCAGTTGTGCCGTGGGGAAGTCACGAAGGTACTCTTTAAACAATAAGTTCAACAATAATAACGTAAAACTATAAGCTCATTCCTGTCATATTTAGGACTGAATATCGTCCGGGGAACTGTTGGTGTTTGCTGGGGTGTAATACACCCCAGCAAACCCTTTCAGGGAACAACGCCTGATGATATGTTTTATTAAACCAAAAAATGTAAAAACATACTCATAAAACGCATTTTTAATGCCCACAAAATATTTGTGTCCCGAAATTTTTTTTATTAGTGTAGCTCATCTGTCAACGCTAGTGGTACATTCCATATTCAGCTGTTGCAAAATATTTGGCGCCGCACGTCTTGTGCATTTGCCAGTGTCAAGTAAATTATGTATTTCTTAGATGCCACGAGTATGTTCAAGCGACTTCGATCAGAAAGGATACCGATGATGAATCATTTCCTTTAGCCTATTCCCAATTAGTGTCCCAATTATTCCTTTAGTATCGGATAAGTATCCGATACTAAAGGAATAAGTTTTAGTAAGTACTAAAACTTTAAATTGAGATTTGTAAGGAACGCGAACAGTGGTGTTTCGTAATGTTTGTACCTTTTGCTCACACTCATGAACTTTATGGAACCGATAAAAGTTTTTAATAATCTACTTAGACCAACCTGGTCGCACTTATGATTTAGGTGAAGCCAAAAACCATACATAAATGTCCACAACACGCTTACAGTGACGAAAAAAAACTACGTTACTCGCTTGGTCATTCTCACCTCGTCATTATGTGCATTGGGTTATAGTATAATTTCGTGTACATAAATATACATCGTGCATTATAAAAGTGTGGCCAGGACTACATTTTAAGGTTCTTTTTAAAAACTGTGGAGTATTTTTACAAGTCAATTTTGAAAAAGCCGTAACATTAAACCCTTACAAATATGTATGTGCAGTTTTGGAATATTAAATCTACTAAGGTTGTATATTGGAACGGAAATGGCTAACGTAAAGTTTGGGAATTAATATTAGTTTTCGTGCAATTGTAAATATTTTTCATGGCAACATTGCCACTCACACAAGTTTAATAAAGAAGTGGCTTCAGCGAGATATAACGCAGTGTTTCACCTTTTCTCTAGGTTGATCTGAGATAATCTATCATTATTACACTTTAACACTCAAAGAATCACAAGTTTGAAAAAATCACGATGCCACCTTTTTGGTTTCCCGCCAAAAATCTAGAGAGCCCTTTGTAAATGAGTATTCTGTAGTTTGACATTACTGCAAATTCAACTGACAAATCTATTTTTCGTTACATTGTCTCCGCACGGCTTGTCCATTTATCCAGTATCATAGAACAGTCAAGCTCATACTGCTAATAGAGACTTCTGTTGTGTTTGCGTGACGTAACGTATTTTTATCGACACACAACCTAGGCCTCGCTAGTAGGCCATCACTATTTTATAGATCCTATCAATCAATTTATAGTGCGGAGACAAAGGACGAGGTTTCGACGAGCTTGTTATACAACTGAGGCTTCAGTCTGCTTTTCTGGTCGGATTTTGTGAAATATTTACGTATTCCTAGGTGATAGGGTCAACTGGGGCAAATGCGTCTGTGTGACAATTGCGTCTTTCAAGAATTACTGACAAACCCTTCACAAATTATGCGCCACCTACATCTTTTTTCTATCTTTAGTTGCAATAATCTGTACAAGATGGCGTTAGTTACCTAATTTATGAAGGGTTTGTCAGTAATTCTCGGAAGACGCAATTGTCTCACAGACGCATTTGCCCCAGTTGACTCTGATTTGAAATACGGATTTGTAACTACGTATCAACTTCTTTTTGTTGTAGCTCTAATAAACAAATAATCGCGTTTAAAAAAAAAACTCTTTATTTAAAATTGTAATTGATAAAACATATCGTCACGCCTTTCCTCGAAAAGGTTACTAGAGGTGTTGCGTGAGACGATATTCAGTCCCAAATGTGAGGAAGCGAGCCTGTCCTCGTACACCGGGTTCAAGTTAAATAGCAGATGACATTATATACGCTCATCCATACCTATATGCAGAAATGAGCAAATTGGTGCGTGCATTCGACTGGGATCGGACCCACTCCTTCTTCTAACTAGGTAATCAGAAATTCGAGTTTGATATAAATAACTTGCGCATTTAATCAAAGAAACAAAGTTCGTTTTACAAGTTTCAAGAAAATTTTAAATTTTCAACTGACTTTCGAAACTCACTAAAGCAAGTATTCTAATTTTCCTGCCGAACATTTTATTTTATTATAACATTCAGCAACCTAACTAATTAATACCCATATCACGGGAGCGAGAAGTGCCAAAACCGTAAAGCTCTCCTTTTGGCGCGCCTTCGGCAGGTAAATGAAATTTTACGGTCTAGCAACCCTGGGGCTGAGTTTTACTTGACGAATGCTATGGTTGCCTCTTGGCTGCTTTGTTTGAACTTAAAATTGAGTATTTCCGAGTTTTTTATAGATAGAGTTTTTTATACAGTTTTCAGGGGTTGCGGTCGTATTTAGACGCGTACCGTTGCGACCGACAAGGGCAGTGTTAGAGATGTTTTTACGGTAGAGTATGTTGCATGTTGCTCTATCTGTCTTTTATTTCCCTATAACTACATTTCTATCTGGATAGTATCGCTACGTTATCGCGGTTCGCTGGGTCATTATGAAATTAGCGTTATAATCGAGATCAGTCTTTCACCTCAAGTCAATTTTAAACCATATTTTGGTAGTAACTTTAGACTACTTACTACAATGATCATGGGTTATTTTGGGGAATTATTAAAAATGGATTTCTTTTCATATTTTTGTTAAGACATTGAATTGAATTTGAGTTGATTAGAAATAAAAGTGCGAGAAAAGATGACAAAATGATGACAAAGTATATCAAAACTATAACTAACGAGTGGTTAGTTCTTTTAAGGCCGAAAAGAGGTTCAAACTTTCATCAGTAGATTACAGAATTACAAAAGTTGCTTGATAGACTGTTCGTTGTACAGTCTAAGGTACTATACAGCTAACTGCCCGCAGCTGCGCTCACGTTTTGAAGCACTGAGTGATTGTGTAGCTTTTTATTAGTGAGTGAATTTTTAAAATAAGTCAGCGATGATAGCCACATTGGAGGCTCGTTTCTGAAGCCAGAGGGAGCGGGTTCAATCCCAGCCGAAAGCACGCACCAATTTGTTAATTGTGTGAACTTACTCGTATGTGCGTGTTTAATGTCATCTGCTTGCTACATAGCTTGAGCCCGGTGTATTGCGACAGACTCGCACCCTGTGACATTTGGGACTGCATATCGTCCGGCGAAGTGTGGATGTTGTAATACATCTCTGCCGGCCTCTTCGGGTGAAAGGCGTTATGAATTTATAAATCCGACTAGTAGGAGATTACCCCATACAAACATCCAAACATCCAAACTCACAATCAGAAACTTACATACCTCTTTCTTATTTTAGAGTAGAAAACGTAATATTATCGAACTAGGTGTATGCCGCGGAAGTGGCTCTGACCTTTGACTCAAAAGCCGGGCACAGAATAAACAATACCTGCCATAACATGGGCCCTTGAACTCTTTGCTTACGTATTCAACCGCTTAACCCTACGAAGGCCACCATCGATTGGTTGGAGACGTTCGTTTTGTTAAATGGTCGATATATTGTCACTATAGCGATAGTAGTTACCCTGACCTTGAGCAAGAAGTCGTTTTATGGATACTTCCTCTGTCGAAAACGTTTTGACCAACAATTTAATGAGATCTTTTCAAAACAGAATTGCATGAAACTGTGGTATCTACTTAACTAAAATAAGCCACAAATAGTAGTTACAACCTGGGTTTCGTCAAGACGAGAGGAAATAGGCACCTCATGGGCAAGCGCGATACATCTTGGACAGCATCGTAAAACAGTAGGCCCGTAAATAAACATTATATTGGATGCGAGCAGCGCAAGATCAGAAATTGTGGAGACCATTGGGGAAGGCGTCTACAGGCTGAAATGAGATGATGATGATGATGATACTAGAGAACTTCCAGTAATTGATAAATCTAGAAATCGCTACAAAATCAGATGTTCTTAAACAAAGAATAGGACATTCATATTAAACAAAGTTTAAGGAATGGCTAAAATTTTTATGCGACTTCAGAATTATAGTGCCCTAGTAACGGTAATTTATAACGATAAGTGTAACAAGCTCCGAGTTACCCCGTACTGTAACATCATCATCAGTTCATAATCGCCTACTGAAGACGCATAATCTATCTTACTGTAAATCTCATTTTAATTTTATGATACAGAATTTTGGAGGCCGCGTGCTGAAACAATCTTGATTTAAAACTGGTTTTACCTTGCACATAATCAGTTGTAAATCGAGATTCATGACTGAGCGTCGTTTAAGCATGCGGCCCTTAAACATATTCCTCAAAACTCTCGTCAAACCTTCTTTTATTATTTCACATTTGCCAGCTACCGGTCGTTGAAGCGGGAAAGTATTTAGTAACTGTTACTAATAAAGGAAATACTTAATCCGTGCTACATATGTAGTAATCACCTTCTAACTTATGGTTGATTGATGCCAAGCACTTTGACATGTCCCTCAAACTCTCGTCAAGCATTCTTACGATTGTAATTCATCAGCTTCCAATCCCTGCAGCTGCGAAATGTTTAGTAAGTCCAGTAATTGCTATAAAGGAAAGAGTTAACCTGTACTATATAGTAATTACCTTCTAACTTAGAGGTTGATTGATGTCAAGCACTTTGACATGTCCTTCAAACTCTCGTCAAGCATTCTTACGATTCTAATTCATCAGCTCCCAATCCCCGCAGCTGCGAAATATTAAGCTCCTCCAGTAAGTGGCACTAATAAGAGAAACTTCTCCCGTCGTGATCTTGATTGATCACTCGAGATACAAGCCGTCCGAATTAGATAAGTCACACATTGCTCTGCCATTCTTCAGAAGATCACACAGTGTAGATTTAGCAGTAGGTTAGCTTGATAGCCTAGTTGGAGAATGCTCGCCCTTCAAGCCAGAGGGAGCGGTTCGACCCCAGCCAAGGGCACGCACCAATTTGTTCATTGTGTGAATATAATTATGGTCGTATTTAATGTCATCTGCTACATAATTGGAGGCCGGTGTACAGTGACAGGTTCACACCCTGTCCCATTTGGGACTGAATATCGTCCGGCGAAATGTGGGTGTTGTAATACACCTCAGCCAGCCCCTTCAGGGGAAAGGCATGACAATATGGTTTATGTTATGATAAGTAAACGTAAATTTTTCCATCTTGCGCGGGTGCCGGAGCGGGTGCATATTTTGTCCTAATGCAGTTGGTCCGCAATCTTTTTTATGCCGTGCGTGATATCGTTTTCAAACGCAAAATCTATGCTTTGAACCATTATAATTATGTTGGTGGTCTCAACAGACTAACCAGCCTGTGTTGAATGAGCGATAGTGTAAGACACATTAAAATATTGTTTCGTTGAGTTGTAGGAGTTTAGTTTGATATAAGAACTATGGCTACTCAGCCTAAATAAATGAATTTAAATATGTTCTTCATTTGTTGTAGAACAAATTACACGTCGTATTTTAAGAAGAAGAGTGAGTGAGAGAATGCTTGCGCATGAGTAAAACAACATTAGATGTTGTTTTCTTAATCTTCACTTAGAGTTAGTTATACATTCACACACACTAACTAAAATGTGCCAGTAAAGGTACTAGATTTTTCTAAGCATGTTTATTTACAAAGCTCACCTCCTGTTTAGATTCTGTGTCTTGACAATATCTACGGACATCTCATAGAAAACGGTCAGCCGGTCAAGCGTAAATGTGTAACGTTGAAGAGGGTTCCGTATCTTTCGAGCCAGTGTTATTGTTAATTTTACACGCCATAGAACTCGATAAAGTTTACATTATCCGTTTATTACGTGACTGTTCAATAGAAAAACAATCATATTTCAGGTTGTGAAAGTTTGAGGTAAGTTTTTTTTTCTAAACCATAAAATATAAGTCCATAAAATATTGGTATTTTTTTTTTATGGCTCATGAATGTTAATGGCCACTTGCAATAAATATAAAAATGCCTAAGTCCAAGTCCTTGATTAACTAATACAAACTACTCCTAGCCTAGCTCTTACCTAAATTTTCTTGCACAAATCTTAAGTCATTCTTTAGAAGACTCTTCATTTTATTTGGCTGATAAGAGAATATTTCGCTAGGAGTTAATTAAACTAGTTAAGCAAGGACTTTCCATCGTCTCGACATGCGTTCTATAACCGTTACAGAAATAACATCACTAAGAACATTGTAATAATGTCTAAACTGATTCAGACACGCGAGTTCCCGTAGACGAAACGCCATTATGAAATTATTAATATTTATAACGAGACAAACGATTTTGTTCGATAAAAGATTAAAACATCAAATTATTCCATAAATGGCTATACGACGATATAACAATAAGGACTCCTAAAATAACACTTTTATGGGTTCATATTTAGGTTTATGCTTGCGCTAGTCTGGCGAGGATATTAAATGAATTTGTATTTTATTGTCTTTCGTTTTGTAGTTGTCTACATGTAAAAGACATTAATATACTTTAATCGTCGACGTTAAGTGTACCTAGCATAAAGTATGTAGTTGTCTCAGTAGCTTTGGGCAGATACAATCATTATTATAATATAGAGATTATAAAGTATAAAAAATATAAGGAGAAAACCAAAAAGGATTCTTTAATTTACAAGAATAGAACCCTAAAAAGAGCCAAGCGGATATTTTTAAAAACTATTGGTGAATTTGTTTCGATGTTGATTAGTGTCACTTTACTGATAACCCTCATTCTTGCGCGGTCGGGTAAATAGCATTTAAAATATAAAAAATGACTTAAAAGAAAAACACTTGCCAAATTTTGTTTCTATACATCAGACCTCTAATACTTTTCAAATGCAACCTCGTTTTCAATCGCGTATGTGCGTTAGAGCTTACCTCGAGGGTTTGCGCTCGAGTAGTCGGACCACACGAGAAGGCTCCCTCGGGGGCTCCCCGGGGCTCCCTACGGCTCCCCGGGAGGTAGATAACCGAGATATTGGTTTTGAAGGCATCGGATATATGAGATAAGAGCAGATGAGCGATGAAAGATTGTTCTATGAATTCTAAAGTACGTATATACGAGTAATTGCGAGTTTCAAGTACCTACGAAACAAGGTTAGGTTTAAAAAATTAGATTTTACATTCAAATTTGATCAACGTCCGTCCCCCTATTTCAGCGCGACTGATAGATATACATATACTAGTACGATTTTGTGAACTTTTCAATATGCATCACGAAACCCTTAGACGGAACCCTAATCAGATCAAAAGTACTACTGAGCAGGTTACACTTTGACATGTCTAAAAATCTCGTCAAAAAATCAGTTGCATTAAAAATGTTACTACATTTGGCGCTACCATAGCTAAAGAGAATACAAAAAGCTATACTCACGTAAACTAAAGCACGCACAAGCTGTTTCCACTAACGGATCATATCGATTCCAATCTATTGTATCTCGGCTCACTACGCCCAACCTTTGTGACTTAATCCGGCCCTGAACGGGAAGCTACAATAGAATACATTGTATTAAATAGATAGCATAATAAAGCCATATATAACGCCTAACTGAAATCTCTTAGGATATTGACAGGGACGTAGTTAGTTTTTATCTGTGGGGGAAATCTAGGGAAAAAGTAGTTGAAACCTAGAATAAATAAGGGATAAATCGTACGTCACCCTCATTATTTCTGTGCAGTATTTGTAGATTTGATAACCTTTTATTTACCTTTTAACTGTCACTGAAATCTTAAAATATGATTAATAGTAAAATTTAATTAAAGAGAGAAAGACGTGAGCGTTTTGTATGAGTGAGAGCGGGAAAGAGGCAGAAAGAGAGTTTTCCATTAAAAGTTTGTTGTTTGTGGTGGTCCAAATACGGTTTAGTTCTTACTCGGCAACTAAAACATACTTTCAGTGACGCGAATTATAAGAATTGAGGAAGGGGGGAGATAAGCAGGCCCTGCGACTCCTGCGCTTGCCTAACGCCCGGTATGCTGTAGAGGCCTGAGTGGCCAAAAAGCCCCAAAAAACAAATGCCCCAAATACCTTCCTTGGCTACGTCCACAAATAAATAACAGTATCGTTGGTACAGCGACCTCGTTTCTAGTGTTTTCTTAGGACAAGACAACGCAATAAGTCCTAGAAATTGCTGTTTCTGTTACATGTTTGTTTAGTTGCTAATGAGCTTTTATTTACGTCCTGTTTCTGGAAACAACAAATACTAATTTAGGTGCCGCAGTAGGGAGCCCAATTAAAACCGGCCAAGTGCGAGTCGAACTCGCTCACGAAGGGTTTCGTACCAGTATCATTAAAAACCGCTTTAAATCATGTTTGTTGTATGGGTACCCATAACATTTATTTTATGCTATTTTTTAGTGTTTGGTGTTATAGCGGCGACAGAAATACATCATCTGTGAAAATTTCACCTTTCTTACTATAACGGTTCATGAGATACAGCCTGGTGACAGACGGGCAGCAGAGTCTTAGTAGAAAGTAATATAATCCAAAAATTAAGACTAAAATTTAACGGAATTGAGGCAGAAATTTGGAATTGTTAGTTTATAGCCTAACCTGAACGATTCAAGCTATTAATGTCACTTACAGAAGATACGAAGTTAATTCTTAAACGCAGGGTTGTTAAGGAAATGAAAAAAATGTTGAGGAACTATTACATAATGACAATAAAAAATATTATATTCTATTTTATTCATAATCAGCCCAAAAATATGATGACAAAATAAACTTTTTCCTTAGTGCTTCATGGGTTTGATAAACCGCTTTTTATTTTGAATCTCCTATCTATATATATAAAATTCAAAGTCCTGACTGACTGACTGACTGATATATCAACGCACAGCCTAAACCGCTGGTCCTAGAAACATGAAATTTGGAGGATATGTTCTTTGTACAGTGTAGGCATCCACTAAGAAAGGGTTTTTCGAAATACTACCCCTAAGGGGTGGAAATGGGGGGTTCAAATTTCTATGAAACTTTTTTTTCTCTGGGTCGATTGACTCAAAAATTGGTACAAATACTCTTCAATTAAAATTATGAGACACGTGTATCACAGTTTTTCCAAAATCATCATCATCATCATCATCTACCGACAAAGTCTAATAGGGCTTCTTTTTACTCCGAAAACTTTGTTGAGAAAGTTATTAACCCACTACAAACGACGCTGTTATCATTCTTAGGGTTCTGTACTAAAATGGTGAAAGGAACCTTATCATGAAACTCCGATGTCTGTCTGTCTGTATGTCTGTGAGCTGATTATTTTGGAAACTGTAATAGCCAGCAACTAGGAATTTGGCACAGATCTAGATAACGGTAGTAGCTACGTTTAGTAGGTAAAACGTCACGCCTTTACCCTAAGAGGTGTATTACAACACCCTCACTTCGCCGGACGATATTCAGTCCAAAATGTAATAAGTAGCGCCATACGTACACCGGGCTCCAGTCATGTAGCAGATGACATTAAATACGAAGCTATCATTGCTTTTTCCATATGAATCTCCGTGTAAAATGTGTGAACTATTTTGCTGACATTCTATCAAATTTCAAACCTACTTAATCAGTAAGGGAAAAATACAAGAATTAAGTCCAAGCCTGTCAGAAGATTACAAACGGCAAGTGAAGAGATTTTCTGTCAATAAAGATCAGGTAGATGAGCTAGGAGATGAAATTTATAATTATGTCTGTCTGATCTTAGAAGCAGTATTAAGCAAAAATAGACGAAGTCAATAGAAGAAGCTGCTTTTGTCTTTGCTTCGAAGGTCTTAACTAAAGGTCTGCCAGCACACTGACTGGTGTAGTTTCTGAATGAGTCTGTGTTAATGCTGAGGATTCCTCTAATATCTCTAACACCACCGAACTACCCCTTCGAGTTAAAAAGAGTGCAGTTTCCCCTCAAAGTCTGCTTTGCCATGACCATAAATAAATCTCAAGCCAAACTCATAATTGACTAAAATGTTTTTCACACGGTTAGTTATACGTGGCCTGCTACAGAGTAAGCTCATGGAGCAGCCTGGTGTTTCTAAAAAAGAAAAAAAAGATAGGTTTTCGTTGTAAACATTATTAATTGTCAATTATCTACTTTCTTTCTCAGGTTGTCTTTTAATTTTATCTTTTCACACACGCTTTAAGTTCTGTTGATACAATACTACTACTCCTACTTTTCTCATTCCAGAGATAGTTTAGTTAACTAAAGAACTTCGTCCATATTGCTCTGCTTGGGATATTGTCAGTTTGTGTGTTCAATTAAGAGCGAGTGTGACCGCTTATAATATTTATTTCTGAAGTTAAAAACGTCATACATTTCTTGTAAGCCACGCGGGCGAAGCCGCGGGCAGAAGCTAGTCTAAAATAAATTAGCTCTCCGTCTAATACATCTGTTCACGTAATATCTTCACAGCTTACTTAATGACTTTATGCTAACAACATTACGTTAATTAAAAAATAAGCCAAGAAGGTTACAATTTTATTCCCGTCAAGCAAGCTACAAGATTAATTAAGCAAACGAAGAGAAAATTAATTGTTCCATCGTAACTGCAAGACGAGCCGGCAAGTACGTGACTCAAGCCCGGTTTTGGCGCCTATAACGAGCCAAAACCGGTCCGAACCGGACCAAACTGGTCCCGGCCGGCGATAACCGGGTCACGCAGTACTTGAAAACTAGTTTTTACCAGAATTTAGTGCTGTAAATTTTTACTATTCAAAGTGTCGTTTTGTTAAGCAAATGAAAGCTTTTGTTAGATGGAAAGAAAAACTGATTTCCGAAGAATGTAATTCCGTACTACAATAAAAAATAAATCGAGAGATCTTTTCTATTTTTTCGTTTCGATAACTTAATCCTTTCAGTACTTTATGCAACATCTTCATAAAATCTAACGACCCGAAAATTTTACCAGAAAAGCTTATTTCAAAGAATTCACCATCTGAAGAGGAAAAACAGTGAATTTTTGTATAATGACGCCATATTTTTGCGGTCCCGTCTTGTTTTAGGAGCTTTACTTACTTTCATGCGTAAGTGGGAAGAGACAGCGGAAAAACACACTGAAATTAGTTGTCTCTTTCCCCGGCTATGTGTCCTAGGTGTTGTCCCCCTTTCTCAGTTGTCTTTGCCAGTTTGCTCTATTCTCAACTTTGGCCTCGATTCCGTTGTCAACTCACTGAACGAAACTAACTATTGTTATATAGAAACACAAACTAGACACAGCTTGAATTTTAGTGCTGTCTAACTAGTTCGAGCGTCACCTGTTAGTTGTTCTTAGTTGGCACCTGCAGGCTTACTACCCGACTAAACTTGTATGGAAAACTAAATTCCGACTCATTTAACAGCACTGAAATTTATGCTGTCTCTTTCTTGTGCTTCTATAAGTAAAAGATAGCGATAACATATCGTCACGCTTTTCTCCAGAAGGGGTTGGCAGAAGTGTATAACACCCACAATCCGCCAGACGATATTTAGTCCCAAATGTGACAGGGGGTAAGCCTGTCGCCAACTCGCCATACACTGGGCTCCAGTTACATAGCAGATGACATTAAATACGCACAAATGTTCACACAATGAACAAATTTGTGCGTGCCTTCGGCTGGGTCCGAACCCGATCCTGCTGGTTTGAGAGGCGAGTCTTCTCCGACTAGGCTATTATTGCTTAGTTGACCAAAGGGTGAATCTAGTCTTCTGGAACCTGACACTTTCTGATGTCATTGACTACTATTTTTCACGCTTTGCCTTGGGTCTCTAGATCTTGGACCGGTGATTCAAAGTTGTGTTCTATCAGCTTTAGACCAGGAGGGCTATTCCTACGCGTGAGATGAGATGAGATTTTATCTTGGTCACTCTCACACCTATGACGTTTCAAACTAGAGCAACAAGGACGAAAAAAGGTAAAATGAAAATCTGAAATCTCCGAATAGGGCCTGTGGTCGTAGTTGTCTTCATGTCTACGTGACTGTATTACCTTAATTGCGATTTACGCTAAATTATAATCGATTGAGCAAAGTAAGCGAGTGAACAGTCTATGCTTCAGCTTCGACTAAACTGGTTTCGTATGACCGAATTATATCTGGATTTATGTCCGTATCTCTGACACACCGTCCGTACCTCTACAGGTCCCTCTCTTGAAATGTTGTGTTATCGACCCTGCTCACAAAACATCACGAGAATCGGTTAGGCAATGCTACCTGTAGAGGAGGATAGAATAGAACGAACGAATAGCCGCGAAGTCATCAGCTCACAGAACCACTATTTGTATAATTAGCTCACTCGCTTCCATCTCACAACTTACAACCAGACCTGAAAACTGGAGACTCAATTAAAATTCCTAAGACGTTTCCATCCCGCTTTTATTGCTGTAATTTGAAAAAGACAACCGTAGTATCTTTCACGTTACTTTTGGTGGAATGCGAGTGTTGTCCTGCTAATTGTGTATTTAACTATCACGTCAGTTTGAACTAGTTTTAGCCGGTTTAATCGAGTTTTAATGGCTTTGTGATGGACTTTAAAGGTGATTTAATCAATTTAGTGTGCATGTTTATGATGTTAATAGTAGCTAATGGTGATGGGGTTGTCTAAATAATTGTTTGTGATGAAATATTCAAAGTAATTGGGTTAGTTTGGATGAGATTTATGTACACACACACAATTGTACTTTTATTAATTACTTAATTGATTGATCATAGTTTAGTTGTTAATATTAGAATTTGTAAAATTATTGTATAAGTAGTATTTTTTTTTTTTTTTAATGAATGTAATCACTTTTGGCCATACTAAAAAACGTATAATTGTTGTATTATTTATATTATGTACATAACGCTGTTGATTACTCGAAATAAATAAAATAAAATAAAAATAAAAAATGTAGTTTGTGTATCTGCATAAATATATCCTTAAAGTTGTCTAGATCAAGACAAATTGTAGATAATTGTTTGTGTTATGGAATAATCGCTATGTCTTGTCATGATTAAAGAGCTCAGCCTAGTTGGTAGAAGGTCCGCCTCTCAAGCCAGAGGGAGCGGGTTCGAACCCAGCTGAACGGCACGCACCAATTTGTTCATTGTGTGAGCATATGTGCGTATTGTATGTCATCTGCTACATGATTGGAGCCCGGTGTATGGCAACAGGCTCGCCCCCTGTCACATTTGGGACTGAATATCGCCCGGCGAAGTGTGGGTGTTGTATTACACCTCTGCCAGCCCCTTCGGGGGAAAGGCGCGACGATATGTATGATTGAAGAGCTTCGAGCTACTTTATAAGTCTGACTAGCTGAGCCCTGCGGTGCAACCCGCGGTTAAAAAGTAGCCTATGTGTTAATCCTGGGCTTAAGCTACCCCCTATATCAATTTTCACTAAAACCCGTTTGAGCGTGAAGAAGTAACAAACATAGACACTCACAAACTTTCGCCTTTTTAATATTAGTGTGAAATATGATATTCGAGAGAAGATTTCTTATCAACTCAATGCAGTTGAACTTTGAAAGCATTTATAATTAAACTGCAGCCTAATTAGTAGTTTTTTTTATTTAAAAAAAAGGAAAAATCATCACCATTTTCTGCTCTTTTCACCTCACTATAGGTAGTGCATAAGCCTCCTTTTAGGATTCCGTATTTATTGAAATAAATGCTATTCCCAGCACACAAACAGAAACCGGAGATCAATTCGCAAATAGAACAGAAATCCCGGTCTGGCTCCCATATCCATATAATTCTCTCGTAAAACCGGAAAAATGTCGCCGAAAAATGCTGACCGAAAACCGAAAACTCCGAGTGCAGATGTAATTGAATTAAGAACCGGGACCGCTCCGTTCATAAATATGTAGGCGTCTAAGCGGTCATTAATATTTATGTCGTGTACTTCGATAAAACATCCTTTAGATACAAAGTTGGGGTAAAAATACTGCGGAATAAACAAAGAGTCGTACCATGTTCTTGAACGAGACGCTTTTTCAGTTTTGTGCACGAACACTAGACATTTTGGTGCTATTCTGGTAGGATTAGCATCCTACCAGAATCATCACCAAAATGTCTAGTGTTTGTGCACAAAACTGAGTTCGGGTTGGAGCCAAAGTTAACAGTCCTATCAGCAAAATTCTAATTTACTAATATTAATGTTTTTATTTTTATACACAACTGGCTGCGCCCCGCCATAATACCTGCGGCTTAAATACACAAGGGAATTCTTCACTTTCGGGATAAAAGTTAGCTGATGTGTTAATCCAGGTTGTCAGCTACCCCTATACCGAATTTTATCACAATTTCGTCCAGTCGTTTGAGCGCGAAGAAGTAACAAACGTACACACTTACACACACACAAACCTGTGACTTCGTTCGCTTTTATTTAGAACAAGCTGCGCCCCGCGGTTTCACCCGCGGTTAAAAAGTATCCTATGTGCTATTCTAGACTATAATCTATCTCTGTGCCAAATTTCATCCACATCTGTTCAGCCGTTCTGGCGTGAAAGAGTAACAAACATCCATCCATCCATCCATTCTTACAAACTTTCGCGTTTATAATATTAGTAGGATATAGTATCCAAAAATTTTCCGCGTGATGTACTGTAGCTAATTATCAAATTTCATTAAGATCCGTTAAGCCGTTTAGCCGTGAAAAGCCTACAAACCGATAGACGATTTTGAAAGACACGTGACATCCACCATCTCGCGCTGAGGTAGCGTGGTAAATAACGGCTCAATCTTTGATTTAGGGTATGACGGGGTATGAGGGATGACGACCATCGATTGAGGGTAGGTCGGTCCTTGCAGTGGGAACTTATAAGTCTGTAATGATGATAATTTTAAAATTGGTAGTTAGCAGTATGAAATAAGTAGTAGGTACTAATAAATACGTAGGTTGGTAAGTGGTACTACAGCATCTAAGCCCAATCCATATCATTACAATACAATACAATACAATTCATCTTTATGGCACACCAAAATTACAAAGTAAAACAAACATAAAGAATATATTAAAAATAAAATATCATTCTTATCGCCTAAAGCGATCATTATGCTTACTAATACTATAAAGAGGTAACATTAATGAGTTGGTAAGTTTGTTTGTTGGGGGTAAAATCCAAAACTACGGAACCGTTCTAAAAATTATTTTACTACTCAAAAGCTACGTAATCCCGGAGTGCCTTTGAAATGAGAAGCTAAAAAATGCGAGCGAAGCGGCGGGCGAAAAGCGACTTTTTATTGATTTTTCAGAAAAAACTTTTTTTTTGAGAAAGAATGAAAAAATGTTTATTTAACTTACACCACACTTTTACAATATACAGGGTGCTGGTTTTGGGTGTAGTAATACTTAAGGGTATTGTTCTACCCGTCAAAGGGGACAACTTTTAGAACATCAGTTTGCAAAATTCGAGAAAATTAATTAAATTCTCATACAAAATAGATCAAGTGACAATTTATTTTGTACTAGCCACGCCTAACGGTTTCACCCGCGGTCTTACAGGAACGGTAATTTTTCCGAAATAAAAAGTATCCTATGCCCTTTTCTGTACTCCATACAATGTGTATGCAAAATTTCATGATGATAGATTGAGTAGTTAGGGCGTGAAAGCGTTACAAACAAACAAACAAACTCACTTTCGTCGCGTTAAAATATTAGTTAGGATTAGAATGGGACTCTGTTATTTTTCCTCCGAATTTTAAAAACTTATGTTCTAAAAGTTGTTCACTTTGATAGGTGGAACAACACCCTGAAATATTACCACACCCAAAATCAGCACGTTGTATAATAACTTTAAAGATACACAATATTTCTATAAATAAAAATATTACATTAACTTAACTGCAAAATTTGGTTGTGTATGCCGTGAAGCCAAAAAGGGAAACACTCAGCTTATTGCAACAGATTACTGTGGCGTTGATTTTCACTGTTTATTTCAATTGCACTTACTCGGCGATTAAAATTTCAAAATGTTAGTTTAACTCCAAAATAGTCCTTCCTATTATTAGAACTGATATCTCATTACGAAATCAGTGGTGTTGGTATAGATTGGTCGAATGATTTAATAAATCAGCTTGGAGGCAGATGGCATTAGTCGGTTTCAAAATGGCCGATCACGACACGATATCGAAAGTTAAATTTAATTCTTTCAATTTTTATTTTTTATTTTTGTAATTCTGTTTATTTTGTTTTAGCTTTGACTAACGATTAAGGTAACAATCTCTGTAATGGGAAATATCTCTTGTGTATTTTGCTTAAGTGTGTTTTCTTCGTGTATTTGTTGAAGCGGAAATACACTAGAGATTTGTTTAAAAACAGTCTTGAAGATGAACTTTGGCATAGTAACGCCTGATTCGACCAACTGTCTTTCTAATGGGACCTAGCCTTAAAACAAGCCCAAAATTTGCTCTACTATCTTGCTTTGGTCTTGTATCTGTAGTCTTTATTTTACCTACCTAATACCAGTAACCAGGTGTACTGTGGGTTTTCTAAGGTAAGAAAGTGGGTCTTATTTTTATCATTTGATCGCATTAAACATTATTATAGCCTATATACATATTCTTTTGATAAATGGCTAGAAAATATCTATTTCCTTCTCCAAATACGTTTCGAACCTAGAAGGCTATCACAAGTCGAGATATTTTTTTGTCGTTGTCTGTCTCGTTTCAAACGCCATAGGAGTGAAAGTGATCAAAAACATCCGCATGTCTCGAGATTCAATCCCACCATTTTTCGTCCTTGATGCTCTCGTTTGAAACGTCGTAGGTGTGAGAGTGACCAAGAGAAAATCTCATCTCGCGCGTAGGAATAGCCCTCCTGAGCAGAGTTGCTAGCGGTTTGGGTGTAGGTATCGATATCGTATCGGTAAATATAAAGCCGACTATTGCACGAATCAATTATTTCAGGCCATGATTGAAATGAAACATTAATGCCTGGGGACAAACATTTAATTACCGGTCGGAAGCTTTTTGTAGTTCTGATGGGTTGACAGAACTGTACAAAAGATTTGATATTTATTTTGGCAAAACTATTTAAACGTTTGTAAATGTTGAAAACCTAATTACTTAATTGTTACTTTGGTTAGTTTGAGGTCGAACGATCATGTATGTAAAAATGTCCCAAATATCTGTCTATTTGATTATAAACATTTTAAGTAATTGTTAAATAAATAAGATTTGGAAAGTGATAGAAATTGAGCATTAGTATGTAGTTGGTGTATTTTAATCGAATTGTGATAGTATAAATATAATGACTTGTGCACAATATGATCTAAATAAGATCTGAAAATTACTTCATTCAGAAACACCACTACTTTACTAATAAACGTTGTATAGTCGCGGAATAGTTATACAGTGTTTTGGCTTTTTTCGACCGAGTTAAAAGTATAAAAGATAGAAAAATAAATAAAACATTGTCCAACTATTCCGTCATTATACAACGTTTATTAGTAAGGGGGTAGATGTTCATAGAATTCTAACAACACACACGATTGATCATTCCAAATTCAGTTAGTTAATGAAAAGTAAAAAAAAGAAGTATTTGCTAAATTAGAAAAACAAAAGTGTTTTATAAAAGAAAAAAACACACACAATAACGTAAACACAACTACAACTTCAACAATACACTCGGCGCGCACTTGGCGCACTTAGACAAAGGAGCACCGTCTCGTCGGAGTCGCCATGGAAAATATTTGTGTGCCCAGACAGGGTGCAAACACGTCCGCCGCAACAAGGTCGAATGTATGTGTAATTTTATTCCTCTATGTCTGTAATGAATACACGAGGTCCATTGAAACTTGAGGGTTCCGCGACGCTCTGAATTTTTCATATAGGCGCGCTTGTAACATTTCTTGGAAACTATTTGTCAGATTATGATGAAATTTTGGCATGGATAATTAAATGAACTATAAAACATATCGTCACGCCTTTCCCCCGAGGGGGCTGGTACACGTGTAGTACAACATCCACACTTCGCCGGACAATTTTTAGTCCCAAATGTGACAGGGGGCGAGCCTGTCACCATACACCAGGATCTAGTCACGTAGCATGTATGAACTATATGAATATGAATAACTATAGAACGAAATGTTCTTGGTTGTTTTAAAAAACGTCCTCAAGATAAAATAGAGCTATGAAAAATATCCACATTAGTATGTGGTCACTTTTGACTGTTTTATTTAATAGTGAGACAAAGTAAATCAAAAATCCCTTAACATAGGGAGGTTGTTTACATCATTGGCTTTTAAATTAATCCATAATACAAGGTAATTTTTCAGTTATTGAAGAATGATTAGAAAGGTACAAAAGTCATAAAAATGTTAAAATTGCACTTTTTCAGTCTGTAGACGCTGGTCAGAATCTTGACTTGATCTCTAAGCTCGTCGTCTTTTTCTAAACGAAATGGCAATAGAAAACCTTTAGCCAGTGCGAAGTTAGTCTAAAGTGGTCACGGGACCCTTAAGGGCTGAACACAAGCGACGCAAACCAGAGGCACGGTGAGGACGCGATGCGCTTCAATATTTGTTCATAACAAAATCTATGAAGGCGACGAGTCCTACGCCATGCCTTAGCTTTATGTTTCTCTGTAATTTAGGTTTTAGAATAACTATAATAATAAATAATAATAAACTCCGGACACTTGCACACACGGTCGCCTGACCCCAAACTAAGCAAAGCTTGTATGCAGCATGTATGGGAGCTATGGCTGCCTGAGACTGATATACATACTTAGATATTTTAAATACATACTTAAATAGATATTAACACCCAGACATAGAACAAACACAAATGTTCATCACATGAATGTTTGTCCCAGGTGGGAAAAGCTCAGCAGGCAGGTTCACTACCAACTGAGCCACCGAGGCAGTCAAACTATGAATGGAAGCGTTATATTAGTACGACCTAAAACAGTTGAATAACTTAGTAAGGAGAGGGGTGCGTGCGCCGGGTGAGTAACTAGCGCATTTAGCAACACAAGGAATGCTAGCACCGTTCTTTGTCGATAGGTAAGTTAGGTAGTAAACAGGTTGAGCTTTGCTTTTTGTATTATGTATCATGGCAACGTGACTAGTTATTTTGTGTGGATACTAGCGAACCACCCTGGCTTCACACGGTACATAATATTAACCTTCTGTCTAAAATTATCTAACTGACTTGCACAACCGCGTCAAAATCCCAAGTTACGTAGTTTAGAAGGAGTTAGAGGACATCCATACAGACGCGGAAAGTGACTTTGTTTTTACCCGACTGCGCAAGAAGGAGGGTTATTTACTATGTAAAGAAGAGATAGAGATAACAAACTTGAGTTCTGAAAGTAGCTCTCTTTGACAGAAAATGATACCTATACTCGTAAGTAATTGCTACATTTACACATACACACACTCTTTTGTAACATTTTCTACATAGCATCTTTAATATAGTAGGTAGTCTACGAGAGCACTAAAAAGACGTCTTAGGTCATAAATAAATCACCGAGTCCTCTTCGCAGGCCGTCACATTATTTTAGGCTAAAAATGTCTAAATAAATAAGCTTTAGATGTCTTAAAGACAAAATGCGAGCGGAACAAACGTCTGACAAGTGTTTTATGTCCCGCTATGAGTTTGCAAAGTGGTTTTAAATTTTGATTTGTATAATATTGTTCAAAAATGCTATTTTTAACCCCGGACGCAAAAGCGACAGTTGTTATAAGTTTGACGAGTCTGTGTGTGTGTTTGTGTATGTGTGTATGTTTGTATGTCTGTTACATCGTAGCTTCCGAACTGATAAACCGATTTTGATTTTGTTTTTTTATTTATTTGAAAGGTGAATTAGGCGGGAGTGTTCTTAGCTATGTATGCGCAAGAAGGACGGTTATGTTATTCGAGTGTATGTATGTATGTATGTATGTAAGTATGTATGTATGTATGAGGTTTCTTTGGCATGGTCTACAGCCTAAACAGCTTGACGGATTTCGACATGTGAGGTGTCATTTGAATCGTCTTGATAGTGGAAGTGACATAGGGTACAACATTTTGCAGCCGGATTTTTATTTTTCTTTTAATAATGCTACTTGTTGCATGGAGAGTTCTCGCATGCGATAATGCTTACGAATTTTCGCCGCTAGCGTTCGAGAAACTCTTCCTATGTAACCTTATACTTAAGTTTAGTTCAGAAATTTAAAGCTCATCTATTAATTTTAGCAAATTATACAACACTATAACTAATGCCGTTAATGCTACTCGGTATTAATAACATTTTCCGTTATACAAAATTTTGAGCTTCAATTTGAAATTCTGTATGAATTTCATCACTGGCAAAATAAATAATTTTGAATTTGAATATTCAGCTAAGTTTGTAACGATCTGTTTAGTCTGAGAGTCTATGCTCCAAGGCCGGCCTGTCTGAGAAAATAGGGCGTCTACTACCTACATATTAGCTACGAATAAAATTAAGGTTTCGTCCGCACCTAGCAGACTGTGAGCAGCTGATAAGCTGACTGTTTGGCTCCAGTAATCCACGTTACACAGGGAGTTACAAAATTCCTGTTGGATTGATGGGCAGGTACACACATAAGTATTCATGCAAATCAATGTATCAATGCCAAAAAAATGTACGTTAAAATAGCAAGAGTTCTGACCGGTTTAAGAACGCAAGAAAAAAAGGGGATTTAGCAAAAATGTTGACAAATCTGTCTCAAATGTTGGTGGCTTTTATTCTAAGAAAGTAGCGGGACGACGCGCATAGTCCTAACTAATATTATAAACGCGAAAGTGAGTTTGTTCGTTTGTTTGTTTGTTTGTAACACTTTCACGTTTCAACTACTCAACCAATAGTCTTGAAATTTTCAATACATGTTGTTTGGGGTACAGAAAAGGACATAGGGTACTTTTAATTCCCAAAAAATAAACAGTTCCTGTGGGACCGCCGGTGAAACCGCGGGACGCAGCTAGTTTATAAATAAAACCGACGCGAATATTGACTGCGGTCGCGCTTTTAGTAGCTCAGAGCGCGATGTGTGTGCAATTTTTTTACAGTCAATATTTATTTTAACCTGGCAAAATTGCATCCTCCAGTCAATACTGAATGCGCACCTCGCGGATTTAACAGGGTTGTAAAACCCTGTATATTTTAAGTGGAGTGTTAGTTTGCGTATCGCTTGCTGGCTCAGCCGATTCATATCATTTTGCTACACTTTTCCGCACTCAACATTGAGACTGTCCGATACGTGGCTTGCAGTCAGCCAGCGGACAGTGGCAGCTCACTGTTAGCTCAGTCGGGACGAAGCCTTAAGGTATACTTAGGCCTTAAGCTAATTGTTATCCCAAGGGTTTAGTTTTTTTAAGAAGAAAGTTTTACTTTGAAAATGCTTCGCCTACGCACTTTTTTACTATTCTTACTTATAATACCTGTTTAAAAAAGACTACACCCAAAACAAGTTTAACTAAATTATATTTTGAATATAACAGTAGATAGGCTAGATAGGGATGATACAGATCTCAGCGTTAGAAAACGTTCGAGGAAACTGAATAATAAATTAAGAAAACAAAATATAAAAACTCGAAAGTCTCAGTAGTTCCTTTATTTCCTTTGAAGGAACTGTAGGGACAAAAAGGCTTAGAAATTCCTTCAAAGAAACTAAATGGAAAAAGGAAGAAAGATGTCGTTTGACTTCGTATTTTTGTTACTATCTTTGTTTTGAATCTAGCGACAGTATTCTGACTTTTGCTAAACAGATTCTTTTGAGACTGAGTACACACAAATAATTTCCTTGTCAATAATACAACATTTTGAAAACCGCTTGTGACTTAAGCTAATTTACTTGACAGTTTTTAAAGTGATGCTTATTTATTTATTTTCTAGCTGTTTCACCCGCGGTTAAAAAGTATCATTTGTCTTATTCCAGTTTATAACCTATCTACGTGCAAAATTGTATCCAAATTCGTTCAGCCGTTCTCGCGTGATTGCGTAACAAACATCCATCCATCCATCCAAACTTTCGCATTTATAATATTGTACCAGCTGCACCCCGCGGTTTTACCTGCGGTCATAAAGTAGCCTATGTATTAACTAAGCTATATAAGCTAACTCCACACCGAACTTCATCAAATTCTCTCTATCCGTTTGAGCGCGAAGAAGTAACAAACATACACACTCATACACTCAGAAGCTTTCGTCTTTATAACATATAATAAATAAATATAATAAATTATGTGATAGTGTGAAGTATGATGATAGTCACTATCATCATCAACACTTCACACTATATATCACATCACACACTGTGTGTGATGTGATATATTTTTTATTTTATTTTTATTTTATTTTTTATAGCCCTCTATGCACTCGATATCGATATGGTTTGGATGGACCTAGCCTCGGGGGAGCTCACTCCTCCGTGGATCCAGTCAACTGGATAACGTACTGCTCCAATACTAGTGGCGTTTCGTGGTTTCACACCTATTAAAAACACCTTTACGTAAGGGAATTTAAATTCAGTATTAAATAAATTTGTTCGATTGTTTTGGAGTGACAATCCTACATGAGGGGCCGTATTCTAAAATGATGCTCAATCATAAATCTCAAAATTGGTCTACTAAAACTAGGTTCGAACTGAGATTCATGACTGAGCGTCGATTTTAAAATGTGGCTATTACTCAGTTTCATTGCAAAAATTTCGGGTGTGTTTACTTGTATCTAAAGTAAAGTTTCTCGATTCAAATATTACCATTATACAATAAGCCAAACAAAAAAAAGAATCATAACCGACTACGCAGCTAGTCGGTTATGATTCTTTTTTTTGTTACCCGCGGTTTCACCAGCGGTTAAAAAGTATCCTATGTGCTATTCTAGACTATAATCTATCTCTGTGCCAAATTTCATCCATATCTGTTCAGGCGTTCTGGCGTGAAAGAATAACAAACATCCATCCATCCATCCATCCATTCTGACAAACTTTCGTGTTTATAATTTTAGTAGGATTTTAACTAAAACATTTACCTCACAAGAAAATAAGAAAGTCTTATCTTCAAGTTCTATCAAGGTACAAAACCCACACCTGCCAACTAAACAACTTCGCAACATAATAGCCAAGTCCAATCTGCGAAATAACATAAGACAACATTATTTTCTCGTGCTACCCGCAATCTCTACTAATCCATACAATCTTCGCCTTCCCCCACAAATGTTAATAAATATCTTCATTTTATAGGTTTCAAAGACTTGACTGCAGGAATAGATAGTAGACATTACAAGCTAGTCTAGACTTGGGACTAGCCATTGAGTTCTATTACAGAAAAGCTATCATAAGCAAAGGTCATGCGCCATTTTGTTGAGGGCTTAAATGAAAGCTTGCTGCAACGCTGAAACAATTATTAGTCACAGTACAAACATGCAGCGCTATAAAGCTTTAAAGTTGTGGTTTTCTCACGACCAAGGTCGAAAGCGACTTGGGCGCTCGGGAGCTAGCAAGCAACTAAGTAAAATGTGGCCGGATGCGGCCTTTTTTATACGTAGTAATAGAACTCAATGGGACTAGCTAGGCGCCGAGTCAACCCACCAGTGAAGGGTAGATGGGGACTACAGGGGGGCAATTCTGCTAATCATAGCCGATGCTTAACCGTTGACGTTGTGTTCGCCTTAAAAACGGTCGCAGAACGGCTCAGTATCACTAACGTACCCCAAACGTGTCACCGGTAGCTGGCACGTTTGTGAGATATTAGTGATAACCGTCCGTTTTTTTTTTTATGACAAACGCAACGTCAACGGTTTATTTAAGTATCGCAGCTTTGGTGAGCGAATTGCCCCTCTGTACCCACGGTATAGTTGCCTTACTGGCTGATAATGGGAATGGATTAAATTTTGACACCTCAATCTCACCTCACCCTCACCGTTTCCGATTACCAATTACAGATAAAGACAATAATGCCACCACCTACCAGTGAGATATTTTAGGGAATATATTTTTCGGTGCTTGATTATTTTGCCGGTTGGTTTAGTACACAGTGTTTGGTAATTTTTAATACATTTTTACCTTTGAAAGGCTAGGTTTCAAAGTAAGGCACCCGCTCACGTGCTGTCAAACAACAGATGGCACGGTTTTCGGATGGGTGGCCGCGTTAACTTGTAGGCCTCGGTCGCTTGTGCTATAAATAAATAAATAAGATTGCCCGCAGAATGCTGTAAACGGAAAAAGGAAATATCGCTAAATTGCAGATACGTAAAATCAAAAACGCAAAGTTTACAAGGATGCGTATTCGTCAATTTGCGAAAGCTTGAGTCCCTTGACATATTGCGTGTTTGACTTTTTGCGTTCATGACATTCTGCGGGTAATTCAATAAATATATCAGGGCTACCACTCGGCCTGTACGAACTTGCTTATCGAGTATATATAAGACTAGCTCTCAGACGCAGTCTCCTAGAGTCTAAGTGCTATTCGTCATACAGGATTATATCTTGAGGGGATGGAGAGATTATTGGTAAATGGATGGACACTCTTTTGTGCTGAGAGAGACGTGTATTATAGATGATTAATGTGGGATGCTCTGTTTATTTATTATGCTTGGAGAAAGAAAGAGATACCTGCACGCGGATGAGAAACTAACTCGCTACTGTGATTATAGCAAAAGTATATTATCTACTAATAAAACAAACACAAATCGACACTCATTTGCCTGGAAGGGCCAGGCAGAAGTGTATTACAACCCACACTTCGCTGGACGATATTCAGTCCCAAAAGTGACAGAGGGCGAGCTTGTCGCTATATAAAGTGGTCCAGTTATGTAGCTGATGACATTAAAAATACTAATTCGGTCTTGTTAAATAATAATAATAATAATAAATATTCGGGACACTTGAACACACGGTCGTCTGACCCCAAACTAAGCAAAGCTTGTACTATGGCGGCCACAGACTGATATACATACATATATACTTTTAAATACATACTTAATCATTCTCTATACGAAACCACAGCTAATTATAATGAATAATAGTGAGTGTGAGAATTAATTATTAATTATTAGCATAGCACGTCGTAGCCAGTTCCGACATACCTGGCTACGTCGTAGCTGGCTACATTGTAGCTGGCTACGATGCACCTTGTGTAGCTGGTTCCATCAGACCTGGGAGCATCGTAGCTGGTCACACCGTAGCTGGTTACGCCGTAGCTAGTATACCGTAGCTACGATGTAGCTGGTTACACTCTGCATACACAGTTGCAGACTTATTCTTTTGTACAAACTTCATAGTACTCAGTCCTTTTTACTCATAATTTTGAAATCGGCTACAGGCTCTGCGATACAGGCTGTACCTAGTGCGGAGACTATAGTAAATTTTTATATTGTTTTATAAGGCTAGTAAATATTCTTGTATTTTTACTTACGACACTAAGTAACCATGTACTTACCAATGTTAACTTGTAAGTTTAAAAATAAATGCGTTTTAGAACCTCTATAACGACGTTTATTGCACTAGTCCAAAGTCTAATTTCAAGTAATCTCGAGGACAATATTTCGCGCCTTCCGAGTTTGGATGTAATCTGTAGATCGAAGTTTCGAGATAGTTCAGCGAGTTAGACAGGCGACATTAACTATTCATTGAGTTCGGGTCGGTTATTAAGTTTGGTACACAATGTATAAGATACTTGTGAAGACTGTGTTATGATTTTGACATGTAAATTCTAGGTATTACTGTTACATGTAGGTAAATTATGTAATCTAGAGAGGAGCTGAGTTTGAAGTTAATGTATTTTACAATAAGAGATGTCACAGTTCATTGTTTAATTCAATTATCTTAAATGTTTACAAAATCACATTAATATTACACCACATATACATGTACATACATATACATGTCACGCCTTTCCCCCGAGGGGGCTGGCAGAGCAAATACAACACCTACACTTCGCCGTACACTGGGCTCTAAAAATTAATATTACAAATGCGAAAATTTGGACGGATGTTTGGATATTTGTTATTCAATCACGTCAGAACGGCTGAACGGGTCTAAATGAAATTTGGCATGGTAATAGATTATGATCTAAAATAGAGCATAGGCTATATTTTAACCGCGGGTAACACTACGAGACGCAGCTAGTATGTATCATAATAATAAATCTGCGAGTTGATCTAAAGTAATTGACATTGTTTCTGTGTTCGTCTCTCATATGATCATGTCGATGAGAGGGATAGAGAGGCGATATAAAAACGATCTGTTTAGGTATTGTAAGTACTTCTTTAAAGTACTTATATTTTATTTGAGAAAAAAACGTCTTGCACTGTTGTATTTTACGAAAGACTAGACATTTTATATTCAATATTGTACGTATGTACTATTTTTTTGATATTTTATTCAGAATGCAATTCCGAAAACAGCTGGAAACATTTATACCCGACACGGCGTGACAGAGACGGCATGGGACCATTTGTCTCTCGTCCTCTTCTATTAGACCCCGTACCAGGATACCGAGCAATATTGCGGTTAAGCCCCACTAGGACAAGCTGCCCGACTCGTACACGCGTCAAATTAATTTAATTGCTTTTAAACATTTTGTCGCTTTTGACGCGTAATATGGTCTAACAAACAAAAAAAAAGAATCATTAAAATCGAGAGTTCGAAAATTAGAGGAGTAATCGTGTAACATCCATAAAAAATTTATACAGTCGAATTGAGAACCTCCTTCCTTTCGGAAGTCGGTTAAAAATAAGCTGCACTTGTAAGCACTTGTAAGCTGCACTTCTAGTAGATAATTATCTAACTAATATTATAAATGCGACAGTGAGTTTGTTTGTTTGTTACGCTTTCACGCCTCAAGTACTTAACTGATCTTCATGTCATTTTGTAAACACGCTGTTAGGGGTACAGAAAAGGACATAGGGTAGTTTTTATCCCGAAAAAAATTTTAAGTTCTTGTGGGACCGCGGGTGAAACCGCGGGGCGCAGCTAGTTGTAGATATTTAAACTAGCTATGTACCACAGTTCTTGTAACATACAATTTCAACCACGAATAAAAGTATACACCTCAGTGACACAGGAACCACAGGGTTTACGATGCAAAACAAACGTAGAAGGAAATACATAGTCCCGTATTACGGTCGAGTAGAAGTGCAAAGTGTCTTAAGAATGCATGGGCAGCGTCCGTCGCTAACGCTCACGCTTTCTGCTCCGTAGCCGCTCATACTTTTCCTAACCATGTACCTATCTGGCCACTGTGTTTATCTTTTTCTTCTTTTTAAATCTGCGATCGACCAAGTCATAATCAGATTTTGTGTTGATTTGCATTGTTCAAGGGGTATTTCTTTAAATACTCTCCCTCAGTCTTTTCATTAGGTACCTGTACCTATCCATCTAGGCTTCTAGAATCTCTGGTCCAACTGTAGTATTTGACATCTTTTTAGTCTTGCAGTTTCCTTGTTGGTATGTACTAAATCATGACATTAATGAATTATTTTTCTATTTGACATAATTATCAATAATTATTGTTCTGACATTCGTTTTTAATTATAAATTTTCAACTGTGACGTTTAACTATATAGGAGTTATCAATAAATTCTGATTTCTGATTTCTGATCTCTGGCGAGTTGGTTTGTGTGATTTTGCAATCTCTCCTTGTATTTAGCACAGTATTTGTTTACTTCGTCCTTGACTGTTGGCATTTCGAAGTAATCATGTGTTTATCTCAACTTTAAAATGTATGCACACACAACACAAGCCTAGCACTTGTGCTGTATAAGTTTTTCTAGTTTAAATTTCTTGTTGAAATCTAAAAAGAACTTCCTAATCATTGAGGTGTAAGTACTACGAACTAGAGAAGCTGTTTAAAACAGAAATCGTCACAACTTGATGACAGCGGGGCCTGTCCGCGTGGACAGACTACAGGTTTGCTGCAGCGCTAAAACACTCGTTAGGTCATCCAACCAAACTATTTGGTAAAACATGCAGCGCTAGATCGCAGTTCTCGCTCTGTTCCGTACACTCAGGAGGAGGAGTACAGGAGTGTCTCAAGTTCTTGTCTGTTCTTTGGCTCTTATTCCGAACATGGCGGTACAGTCTATTCTAAAACTTTGACGTTCATTAGTGTATCTTTGATACCCGAGTTGAATAAAAACATTTTGACTTTGACTTTGCGTGTTAAAGCCACACTTAAGGTGTACCTAAGAGGTACGGATTGCAGTACAGTGCAGTGGAAAAAAGTAAATGTTCAGATGATGAAATTTAGTACGTAGTACATGTATATCGATGTTTCTAATGGTTCAACTTAATAAGAAAGCCACGTATTGTCTATTGCGGAGTTTCATTGTCGGTGTCGTAGTATCCCAGTGCGTTCGCACCCCAGTACGTAGCGAGTAGAGACGTACGGAGCTGCGAAGTAATATTTCAAGCGAGAAGTTGACGCGTCTCACGGTGAACGGTTTAAAATTGCTTTCCGGTAAGTTAGATTACTGACACCGGTTCGAAATGAAACGGAATTGCGCCACCATTCAAATTTGGTGCTCAAAAGAGGAAAAGTTGGGAAGTAGCTGACAGCTCAGGGACAATTACATACTTCTACCAGCTTTTTAGTAGGAAAAGCTCGATGTCATCCGTCCCAGAAGGGAACATATCTAATATTACTAATGATTCATTTTGCAAGCTACGTCAGTACGCGTTGTTCGGACACTCCACTTAAAATATGTAGGGTGCCTAACGGAAGCAAACAGTCAGCCGCTCACAGTTTGCATAATTAGGACGAAGTCTAGAAATCATGCATATGTCAATTAAAAGTTGAGTGGCGACTGGTGACCTATAAAGACAGCGAGTTGAAACTTAATACAAAGATCTAAAGATCGAACTCAGGGGTGTGTAAAAAGAAAAACCTAACGTCCGTTAGTGGACAAAATAGACCAATAAAGACGATGGCAGAACAATCCTAACGAGTTTTCTTCTTGTATAACTTTCTATCAACTTAAAAAGTTTCCTTCCTAACAAAATTAGCAGACCTCACGTATTTTACTCCCCTAGTTGAAATAAAAACCATTTAACACAACAATTACCTCTACTTCCAGTAAATTCGATCCAAGACCATCCCCGTAATTATCCAATCTAAGAAAGGCAGCGTACGTGCGAACTACGCCGGTCCAATTTCTTAATAACGTACCCATTGCGCGCTTAGTACGAGGCTGGCTCACGTGCGCTCTTACCTGGCAAGCGATGGTTGTATAAGGGGGGAGGACGTAGGAATTTAATTAGCTTAATGCAGTCTCTGAGGACTCAAGTTATAGCTGGTAGAGGTCCTGGAAAATGTCTGCTTTTATACAACTAAGGATTGTTAAGCGACAGCTGAGACAGCTGCATTGTTATCTCGCTCGTTTAAAGTTAAGTTGAGACATGAAAAGCTAGTTTTGTAAAGGTTTTACTAATCTTAGTTGGCGTTGCATATTTTTGTCTAGAGAATAGTTTTAATGCAAATCACTTTGAGAGAGTTTCTACGGGATTAAAATTTGATGTTGGATTAAACTAACTTAACTGTATGACTTTCCACGGTCCGTAACAGCCAAATAAAGTTAACTGGGTAAGATCGTACCGCTTATAGATTTATGTAAGTGAATTTTGATGTAAATAATAAAACCCAATTATTCATCTGCATACGAGACGAAATTGTAATTTGTGACGAGGCCATTCTGAATAATAAAGGTCACCGCTCATTAGATCCACTTACAACAAATAATGAAAGCAACGTGTTGTTATTTAAATGGAAACGCAGCTCAATGTTTTTTACTGTGCGTAACACAATAGGGCCTTATAAATTATTGGGCTAGAGTTAGAAACTACTAGAGACAAAAAGCATGTCCCAGCAGTTTTTTTGTCTACCTATACTATCCCCGTTCTGGAAAAAGCTCTCCTCCCTTTCATTCAAGACCTTACGATGATTAGATTTAGTCAATCTTTACCTAAAACGCGTCGAAGTGATCACGTCGCCGATTCTTGGACTTGCCTCGGCTTTTTGTCTGTTTTCAGGCATCTATTGCTTGACTCTCGTGGCCTATCTTCAGCTTACAAAATATTCCTTGTCGCAGATACAACTCAAAGCTGACCACGCTAGCGCTGCCGTCCGTCATATTTGAGCCGAAGTTCCGCGGGTCGGTCCGCAACCTGGTGTACTCTGACCTGCCGGGCCAGCCGCCGAGGAGGCAGGAGCTGAGGCATTCGAGGGATTTAAAGGTAAGTCCAAATAGGCTCGCGGAAAGACCGTTTGCTTAGAGTTCAGTGTGACAAAAATACCAACTACGTGAAATAGATGGTTCCCTATTTATTCGCGTAATTTTATTAGCCATAATTTGGAAACATTTTAACCTTTATGCTTATTAATTTTCTAACAAATTAATATTATTACACTGAATGATCATAAATAAAACAAAATATGCGAGTCCAATATTATGATTCCAATACATTATGACCAGTGATGTATGTAGAAAAACATTATGATAAGTAAAATTCTGCGAATGAGTAGGTCACATTAATATATATCACAGAATCTAAGGCTTCGTTCTGACTAAACAAACTAAGGCTTAGTTCTGGCTAACTGTCCGCTGCGCTGTCGTGTATTGGCGAACCTAATGTTAAGTAACCGGCAAACTGAGCAAACAAAACGCGAACGGCCGCTCACTGAATGAGTTAGCAACCGATACGCCGCCAACTGCGTGCAGTACGTGACGACGTTTCTAAGAGATTGAACAAGCCAAATACATAGTATATATTATGGTGAATGCCAATTTCGGTGTAGTAGAGCAGTCAGTAATTTTCCTATTACGTATAATATATTTAACCATTTTCCGCTGTATTATAATTTTGTAATACGGGAGTTACTCACGTACGATTTAAGGTGGTAACACACATATCAACTCGGAAAGGGATCGTCACCGTATCGCCTTACTTTACCAAGGTAAGGCGATTACGTTACGATTCCGATTAGTGTGCGTAGCAGTAGGGAGTTTCATACAGGGGATACTGCATGGCTCGAGTTGATACGGTGACGATCCCTTTCCGAGTTGATATGTGTGTTATACGACCTTAAGTAGGTTATTCCGACTATAGTTTCAACTGCTGCATACGGCGGTTTTTCTTGGGCCAGTGCGTGCGCGCGGCTGCGTCTCGCATACCATTTTCCGCTGCTGAGTAAATAGTATAGTACCAAAGATGGCGCGAAAAATTGACCTATTCTCAGTAGCGACTGAAAAATGATCGATGATAATTATGATGTATCTAAGATTAACATAACATATCGTCACGCCTTTCCCTCGAGGGGCTGGCAGAGGTGTAATACAACACCCACACTTCGCCGGACGATATTCAGTCCCAAATGTGACAGGGGGTGAGCCTGTCGCCATACACCGGGCTCCAGTCATGTAGCAGATGACATACAATACGCACATATGTTCACACAATGAACAAATTGGTGCGTGCTGTCGTCTGGGTTCGAACCCGCTTCCTCTGGCTTGAGATGCAGGCCTTCTCCAACTGGGCCATCTAAGATTGCCAATAAAAAAACTCGGCTAAAATGTCTGTCATTCTTTTTGAACTCAACGTGTATAAATTGTAGAGGTGTTCCGTTAGGTAAGTACAACAGGATAGACACCAACTTATCAGTTTATCATCCTAATTTTCTTCAAAAACAGCTCGCGGCCGAGAATCAGCTAAAACATCTACCCAAAGAAAGTAGACGTCTATTTATTCAATAACTTACCAAGTTGATTTACTTTGCGGCAACCCGAGATAATATTACCATAACAAAATGAGTCCACGTTGAATTTATTCATAAGTTCTTGCCCTAAACTATATTATGATGTTAACATATTCTTTTTTTTATTATTTTCTTGTCCTTTTTATCGCTAAACGGCGGTAAAGTGTTCTTGAATTGTTGGTAGCTAGTTTGTTTTGGAAGTTGATTTGGGTAGTGGTGTGTGTAAATACTAGCTGCGCCCCTCGGTTTCACCCGTTCTCTCGCAGGAATCGTTATTATGCAAAATTTCATGATGATCAGTTGAGTACTTAGGGCGTAAAAACGAAACAAATAAACAAACGAACAAACTCACTCACTCATTAATTATTACAAGTTAGGAAAGTTAGGAATAAGGATTGTTTGTTAATGATACTGACACAATCAGCAAAGTATAACAATAACCAGAGCCTGCAGGCCTAAGCATAGCAACACGACAACGGTATATTAACCCTTTTTTTCGAGACAGAAGTATACTTACACATAGCCTTGTCACGTTCTCACAGACAAAAAGTGACGAGAAGAATTTTGTTGCACGCGCATGCTATTAGGCACGATAAAGCTAGAAAAATTAATGTAACATGAGATAGCGCTCGCTATTGGACGTATTTAAAAAGTGTTTTTTTAGAAACCAAATAAATCTAATTATAACATTTTCATTGTTTTTTCAATCGAATTGTGTTGCCATTAGGTATTTATCTATATACCTACTGCTATTCACCTCTTTATATGACATAACATGTGTCTTTCATTACCTAGTCTGTGCATCCTAGTAATTTTTTCTTCGTTTATTCAAAGAAAAAAAAAAAACAACCAATATTGTATTTGTCAGTAAGCAACGTTATCTGCTTGTTTGATAGATAGATAGATAAACTCTTTATTGTTCACACCACAGATAACAAAACAACAAGAGAAAAACAATGATAAAACTTATTAAATAGTGTAACAACTGGCGGCCTTATCACTAAAAGCGGCTCTCTTCCAGGCAACCTTAGGATGGAGAGGATACGACAAATGAGTATGGGACAGGGTGTGCAAAAATAACAAAAATAAACATAAGATTGATACAAAGAAACAACAAAACATCGAGTATTATACCTTTCTTTTGCTTTACTTTCTGTAGAAAAATACCATAGGAATTAGTCGTAGTATTTATTTATTCAGTCATTACTGTAGGATTACTAGGTATTCCCAAGGTTGTGAGTAGAACACAACAGTTTCAAGGGAAAACATAAAATAACGCCGATTCTGTTTATTCGTTGTTTTCCGCGAAAACGATCAATAGCATTGCATTGATACGACGACTTGAAACTCTATAGACATTACATCAACCTCACTCACAATGCAGGAAACAAAACTAATACAACCACACATGGCGTGACACGCGAATCGATATCCTCAATGCAAATATGGAAATAAGAGAAGCAATTCCACCAGCAATCTAGAGCCTCGCTCCGGTATTTCAAGGAGCTGGATTGATTCTGGTAGGTGCTGGGAAAATGCACAATGCATTACATGCAGGACTTCAGTGCAGGACTTTTCGTCCCCATCTCATCGTTGTAAGAGGCACGCTCTCATTTCTCTCCGACCATGAAAGTTAAGAAAAAGAGTGAAAATGGTGTTTTTGGGGATGCTGACAAAGAACGTTTATTTGTCATTTCAAAGTGACTATTGGTGATGGAGATTTTTTTAGGCACCTTAGCGCTAATGTTTTGACTGAATGTGTTGGTACTATACTAGATACCTAAGGGTGGTATGTCGATGGTATTCGATAATGGACATTGAGTATTGATTCCAAATTACTCTAATTAGTGGGTCAGAATAGACTTTGTTATTTCGTGCGGTCAATTAAGTTTGATAAAGGTTTGACGGGAGGTAATAATATTCTGACTGGTTATGACCTCGAGCATTGTTAAGCACTTTACCTTTGACGGTGGTCAAACATTTAAATGGTACAAATTATTTAAATGGTACCCAAGGTATAATAATGTACAGGTATAATTTTCCGAGACAAAAAAAAAACACGTGGGCGACAGTCAGTGGCGTCAACATGGTATGCACAAGCAAGACCGGAATAAGTAATTTACTTAACAAAACATAATATATCGTCACGCCTTTCCCCCGAGGGGGCTGGCAGAAATATAATACAAACCCATACTTCGCCGGACAATATTCAGTCCCAAATGTGACAGGGGGCGAGCCGGTTGCTACACACCGCGCGGGCTCCAGTCTTGTAGCAGATGACATACAAAAAGCACATATTATTATGTTCACACAAAGAACAAATTGGTGCGTGCCGTCGGCTGGGTTTGAACCAGCTCCCTCTAGCTTGAAGGGCGGGCCTTCTCCAACTAAACTATCATCGCTTATTTATACAACATAAGTAATTTACAACAAGTTCGAAAGAGACGATGACTATGTCCAGTGACGTAGTTGGGTGTTAATCACCAATTTAAAAAAAAATGTCATATAATTAAACGAAATTTTATTTGTGTTCGGTTGACTTTTTGAACAAAAACAAAATTGAAAAAAAAAAAAATCATGTGACAAATAGAATGAAACCTCGTTCGTATTCGTACCCTTAACGACTATGTAACAGAGTTAAAAATACACCAACCCTTAAATAATAAACAGATTTTGACTGACCTTCAGGTAATCCGTCTGGCAGACGATTTTGGACACAGTGAAAAGAGCAATCGGATTTCGCCTTTATTCTTAACACGTTAAGAACGAACAAGCAAGCTTTGATTCGATTGTCTGTCACAATAGACAGCATGCCATTTCAGACTCTATTTCTGTAGCAGAAAGTCAGAAAGTCAGGTAGAGGTTTTCGTTTAGCGCTTTCTCGTTAAAGGTTACATAAAAATAACTTTCCAGACTAGTATGGGTAAGTTTATTTTTGATTTTGGCTCAGTAATTGATTTTGACACGTTTGCTGGACTCTGTAATAGTTTTCTATTAGCAGTTTAGGACTAAATTGGTATTCTATTTGTGTTCTAGGTATTTTGCATCAGAGGTTAGATCGAAAATGTTAAAGGTCTTCAGATTTTAACTATTGGTTTAGGTATAAGATAGCAAATGGCACAGTTGACTGCCCGGAGTTACTGGAGCGAGTAGGTATGAAGGTATCAGCTGATCCGTTAAGGAGGCCGAGCTGTCTTTCTACCCCCGTAGTTAATACTAACCACAGGAAAAACACCTACATTTGGAGAGCTAGCCGGAGTTTCAATGACGTGACTATTCAGCATGACAATATTGATTTATTTAATACTTCAGTTGTACATCTTAAACGGACGCTTGCAAGCGCATTTTTTAAATGATTATGTAGTTATTATTTACGTTTATGTATTTTTTAAATAAATAAATAAATTCGGGACACTTCCACACACGGTCGCCTGACCCCAAACTAAGCAAAGCTTGTACTATGGCTGCCAGAGACTGATATACATACTTAGATATTTTTAAATACATACATAAATAGATATTTACACCCAGACATAGAACAAACACTAATGTTCATCACATGAATGTTTGCCCTAGGTGGGAATCGAACCCACGCCCCCAAGCTCAGAAGGCAGGTTCACTACCAACTGAGCCACCGAGGCAGTCAATATTATATTATTGTTTTTTATTTATAAGTAGGTAAGTATTTATAAGTATTCTTAGTATTTTTTAAGTGGCCTTTTTGACTTATATATTTAGTTTATCTTTCACCTAGCTGTAAGATACCCTAACTTAGTAAAATGAAAATAAAATATTGACTTTTGATTTAGATTATGCGCTGAATTGGCTTTGATTTAAAATACATGGATTTATACGTCTGAACCCAGAACAAATAAAGAGTAAAGACGAAGGCTTTGAAAATAACTAAGCGAGGCCGGTTTATTAAACATGTGATTACAAAATTAACATTACCAGTTGAAATAACAACACGATCACAGGATATAACAACAGTGTCCTGCAGGCCTGGCATGCGCAACGCGACAGAGGTATATCGACTCTTTTTATCGAGACAGACGTATGTTTACGCATAGCCTTGTCACGTTCTCGCAGGAAAAAAAGTGGTGAGAAGAATTTTGTCGCGCGCGCAGGCTAGGCCTGCTGGTAACCCATTCCGATGTAAAGTGTTGTTAGAAAGTAGTGGTGGTAGCAGAATAAAAGAAGGAAAATGTCAAGGCATAGTTTTGTTGTGTGTGTTTTGAATTGTGCATGTTAACGGTCAGACACTTTTAATCGACCGCACTTCGCTTTTTGAGAGCTCCGTCTTTACTTTTTTTTGGTCGGAGCATCTCAAAAATTGTTAAAACAGTTTCTGTAAGTTATTAACGACACTTTATAATTATGTTGGGAAGTCTGTATATATCTAATATTAAAAGTGCAACGTAAGTGTGCTTTTACTGTACTTTTCGTGTTTTGGTGCGGCCGTAGTTCGCGCCCTCCTCCGAGCGGGATCGGCCCTCTCCCGATCACGCTCAGCTGCCTCTTTCTGAACCATAACGGTCTCGTAGAAAGAGACTACGGCCTGCCACGCCGCCTCATCTAGCCAGCATAGCCGCTACTACGCTTGGCAGAGAGAGATCTTGCCCGATCCTGTTGACCAGGATTCCGCGCTCCGCGCTCCACGCTGAGCATTGCTCGAGCGTGTGCTTCGCGGAATCCAAGTCTCACCCACAATGGTGGCATTGTGGTGTCGATTCGCGTTCGATCCTACTCAGGTACTCACCGAAGCAACCGTTTCCGGTGAGTACCTGTGTGAGTCGATAGGTGACGTTACCGAACTCCCTCCCCAGCCAGGCTTCGAAGTTTGGCGCTATGGCGCCGAAGACGCGTTCCCGCGAGCATCGCGCCTCCTCGAGCTGCTCGCGCCACATCCTGAGCGCACATCGACGCTCTTGCACCCGCACTTCAGCAGGCGTGGCTCCGCTCCCGTCATCCTGTCGGAGACGAACGTACACACGTGCGTCCATCCCCGCCAAGATATCCAAGGGCGGGAACCACGCCAGTATGGTCACCACGTACGGTATCCACGCGCGATGCGGATGGCCATAGTGCGCTGTAGTCTATTGTATAACAATCTACAGCGGCTAACACCCAGTCTAGCAGACCAGACGGGTGCTCCGTAGAGGGCCATCGACCGCACAACACCCGCATAATGGCGGCGCACACCCTCCCTGGGTCCCCCGAGATTGGGTAGCAGTCTGGGATTGGATAGCAGTCTGAGATTGGGTAGCAGTCTGATCCGTGAAACTCCTAGAACACCCGCATAATGGCGGCGCACACCCTCCCTGGGTCCCCCGAGATTGGGTAGCAGTCTGGGATTGGATAGCAGTCTGAGATTGGGTAGCAGTCTGATCCGTGAAACTCCTAGAACACCCGCATAATGGCGGCGCACACCCTCCCTGGGTCCCCCGAGATTGGGTAGCAGTCTGGGATTGGATAGCAGTCTGAGATTGGGTAGCAGTCTGATCCGTGAAACTCCTAGAAGATTCAAAAGAGGTTTAAGTGGAAAGAACGGTCTGTACTTCTGCAGCTTAGCCCATACCAAGAAGAACATTACTGTTAGATTGGAACTGCTATGGGAAAACTTTCACCATTAGGCGAGCAACTAACTTACACTAATTACACTAGTGCGTCTGTGAGCTGAAGACCTGGCGAGGCTGTAAAACATTATCATGCCTGTAAAAAAAATCCGGTGTATGGCGACAGGCTCGCCCCCTGTCACATTTGGGACTGAATATCGTCCGGCGAAGTGTGGGTGTTGTATTACACCTCTGCCAGCCCCAAAAGGCGTGATGATATGTAAAAAAAATCCAAAACATGAATCTACAAAAAGAAATTTAAAATTTAACGAACCGGCTCTAAAATTCCAAGAGAATCGGTTAATAAATTTCACATGCAGAGGAGGACGTTAGTGGGATAACGTAGACCTATTCAAAAAAAAAGACCGACAAACAGACGCTTGACATACGAAAGCATTTTTGCCTAAACTGAAGCAGAGATGTTAAGCTCACTAACGTACTCTCGGTTAGTGAAAACCAACCTTTGTCATGAATCACGATTCATGATTCACTTACTTTTGTGTCAGTAACAGTACAAGCAATTTTTTTTTATTGGTGCGTGATTTGAGATCACGCACCAATAAAATATGGCGCCCCACTAAATACAAAACTTTGTTATGCCTACATTCCTATGCAGTTGCTTATCCGTGATCGAAACGTTTCAAGAGTTTGAAGTCAACTTTTCTTGTTAGAACTGCAGAGTTGTGGAACTCGTTGCCTGCGTCTGTCTTTCCAACCAAATACAATCTGGGGGTGTTCAAGAGTAAAGTGAATAGGTATTTCTAAGGCATACGTGGTACACCTTCGATTGTGTCGACGCATCTCATCAGGCGAGTCAGTGGTCAAACATATGCCTAGTCCTTTATAAAACAAGTAACATTATTAAATGAAAAACAAAAAACCTGGCTGCAAAATGCTGTCCTTCATGTCACTTCCACTATCAAGACGATTCACATGTCGAAATTCATCAAGCTGTTTAGGTTGTAGGGCGTGCCAAAGAAACGTCATACACACATACATATCCACATACATACACACTTACTAGTATGTACTTCTCATTCATTCATACATACATACATACTAGTGTGTATGTATGTGGGTGTGTATGTATGTATGACTTACATACATACACACACTCGAAAAACATAACCCAAAATTTATGTTCTGGCAAAATTTTATGTGTTAGCAAATTTGTATTTATAGCATGAATAAAAGCGAAAGGTTATGAACAAGATAATTAGGCGCGTGTTTGTCGATTATCTAATCCCATGATCCAATAAAACAAGGTCTAGCATTCAGCAAACACGTTATGACGTCTTCGTCATCCGTCTCTTTCGAACTTTTTGTAAATGACTTATTTTGGTCTTGCTTCAGCATCGATTGACGTCACTACGTGTTTCTGAATGCTATATCTGTTGGAGTATATTATTATAACATACATAACATAACATATCGTCACGCCTTTCCCCCGACGGGGCTGGCAGATATGTAATACAACACCCACACTTCGCCGGACGATAATCAGTCCCAAATGTGACAGGGGGCGAGCCTGTCGCAATACACCGGGCTCCAGTCATGTAGCAGATGACATACAATACGCACATATGCTCGCACAATGAACAAATAGGTGCGTGCCGTCGGTTGGGTTCGAACCCGCTCCCTCTGGCTTGAGAGGAAGACCTTCTCCAACTAGGCTATCAATGCTTTTTCTTGATTTTTTGCATGGTATATTATTAGACTAAATCATCTTACTACAAAAAAGATAAACATCTGTTGAGAAAGCGTGCTTTTATGGTAACACTGACAATGTTAAGGGTTTTTGGTATAAAAACCCTTAACATTGTCAGTAAAATACATCTCATGAAATACAAGAAACAAAGAAACAATAGATCAATCATGGATTATTAATATTATCCGTTTTTATAGATTAGGTTACAGTAAATCAATGTAATTGAAACCAAATTGCTTGGTGTACTTAATGCGACGCTAAAGCTACACTAGAGATAATTAAAGAAACAGTTTTGAAGGTGAACTTCCGCAAAGTAACTTTCGCCTTCCGCCTGATTCAATCAGCTAATATAATATTACAAGTTGCTCTGGGAGCTGGAAACCTCGCGGCTGGCGTATGCTCTCCTCTACAGGCCTCTACAGGCAATACAGATGTATTGTATTGTAAGTCTTAACAAGCGAAGCGTCTCTGCTTCAGCATCGACAAAAATACATTCGTGTATTCGAATTATGTCAGGATTTCTGTCCGGATCTCTGTCCGGATGTTTGGCTACCTCATGTTTGGTCGCATTCCTCAACCGATTTTCGTGAAATTTTGTGAGCAGGTTTTTATTGCCGAGCCAGATTTTGGTAGTTTTTCAAAATTGCGGTGGTATGTCTGATACCTCCGCTATTATGAAAAACTTCTAAAAACTGACTCGACAAAAAACTATATAATTATTGAACTTACTTACAAAATCTCAAGACAAACGGTTAAGAAATGCGACCTGTAGAGGTAGCCAAAGATCCGGACAGAGATCCGGACAGAAATCTAGACATATGTAATTCGGACACACGAAAGCATGTTTGTCTATGCTGAAGCAGATACGCTGCGCTTGCTAAGACTTACAATACAATACATCAGTATTGCACACCAAAAATACAAAGTAAAACAAACAAAGAAAATGTTAAAATAAAATATCATTCGGCAGTACAAGGGCGGCCTAATCGCCTAAAGCGACTTACTCGGTCGATTATCCTATCCTACCAATATTATAAACGCGAAAGTTTGTATGTATGGATGGATGGATGGATGTTTGTTACTCTTTCACGCCAGAACGGTTGAACAGATCTGGATGAAATTTGGCACAGAGATAGATCATAGTCTAGAATAGCACATAGGATACTTTTTAACCGCGGGTGAAACCGCAGGGCGCAGCTAGTCTTTAAATAAAATACTGTCTAGTCTTAAAACCCACCACTGTGAGTACATTAACTTTTATTCCCTCGGGCCACAGTCCTCACTTTCAATCGTCCGCACCGACCGATCGACAGAAACCAACCACTCACTCGGAGTGAGCGTCGCGACGATAAGCCGTACTTAATGTACCTCAAGTATAGTGTATACCAGTTATTAAGCTTTAATGGCTTCTATAAGCCGGGCATGTTATAAATTTTATTTGACGTGACATCGAAATGAACGCCATTGTCCCGTTACGCTCACAAGCGAGCGAAAGGTGGGATCGGCTTGAGCGTTCGGCTTGCGCCGTGTCTATCTCTCTTCCACTCTTCTTTTGTTATGACGTTGTCACGTTAAACTATCGTCCGTAAACCTACTTTATAGACAACCAATTTTTTTTACAACCGACCAGGCATGCAATTTGACCACTGACTCATACCTATTCACTTTACTCTTGTACAACCCCGAATTGTATTTAGGTGGAAAGACAGACGCAAGCAACGAGTTCGTTGTTTGGATAATAAATTTATATGACTGTTCTCAGTCTGGATATAACTCGTAGTTGTCTTAAATGTCGTAGTTGTCGTAGTAGTGCCTAGCTGTGGATTCAAGTGGATGTAGCGGTTCTATGACGTCCCCGATGCAGGAAACTAATTGAGAACTATGAGTCGGAAACGTTGTTTATCTCTTCTCTTCTTCTTTTCTAATAAAAAAAGGGAAGATAGCCTTGTTGGAAAAGGCCTAGTCGGAAAAGCCAGAGGGAGGGGGTAAAAAAGTGTTAAAAATTAAAAAGGTAAAGTGATAACGATTCATATTATATTGAGATCACTCATCTTTTATTAGTTCATTTTTGTCTGGCAATGTATATAAAGTTTGATTTCTTACGTTTTGCACTCTACTTCGTGAGTTTCAGTACTGACTCCATTAAACGACTCTCCGGCACTTGCATCCCCCCTAATCGTGAGATTGTTGATTCAGCTCGCTTTTATGTTAATGTCTTTGATATTTTTCCATTTCTATTTAAGGGTGACGATACTTGAAGCAATGGGGGAGAGTCAATGGATGAAAAGCCATTGCAGTGTAGATAAGGAACGCTTTATTCGGAATCAAGATTTTTGATTTAGTAGAAACGTAACATAGACTGTTTTGTAGAAATGGTTTGTAGGGAAAGCGCTGCTAGGTATGAAAAAACGACATACTTACTATATTACAATACAGTTTATCATGGAGATAGAAGTTTAATTAACTGAGACATAATTATCCTTATGTTGATAGATATTGTATTTTTACCAATAACGAAAATGATCGCAAATTAAATGTTGTATCCGAAAATGACGTAAGTACAATACCAATCGATTCAAACTTTCGTAAGTATATTTGAGATTCGTACTGATTGATTTATGCATTTATAAACTACCTACCAGTATAGTGTGTTATAGCACACATGTTATAGTGTGTATATACAGTATACCAGTATAGTTATAGTGTTTTTATAAGGCTAACGTTAAAATACGAGTTAATAAGTAGATTCGAGAGGGGTCATATTTAACACTATGATAGCGGACTGCGGGTTGTATTCCTGCTTTCAGGCGTTTTGTGGCGTTAAACTGCACATGTAATTTAAAATTTGAGTGATGTAATTATTCTGATTGAACTTTTCTCTCGTAGAAAGTTAATTGTGTATTTAAGTATGACTCGTGCTCTTATGGTCAAGAAAACACGCATTAACAATTCGAAAGACTTGTGACAGCCATCAACCTGCACTGAGCCAGCGTGGTGGATTACGAGTCAATCACCCGTGATGTAGGGTAGGTCGATGTCCCTGCAGTTGGACGTAAAAGACTGTAACGATGATGATGATAAATTACTCTGAGTATAACGTCTTCTCTCGTAAAGCTGATAGACTAGCTTTCATTACACAACTTGCGATAAAAGAAACCTTATTCTTTCACTTCAGAAGCTTCACCTTTATAACAGTCATAAAAATCTTAAAAAGGGTACATTTCAGTTTCCTCATTTCTTCTCAAGGTACGATTTCCCCATAAATTGCTTCCGAGACATTAACTCACATTCTCGACGAGACGCACGAAATCTCGGGGTTTCGTGCACATAAATTGTGAAAAATCGTCCGAGTGCGAGCGGTACACAATGTTCAATCGCTTGTACATAGTTTTTATGACTATATTATATACTCGTATAATATATGTCGGAAGAGCCACGCCCGGACATACCTAGAGGATCGTTGAGTGACAAAATACTGGTGCAAACTTGCTTGTTCTTCTGGGCTTTTTTTTGAACAAGGTGGCCAGGAGTCATTTTTATTAAACGTTCATAAGTGAATGAATATATACCTAATGAACCTACTATATACCTAATGAATGAAAACATTGAAATTAATTTGATAGGTCCTATAAAAGTCTAATTTTGTAAAAGAGGAAAAGTTCGTAAGTTTGTAAATAGGCGGTAATCTCCGGAACAATTAACTAAAACTGTTTTAATAATTCTTTTAATAGGTTATGAAATATTTTTTTATCGGTTTTTCATCTATTAAGAAACACGATCAATGACTTTTGATTGACATATTTTTGGTTATGAAACTTAAGCGAGCCGTGGGTGTAGGAACTAGTAGTTAATTTATTTAATTCCTAATAAAAGTGTTAAGCACGTAAATTTGTAAATGGACGACGCAACGTAAGTCCTTATTAGCACTGTAGAGTTGATAATTTAATATCAGGGGCCCAATACAAATAACAATCGTTTCCAAGCGATTCTATTTGTACAATAGTTAACGCTCAAACACTAGTTGCTGATTGGATGAGTTGACAATATGATCACGTGACATTTTTAAAGCTCGTTTTTCGTCCAATCAGCAGCAGACATTTGAGTGTAAGCGAATGTAGAAATATAATTGTTTGAAAGGAATGGAACTTGTCTAGAATCCTAGGGACCCGAAAATTTCGTATAAATGTATTGAAATAATATATGGAAGAAGCGGTACGAGTCAAATTTCTAGTGCACAGTGCGTGCACCCGTTACAACTACAAGCAAACGGACACTACACAGCTTCGTTAACAATATCATGTTACGTGTACCAATAACAAAGATAGATGGACGTACAAGAGACTATAGCTAGAATGAGACAACAATAATTATCACTGTTGCGATTGGTTGCGTTTGTTTGTGACTACGGTGAATTGTGTGCAGCACCTAATATAAACGGTCCATTTTTAGGTTTTCGCATCGCATTTCCCTTATATTTGATTTTGATCGAAGTATAAATGTAAATTGTAAGGCAACATTAAAATGTATCGTGTTTTATAGCGAAAAGCTTCACATAATAATATTATATCAGCCGCGAGTGTTTCCGAGGGAGATCAAATTTACCTTAAGGTATTCTTTCGTGTAGCCCTCTCGTTTTGCGTGGTATCGTCACAAGTCTCGTTTTCCTGGAAAATTTTGTTTAAATATTTACGTAGCGGAAAATGATTGAGTTTTCGATAGAATGGAATTCGATGAAAATACGTTCTTTTGTCTTAATCTTTATTCTAGGTTTGGGAATGAGTTCAATGCCCGCGGCAGCGTTACCCACTGTTAACAAACAAAGTTCATTAACGGCGCATATTTTTCAAAATTTAACCCTCGACACAAAATGGATTGGGTGTTATAAGTTTGACGTGTCTGTCTGTGTATGTGTGTGTGTGTGTGTGTGTATGTTTGTCTGTGGCATTGTAGCTACCGGAAGGACGAACCGATTTTGTTTTCTTTGCTGAGTGTTCTTAGCTATGTTTGATAAAAATCGGTCTCGGGGGGTTTTTAAATACTAGTCTATTCTTAATAGAATATAACGAGGTCGCAATTGGAAATTGATGAAATGAAATTGGTCGCATAAGTAATAAAATTTGTTTAAGTTATGTGTTTGCTGTTGAAATGTGTTGTACGCATCATCGTTGCACCACATCAGCGGAACTATCTTAATAACAAACTAAAAAACCGGCCAAGTGCGAGTTGGACCCGCGCAGGAAAGGTTCCGTACCATTATCTATAAAATCTGCAAAAAAACACGTTTGTTTTATAAATATTGGGCTCCCATAGAAGAACCCAATATTTATAAATAAATGGGAATAAATATTTGTAATAAATATTTTCTTCAATAAATATTAAAGGAAATATTTATTTTATTCTATTTTTTAGTATTTCTTGTTATAGCGGCAACAGAAATACATCATCTATAAAAATTTCAACTGTCTAACTGACACGGTACATGAGATACAGCCTGGTGACCGACGGACAGACGGACGGACAGCAGAGTCCGTACCCGAAGGGTACGTAGGGCCTAAAAATCTGACTGACCAGCACCAAAACGCTCTTTAATCATCTCAAACCAATCTTAGTACAACAACATCATAACATGTCATTACAAAAATCTCTGCGAATCATCAATCATTGTACAATGGAGCCGAGGTCCAAAGGCGACGCAGGGTAATGCAAACTTCCAGCCATGAGCCCGTGCCGCCGCGTTGACAAAGCGGAGGATTCAATGAGGAAGTGACTTCATAATTTTTAACAAGCTCAATGGAAATTTTGATAATGATCAAGAGATAAAAGTCGAAAGATTTTTTTTTTGTATTTTTTTCTCTCTATTTAACGTGATGAGGTTTAACCGATGAGGTGGTCAGACCAGCTCAAACAAAATAGTTCGTCCAGGTTTGAGGAAGTGGTGCGAATGGCTACAGACCGGAATAAGTGGAGGATGCTGACAAATCGCTGGGTGAAGCAAAAAGGTGGTCGCGATCTTCAGCCATGAAGGATCGACCAGAGAGAGAGTGATTTAACGTGACGTCAAACTTATAACGGGGTGTTATAAGTTTGACGTGTCTCTGTGTGTGTGAGTTTGTCAGTAGCATCGTAGCTGCCGAATGGATGAACCGATTTTGATTTGGTTTTAAAGGTGAATTAGTCGGGAGTGTTTTTAGCTATGTTTAATAAAAAAACAGGCCAAGATGGCCGTCGCCACAAATTTATGTCGGGGATTTATAAATTTTAGATTTTTAAGCTATTATTAGTTAATATAGTTGGCTATTGGTTAGTTAGAAAATCTAACTAATATTATAAACGCGAGAGTGAGTTTGATTGTTTCATTTTCACACCTTAACATCTTAACTGATCGTCATTAAATTATGCGTAGACATATCGGGCTACGAAAAGGGAATAGGGTACTTTTTAGCCGCGGGTAGTACCGCTAAACGCAGCTAGTTACCATGATCAAAAAAAAACAAGGTCTAGCATTCCGGGAGCAAACACGTAATGACGTCACTCGTCATCGTCATCCGTCTCTTTCGAACTATTTGTAAATGACTTATTTCGGTCTTGCTTAAGCTTTGGTTTCCTAGGAAAGCGGTGCCGTCATATAGCGGCCGTAATACAGCGGTGAATGACGTCACTAGAACGTTGTCTATGTAAACAAGATGGCGCGGTTTCCTAGAGAGCGGTAACTGACACCGTAACGTCAAAAAGCGGTGCCGCCATTTGCATGACGGCCGTCTTGTCGGTGTCATATAGTTTCGTGAACGTTTCATTGATAGCGGTGAAGCTATTTTAAATACGTATTGTGTTTTTTTTACCGAAACAACGTACAAAATGGGTTCCAACTCTTGGAGCAGCGAGCAAAATCTCAAATGCACCTTCAGTACCACGAGATTTGAATAAATCGTCTTCCGCCATACGACTATTTTCCTCTTCTGATGATAGTTCATCCTCCAAGACTAAGTAAATTACTAAAGCTAAATCAAGGTTGTCCGTTTTCTATCTTGAATCATTTTCGTTTGATGTTTGTTTAAAAAAAATTACTGGCGGTGCGTTAAAACGGCCGTGGAACTTTCCACATGTCGTCACCGTCAAGACGACCGCCTTTTTACGTCCGTAATATTAAGGCCGCTATATGACGGCACCGCTTTCCTAGGAAACCAAAGCTTTAATGTAACCGCCGTTATGTATCCAAAAGGTACATAACGTTGTCACAGTACTATTCAATTGAAAATAAGGTTTTCTATTTCATTTAGATACAGCGAAAGTCGCATTTGCTATCCTTGTTCTGTTTTAATGAGTTTTTAGACAAATATTACCCTGACTTGTTGACAAGGCATCGTGAGAGTTATGTTACTATAGACGAATAATTGCAGTTTACTATTTCATGTTAGAATCGTAACTACAGTTAAATAAGGATTAAAATGCTGTAAACTTATTAAGCTAGAGAGAAACCAGGCAAATCTTGTTGGTTTTAAGAAGAGGGCCATAATTCAAATGCGTTAATAGGTAATTTTGACTAAACATTTACACGTACAATTTTAATGTGTTCACAGTGTTGACGAACGATCTGAAGTGGATTTAGAAGTGAATTTACTAAGGCTGTCAATAACTCTACAATCATTTTATAGGTTGTATAAATATATATGAATTTGCTGATATAAATCAAGTTTCATAAAAGTAGAGATTAAATTTTAAAGTTAATAAATAATTTGAATATTATTTGATTAAATGTTAAGTACATAAAATTTAACTATCAGTTGGTCTTATCATATATTTTTAATTTTAATTTTATGATTTAAAGTCGTGTATATTATAATTATTATAGTTTGATTGCTCATTACAATATTCATAAATAAACAATGTACGCTAGTTTCAACAAATTGGATTTGACTAACGGTTTGACACAGCCCTAAGGGTTGGCGACAAGCAGGCGCCAGCGCATACTATACACGTACAAATACGTTACAGTATATCAACTTCGGCTAATTTGAAATTAGAACATTTTAAACATTTAATTAATAGTTTTATGCGAACTATAATTTTAATAGTACTTTCATTAAATTTTAAAATGATAATAATAATATCTTATAATTAAATATTGATTTTTAACTTCAAACTGGTGTTGAGAACCAAAGAAAATAAAACTCTCGTTCAAAGTTTTTAACAAATTAAGGCAACAATTGTAATTAAACATGTCTTCAGATTGCGTTATAAATCTTCATCTTAATTTAATCATATTAATAGTACTTTTAGATCACTTTCAAAATAACGTGAGACTTTGCTTACTGATATTCGGTTGCCCAGAAATTTTAACAAAAAATAAGTGCTTTTCAAGTGCGAAACTTTTTACTTGTTCAAAACTAAATATAATAAATATAATTTTAATGTGTTCTCTTAAAAAAATGACAGGTCCGCGTAAGTGAGCTTCAAGGGGATTTTTTGTGGTGAAACACATTAAGATGTTATTTTTTTTTAAACAAAAATCACGTAAGAAAGGGAACAGGGTCGGCAGTCCGGGTTGTGCCATGGTCGAGTAAAGATCAAAATTTCGAAAATAGAAAGAAATCGCCGCTACTTTCTTTCATAAAACGCGAGTGAAATTTGTATGAGTTGTAGTGCGATATGTTTTATAGAGTCCGCGTTAAAAGTAAAGAGTCCGCGCGAGTAAAGATCAAAGTGTCGAAATCAGAAAGAAATCGTCGCACTTTCTTTCATAAAACGCGAGTGAAATTTGTACAAGTGTTGTATTGTAATATATCAGTGAAAGCGAGCTATATTTCTGAGATACTGGAGGATATCTCTATAGTGTTAGTGAAGTGTGTCTAAAGACTCTGATACCAGAGTTAAAGTCAGTGTTAATATCTGCATTTATTTTATAATGTTAATATGTTATATTTACCAAGTTTTCAGGTAAGCGGTGCTACGAGTACGTTTTTCGACATCGTTGTTTTCTTTCATAAATTGTGCTAGATAAATAGGGGGTAGTGTTAATCATTATTTTCAGAAGCTGCCGGGAGTAACGACGTTGTTCTACACGGGCTAATTGTGGGGTAGATTTCTTTGCTACTATTATTGTAGGATATTCGTAGGAGGAGTGAGTGTTGTATGTGTTGCATATGTGGAATTTTGAATGGATATACCCTACTTTTTATAGCTAGGACATATATTTATTGTTAGAAACTCATAGTTTGGGTGCAACTTAGAACGTTACTTACGAATATAATGAAATCAACTTCTTCACTTTAATAATACATCATCTTTATGCATAATTTATGCCTGCAACGATATTTACAACCAAAGTTATTAAAAATTCAACTATGTGGAGATAAAGTGACAAGTTTCACTTATCAACTACATTTACTGGAGCAGTTTGATATGTTTTGGAGAGGTGTGGTTTCTGCAGTTTACAACAATCATCGTCATCATCGAAGTATGCTGACTCATTGAACGAGATTCTAAGGATTTATACGCACACATATTTTACGCTCTCATTATCATTACAACTGCTGTTATTATTTTATTCTTGGTGTCAAGCGCCTTGTGTGAAAAATCATACTCGAAACTTGAATCCTATTGGAAACTCTGATATCTTATAAGTTTACTTCATTAAGTTGCAACCCATACTCAAAACAATATTTTAGCTTTCGAATTTTGATTTGAATTGAGGTTTTATTAGAATTGTTTGCAATTCTAATAAAACCTATACACACGTGCACACTATTTAACTCACTAGCGTTTGCCTAGGGAATGCTGGCGGAGATTACTCGGGCTCCTAGAAGTCTCTCGCTTATCAGCAGGGAAACCGCGCGTACCGGATCGGGAGGGATAACACAGAATATTAGGTCGGAATTGGGTCTAGCTGGCGAGATCTATATTTCGGCTGAGTATTCGATCATGCACTAGGTACACACACCACACACGTCAGACCATTTAATGCCAGTAGGGAAATAGGAAAGTAGAGTCATATTGGATTACTTGGTCGTAATTAGAATAGTTAAAATCAAATAATAATTAAAAACAAAATTTCCTGAATGATTGTGATGAATGATTCTAAAAATTAAGTGATGTAAGAATGAGATCGGTATGAGATATGAAGGTTTGTAAGTTAGTTTTATTTGAGGCGTGTTAGGTTGAACCTTAAGGATCTGTATGGAAAGGAATAAGGTGCTAGGTTGGAAGGGAGCCTTATTATTATTATTAATCCATTCGCTTAGGATTCCCATTCATGGACCTAAAGGTCAAATTCCCATTCCCTACTTTCTTCTAGATATTGCTGTCAGCGACGAGTTATTTGGAGCGTGGAGCTGAGCGTATACTTTTGTAATATTAATCCTTTTAATGTGTTTACCTTATGTATTTAAATTATATATTTTTATAATTATATCTTATTATAATGAAGTATTTATGTATTTGTATGGGTTTATGGCCATGAAGAAAGAAGAGGAGGATCATCTCATCCGAGTAGCTGGTTGCTGTTCAGTTAAGTTGCATGTTTAAGCCATTACATTACATTTGCGAAATCCGTTGTTTTATTGAAATTAATTTATTGGTTTTGTTTTATTGTTTATTCTTTGTTTTGTGTTCTGCTCTGTTTTTCTATTGATTTATTTTATTTTCAAATACTTACGGCTATATTTTATTCATGTGTGTGTATTTCAATGTTTTATTTTACATGTGCATGATTCTTTTGTTTTGACTATTTGTGTTCGATTACATTTGCGGTTTTATTTCGGTTACGGTTACGGTTATTTATTTATTTTGATAATTTAATTTATTCATTTGTTTTCGTCTTTAAAACACAACGTAAATGACACAACGTAAAGGGTCCATTAAATCAAATTCTAGACGGTTATAAAATAAACTAGACGATCACATTTATTGGCCAAAGTTTTAAGGTAGATTTAGGTCATAACCGATTAAGCCTTTTATTTTTAATATTTTAAATTTAAATAGCTAATCGTGTTACATTAACCACCGATTGACGTCACGACGTGTTGCCCACGTGATCGGAATGCTATACCTGGCGGAGTATATATATTATTATTATACCATGCTAGTTACCAATTTGTTTTAGTTTAAAGCGATTAAACTAGATGGCGCTTTCCATAATTATATGCAGTCAGAACTCTTCATAAGCCACATGCGGTCCACAACCCACGCAAATTACTATTTAAGTACATTTTTCTAAGGGTAGTACTTACCACAATAAGAAACCAAAGTAATAAGTATAAGCCTTCATAATATTGTCGTTTTCTGAGGGAGACAAATTATATTCTTAAGCCGGTGTTACTTTGAAGAGTCCATATAGAAGCTTTTGTTATGTTTTATGTTCATGAATTTTTTATGAGTGTTACTTTATGAAAATGAACATTATTCTGTACTATTCAAATTTTGTTATTACTGTCAGGTGATTGAATACAACTCAGCGGTAAAGATGGTGAAACACTTTTGTGTCGTATTATAAAGGCTGTCAAAATAAACTCGTTGGTACTTTGTGACAGGCATTCAGCACAGCCCATTGTACAAATAGTAAAATACGTCCAATCCCCATGTTAAGATCTTTTATAATGCTTTTTTACCCGACTGCGCAAGAAGGAGGGCTGTTTTTCGAGTGTATGAGTGTATGTTTGTATGTGGATATGAATATGTGTATGAGGTTTCTTTTGCATATCCTACAGCCTAAACAGCTTGATGGAGTTCGACATGTGAAGTGTCATTTTAATCGTCTTGATAGTGGAAGTGACACAGGGTACACCATTTTGCAGCCGGGTTGTTTGTTTTTCTTTTAATAATGTAACTTGATAAAAGACTTGGTTGTTACTAATGGTAAAGAAAATGGGTGGAAAAAATGTTAATGTCTTTTCAAGAATGTATTTAAAAAAAATGTACGTATATCAGTCCCTGGTATCCATAGTACAAGCTTCGAAGCTTATTTGGGGTCAGACGAACGTGTGTGCAAAAATGTCCCGAGCTATTGTTATTTTTCGTATTTTTTTAACTGTTTCTTTTACGGGTAGGTTATAGACTAGACTAAATAATAGAGAAGTGCTCGTCTCAGGGTGACCTTTTGACAAGACAAGAATAGAATCAGCCAACAATATTTGAAATTCGAAGCACAAAAGATCAAACGACTCAAGAATTTCATATTTTTCAGATGATTCATTTCTTTATAAACTTTGACCTTTGCTTTATTTTATTAACCGTTAACGTTATTTTGCAAGAACGATGATAACCTTTAAAAAATAATTTTCTTTCGCAAATCGCTTGCACATTTTAAAATCTTAGGCCTCGCTGTAAATAGAGAGAAGGTCAGAGCGCGGCCCCTGCCTGACCCCGGCGTTTGTATCATTTTAGTACAATATTATATACAGCTTTCAAATGGCACGTCACTGTCGTCAGGAAGAGAATGAGATGTCCGCAAAGATCAACTAAATATATCTACGTCTAAAATTTGAGACAGCGCTTTAAGCATGGACCCCAAAAAATTTTGAAAATATCGTGGTCGGATAGCGTATCCAACGAAAGAGTTTTGCAGATGGTAAACAAAAAGGCAGAGGTCTTAAAAGCTGTCTAGAAACGCAAGCTGCTGTACTTTGAACCCATAATGAGTAATTAATTGTCATAGTCATTTCATAATGCAGGAAAAAAAAGCACCGGGAGGAAGGCGTAGTTTTTGGCTTAAGAATCTGCGGACATGGTTCAACCTCAGCGCTGGATCCCTGTTCCGCGCTGCTGTGTTAAAGATTAGGATAGCCGTAATGATTGCCGACCTCCGATAGGAGATGGCATCTCAAGAAGAAGAAGTGCTCTGAGCACTGAGAGAGCTAGAAAAAGTTCTCTGAGCACTGCGAGAAAGGTACCGATGCGTTCCGTATCGAGATCCCTTGACATGCATCGCGACTGGGCACCAGGTGGGTTTTAGTGGGTCGTTGACTTAGGCAATCCCACACTGTCCAAACGTGACCTACAATCGCGGCTGGGCGACTGGTAGCAAAGTTTCTACATGTTAAAAAAAGTTATCTGTTTTGTATAGCAGTGTCTCTATCATACTCGTACCACGCACGCTGACAATTTGAGAAATTTGTAGATCTGTTATTTGTTTATTTCAGGCTTCGTCCTCACTAACAAAACTGTAAGTGGCTGACTGTTTCCCCTACAGTTGGCCACCCTATGCATTTTAAATGGAATGTCCAAACAGCAGCACGTACTGTACGAAGTTTGCGGCGTTATGTTTTCTGACTGACATTCAGTGAGCGGAACATTTACTTTTTGTTTGTTAAAGTTCTCACACTTACTCAACATTGAGTTTGCCTAATACGCGACTCAAAGTTAGCCACCGGACAGCCGCTCACAGATCGCTTATTCGAGACGAAGCCTCAACGCCATGCCATAATCAATACAACCCAATGGTTCATACTTTATTCTCCAAAGTGATCCATTGACCACAAAAAAATAAAAAAAATTAACCAGCTCATTTTTTATAACAACCGAAAATCCCAGTCTTTTCCTTGACCTGCCATATAAAAAGCCGGAACCGTACTTAATTTCATTGAAAACAACAGTCATACGACTTCAAACCTTGTCGCACCGAGGTAAAGTGTTGTTTCAAAAATGTGAAAAATTGACGACTTAAAATTTTTGACATTGAAACATCGGCTTTGTTTAGAGGCTTCTTAAAATTAAGAGGGGCAGGTTTGCAGAGCTTTACCTTAGGAATGGAACTTCAAATACTTTAATTGTAATTCTTTTGAAGTGTCGGCTGAATGGGGTGGGGATTCTTTACATTTTGCTTCATTATTAAGAAAAAATGTAGGGAAAGGTCAAAATCAAGTGTCAAAGTATTTTGTTTTTATTTTTTCAACGGCTCCGTCATTTTAAAAATACAAAGTGATTTATGCGAAAATTTGTAGAATGTTTTAACATTATTATGCGAATCTGGAACGGTATCCCAGATCAATTGACTGATTGATTGCCTCGGTGGCTCTGTTGGTAGTGAACCTGCTTAGCTTGGGGCGTGGGTTCGATTCTCACCTAGAGCAGACATTAATGTGATGAAAATATGTGTTTTTTTCTATGTCTAGGTGTTAATATCTATCTAGGTATGCATTTGAAAATATAAATGTATGTATGTACATATGTATATCATAATTTTTACATTAATTATTAAAATTTTTCTTTAGCACACACCACCGTCCATGCTTAATCATAATGTTTTTATTCCATCCAAAGGTTGTCTGGAAGAGATCGCTCTTAAGCGATAAGACCGCCCACTACGCTTTTATTTTTGAGTGTTTAGTTTAGATTCATTTGTGTTTGATGTGTATTGTATATCAGTCTCTTGGAAGATCATAGTGTATGATGTGATGAACACTCTATCAAACTAGGCATGACCTTCAGCAATGAAGATGCCGACTAAGAAGAAGAAGATATCAGTCTCTGGTACAGTGCAAGAGTGTCGAATTTATTAATTACTTTTATTGCACATAGACTTCTGGGGAGTTATGCAGCGGGCGAAAGACGATGCATTACTTAGTCGTGGACGCGTTAGCCTTAAATAGCCGGACGGTAAACGGCTCAGTACCACAAATATTTCACAAACGTGTCAGCCGGACTACCGGTGTACCGGTGACACGTTAGTAAAACATTAGTGATACTGACCCGTTGTCCGTCCGTTTTAATAAGGCTAACGCAACGTCAATTTGGTCGTCGTTTGGTCTGCATTATAGATGTATTTTCAACTGACTGATCCTTGATCTATTTAACACGACGATTTGAAAGGTTCACAAAATCGCGCTCTTACACTAATATTACCTACTAGTGGGTCTGTGAGCTAGAGACCTCGCGGCCGACGTCTGTCTCCTCTACAGGTCGCATTCCACAACCGATTCTCTTGAAATTTGTAAGCAGGTTCCATAATTATACAGTAGAAGCTGCGCCCCGCGGTTTCACCCGCGGTTAAAAAGTATCCTATGTGCTATTCTAGACTATAACCTATCTCTGTGCCAAATTTCATTCAGATCTGTTCAGCCGTTCTGGCGTGAAAGAGTAACAAACATCCATCCTTCCATTCATCCATCCATTCTTACAAACTTTCGCGTTTATAATATTAGTAGGAGTAGGATTTTTGCTGAGATAGTTGTTGGAAATTTTTCAAAATGGCGGAGATTTCAAGAGAATTGGTTCAGAAATGAGACCTGTAGCAAACAAAGAAACAACAACGAAACGAAAGCATTTCGGCGAAGCTAAAGCATAGACGCTTCGCTCGCCACCGCTCGCTTGGTCGATAAATGTGAGTGAGTGTTGTGTATGTCTTTACTCCTTTACGCTAAAATGGCTCGACGGATTTGGAGAGAAATTTATGATATGGAGGTAGCTTATACCCTGGATTAACACATAATACGTTATCTTTTATTTCTCAAAAAATTACAAGTCCACAGGTAAAACCGCGGGGCACAGCTTAGTTAATTGTATTTTTTACCTAAAAAAGTAATCTAATATAGAAAAATAAGTAAACTAATTTTCAAAATAGTCCTTCATTCATTTTCCAGTCTTTTCCCTCTAAAGTTATTTCTCTTGCACATAAATATTAAAATTTTGAGATAAAATTATAACGATCGACTTTATGACAATGATATAATAAAATATAATTTCTGCATAAAACGGAGCGTCCTGATTTACGAGCTGTACGTGATTCGTGATGGTAAGAGCTGAGACGCAGGTGATGAATCGACACCTAGAGGGAATGTAGGTCAGTTTTTAATCATGATTTGATTTGAATTTTGAAAGGAAGTCTTTTTATTACAACAATAATTTATAAATATTTTTAGTTTTTTAATTTTATTTTTGGCTTTTGACTACTTCAATGTCACAGACACCATCATCATATTTTGATATTACATCGTTTAGAGGCGTTTACACTACAAGTCAAGTTTGGCTTGTACTCCCTTAATAATAAACGTTATATAAACCCAGGATAGTTATATACAGTGTAGTAGTATATTTTATCTCGATCTAAAAAGACAAAACGTTTAATGGTAAACTAAGAAAGGTAGTGTAAAATTCCTAAAAAAGCAAAAAAAAAATGGTATAGGGTAAACTGGGACAACTGCTTCTGCAGGGCAATTGCGTCTTTCGAGAATTACTGACAAACCCTTCACAAATTAAACCTACATATTTTTTAAAGCTTTGGTTGCAAAATTCTGTACAAGATGGCGTTAGTTGCCTGATTTGTGAAGGGTTTGTCAGTTATTCTCGAAAAACGCAATTGCCCCACAGGCGCATTTGCCCCATTTGAGCATAAAAGTCAAGAGTATGAAATAACATTACTAGCACTACAAAATTCTGTCCAATTCCCATTTCAATTTATTCTCAAACCAAGAATTTATCTAGACCAGACTCCAGGTCTAGTCTACATAAATTCTAGGGTAGGTTAGTCTAATAAAGTGGGTAGTCTCTTGAAGGACAAACGTTCTAGGGTACAATTCTGACTCGTGATATACATATGTGTGATATACTATCTTGGTCAGTCGCACTCTGTGTAGATAAGTCATAAGAAGAAAGTAACTGCAGAGGTGTGGAACTCGTTGCCTGCGTCTGTCTTTCCACCTAAATACAATCCAGGGGTGTTTAAGAGTAAAGTGAATAGGTATCTCCTAGGCAAGCGTGTTACACCTTCGAACACGTTGACGCGTCCCATTAGGCGTGTCAGTGGTCAAACGCATGCCTAGTCTGTTGTAAAGAAAAGAAAAAAGAAATCGGATTTGGCATACAATTTTATTATTTACCTAATATACACTTTTTTCTGCTTAAAGCTTAGAAGGTATGGAAGCGGCTTATTTTAATAACTTCAGGTATCTCTGATTTTTAAAGGCAGCATAGTAATTACATCGATTATGGAAACGCGGGATTTTCCTATAAAAGAAGTCTCTATTACTACTTAACCCATGATATTTAGGTAAATTTGTAGTCTAATTTCTGATCTCTAGTCATAGGAGTGAAAGCGACCGATGTACTTAATATCGAATGCCTTAGAATAAGCCCTCTAGTCTCTAAAACCGGACAATCTCTAGAGACCACATTAGTTCTTGACACGTGTTATAGTAGATCCTAAAACATATTTCGTGGGTTTATATTAGGTCCTTACGTATGAAATTGGCGTTTTGTATGGGAGGAATAAAAAGTCGATTTTTTTTTGTAAAATATATTTAATTAATCAAAGTATGCACTGTTGTTATCTATGCACTTTTGCCATCTTATGGGTAGTTCATTGATCCCTTTACTATAAAAACCATGGGGGCGAGAATCAATAAACTCTTTGAAGGCGGTTTGGACTGCTGCATCGGAGTGGAATTTTTTTCCTTGTAAGAAGTTGTCCAAATTCCGGAAGAAATGGTAATCTGTTGGAGCAAGGTCCGGGGAGTACGGTGAATGTTGCAGACATTCCAATTGTAGCTCAGCTAACTTAGTGGTTGTTTGTTGTGCAGTGTGTGGTCTTGCGTTGTCGTGAAGCAGCAGTGGCCTAGAGCGATTGACCAATCTCGGTTGTTTAACAGCTAGTTCTTCCTTCATGGTTTGCAGTTGCTGACAATAGATATCTGCCGTAATCGTTTGGCCAGATTTAAGAAAGCTGTAGTGAACGACACCGGCGCTAGTCCACCAAACACTTACAAGTAACTTTTTCTGAGTCAATTTTCGTTTAGGGCAGGTTTTGGCTGGGTCTCCAGGGTTCAGCCATTGCGATGAGCGCTTTCGATTATCGTACAATATCCACTTTTCATCACAAGTAATGATTCGATTTAAAATCCCTTCATTATTGTGTCGGTTGAGCAAAGTAACACAGCAGGCGACCCGTGTTTGCAAGTTCGATTCACTCAATTCATGAGGTACCCATAGTTCGAGTTTTTTTACTTTCCCGATTTGCTTCAAGTGGATTAATACAGTTTTGTCACTTACCCCGAAGCCTGCTGCTATCTCTGAAGTGCTTTGTGATGGATCCGCTTCCACAATAGCCTTTAATTCTTCGTTTTTCACTTTGATCTCCGGCCGTCCACGGGGTTGGTTCTTAAGGTCGAAATTTCCAAAACGAAAACGTTGAAACCAAAAACGTACCGTGCTGTCTTTAGCGACACCAGCGCCGTACACATAATTAATTCTTCGAGCTGTTTCTGCAGCACTGGTGCCACGGTAGAACTCGTACTCGTAAATATACCGATATTTCATGTTTTCCATTGCGCGGTAATAAGCGACGCCAAAGAAAAAATAATGAGGAAAATAACTAATGAATGACTGTATTCCAAAGAAAAAAAAACCAGCTAAATGAATTTAATCATTTGAATTTCGAATTCTTAACCAAAGAGGAGATATTTCAGATCAAATTGATCAGTACGACAAAACGCTAATTTCATACGTAAGGACCTTCCTAGTTCTCCTAGGTATTATTTGTACAGGGAATTCTAGTGGGCAGACATTTTATACAGTGGACATAATTATATCCAAATCTCATGTGGATAGGTAATTTGTAAGCTCTATTTAGACAGTTCGTATCCGTTTTTTTTTTTTTTCTTTTTTTTAAATGTAAAATAGGTCGTCGTTTGACCACCAACTCGCCTGATGTTGAGCGACGTTGTGGTCTAAGATGGAGCACGACGACCTATAAGGTACTTATTCACTCTAGCCTTGAAGTTTTGTAGAGTGAAGAAGTACAAAGACGGCAGTTGAGTGAGGCGCTACAAGTGCGCTACTGCTCAGACCCACCCGTCTTCGGAACGGTTACACCGGACTACATCCCGGAACACGACTAGGTCATTTCACGGCATGGCTTGGTCCGGTGGGTGGTAATTAGCCACGGCGAAGCCTCCCACCAGAGTTTGCTACCCGGTGCTAGGCCGAGTGGTCAACCGAAGTGTTAGAAATCAGAAAGCAGAATTAATTAATAACTCCTTTATTGTAACGCGTCACATGAAACATTTATTATTAAAAATGAATGTCAGAACAATAATGATTAATAATTAAGTCAAATATAAAAATATTTTTTTGATGTCATTTAACAAAATTAACATAACATATCGTCACACCTTTTCCCCGAGGAGGCTGGCACAGGTGTAATACAACACCCACACTTCGCCGCACGATATTCAGTCCCAAATGTGACAGGGGGCGAGCCTGTTGCCATATACCGGGCTCCAGTCATGTAGCAGATGACATACAATACGCACACAATGAACAAATTGGTGCGTGCCGTTGGCTGGGTTCGAACCCGCTCCCTCTGGCTTGAGAGGCGAGTCTTCTCCCAACTAGGCTGCTACGAAATTAAGTATAGTGAAAATGTTTTGCTTATAGCTTTTATTATACAAAATAAAAACATTACACTACATATCGTAACGCTTTTCTCCCGAAGGGGCTTTCAGAGGTGTACGACACCCACACTTCGCTAGACGATATTCAGTCCCAAATGTGACAGGGGGCGTGCTTGTCGCCATACACCGGGCTCCAGTCATGTAGCACATGACATACATGCACTATGTTAAAAGTTCACACAATCAACAAATTGGTGCGCGCCGTCGGCTGGGACAGAACCCGCTCCCTTTAGCTTGAGAGGCGGGCCGTCTCCTACTAGGCTGTCATCGCTTCTATTATTTATTGGTTTTCTGTAGAAAACAACTAATAAAGATTTTTTTAAAACGACATCACGAAATTCCAATTTTAAATCGAAACAGGCTATCAGGGGAGTCTGGTATCAGGCAATAAAGCGGCTAAATAGCTGCAGCAGCCACGTTATTGAGTGGAGCAGTTTGAACGGCATCATTAAGAACCCATTACACGCCGGTGCATACTCGATGGCTTTTTAATCTAGCGCTGAAGCGCTGAAAGGTGAAACTGAAATGCGAAACTAGTGAGACACGCTTTTATTTTTATCTTCAGACTAGGTGCGCCCTCTGGTTTCATTCGCTGTCTATCGTAATTTTTTTTCGAGATATAGTAGTGTATTTATCCTACTTATATATTATAAACGCGAAAGTTTGTATGTATGGATGGATGGATGGATGGATGTTTGTTACTCTTTCACGCCAGAACGGCTGAACAGATCTGGATGAAATTTGGCACAGAGATAGATTACAGTCTAGAATAGCACATAGGATACTTTTTAGTCGCGGGTGAAACCGCGGGGTGCAGCTAGTGTGTTATAATAAGATAAAGGTAAGCTACCTCACAAGGAACATCAAAACTCGAAAATCTAAAAAAATAACTGACAAACTCACAGACTTTCGCATTTATAATATTAGTGTGATTAGGATAACTTTTGGTATGTGTCTGGTTTTGGTAAATTTGATAAATCGCCAATAGTAATGGATTAAATAAGTTTACTACTAAGATAATGCCAAAGAAAATCAAAGAAAGTTATTACTTAGGCACCTACATATATAGTAAAAATAGTAAAAATAATATTTGTTATATCCTATACAATACAACACTCTTTATTGACACCAAATACAATATGAAACTAAACTAAACACTGATAAATATAGGTCTTCTCGCTTTAATCAATCTCTTCCAGATATCTTACCTATACCTACCTACCTATACCTACTTACATTGCTATACTCCTACATCAATACCTGGATTTTTAAAGTTGATAATTAATCTATGAGAAATAGTTCCCATGTCCATTATTTAGCTGTAGACGCAAGAAGTGGTCGAAAAAACTTCTTTTACTTTGACCGAACTGTAATGTTGCTAGCATTTTGTTTAATTACCAACGCGTATTTTTATACGGCTGTCATATTTCACAGCGGTCCTAATCTAGCCTTTTAACAGCCTCTCGTAATAAACGCGGTTAATATTAACATCAGAATAACGCTACTCTGATATAAACGGTGAATACGCTATAAAGCGTAGCCGTATACGGCGTAAATATACGGTAAATGTATAGTCGGGAGGTGGTATAATTATTTTTAACGTTTTAATCGAAATCTAGACTTTTATAGCTCTGTTATGTTTTACTAAGGGTAGGTATGCAATTTGAATAAATTAAAGATAATTCTAACGCGATATTTTATTGTAATTAGAAGGAATAAAATAACTTTACAGTGTATGTTTAAAAGCAATGATAGCCTAGTTGGAGAAGGCCCGCCTTTCGAGAAAGAGGGAGCGGGTTCAAACCCAGCCGTCGGCACGCACCAATTTGTTCATTGTGTGAACATATGTGCCTATTGTATGTCATCAGCTACATGTCTGGAGCCCTGTGTACGGTGACAGGCTCGCCCCCTGTCACATTTGGGACTGGGGGAAAGACGTGACGATATGTTTGTTTAATAAAAAGTCTTTTGCAGATACATATCGAAATGTTAGCTATCTAATTGGCCGAACTATTTTTTTTTAACGACATGGCACGGCATTTGTTTTTAGAACCTGATTAGTATATTTGGTAAAGTCCATATTACTTCTACATCCAAAGAGGCTACGTACCAAATTCGCTGACCCGCCGAAACAGCCCGGCGACTTGACGTGCGTCGGAGGCCTTATTTGTTGATGCCGCGCGTAATTGACTGACTGCTTCAAAATGGCTTCCTCGGTGGCTCAGTAGCAGTAGTGCCTCGGTGATGGTAAACCTTGCCTTCTGAGCCAGGCTCAGAAGGCAGGTTCACTACCAACGGATGTGGGTTCAATGCCGACCTAGGTCAAACATTCATGTGATGAACATTTGTGTTTGTTCTATGTCTGGGTGCTATTATCTAAATAAGTATGCATTTTTGAATTTAAACATATGTATGTAGTATGTAAATTTGTTTCTGGCAGCCATACTAAAGCTTTGCTTAGTTTGGGATCAGGCGACGGCCGCGTGTGTGAAAAATGTCCCGATTAGAAAAATTAAATAAAAGCGCCAACATTTCATTGAGACCTTTACATTTTCATTTCCATTGAGAGTCAAGTCGCCTGGTTTTAGCGGGGTTCGGAGGTTTTGGTGTGTTGACATCTTCAGAAGCATTATTCCAATTTCTTTTAGAATTTTCCTCAAATGCTTATCAATATTTCGGAAATACCTCACAATCAGTAAATAATGACGTTATTACCTCTAAGGACTTACGTATCCACACAATAGGCGACTCTCTTTCATCCGATACAATACTTGATGATGCACGCGGCTTCTCCGTCCTCACAAAGAAGATAATACTCGTGTGGGAAGGACCCTATTCTCATTTAGAATAGCTAAGGCTTCTGTCTTATTACGCTCTTTTCAGGGCTCAGGTTACTGTCTGAAGCCAGACTTAGGGCTGGGTAAGAAGCGCTGCAGTTAGGTAAAACTTGCCTTAGTTGAAATGTGATCATTTTCAGACAAAAATAAAAAAGACTCGCGCACTGAGGGTTCCGTACAAACCTGTAGGTATTCATGAGGAAAGGGGCGGTAAGTTTAAAAAAATAAATAATTATGATGTAACAGAAAATTTATGCTTTTCGCAACGTTTCCTTTATTTGTGCTATAAGACGTTGCTTCGTACCAAATTTCAAGATCCTGAGTTCACAGGAAGTACCCTGTAGGTTTAGATTCCCTTGCGAGTGTCGAAAATTTGCAGTATAAACGGCTGTATCTTTTGATTGCTTTGGCTTAAAAGTTTGAATTTCAGCTCAGCTTCAGCTCCAAAGGACAGATTAGACTTGAGTATTTGATATGAATTTCAGCTTGATACCTCACGCGTTATTGAGAAAAAGGGTCTTGACAGACAGAGAGACGGACAACAAAGTGATCCTATAAGGGTTCAGTTTTTTCCTTTTCAGGTACGGAACCCTAAAAAATAAGTAATGAACAACACTTTCGCATAGTTTTTATTGAAAAACTTACATTTCAGTTTCACGGTTAGAGGCGTAATTTTACTATTTAGGTAAAAAAACAATTCATTTAATTTGCTTTTGCATTTTCATTATCGTTAAACGTAAACACAACGTCTTTGTTCACGACATTAATTAAATAATCTCGTTCATTAAACCCGCTCAGTCGGTTTAATTTAAACATAGAATGTCAAACAGACAGCTAAATCTTTGCATCTTACTATTATTTAGAGTAAAATGACTGGACGGTGGAAAAATAGAGGGTGAGAATCTAAGAAGGGATAGAAAGGCTTTTTTTAGGAAAGTAAAATATTCGAGATTATTCGTGATTATTACCAGTCAATTTGGTAGCCTCTGGTGATTCAACATGGTCAGAATTTCGAAGTCAGTCCAACTTTAAAGTTTTTGGCTAGGTTATCTTCTCTTAATGTCTCAAGCTCTCATCTCAAGGTCATACCTACTACATACCTACGAAAGTCACAGTAAGCTGTCGACATGATGTCTATCAGTCAAGCTTCAAAGTTGAGCTTAAAAGTCAAACGAGAGAGAAAGCAAAAGTCTGGGACCAAAAATGTTGTGACAAACCAGTGTAATTGATTTTAATTTCAGCGTTGTTCATTTCTAACAGCAAAAAGAACTTGATATGTTAGCCATGAACGGAAACTCCTGAGCCCGTTCTCCTACGATGCTACTTATGAAGACCGTTGGAAACTTCCCTGAAACTCTTCAACCTTAATAGTTAAGCTGCCGACGTAGGTAGGTTAGGTTATCCCGTAGTTTACTGTCAAATTCCTACTTCTTGTTTTTATATCTCATATTAAATCCTGTAATTCTATTCTATTTCTTTGGTTTCTGTAGCTTCCGCTGCCAAGTCTCGCTCTTTACAGCTAGGCAGGGAGATATACCTCCTCCTAGATCACTGTACGTAGCGCTTCGCCACGTCCTAGGCGGAACGTAAAGCTATAGTATTTGAAATGAATTACAACTTGATACCTCCACGCGTTCCTGAGAAATAGGGCCTTGATAGACACACGGCCAACCAAGTGATCCGTTTTATCCTTTTGAGGTACGGAACTTTAAAAAAACAAGTCATGACGGCAGACTGTGTTTGCGATCGCTGACTTTGGTGTGTAAGCTCCCTTACTCGTATCCCACTTATGTTTGATCGGTACAGTATGTTTGTTTTAGTAATTAAATTATTGATTAAGTAATTACACTTCCTTTAACATGTCAGTCACTTAAGTTAAAATTTGTGAGTGTATCTATTTATTTTCACACTACGATGACTCAACAAATGTCAGTAACATTAGAAGTGGAGATATCCTATTTAAGGGACAACCAATAAGCTCATACTAGATACGCTTTTACATCATGTTAAAAACAACAGTTCCTTTAATATAACAGGGGAAACCGCTGAGCGTAGCTGGTTAAAATAATAATCAAAGTCAATAATGCAATAAGTACCTAGATACGTAGAGCCACAGATCGATAAACCTCTCGAGTCGTAATCGCTGTCTCCCAGAGTACCTGCACTCACGATAGCTCGTCGCGTTAGTTAATTGCTTTTAGCCCTATATGTCTGGTCTAGAATCTAGATATTTAGATGCTCGTATACGGTATGAGCGATATAAGGTAAGAGCGATGATAGCCTATTTAGAGAAGGCCCGCCTCTCTAGCCAGAGGCTTATCGTCCGGCGAAGTGTGTGTGTTGTATAACACCTTTGCCAGCCCCTCGGAAGAAAAGTGTGACGAAGTGTGTAATGTTAACGTGTATGGTAAGCTTTGATAGTCATTATTTTTGAATAAATTGTGTGGATAATAAGTTAAAACATTAATATTATCCCCAGCTTGATTGTCAATCCCCTTCTAAATGCCTTATTTCCCTATCCCCTAAATACCTTATTTCCCTATAGTATACTAGCTGTCACCCCGCGACTTCGTTCGCGTTTATTATTTATATATATATGTGAGCTATCCTATCTGTTAAGTTAGATCGAACTGCACACGGTGTGCAAATTTGATTGAAATCGGTTAAGTAGTTTAGGAGTCTATAGCGGACAAACAACGTGACACGTAATTTTTATATATTAAGATAAAGAGGTATATAAATCTCCAGGTGTCTTGACTAGTGCTATTTCAAATAGTACGATTTAAACAGTCAAGCTAAGTTGTTTTGAATGAAATAGGGGAAAAAAAATGTAGGCTAATTTTAACAATATGATGATACCATCATCATACTGTATCCTAACCATTCTCCTCTAGCCATTGACTATTACTAGTTGCTACGTACACTCTACGATGGATCTACAGCTACACAGTTCGTAGCATTCACTACTGCTACGAAAAAGCGTAGCACTAACTATCACCATTAGTCAGCAAAAGTTATATGATCAAATTTGACTCAAACCAGCGAATAACTCATTTACTTATTTGAAAATCAAATTGGAAATCGAACCGAAATTATGAGTAAAACTGCTAAGCTTTGCCAGCATCTACGAAGTTTCCGCTAGTTCAGTTTGATATATTCCAAAGGCAAGCAATCGGTCGCTCGAGAAATAGAGCGAGATTCTAAGTAATTAATTTTTCACATCTCGATCCATCTGTAGCGTTTGATGTTTAGGCTTAGTGTGAGACGTGTCGGGTGCGTGTTAACTCATGTAGATACTGTTATCTACCGTTTGAATTAATTTGAGATAGGTAATGGGTTGATTCAGCAGTCGATCAAAGTTGAATTTGTAATCGCTATCCTATTAATTATTTCGCTATCCTATTAATTATTTACTATTGTTGACCGAGCGAGCACGACGCGTCTCCGTTTCAGGTTAGGCAAAAATGATTTCGTATGTCCGGGTGTCCGGTTGTCCAGGTGTTTTACTTTTTAGGTCGCATTTTTTACTGACTCTCGTGAAACTTTGTGAGCAGGTTCAAAAGTTTGAATAGTTTTTTTGTCTTATTATTTTTTTTTTTTTTTAATTATTTTTTTTTTTACGTTTTTGCGAGGTCTTCAACTCAAAGAGCATAATTATTACCTCGTTAGGGCCGCACCACCGACCAGAGTCAAGACCAGACTAGAGATTTCGAGTTTTTCTCCTTTGTTAAAACACAAACTGTGATGATAGCCTAGTCGGAGAAGACTTCTCTCTCAAGTCAGAGGGCGCGGACTTAATCCCAGAGAAAGGCGTGCCCAATTTGTTTATTGTGTGAACAAATGTGCGTCTTTAATGTCATCTGCTACATAACTGAAGCCCAGCGTATGGCGACAGGCTCGCCCCGCTGTCACATTTTGGGACTAAATATCGTCCGGCGAAGTGTGGGTGTTGTATTACACCTCTGCCAGCCCTCGGGGGAAAGGCGTGACGAAATGTTAATAATACATAAATATTATGTGTTATTCCAGACTATAATAACAGAGATAGCTCTGTGCTAAATTTGATACAGATCCGTGTAGGCGTTCAGGAGTGATTAAGTAACAGTCATCCACCCAGCCATCAAAGCTTTCGCATTTATAATATTATTAGTGTAATTAGTTAGAATTAGGGTACCTCTTATAACCTACGCACTAAATTTGTACTGAACACGTCACGGTATCTATTTTAACGAGCTATTTTCGAAATCTCTTCGCCTCGACGCTGATTGGCCGCGGCGGTGACGTGACGTCCCGAGCTGTATTACGTCACATGACGTCACGTCAGGTGCTATAGACGTCGACGTTAAATCCACCGTGCAATACACGACACTCCTGTCACACTTCAGTTAATGTTGGTTGGCAGTATGTTAGGTTAAAACATTTTAAATGTTCATTACGAGTCCAATGAATTATTTTTTGAAAAAAAAAAAAAGTGCCCCTCAGTTGTTTGCCTGTTCTTCTGAGTAGTGGCTCTTTTCCAGAACATGGCGGTCGAGTCTGTTATAAAACTTTTATGTGTCATAAGTGTATCTTTAATACCCAAATTGAATAAAATCATTTTGTTGACTTTTTATACAACTTATTAACTATCCTTATCGGTTTGAGTCTGACGTGTAAGACCTCCGAATAAGAGTTACCTGTAACCTCCTGTAAAAGTTTAAAGATCATAAAATAGAATTATCTTTAATATCATACTAGCTCTGCACCGCGAATTTACCCGCGGTCCTACAGAAACCGTTAATTTTTACAAGATGAAAAAGAAGACTTTGTCATTTTTTGTACACCTGACAACGTGTATGTACAATTTTATGATGATCGGTTGAGTGGTTATGGTGTGAAAAAAACAAATAAACAAACTAACAAAAGCAGTTTGCATTTATTTTATTAGTTAGGAAGTAAGAACAAAGTCTTAAACATTTCAATAGATACAATTTTAAGAATGCCCCTAAATATGGACACGTAAGAAAATTGCTTACTGACAATTTTTATTATTTTTATTGGTATTTTGTGACTCCCTCTAGAAACGATATTATATCAACTATATTCTTATTCTTAGTATCATAGAGGGTTCATGTAGTACAACAGTAGTTTTCAAGTTGAAAAATAAAACAAACACAGCCTAAAAAAAGTCTATTTTTTTTAATCAAAAATGAATAATTTTTTTTTCAAAATTTTTAGAAGTAGACTTGTTTCATCATTACAGTTTTTTACGTCCCACTGCAAAGAGACCGAACCTACCTTACATCGGGGGTGATTGACCGTTATTCACCACGCTGCTGGCTCAGCGTTGGTTGATGGATGGCACATTGTTACTTAAACTAATATCTAGTGTAATTCCGCTTTACCGTCGCATTAAGTACATCAAGGAATATGAATTTTCTATTCTATTCTTAATTTAGTTTTATTTTTTAAAATTACTTTAATGACATTTACTAGAAAACTTCATACAAATTGATATTTGAATCTAATTTAAATGTTATACAATTTGATATTTCAACTAACGAATTTAACAGACCTAATTTAATGAAATCTACTAAAAAACTTTATACAATTTGATATATGAAGCTAATTCAATAAGGAATTTAACAGAAATAATGTTATGAAATTTACAACAAAATTTTATCGAAAAATTAATACTATTAAAGAATTATATAATAAAAAAGCAATAAATAAAAAATAAAAAATCCCTATTCTTCGAGCACTTCGTCATGTCCCATGTTCGAGAATTATTCTTCTAGGTAATGTCGGTTTCCTTGATGTTTTCATTTACTGTCGGAGCACGTGTCGAAATTTAAATGCACAGTACACTTTTCTATGAGAAAAGAGTTCATTGGAACACGGCCAACTTGACTTGTTCTTTTTGTCTGCTATTAATAGAATACAGCCAATTTTACATCCCCTTAATTTTAATTACCTCTTTCAGGAGCGTTAATTAAAAACAGACAAAATCTCCAATCAAAAAATTGCAATCAAAGCAACCCCAGTTTTCTTTGCTGAAAGTTTAACCACTGGCTTCCACTGAGACACTTGAGTGACACCTCTCTCCCCGTTCTCCCCTTTTCGCGTGTTGGAAAAACGCTATTTAAAGAGCGGGAACGGATGAACGGAATTTGTGTAAGTGAAAACTGGTATTTTTTAATTAAAACTTTCACAAAAAATGCAAAAACTTAAGTGCATTTACATTTTTTTGGCTTCTGTTATTTTTTTCGTTCAGAATCAGTTTTTTTTTATAAGAAACTTATATTCAAATAGGCTTTCAGTTATATGTTACAGGTTTTTGAATTAACATGTTTTTTTTTTCACTACATGCTTTTTGATTTTGTAACCGAAAGGAAGGGATTTAATAGGAATTGGTTCATTTCTTCAACGATCTAATTGATAGATATTTATAATTTAATAATTTTACTTTTATTACTCATTTCAATATTTATTTTCAATCGTTATTGTAATCCTAACTAATAGCGAAAAGTTTAAGGCAGAAGTAAGTTTGTTCGTTCATTTGCTTGTTACGCTTTCATACCTTAACTACTCAACTGATTATCATGACATTTTGCATACTGGCAGATGGCTAGGAGTCCAGAAAAAGACATAGGATATTTTTCATCCCGAAAAAAATAACGCAGGTGAAACTGCGGGGTGCAGCTAGTGCTATATTTTAGATCAGTTAGAATGAAATTAATAATACTACCACTAACAAATCTTGGCAAATATCTATTAAAGTATGTACCTAAAGTCCTAATCCTGTCATAATCCTAACTAATATTATAAACGCGAAATGAGTTTGTTTTTTGTTTGTTTTAACGCTTTCACGTCTCAACTACTCAACCGATCATCTTGCAATTTTGCAGACACGTTGTCTGGGGTACAGAAAAGGACATAAGGTACTTGTTATCCCGAAAAAAATTACGGTTCCTGTAGGACCGCGGGTGAAACCGCGGGGCGCAGCTGGTAATAACATAAATGTACAACCTTTTCACACCCGTTCCAAGAAACAATAGGTATCTAAAGTCACCTCTCGGTTGTAAATATTCCGCCTCACAGGGCAATTAGCGATTAATGAAACGCGGGCAATTTGCACAGGGCTCTGTGGGCAATGTGGGCACGTGGGCACAGCGTGGGCGGGAAACGTACGGGGGCGGGAATGAGCGAGCAAACTGTGCGGTGACCGTGGAGCGAAACTACTTAGAGCTCTGCTTCTCTCGGTCGACAAGACAGAGTCTACAACAATTAGCTTTTAATTTAAAAGGAATTTTTAAAACCAATGTTTTAAGTAAACCTACTAGCCACGCATCGCGGCTATTTTTTTTTACCGCGGGTACCTTTTCGCGGTTTAAAAGTAGCCTATGTGCTATTTCAGATTATAATCTATGTTTGTACCAAATTTCATTGCAATCCGTTCATCCGTTCTGGCGTGATTGAGTAACAAATATCTATACATCCATCTAAGCTTCGCATCAATAATATTTGATGGTGTGATTGCTAGAATTTCTTAAACATCTGAAAAGCTCAATGGTAATATAATCTTGAATTGTCAATGAACTTACACAATTATGCCAATTTCTGCTCAATCGCATACGTGAGACCAGACGAAAAGCATTCTAATAAACTATCTGTTTCTAATGGATGTAGGTCCTGTATAACGGTATAACCCTAAATTTTCTCAAGTTCACGATAGCAAGTAGTTTTGAAGCTTGAAGCATAGCCAGTAGTTAAAAATTATTTGCTAATCGACCGAGTGAGCGTTAACGAGCGAAGCGTCTATGCTCCAGTTTCGACAAATATGGTTTCGTATGTCCGAATTTTGTTAGATCTCTGTCCGGATCTTTACAGGTCGCATTTCATACCCGATTCTCTTGAAATTTTGTGAGTAGGTTCGATAATTATGTAGAACTAGCTGCGCCCCACGGTTTCACCCGCGGTTAAAAAGTATCCTATGTGTTATTCTAGACTATAATCTATCTCTGTGCCAAATTTCATCCAGATCTGTTCAGCCGTTCTGGCGTGAAAGAGTAACAAACATCAATCCATACATACAAACTTTCGCGTTTATAATATTAGTAGGATTCGTATTTGTCGAGCCAGATTTGGGTTTTTCTCAAAGTGGAAGAGACCTTTTTTCCAAAAAAATCATATCTCATCCAATCTCTTTACAAAATTTCAAGAGATTCGGTTGAGGAATGCGACCTGTAGAGGAAGGACAAACGTCGGACGCGTGGTCTCCAGCTTAAAGAGCCAATAGTTTTAAATGGAACACTAACTTACATACACACATACCTACAAACATTACAAGTTAGATTAAAGCTGAAATGAAAGCTTTTAATTAAGCTAATTACAAATAAACACTATGGAACTTTTTTTAACACAAGAGCGGCTTTATCACCAGCGAACAGTCTGCCGACATTGCGACCAAACCATTGTGAATAATGTGCGTGTGTTTCTGAGGGATCCCAGAGACGCCCACATGACGCCCACGTTCACTTACAATAACACTCATTCACGGAACATAACCGGCATATCACTTGCAAACAATTGCACGAACATTTTGTTACGATAATTCAAGCAATTTTTTTGGTTGCTCTCCCACGCGTGATACGAGTACGTGGGAGCGGACGAGGAGAGTCGTCCTATCTTTCTAAACATATTCTTTCTATACTTATATAAAAAATACATGCATATTAGGTGTATAGGTATAATACTCGATGTTTTGTTGTTTCTTTGTATCAATCTTATGTTTATTTTAGTTATTTTTGCACACCCTGTCCCATACTCATTTGTCGTATCCTCCATCCTAAGGTTGCCTGGAAGAGATCGCTTTTAGTGATAAGGCCGCCAGTTGTTACACTATTTAATAAGTTTTATCATTATTTTTCTCTTGTTGTTTTGTTATCTGTGGTGTGAACAATAAAGAGTTAATCTATCTATCTATCTATCATGCATTACGCCCGCATGGTAAAACGCCATCAGTCTTGAATCTCGATTTAAAACTGGTTTTACCACACATAAAAACAGTTTTTAATCGAGATTCATGACTGAGCGTTGTTTTTGAATACGACTCTTTGGGCCATGAGTCATTAATCTCGATTTTAAACTTTTTTAATGGATGGTACAACCAGGTTTAAATTGAGATTCAAGACTGAGTGACGTAACGTTGAAATAGGTAACTTATTGATGCTCAAAGACCAACCTAGGTGCATCGGTGGATTTCTTGAAAATAAATTTAAAATCCCTTTCCTACCCGCTAGTTTGTGTTGACCCTATAACAAAGGGTGTAGATAATGATGATGAAAATAAGCTAACAAGGAGTGGGTGATGTGATAAAGACGATATTCTATGTATCCAGTAGTGGGCAGATGTGAGTTAAGACGATGGTTAATAATAACGAGCAGTATAATAGGATAACTATAATGCTTGATACATGACGTCAGTATCTTACTAATAAATAAATGGTCATTACCATTTAAGTGTAAGTATAATTACGTTATAGTTCCCTCTCACCTCCATTACCGTTAAGAATTTAGATTAAATTGTATGTACCTAGATGATAAGATATAAATTAAAATCTAAAAAAAATTCAAAAACCGGATTTCAGTTGCTATAAATAAAAAGGTTTTTGTAATGAATGATTAAAAGTTTGAAGAAATTTAAAGTGCGCTGTATGGGCACGGCCCGGCCCGCGAACCCCTCTGATTTGGTCAAAGTCTTTTGTTAACATTTTGTGGGTATTATGTTTCACAATTATTTTATTTTATCTTTCTCATATCTAATTATGTAGTTATAAGATGTAGTTATTAAAAGGTAATATTTCTTTGTACCATTTTGGTGCGGAACTCTAAAAATGACAAAACGTGTTACAATTTTCATTTGTCATCTCAATACCCAACCCCACAAAACGCTTAGCTTTCCACATTTAAAAAAAAACAATCCAAACCCACCAAAACTACCAAAATTCCATTGTTTTCCAAATTGGTCCATTTCAGAAAACAATTTCCCATTCCGTCCAACAACATTTACTCATTTATAATTTCCGTCGCGTCCTTACAAAAACTTGGACCATTTTGAACGTGGCTGCTATTTTGAATCCAAAGTTGTGCAAAGTAATAATGATGAAATAGAGGCGAAATTCGCGTTTTCTTTTCCATAATTAATCCTAGCTGCAGTCTGGTTCGTGTTATAAGCCTGAAAAAAGGTTTGCGTCATGTTGAAACATATACATTGCTTGAAACTTGAAAAAGCTATTAAAGTATTAGCTACTTCTAGTAAATTTAAATCTAGCACAACGTCACCAAGTAGGTATGTACAAAAATACAAAATGTAACTAGACTATTGATAAAATAGAACTGAAAAAATACGACAAACACCGAAATTATTTACACTACATGGGGTTTTTCAAAATGGCTTCTAAATTAGTCCTAAAGGGTCGGCAAAGTATCTGTGATGCCCCTAGTATTACAGGTATCCAGGCGATGGTGATCGCTTACCAGCAGGCGGCCCGTTAGCTTGTTTGTTACCTATGGCATACAAAACACACAAAAACAATTATCTACAAATTAAATCGAATGCCCTACACAACAACGCAATCAATTTAGATGCAAAAGTTCGGGTCACGCAGTGCTCCTAGCAAAACTTCTGTACTAAATATACGTAGCATTCGATAGAAAAATATGTATATGAAAAATGAGACAGTGCCCTTAACGGGGATGAACGGAAACTGCATATTTCTGTCGCTATTTGACAGAAGCTATACAAATTATTTTTCCGCTTCTATTGCTCAAGAAGTCCGCCATTGTAGCGTACCAGAGCGAAGATAAAAATAGCATATTTTGCTCTACGAGACAAAGTATTTTTTCTGAAAATAGAATTAAATATGGTGACCTCTTAGGCAGAATGCGCGCATTGTTTTACGACTACAAAAAAAAAAAATACCATTTGCGCGAAATCTTTAGATTTTTTTTTAAATTACCAATTGAACTCGGGAACCTACCTCGTATATAATGGGTCATTTTAGCCCCTCGTATAACAATCTACCATTATACCAGCTGTGCCGCGCGGCCTCACCGGCGGCTAAAAAGTATTCTATGTATTATTGCAGACTATAATCTCTCTGTGTGCCAAATTGCATCTAGATATGTTCAGCCGTTCTGGCGTGATTGAATAACAAACATCCATCCAAAATTTCGCACTTATGAGTGAAGTGAGAAGTGAGATACAGCTTTTAGGCTACCGTATAGTGTAAATAGTATGTACAATACATACTATTTACACTCTACATACTACTCTACATACAATCACTAATTTCTAAATTTCCTTACAGCTAGTACACATTAAAATGTATGTAGCTATGGGCTAATATGATCTCCATACTAGGATCCCCTGTGCTATGAAGATCATTGTCACTTACAAATGTGAAATAATTGCAAGATAGTACAGTGGTCGGATTACTCTAAAGATAAGGAATTTAAAAAAGGCGCTTTAAGGTAAAATGAAAGTTTGCATTAAAGTAAGTAAAAACTATTAAGAGTAATTGTATAATTATTATGTTTTGTCTTTGGCATCCTTTTGCTGACTTTAAAAAAAAAACAAAATATGGACCGAGGTCGAATAAGGACGGGTCGAAGTGATTCCGTGCAGTTCTAATTAAAAGTCGTGTCTTTAACGAGTGTGAGCCGATGAAAGCCGCCTGTGTTCTAACATGGGGCAATGAGGAAAGGAAACGGGGCTAAAGTGATTTTTAAAGGCCCTCTCCTTATTAATAAGTGATTCCGTCTCCGTCTTTTTCGAACGAGTTCAAAATTTCAAAGATAGAAAAAGACAAAATTTGGTCGACTCCAAGGCTACCGTGCATTTTAGGAGGGTTTGACTGTTAATTGACTGTTTCGGTGGTTCAGTCGGTAGTGAACCTGTTTTCTGAGCTGGAGGTGTGGGTTCGATCCCTACATAGGACAAACATTCATGTGATGTACATTTGTGTTTGTTCTATGTCTGGGTCTTAATTATCTGTTTATGTATGTATTTAAAAATGTACATGCATGTATATCAGTCTCTGGCCGCCCTAGTACAAGCCTTGCTTAGTTTGGGGTCAAGGGACCGTGTGTGCAAATGTCCCGATTTATTTAATTTAATTTTATTGGTTCGCATAGATAGGGATTATTATAAGGTACACCAATAAGGCCCAGCGCAAGTTTACAACACCGTATTTCTTTTGGAAAAAATGATAGGAAAGAAAGGTAGTCTTTCTGTTAATTTAGCATATAAGCCACATCTGAATCTGTGCAGCCTGTGTCATTGCTGTAATATAGGTGCCTGTAGAAATTTGACTTATTTTTCTTGTCATTTTCATCTCACATTTCCTCAATTTCCACAAGCCACTTGGGCACCGTTCCCATGCTTGTCACATAACGCCTTTTACCTACACAATATTAATCTCCGTACATCGAGATCGCATGAGAAATGGGTCGCATGACTTACCGGCGACATTCCGCTTTCTCAGCACGTACATCGCTCGCTCCATGGGTTATTCACAACGGCTTTCAAGACGTAGAGTTCGATGTGTCGGGCACATTAGCGGTAACGTCTCTCGTATTGATTGAGGTTTGAATGTCGTGGTTATGTTAGTGAGAGACTGTATGTTTTGATTTGCAGGTGGTTTGTAAGTGATTTAGCACAGGTAGCTCTTGTTCAACAATCCTACTAATATTATAAACGTGAAAGTTTGTATGTATGGATGGATGGATGGATGTTTGTTACTCTTTCACGCCGGAACGGCTGAACAGATCTGGATGAAATGTTTCACATAGATTATAGTCTAGAATAGCACATAGGATACTTTTTAACCGCGGGTGAAACCGCGGGGTGCAGCTAGTAATGTTATAAATACAAAATTATTAAACATAGTGATTGAGTGAGTGTTTGGTTTACATGTAATAATGGCTGAACCGATTTGGGTTGGGATACCTAATCCCTAGATGAATACATAGACTACTTTTCATAATAGAATGCAGAATAAACGCGTGCATGTGCATAAATGCACGTAAGAAAACACCAAAGGCTGACTGTTTTTAAATTTGATAAATAAATAAATTCGGGACACTTCCACACACGGTCGCCTGACCCCAAACTAAGCATAGCTTAAATACATATTAACACCCAGACATAGGACAAACACAAATGTTCATCACATAAATGTTTGCCCTAGGTGGGAATCGAACCCACGCCCCAAGCTCAGCAGGCAGGTTCACTACCAACTGAGCCACTGAGGCAGTCAATAACACATGTTTTTACGACGTTGGACCACCTGTCGCAGTAATGTTTAAAAAATCAATAGTATTAATGCATCGATTACATTAAGCTTTTTTACACGCTACAAGCCGGCGAGAAAAAGCTGGCGAATCGGATAATGAGTTACGATGACACACAACACATTTCACACGCTTACAACCCGACAAGCTTGCGTGTTGTCGCCCATCAAATATTAAGATATTTGAGTTACAAGCTTTTTCATGTGCAACTATCATGACACACGGCTAGTTTACAAGCCAGCGAGAAGTGAGTCTCGCTGACATTGTTATTTTTAATCGCTACACGTCAGCGAGTTTATCTGCTGACTAAACTTGCTTATTTTATATATCTTTGAAAATATTATGCACGTTCGCAAAAATCTACATAAATTTAAATTGAACAGTGACTATCACAATTATAACACTAGAAATAAGGATAGCTGTACAGAGATTTAGACTGACTAAGTCAAGAAAGTCATTTTTAGGCAACTGCGTTAGTTTTTACAATAAAATCCCGAAAAATATAACAGGGCTCACCGAGGGAAAATTCAAATCACATGTAAAAACTACATTAATGAAAAGAGGATATTATAAGGTTAAGAATTATTTAGAAGATAAAGATGTCTGGAGCCTTCCACTTCCGCCAAGTAGCCACTAATATTTATAGATATTACCTAGTTGTAAGCCAAAATTTGTGAGACTAATTTATTTATTATTTGAAAAAATAATGCCCCTCAGTTTCTTGCCTGTTCTTCTGAGTAGAGGCTTTTTATCCGAACAAGGCGGTCGAGTCTATTTAAATAACTTTGACGTTCATAAGTGTATCTTTGATACCTAAATTGAATAAAAACATTTTGACTTTGACTTTGACTTTGACTTTGACTTATTGTTATCGTGTCACAAGCCAATTTAGCAAAATTGAGACAAGCCAAAAGCAAGCCAAAATTAAGACCCGAGCCGGGCCGGGATAGCCCCCTATTTGACGCTCAAGATATTTTTTGTCAGTGTCTCTCTCGTTTCAAACGTCATAGGAGTGAGTGTGACCAAAAAACATCTCACTCCTCGCGTCGCAGCGAGTAAAAATGCTCAGTGTCATTGTATTACCTACAGGCTACCTGCGTGGACATCAATTCGTTGATTTCGTGCCACTCGCCCACTCCGAATGATTTATTCAGTAGTTTCTGTAGGTTTTATTGAATAATATGTTTAAAAGTCTGACCTGTTTTTAAAGCCTGTCCGTTGATTGCAAGCGGCTAATTTGTTAAGTTTTTGTAATGAAATTTAATTTCACCGAAGGGATTGTAGACTGATTAATTGCAAAGTTTTCTTTTGTAGCTATGGAGTTTAATTAAGAATTAAATGTACTGAGAAACATGATTAATTTTAATTTAAGCCTGTGCGTTATTTTCATAAGTTAATTCTAGACTAGAAAGTTTGACAAAGGGTATTTCAATGTTACGTTAGAATGCTGGTCTTATAAATCTACGCTAGATTTTTAAGTAACTATGCTAATAAAAATATTTCGATCACCTTTACAAAAATCAAGCTGAGCAAGTAAATTCACTGTAATAACTGTTATATCAATTTATTTGTTAAAATTGAAAATTAATTACGCAAATTCATAGTTAAAATTTAACGTATTTTCTAAGAAACCCTTGCCAGCGACTTCAATATTGCCTGGAAAATTTAATGTTAATTATGATCAATAAGCCTTTCCCCCGTTACTCAGTTGTATAACCTCGTAATAGTTATACAGTGTTTTGCGTTTTTCGATCCAGTTAAAAATTTATATATCGTCACACACATCGTCACGCCTTTCCCCCGAAGGGGCTGGCAGAGGTGTGATACAACACCCACATTTCGCCGTACGATATTCAGTCCCAAACGTGACAGGGGGCGAGCCTGTCTCCATAAACCGGATTCGTGTCATCATGTAGCAGATGACATACAATACGCACATATGTTCACACAATGATCAAATTGGTGCGTGCCGTCGGCTGGTTACGAACCCGCTCCCTCTGGCCTGAGAGGCGGTCCTTCTCCAACTAGGCTATCATCGCTTCTTCAAAATTCATCGCTCGTTAAAAACTTTAAAGAAAGAAAAAGACTAAGCATTGTTCAATTATTCCAAATCTATACAACGTTTATTAGTAAAGTTCTAGTTTCAGAAGTATAAATAAATATAAATAGGTACTCGGGACACTTGAACACACGGTCGTCTGACCCCAAACTAAGCAAAGCTTGTACTATGGCGGCCAGAGACTGATATACATACTTATATACTTTTAAATACATACTTAAATAGATATTTACACACAGACATAGAACAAACACAAATGTTCATCACATAAATGTTTGTCCTAGGTGGGAATCGAACCCACGCACCCTAGCTCAGAAGGCAGGTTAACTACCAACTGAGCCACCGAGGCAGTCGAAGTCGAAGGCAGTATAATTTAGAAACACATAACATCTGACATATGCTTCTGCTTGCATCAGGTGTCAAACCTTTATGCAACTCCATCTCAAGCCCGACATCCCAAAATCGTCCATAATAAAGATAAGGTCACACACATCACACATCTGCCGAGCTTTCAGCGGTTCAGGGCCGCGGCCGCTTCAGGGACGACCTGAAGGACCGATCCTTTGTGGAGCTACCTTAATAAACGTACGAGGTCGACTTGAAGTTCCGATTCGTACTAACTGTTGTATAATCTGTAACGTTGTGTGGATTTTAATAGTAGTTATTTCTATTTGGAAACAAACTCAAAGTTCAATGTTTTTATTCAATTTGGGCATCACAAAGATAAACTTATGAACGTCAAAGTTTTTTTAAATAGACTCGACCGCCTTGTTCGGCTTAAGAGCCTCTACTCAGAAGAACAAGCAAGAAACTGAGGGGCATTATTGTTTTCAAATAGATAAATAAATTACTGTCTCACAAATTTTGGCTTACAACTAGGTAATATCTATAGGTACATACTAGTGGCTATAGTTGGCAGAAGTGGAAGGCCCCAGACATCTTTGTCTTCTAAATAACTGTTTACCTTATAATACCCTCTCTTCATTAATGTGTTTTTACATGTGATTTGAATTTTCATTCAGTGAGCCCTGTTATATGTTTCGGGATTTTATTGTAAACACGAACGCAGTTGCCTAAAATGACTTATTTGACTTAGTCAGTCTAAATCTCGGTACAGCTATCCTATCTTTATTGCTAGTGTTATTATTATGACAGTCACAGTTCAATTTAAATGGATTTTTGCGAACGTACATAATATTTTCAAAGATATACAAAGAAGGTAAAGTTAATATATTTATTTAATAAACATATTTATATTTATAGAATTAAACTTGAAATGGTTTTGACAGTTGCAGTTAAGACAAGGTCATCCACGATCAGCAGATGGAAATTCGGGGCACACCTCGAGCGGCTGACCCCGAGGCTAATGGGTACGGCGGCTGCGCTAAGCCGCCTCCTTCCAAACCTTGGTGGAGGGAATGGGAGCTGCCGCCGCCTCTACATGGCGGTAGTGCGCTCAATGGCCCTCTACGGGGCTCCAATATGGGCTGGCTCTCTGGACTCCAGGGGAATTGCCCGGCTCTATGGGAGCCAGAGGGCCATGGCAGTGAGAGTATGCAGGGGCTACCGCACACTCTCACATGAGGTGGCTTGCGTTCTCGCCGGCTCCCTCCCGTGGGACCTGGAGGCTGATGTCTTGTCCTCAGTATACTGGCGCAGGGCACGGGCACGCGAAGAGGACCTCCGGCCTACCCCACGGGAGGTGGAGGAATGGAGAAGAAACGCCAGGGACGCTGCTCTAGAGTCCTGGAGCAGGCGGCTCGCATTGGAGCGCAGGAGAGGGGCCGGGGCCGTCCGATTTCTGGAGGCTGTCCGGCCCGTTCTCGGGGACTGGCTCCATCGTGGGCATGGGGGGCACTCCTTCCGGCTGACACAGGTCCTCTCGGGGCATGGATGCTTCGGGAGGTACCTGTGCAATGTAGCACGAAAGGAGGCAACTCCGGTGTGCCATCAGTGCGGTTGCGCTGAGGAGACGGCGCAGCACGTACTGGAGGTGTGCTCAGGGTCGGCGGAGCCGCGGCTCGCACTAGTTGCGGCTATAGGAGCGGATCTCTCACTGCCGACCATCTTATCTAAGATGGTCGCAGACGAGAGGTCCTGGGAGGCGATGGTCTCTTTCTGCGAGGACGTGATGTCGCAGAGAGAGGCCGAGGAGCGGGAGAGAGAAAGGGATCCTCTCGCTCCCCCGCTCCGGAGGGCGCGGAGACGGAGGCGAGCCAGTCGGGCGCGCACTCCTTCTCCGCTAGGAGGCCCTGGGGGTGTAGGATACGGGGGTATCCGACACTCCTAAATTATTAGAGGTCTCCTGAGTAGTCAATGCCCTGTGTCCTGGGCATCGCTCGAGCCGTTTGAAGGGGGGAGGTAATCCCCTCCTGAGGTGAGTCCGGCTGCGGACAGCGGCATGGTGGGGTTACAGAGAATGTGCAAGTGGTCCTGTGACCCCGCTTTTGCCGGCGACGAGGGACACCGTGGGGGTTTAGTCGGTATGGGTGCCCTTCTGGCACCGAGTCCGACATACCCCGCTCCGCCTCCCCCGGGGCGTAGCGGGGATGTGTAAAGGCATTCCCCCACGAAAAAAAAAAAAAAAAAAAAAAAAAAGGTCATCCACGATTAACCACCCACAACACGTTAAATTAAGTCCCTTTATTTAGAGTTACAAATCGTGTATCATATTCGATGGTAAAATGAGATCAGCGCCTAGAATTATTTGTTTTGTTTTTATTGGGATTAATCGTAATAAGAACACAAATAAGAATAAGTTACTCGGTTTAACTTTAGAGAACTAATCTGACTATTTAATAATCGGAAAAAAAAGAGTTGGAATCGCTGAAAATTTAGAGAAGCACGCTCGAACTTTTTTTTATAAGAGACTTTTTGTGATTCTTTCCCAAATCAGAATGATTTTCAAAATGATATTCCTGTTAAACCGTTTTTGGTTGTTAGCTGGTAGAAAAACTAAATTTTTTTAGTACAATTTTTTGTAGTAAATAAATATTTAATAATTGTACCTCTATTATTGCCTAGTGCTTATTCCGTAATGTGAAGCTTATTTCTTAACATAGTGGCTGTTGTGTTATCTGTGGTTCCGGTTGAACACGCGTCGCGGAAGCTGTGTTCGACCCATAACTTTCGTTACGGGCTCGCGTTTTTATGAGGAGTGAATAATCGTTTATGGAAAAGTTTGAAATGAATGGTGTGAAATTATAGCCATTTGAATTTATGAGGCGTGTTCGTTTGGAAAATAATCTGTTTCACATTTAGATTATTTGTTTATTTATTGAAAGATCTAACTTGACTGCCACCAGCTTTGGTTTCGTTTCTCAGCACTCAGTTACTTTGTAGCATCGATATACTATGAAACGATATGATATGATGTACTACGATACGATATACTACGTACTAAAATGTTGACTCATCTATTATCCGAACACGGATACGGATTGCAGTACATCCTGTACTGCAATCCGTACACCTTACATTCGTACACTGTACTGTACAGTGTAGTGGACGAAAAAGACGCAATCCGTACGTATCCGTGTCTTCAACACGCACGCCGTGTGGTTGTGTACTGAGCGAGAAAACTGATCTAGTGTAGCATGTTTTAATAGTTTGGCTAGACGATAAAATGAATGTTTTAGCGCTGCAGCAAACCTGCAGTCAGTCCACGCGGGCAGGCCCCGCTGTAATCAAGTTGGTTGACGTTTCTTGTCTTGAACAGCTACTCTAGTACGTTGTAGTTTTATCTCAATGCTATTGAGGTTTGATAAAAACGGGACCAATTACAAAAAAAAAAAAAAAATCCTTTGAAAAAATATTCCCAAATTGGTATAAGTAAAAATATATTTGTATGACGGAGAACTGAGGCAACAAACCTTAACCTTCTGAGACCTCTAATATTCAATGACATTAACTTTTATAAATTACGGGCCAAAAATCTATAGGATTCAAAAATTCTTTTTGAAGTCTGTTAAAACATTAGTTAAATGCTCGTAGTAGGGATACCGTTACTTGACGGGGTAATAAAAATTGTGTAAAATTTATGACTTTTGTAAGCTTGTTATCAGTACAACTGATATGACAGTACTGTGTGAGCATAGCGTGTGGCATCCTCACGTGCGCTTGTGATGAAGTCAGTGTCGAAACGTTTATCGTCGCGCGTGTGGAGACGACATTACTGTGTTATTTATTGCTGCATTTGAGGAGGGCGTCTGGTGGTGCATGAGTTTTAGGTGTTATGGCGAGAGAGTCTTTATTTTTAAGGCTTAATGTTTTTTTCTGTGGCCTTGGAGTTTAAATATTTCATTAATTTAAAGATAAGTTAATAATATTTATAAGCTTAGTGGTGTCCTATGGCCACTTGCACTAAATATAATATTAATAATAATTATTATTAATATATAATTATTAATAATAATTGCCTAAGTCCTTTTTTAACTAGTATAATCTACTCCTAGCTAGCTCCTACCTAAATGATTTTATACTTACCTTAAGCCATTTCTTAAGACAATAAGATAAACTTTATGTGCCCGATAAACGAAAAAATCGCTAGGAGTAGCTTTAAACTAGTTAAGCAATTTTTATGTTTAGAACAAGTGACCATTAGTCTTAGTGGTGTCTAGGTATGTCTCCTATTACTGTTACTGTATTTTTAGAACTTCCTTTGCTGATCATTTATATTTTTAGAAACATAGTAATTATTTTTAATTTTCAAATTATAGTAGCATCGTGACCACTATTTTAAACAAAACCTTTCCAATGAGAAGAATAAATAAACAGCTAATGGACGAACGTCACACAAATTAATTTCAGCTTCCCACTTTAATTTAATTACTTCATAAAGATTTTTTTTAAAGTTATAAATAAAAAGTTCTTTTAAAATTTTACAAGTACCCATTTACAGCATAAAAAATAAATGATGCTATTCTTCAAATAATTATTTCACTTCACTTGCTCAAAAAGTCCGTCATTGTAGCGTACCAGAGCAAAGATAAAATAGCAAAATTTGCTTTAGGGGAATAAGTATTTTTTTCTTCTTCTGAAAATAAAAACTATAGCGGCGACCTCTTCGGTAGAATGCGCGTATTGTGGCGATTACAGAAGAAATAAAAAAAACTTTAGCGCGAAATCTTTGTTTTTTTTAAAGTTACAAATTGGATTTATGAGCGTAATTTATTTTTAATATTGCATTGGGTTATTTTATTTTCTCGCAATAGAAACGAAAACTAGAGTGTAACATACGAGTCTAAAACCTATTATAACTTGGTTTCTATTTACTCCCTCGCTAAAGATCTGGAGTAAAACTACCCGTATATAATAGGGCATTTTAGCCCCTTGTATAATAAAAACAATCTACTATATGACTTTGATACTATTAAAACCATATTTATATTTTTTACCAGTTTAATACGAAACCGTAAGAATAGACTCCATTACCTTTGATTTATGAATTTCTAGATTTTCGTAGTAACTAACCGGCAGCACTGCATTAGTCCTAATGTCTTCCTAAGCCACCGGAACCAAGCACTTACCGCTAAGAACTGGGTGTCTCCGCGTTATCAGATAATCGTTAGGTCTCGCAGCGGAGATTAACGGCGCCGTTACCGTTATCGAGGCGTTAGGTTAACGGAATCGAAGCGTTGGCGTTACGGTTTGGAGTTGGATGGTTTGAATAAGTGCAGTTAAGTTTTTTTAATGGGAGATTAAAACAGATGCTTTATTTAGATATTTTTTCTTATTGTTGATTTTTGTGTATAAAATAGGAAAATAAGCAATAGGAAATACATGAAATGCAATACGACTACTTTATTGGTATGAATTAGTTTATGACCGATAATGTGAATAAGCGATGATAGCCTAGTTGGACAAGGCCTGCTTCTCAAGCCAGAGGGAGCGGGTTCGAACCCAGCCGACCGACGGTACGCACCAATTATTTCATTGTGTGAACATATGTGCGTGTATTGAATGTCATCTGCTACATGACTGGAGCCCAGTGTATGGCGACAGGCTCGTCCTCTGTCACATTTGGGACTGAATATCGTCCGTCGAAGTGTGGGTGCTGTATTACACCTCTGCCAGCCCCCTCAGGGGAAAAGGCGTTACGATATGTTAATTGTGAATATATTAAATTGAAATAACCCAATGTAACCATAGGTGTAGAAATTAAAAAAAAGGGTAATAAGTGCTCTAAAGACACCAGTTTTAAGTCAATTTTCCATTGTTCCAGACCTCACGCGTCACGAACGCGAGCGGAGACGCGTGCGAGCGGCGTGACCCGTGCCAGCACGGCGGCGTCTGCATCAGCACTGATGATGGACCCGTCTGCGAGTGTCGAGACGGAGACTACGAAGGGGCCTTCTGTGAGAGAGGTGAGTGGAGGTCACACTCGTCACGAGTTGGAGAGGTTCAATGCTGGGGTGACAGAGAGCAGGAACCCTATTCGGAGATTTGAGATTTTCATCTCACATTTTTTTTGTCCTTGTTCCTCTCGTTTGAAACGTGATGATGTGAGAGTAACCAATATAAAATCTCATCTCATCTCACGCGTAGGAATAGCCCCAGCAGGCATGTCATAATCTCAGCAGCAAGAAGCCCACTGACAAAAGACAAAGACATCTCGCGAGGGCTTCTTCGCTGGTAGCGCATCACTGGCCATTGCTGAGCGTCACCTCCACAATACCCGGTGTTGCGCTACAACACTCTGGGACTGTGGTATCATGCGACCATAGTATCGTTATAATATAATATACTCCGCCAGTGTAGTGCTCCGGGCCACGTCAAAATGGTCACGTGGACAACACGCAGTGACGTCAATCGATGCCCGAAATAATAATACTTTCAGTTTTCTTTACTAAATTAAAAAAATAAACACACAATATACGAGTAAGCCTTCTTTGAAGTTGGTTAAGCAGGTAAGTAAAGCTTCTATGTTTATACTAGATCGGTCATAACTACTTGTCCGAAACTACTTTTTTACAATAGAAAGCTACACAATTACTGAGTGCCAAAAAAAGAAGAAGTTTTGCTAAATATTTTTGTTTTTGAAAAAAAATTAGTTTGCCAACTCAGATTTCAGACCCCGATTTCACACTACGTTATGGAGTGGAGAATGCTTGTAAGCAGGTACTATAAAATTATTTTAAAAAAAACGTCATAAGTTATTTCGGCAACTCAGACTTCAGAATCTAGTTTCACACTGCGTTCTTTATTAGCTACTCTGTTTTACACAGCGCTAATAAATAGCTCTTCGCTTCCAGTACAATATAAAAGGAAGCTACATTAGCAGGCTAATAGCTCTTAGTGGCTGCTTCCTTCTCACTAGCACGGGGGCCTACCACGAGTTTTGATTGTTACGAAAACTTTTTTCGTTTTTGTTTGACCCCATTGACATGACATTTCAATAAAGCGTACCTGGCAGAAACTTCGAGATTAGGCTAAATGTATGGAGCTCAACGAAAACGAAAAAGTTTTCGTTGACTATCAAAACCCGCGGTAAGTCCACTGAAGACTTTATAACGTTCGAAAATATTGAAGATATTATATTACAAAAACAAGCTTATCTTTACACGCTGGTTCGAATTGTTTACATAAAAAAACAGTCAAGAAAAAAAAAACGATGCGTTACAACAACATCATTAACAACACTGGATAAATGCAAACGAAAACAAATTAACGTATCCATCACTTTTTTGGGCCATAATTTGTTTGAATACGTAATAATATGAGACATAATGACTCTAAAGGTATCCATTCACCATCCTGCCTCGCAATCCGCCGTGCCGGACTGTGGAGCAGGATGTAGCTGACACATAGAAACAATCACCATCCTGCATGAAGCGGCGGACTGCAAGGCAGGATGGTGCATAATTTTTTATTTTATTTATTTGTGTAATCGACAGCGTCACATAGTAATATTTGATACAATGATAACAATATTTAGAATAAGGCCAAAACTGATTACAATTATTTTATAAAAATAAATATATAAATTAAATTTTACGACGTTACGACAATAAACAATAATAACCTATCCTTGAGCAAACTACGACATCGTCAGGTCTACTTTGTTAAAAAAAAAAAAAACTAAGACAAACACAAAGCCTTCTTCTTTATACCCGACTGCGCAAGAAAGAGGGTTATGTTTTGCGAGTGTATATAGGTATGTATGAGGTTTCTTTTGTACGCCCTACAGCCTTAACAGCTTGATAGATTTCGACATTTGAGGTGTCATTTGAATCGTCTTGATAGTGGAAGTGACATAGAGGGTTTTGCAGCCGGGGTTTTTTTTTTAAAATAATGTTACTTATTGCTCCCGAAATGCTAGACCTTGTTTTTTCGGTAAATGCTCCAGGCCTACTATAAAAAAAAAAAAAAAAAACATTTAGACGAACATAGAACCTTCGTCGTTTTTAATGTAATTTAAAAAGTAAGTGTCAATAACGATTAAAACCAGAAATGTGTTCTATTAATAAAAAAAGTCACAGTGCCCAATCGTAGGATCCAAACTACACAGAAACTTGCGCTTTGAGGGGCTTCCCCAAAACGGTAGAGAGAGCACGTTTTTCATTACTACGAGTAGAGTGTATTTATGCGTTGTGTGCCTGTACGCCTGACAAATCCCGTGTCCTCCTTTGTTCGTTTGTGGACACTGGCTACAGGGCTCACAGGCTCACAGGCTTACGTTCACAAAATCTGTAAAACTGGTTTATACTTCAGTAAAACTTGATGAATAGTGTTGCTATGATAGTCTTTGTGAAAATGGACCAATAAAGCCGCTGGTTCTTTTATGAAGGAGTTTTATTGATATTCTAGAACAAGTATAGCTTTTAGGGTTTAATATATTTCTATGGATGAATGTAAGTATGCTTGTAATAAATTTAGATCGTCCAAGCTGACAACGTCTAGTGTCCTAAGATAAAGATACATTTATTAGCTTTAAACACGAGTAATAATATTGTTGTTACATAAAATGAAATACGAGCTTCATGTTATGCCTGAAGAGGCGTGCAAAGTTTGGAGAGATGGCTAATTACAAAAAAATATAAAAGAAACTGTCAAAGCTAATTCTAGAACGTCTAGCTTGCAAAAACGTGCATGTCGCATTACGTCTAGTCCAACATAATTAGTTTGATAGTTATAGTCTGGGTGCCTTCAAGTCTTGAGTGCATCGGTTTCACCTAGACAAGCGTGCTCAATCGTAGGCCAAGTGCAAGTTTACCATTGAATAATAAAAATTTTAAATGAAATTTGCAATATTTGTGAGTGAAATTATCTGTAAAATGTAATCTGTTCTAATCTTTACACATTGTATTACGACATGGATCGACACCTATGATGTGTTTTCTATTTTTGCGCTACATTATGGGACTAACCTTTGATTTGGTTTAGAAACTAGGATACTCATAACTCTAGCAATGATGAAAACCATTTGAAATATTTCAAGAAAAATACTCGAAAAATTAAGATAAAAATATTACGAGCATCAATAAAACCTCTTGTTTGTTTCTCGTCAGATAAAATGCAGGAAACAACATCCAAAACTATTTATTACAACTGTTGCCACAAATTACGAAACAATATCCGTATTGAATAACCATCGCGCAAAGATACCAACATAACCGACTTACCAACTACTTTTATAAGGGAACGAGTAACAGATGCCACTCTACGTGCGCTCTGTTCTGTAAGTTGGCAGAACTGTTTGTAGGGCTGTCGAAGTCGGACATTGTTGTATTAATTACGGCATGAAAGAAATTGCTGCAGTAGCACTTTTAGGATTTTTGGTAGGGTTGTCACTCAGTTTTATTTTAATTATGTAATTTTGCTTTAAGAAATAGACCATAGAAAATGTTATGGAAAGGTATGGTTGAAAAATGACTAGCTCTATTTGATTCGTACTTGTCATGCGCGTATCAAAAAAGCAATCTTTCAGTAAATACGACTCACAATAGCTTATTTTAATTAAGCACCAGATTTGTTGAAGTAAAGTATTATATCACAATTAGTATCTTATAAAAAATATAAGTTCAACATTAATAATACAGTACAAATTATAAGTTTATTAATAATGCAAAATTATGTTGTGTCTTCAGTAGTCTGTTCGTGTAACATTCTTATTCTTACAACAATACAGTTGACTTAAAAAAAAAATGTGCGCATTAAAAACGGATTTTCAATTATTTTTACAACGGATTTGCGAATAAACTGAACTATTGCAAGTAAAATTACGAGTTACAGTTATGCAAGTCATTCAAATAATTATAATAACGTGGATAAATAAAGTACAACAAAAACTAGCACTGGCCAGTGACAACCCTGTTGAAAAGGCCGGAAGCAGGCTCGCGAATCGCGGTCGCACACTAACCGTTCCCTGTTTATTATTACTTGTAACGTGTGTTCCCGCCTTTATTATTACTTCTTGTGTAGACCCGCCTTTATGGATGTAGTTTTAATTACGCATTACACTTAACTACGTTGTTTTGTGAGCGTGGCTAGTGAAATTAGGGGCAGTTAGAAAATAAAGATTTCTCAGGGTAAATGTTTTGTGAAATTATTTCTATTTAAGTTAGGTTTTTACCCGACTGCGCAAGAAGGAGGGTTATGTTTTTCGAGTGTATGTAAGTATGTATGTACCTATGTATGTGGGTATGTATGTATGAGGTTTCTTTGGCACGGCCTTAAGCCTAAACAGCTTGGTGGATTTCGACACATGAGGTGTCATTTGAATCGTCTTGATAGTGGAAGTGACAGGGTACAACATTTTGCAGTCGGGTTTTTTGTTTTCTAATAATGTTTCTTGTTTCACTATATAAAATATGCATTGTGTGAATGCATCTTTATTAATTGTTTTCTCTTTGAAACTACATATTTTATAAAGAAGTCCTGCTGTAGTGTCTTCTATGAGATGTCGGTAGAATATCAAGTGTGGAAAATGTAACATATCGTCTCGCCTTTCCCCCGATGGTGCTGGCAGAGGTGTAATACAACACCCACACTACGCCGGACGATATTAGTCCCAGATGTGACAGGGGGCGAGCCTGTCGCCATACACTGGGCTCCAATCATGTAGCAGACGACATACAATACGCACATATGTTCATACAATGAACAAATTGGTGCGTGCCGTCGGTTGGATTCGAACCCGCTTTCTGTGGCTTGAGAGGCGGGCCTTCTCCAACTAGGCTGAAGCAATGAAAACGTGTTGAAGAAAAATATCCATCCATACTAATATCGTACCATGCATGTCATCTGCTACATGACTGGAGCCCAGTGTATGGCGACAGGCTCGCCCCCTGTCACATTTGGGACTAAATATCGCTAGGCGAAGTGTGGGTGTTGTATTACACCTCTGCCAGCCCCCTTGGGGGAAAGGTGTGACGATATAGTATAAATGTTATGTTACTAATATTGTTAAATCGAATGATAACTCTGTCTGCCTGTCTGTATGGTTTTCACGGCCAAACTGCTGAACGGATCTTGACGAAATTTTATAATTAGTTAAAGTTTTTCATGAGAATGGTTTTTGGATCCTATTTTCTGAATAAATGCTAATAAAGTCACGGATAACAGCTAGTCTGAAATAATTATTAATTTTATTTAAAGCCTGTAAATGGCACGAGGTGTATTTATACTATTTCACCCGCGATCCCAAAGGAACCGTTTATTTTTTCGGGATAGAAGTACCCTATGTCCTTTTCTGTACCTCAGACAACATGTATTCAAAATTTCAAGACGATTGGTTGAGTAGTTCAGACGTGAAAGCGTTACAAACAAACGAACAAACTCACTTTCATGAGGATTTGTTGGAAATCTTACTCTAACATGAATCATCATCATTTTGAAACACAAATTGTTTAGAAGTTCCTGGTTTAGATCCATAAAAGGGGAGATCTGTGTGAATAGGTCAGTAATTGTTTTTTTTTTCTAAATATAAAATATAAAAGAGTTTAGTTTAATAATAAATTGGTTGGTACTTTACTCCAATGTCGTTTCATACAGTGTGGCGGAATGAGAACCGCCAAGGCCTTACAATACAACAAAAGCTCAATTTGGATAACGGCCAAAAGCAAAAATTCAAGGCTTGTGCCTATTTAAGTCCTTTCAATATTGAACAGTCTTGCTTGTGGCAAAACCACACAATAAAAGAGAAACAGCTTTGCGTTTTCTCTTTGCTTTTTTCAGCTTTTCTCTGATAATCTGCGGTGACATACACAAACAGACATAGACACCAAAATCTCACTAGAAGGGTTTCTTCTTACCACGGTGCGCGCTGGTACGCACGCACGCACGGTGGAACCCTAAAAATATCTTGGCCTTGTATTAAAATTTAAATATTTGTTCGATCTCCGCAAGATCGTAATCTCCGCAAGACAGGGTAGATGGAACTTAAACTTCATCAATACTATGTACTACTATCGTCAAATGAGAGAGGTACTCTGTCGTAGCCTCCGAAGCGAACGCACGTAGCGTTTGCACTTGAAGCGCGCGCGCAAGTCTCCGTCTCAGACCCTCATTTAAACCCAGTGTTCATGACTCTGTGCCGCTGTAATACTTAAGACTGGAAACCAGCAGTTGAGGCCGTGTCGCCGAGCTGTTCGCCTGGATCTCGAATGACGCTGAAATCTATCTGCGGTCGTGGATTTGAGGTTGGCGGAATGCTTTCATTTGCTTTTCGTAAGCTTGCGGGTTTGTTTACCGGTCGTACCTAGGATCTGGCCGCACCTCAAATACAGTCTACTTTCTTTATATTGTGCATTTTGTACAATATTTGTAACTGGTTGTTGAGAAATTACCAGTTATATATTTTAGTTCGGAGTGAATGAAACTAGATGGCGCTCTACTATTCTTATGCGGTCTGTGTTCCACATAGTTTTTTATAAACACTGCGTGACCATATTAGGATAGTATTACCTCAAAAAGTTTTCTAATGGCCGTGTCCTATTTTGGTATAATTTGGCTAATTTATTGAGCAGTAAATCATAAAAAGTGTTGCAGCGGCTAAAAATGTATGCATGGGCAACTTCCGGTTCCTGAAGTCGTTAAAAAAACATAAAAACATTTTCTCAATGTTCCACATTAAATTATGCTGGAGTTATGTATGCAACTAAGTATTGGGCAGTTAGGCGTGTTTGGGCGACCTCAAAAAAGAGAAGGGGAAGAGCGGGATTGAAGCACACACTTTGTTATGTTATATGCGATAGAAATCAAATCAAATGTCTTTAATCAATTGGGTAGGATGGACTTTGACTTTCTTAAGTGTATTACTTAAGAAAGTCAAAGTTATAAAGATGACCCTACCACCTTCGTTCGGAAAAGAAGCTACTAGTCAGAAAGCAACAATTTTAAGGGGATGGGAAAGATATTGAATGCTGATGTTGGTTACATTTTCATTATAATAACTAATTTATAAATCAATCTTGTTGAATCAAAACATACCGTTTTTTCGATAGAAGATTACCTCGGTCCTTCTCACTCTCGTGACTTTACGAAGCCTTATATGCCTATCAAACGCTCCAACTTCCCCTCACTTTTAATTGCGCAGGCAACGATTTCCACTTGCCCGCGCAAGCCTGGCTTGCGCGTACTTGTTTGCGTGTGGTAGGGCGTGCAGTGTTCAAACCCGCTCTTTTTTTATGTAGAATAGGTCGGCGTTTGACCACCAACTCGCCTGATGTTAAGCGACATTGTGGTCTAAGATGGAGCACGACGACCTATAAGGTACTTATTCACTCTAGCCTTGAGGTTTTGTAGAGTGAAGAAGTACAAAGACGGCAGTTGAGTGAGGCGCTACAAGTGCGCTACTGCTCAAACCCGTCTTCGGAACAGTTATACCTGCATAGTGTGCTACCTACCTGTGTTATAACCTGCACAGTTAAAAGTGTGGGGAAGACGCCGACGACTTCGACAAGAATGAGGCCTGCGTGTACTTAACTGAGCCGAACGTTTCGTTACCACACCGGTCAGTTAAGTACGCACATCTAAAAGTGTGGGCAAATTGAAGCGTATGGTAGGTATTATTAAAAACGTAATCTTCAAAATTTTGCTATCATACTACTTACTTTTGCTTTTGAATAAAAAAATACTCGAAATATCTCTAGCATAAATCTTTGGCAAAACATCATTGGTCTTTACAATGTATTTTCGCCAAAATGTTACAATTTCGGTAACGTACGACGTGCTTTACAATGTTTCTATCTAGATATGGGATCGGTTAGTAGTTACAATGTTTTTATTTTATTTTAATGGCGCGCAGTGGAATTCATATTTTGGGTTTATTTATGGGTCTGTGGAGCGATGTTGGGGAAGATATTCAAAACTAGCAAAAATACGGGATGTTGGTTACATTTTTGTGTAACATGTTAGCTAGTGAATCTTGTTGAAGCTAAATCAAACTTCAGAGATTTTGAAGTAGTTAGTTTTAACTTTTTACTTTACTTACATACTTACGTCCATTATCCATACTTACAATTGGATCCGTAAATGCGCTAAGTGTGTTTGTGCATGTGTGTGTGTGTGTGTGTTTGTTAGTTTGTTTTTTACTTTTTCGCAATCAAACAAATCGATTCAATTGAAATTCAGTACTAAGTTAAATTATGGATGAGGCATAACATTTTTTATTCCAAAAGTGTCAAAAGTGGCGACATTTTGAGCCAACAATTAACAAAGCAGTTTGAAGCACTGATCATTTAAATTGAACTATCTCTTTTGCTCACGGTTTCTTTAGCGTTTCATAGCGTATGTCACTCTGTAATAATATTTCTTCCTAATGGTGCAAGTATTTCTGAAATCAGCCTAGTGGTTTTTGAGTTTATTCTTTACAAACACACAATAATTCAAATCTTTCCTCTTTATAATATCAGTTGTAGATGTGTAGATTGGTTTAGTGAGAATCGATGGCCGAAATTAACACATAGGCTCAAACTTTTTAAGCGTGGTAACAACTCGTTTCTCAGCTTCTATTGATAAAAAATAAAATATATGTAAATAAGTTTTCTAAAAACATTGCTCTACAATCAACATTTAAACCAGTCGATTCTAAACATTTAAAATCAAAACACTTCCTGTAATTAAAAATGAAACTTTACAAATCTCCAGCTGCAAGCCCAAGGAATCTCCGATCCAACCTGAGAAAAATAAATGGCCTGCCATTAGCAAATTACAACCAAAAGAACTTTTTGAATAAACATTTGTACTTATAACAGAACAAATTCAAACAATTACTCTCCAAATTACGGCTATTTTATAAAGTTTCGAGCATTCCAGGGATTAGTTTGATAAATTTCTTCTTAGCCTCGCTAAAGATATTTGAAAAGTTTTTCTTTTTCACGTTCATTTAAATTATAAGAGATTATTTTAATGTTTATGTTTTAAAATGTTGGTTAGATAGATAAGGCTTCAAGTCAATGACCTAACTTTCGTTAAAGAAGGGGGCTGAGTTACCCACGTCCGTAGGAGTGTACTCTATTCTGATTCCCTACACGTGGTCCCCGGGTAGTGCTAACCGGGTAGCAAACTCTGGTGGGAGGCTTCGGCCGTGGCTAGTTACCACCCACCGGACCAAGCCATGCAGTGAAATGACCTAGTCGTGTTTCGAGATGTAGTCCGGTGTAACCGTTCCGAAGACGGGTCTTAGCAGTAGCGCACTTGTAGCGCCTCACTCAACTGCCGTCTTTGTACTTCTTTACTCTAAAAAACCTCAAGGCTAGAGTGAATAAGTACCTTATAGGTCGTCGTGCTTCATCTTAGACCACAACGTCGCTTAACAGCAGGCGAGTTGGTGGTCAATCGCCGACTTATTCTACATAAGCTATAATAAGATCAGCAAACTTTGTTAACAACCTTAATAATTTTCCCGATTTTGATCTATTTAATATTCCCATACATACACTTAAAACGACATCCTCAAAGAACTGGTTTGATGCGGCTTAAACAGTATTATAGGCCATTTTTTCTTTACTTTCTCTTGTTGACCTCTCTTTTAAATTGTATTTTATAATTAGATAACTTTATGTAGTATAATAAGGTGTAAAATAGTTATCTATAAGCGGAAATGTGTAATTGGTGCATAGTTATACAATTGTTAAATTTATTAAGTCTGTTCGCACTGTTACATTTCCCGAACAAAACAAAATAAAATAAAAATAAAAAAAATAAAAAAATAAGTTATAAGAGTATGACCAGCAGGCCTAGTATGTGCATCGCGACAACGGTATGTCGACTCTTCTTATCGAGACAGACGTATGTTTTCACATAGCCCTGTCACGTTCTCAAACGACAAAAAGTGACGAGAAGAGTTTGGTCGCGCGCATATGCTAGACCTGCAGGAGGACATGTTTATTTTCGTGGTCATACTGATATGACAAACTAGTATGACCACTGACCACCATAGGGAAACAATAGTCAAGACGGCCATAGACGAGTTACATTTACTTCCAAGCGATTATATTTCTACAGCCGTTGACGGTTGGACGCTAGCTGCTGATTGGAAGAAATACGGGCTACATACATATATATGTCCGGAGCTTTTATTGTCAACTCGTCCAATCAGCAGTTTAAATTTGAGCGTTATTAGAGAGTATAGAAATAGAATCGGTTGGAACCGAAAATAACTTAGACTCGAATATAAATAAAGGTCTTGGTTAAAGGTCCTGGTTTTTTATTTCTCCAACATTTTATTTATTTAAATTGGCTGGTAGGTTTAATTAACGAAATAACATAGCAATATGACTGATGACTGTCTCGATGGTTCAGTTGGTAGTGAACCTGCCTTCTGAGCCTGGAGGCGTGGGTTCAATTTCCATTTAGGACAAATATTCATTTGATGAACATTTGTGTTTGTTATTTTTCTGGGTTTATTTGTCTGGATATTCATTTCTATTTATGTATGACCTTAAAACATATTTGTATGTATAACATAAGTGTTTGGCAGCCATAGTAAAAGCTTTGCTTAGTTTGGGGTTAGGCGACCGCGAGCATAAAAATATACTGAAAATTTATTTATAAGTATATTTTATCTTTTAAATTGAACTACTTACTGAATATTAAAAAAATAAACACAAAATACGTAAAGCTCATTCTTTGTTTAAAAACGAAATATATCAAAAACACAGTTTTATTAAAAAAGTTATAATAAATAAGGATAACATAAACAACACCCACTAACTTCACTTCCTAACAATCTCAGCACTCAATATAAGATTTTCTATATTCACCTTTTATCCGCAAAAAAACATGCTAAAGCCTTCGGAACCTTCGAGAAAATCTACATAATCCCGGGGTAAGGAAGGGGTATAGGGGAGATAGGGTACGGAAGTTACCCTGTCTGAGGCAAGACATTTATTTGACAGTTTAGTGATAGTTTCTGAATACAGAAAATGACGTCCATTTTCTGTTGCCCATGTTCGAAGCTCGTACTTATGAGAGGAAACTTGCAAGATGAAGTTTTTTAATTCGTCTAAAATATTATGTTTGCAGAGCACTAGGCTCACGTTGCAACGTCGTGCAACGTATCGTATTTGTCACTGCTAATACGACACGTTGCATGACATTTTGCTGTGAGTGTAATCTCACTGTTGAAATGTTTGATTTTATGATTGTCTATAATTGTTGTCCTAACTAATATTAAAAATGCGAAAGTGGGATTGTTCGTTTGTTTATTTGTTTGTAACGCTTTCGCGCCCTAACTAATCCACCGATGATTATGAAAAAAATGTACACACGTTGTCTGAGATACAGAAAAGGACATAGATTACTTTTTATACCGAAAAAATTAACAGTTCCTATGGGACCGCGGGTGAAACCGCGGGGTGCAGCTAGCAATTTGTAATATCTTTACAGGGTGTATGAAAACCCTGTTGGATCCGCGTGGTGCACATTCAGTATCGACTGGAGGATGTAATTAAGCTAGTTTAAATGAATTTTGAACACACATCGCGCTCCACCCGCCTGAAAACGTGAACGGAGCCACTAATCGCGTCGGTTTTATTTGTAAACTATTAGCGTAATGCCGGTACTTTCTTAGAATAAAAGCTATACCACAACATATGATATAGATTTGTTAACATTTTTGTAAAATTTCTTTTTTTCTTGTGTTCTTAAACCGGACATAACTCTTGCTATCAAAGTCAAAGTCAAAGTTAAAATGTTTTTATTCAATTTAGGTATCAAAGATACACTTATGAACGTCAAAGTTATTTATATAGACTCGACCGCCTTGTTCGGCCAAAAAGCCTCTACTCAGAAGAACAGGCAACGTGTTATTTTGTCATTGTTGCATGAATACTTATAAGTGTGTGTACATGCCCTTTAGTTAAACAACCGTGTTTTCGTAACATGCTTTACCTCTATAATTAGTTGTAGACGAACAATGATCTGGTGGAGATTAAATTCAACACCATCGTAAAAGAGCGCTTTTATAATGAAGAAAAACATCGTCAGGAAACCGACATATCCTATTAATAATAATGATTCGAAGAAATGTGACATCCATCAGCACTGATCCAGCGTTGTGGATATCGGCTCAATCACTCTCGATGTAGGGTAGGTCGGTGTCCCTGAAGTGGGATGCCGAATACTGTATCATATAATTTAATCTATACTTCTATGTACATATCATCACGCAGTTCCCCCGAGGGGGCTGGCAGAGGTGTAATACAACACCCACACTTCGCCGGACGATTTTTAGATGCTTCTATCCATACTAATTTTATAAAATCGAAAGTAACTCTGTCTGTCTGTCTGTCTGGTCTTAGGCTTTTTACGGCTGAACGGCTAAACGGACATTGATGAAATTTGAGAACTAGTTACAGTTTATCACGAGGAAGGTTTAAGGATACTATTTTCTGAATAAACGCGAACCAAGTTGCGCGGGAAACAGTTAATTAGTAAAATATTATTTTACAGGCATCAGTGGGCTGCCCCCGAAGGGCTGGCAGAGGTGTAATGCAACACCCATACTTCGCCGAACGATATTCAGTCCCAATTTGACAGGGGGCAAGCCTGTTGCCATATACCGGGCTCCAGTCATGTAGCAGATGACATACAATCCGCACATATGTTCACACAATGAACAAATTGGTGCGGGCCGTCGGCTGGGTTTCAACCCGCTCCCTCTGGCTTGAGAGGCGGGCCTTCTCCTAACTAGGCTGCCATCGCCTCAGTGGGTACATATGCGTATTACATGTCATCATGACTAGAGCCCGTTGTATGGCGACAGGCTCGCCCCTGTCACATTTGGGACTGAATATCGTCCGGCGAAGTGTGAATGTTGTATTACACCTCTGCCAGCCCTTTCAGGGAAAAGGCGTAACAATAGTGTTAAGTGGGTACATTTTAACAACTGCGAAACAAATACCACGAAATCTAATTTTGAAGAAATTGGTATTCTTGAAAATGATAAAGAAAGACATTTCATTGACCTTTGTCGACACAAATAATTGATGAAATATTTCCGCGACCTTGTTTGTCGACATTATTTTGGTATCAAAAATAGCAGGATATTTTGACCTTCATCATTTTTGTGACAATGAAGAAACGGGACATTGATCGCATTTTGTCGTATTTCTTTATAAATACTTAACTGTCGAAGGTATTTTGAAGAGGTTTTATTTAAATACTCGCTGCGCCCCGCAGTTTCACCCGCGGTCCCAAAGGAATCGCTAATTTTCCGGGATAAAAAGTACCCTATATCCTTTTCCGTATTCCCGGTACGTGTATGCAGAATTTCAAGATGATTAGGTGAGTAGTTAGGGCGTGAAAGCATTACAAACAAACAAACAAACGAACGAACAAACTCACTTTCGCATTTATAATATTAGTTAGGATAATACTGCGATATTTCGAAATGTGAAAAGGCGCTTTAGAGCAGAAAAAAACTGATTTATGTCAAAGACGTTTTTGCTGCGGACTACTTATATAATACTATGAGTATTAAAAAAAAGACTAGCTGACTATTGAGCCTATACCTCAGATCAACCTAGAGAATAAGATGGCGCACGGCGTATGACTTAGGTGAAGCCAAAAACTATCCAAAAACTACGCTACTGTCGTATATGTACACAACATGCACACAATGACGCAAAAAAACTACGCTACTCGCTTAGTCGTTCTTACCTTGACATTATAATGCATTGGTATAATTTCGTGTACATAAATATACATAGTACATTATAAAAGTGTTGCCAGGACTAAATTTTGAGGTTCTTTTTAAAAATTGCAGTTTTTTACAAGTCAATTTTGAAAAAGCCATAATATTAAACTCTTACAAATATGTGCAGTTTCAGAATATTAAATCGACTAAGGTTGTATATTGAAACGAAAATGGCTAACGTAGAGTTTGGGATTTTTTATCAGTTTTCGTGCAATTGTAAATGTTTTTATGGCAACATTACCACGCACACAAGTTTAATAAAGAAGTGGCTTCAGCGTGATATAACGCAGTGCTCCATCATTTCCTCTAGGTTGATCTGAAGCCTATACAAACTTACCCATCACAAGGCAGCAGCTAAAACCGGTATGAACCAGCTAAATCCAGTACCGTTACTATCCGATTCGGGAGCCAATCCGCATCTGCATAGCCGCCGTTTGGCAGCGATTGGACGCTCGCAATCAACTGAGGATTTCCCGCTAAATTATGATAGCAGATGTGCTGATGGGAGGTAAAGGGCGTTGGAGACTACGGATTTAGTATAAATTTAGGTAGAATACTAAAAAAGGAAACTGGGGGAGACCTTTTGCTCAGAAGTGTATTAATGTAGGTTGTTTTACAAATAGGAAACTGGGGGTTTTCTTTACTTATTATGAATATCAGCCGTGCCCCGCGGTTTCACCGGTGGTACTGGAATAAAAAGTACCCTATGTCCTTTTCTGTACCCCTGACAACGTGTATGCAAAGTTTCGTGATGATCAGTTAGTAGTTACGACGTGAAAGGATAACTTACAAACAAATGAACAAAGTCAATAAGCATGTTTGTTAGGAAGTTTGAATCATTACCCTAATAAGGAGAATTGCATACATTAAGAATATGATAATTTTTTTGGTGGTTTTATTTAAAGTGACGATCACAGTACGATCGTCACTTTAAATAAAATTTGAATTTAACTTCATCATGCCATTAGAAGGCCGTTAAGATCGAAATAGAACAAAAACACCATATTTTTGACAATTCAAACCCTAAAGTTGTATGCAATTAAAAAAAATACGCCCATTAAAAACAATTAAAAAAAACAATTCTCGATTTTGTGCGAACGTGTACAAGCACGGCCGTGTATCACAATCCATTCCAAAATTGAATTTCCAATTAGAAGCGAATTCGAAGTTCGAACAGTGGATGGCGGGAATTTTTACCGGCCAGCCTTGTTGCGGCTAGGTGAGATCGCGATGTTAGGACTGGCCAAAAAGAAAATAACATATGCGTTTTTACCGGACTGCGCAAGAAGGCGGGTTATGTTTTTCGAGTATAAGTACATCTATTTATGTATGTGGGTATACATCTATTTATGTGTGTGGGTATGTATGTATGAGGTTTCTTCGAACGGCCTACAGCCTAAACAGCGTGATGGATTTCGACATGTGAGATGTCATTTGAATCATCTTGATAATGGAAGAGACTTATGGTACAAATTTTTGCAGCCGGTTTTTTTGTTTTTCTTTTAATAATGTTACTTGTTGTTGCATTTAAACTAGTGACTCTGTGAGCTGTAGATCTCGCGGCCGATGTTCTCTCCTCTACAGGTCATTTCTCGTGAAATTTTGTGAGCATGTTCGATAATTATATGACAATTGTTTGTTGAATCAGTTTTTCAAATGCAATTCAATGCAATGTAATTTTTTGCACATCAAGAGAATCGGTTAAAAATTTCGACCTGTAGAGGAAGACGAAGATCTGGACATGATTTGGACATTCGAAAGTATTTTTGTCGTAGTGGAAGCGTAGACGTTTCGCTCGCTTGCTCGTTCGATTTTTTTTAATTAACCATTGTTGTTAGAAACGATATATTATCAGTACATTAGCTTATTCAAAATAGTCATTCGTCAGCTTCTCCGTTTTCGTTCTTAAGTTCACTTTTCACTACGTCCATTATTGTATTCATTGTTTCCAGTTAATTATTAAGTCGTCTTTCTCTTTCTAGTATTTATCTCTCTATCTCTCTCTCTTTCTCTCTCTGTACCGGTGGCAGTCCAATTGGCACCGAAATTCAAATTTCCGAACGGCTTCACCCACGTTCGGGCGTTTCCGTCGCTCGTCGGGCGGAATAATGGCTGGACGCGTGTCACGGGAAATGGGGCCATGGCGGACCCCGGAAACATGTGCCCGGTCTGAGTGAGCCGATGGACCGGGATTTAAACGAATAAACCTACGGGACTGGACTGCCTCTTTTTGTGTCTCAACCCTAAAATGAACACGCTTCGATGTTTGAACTGAACTTATTTTCTTTCTTGATCGAATTTAGAACGCATATTTCAAGATTCCAAATATTCTTAATCCCGATACAAAAACGACGGATGTGTGTGTGTGTGTGTGTGTGTGTGTCTCTCTGTGGCATCGTAGCTTCCAAACAAATAAACTGTTTTTTTTTTAAATATGATTTAGTCGAGAGTGTTCTTAGCTATGTTTGATGAAAGTCGGTGTCGGTTTTTTTTAAATCAAAAATGTATACTAGTTTCCTTGATAGAATTTAGAATGCATGTTTTAAGATTACAAAAGATTATTTTTTTACCATTATATGGTACATGTACCAGAAACGTAAACCTACACTCCACCAGTATTAACAAAAGCTGTACAGGTAAAGATATTGAATTTGAAAGCGATGCGGCCACCACAACTTGTGGTTCCTCTACCGAAAACATAATTATTATTTACAATATTTTTTTGGAATTACTCTAAATTCGGGACTTTTCCACACACCGTCGCCTAACCAAAGCAAAAACTAAGCAAAGCTTGTACTATGGCTGCCAGAAACTGATAAACGTACATATGTTTTTTTAAAAACATACTTAAACAGATATTGATAACGCAGACATAGAACAAACACAAATGTTCAGCAGTCTACCGGGCTATAGAAAGTTTCTCGAATAAAGTCAAAGTCAAAGTCAAAATGTTTTTATTCAATTTAGGTATCAAAGATACACTTATGACGTCAAAGTTATTTAAAATAGACTCGACTGCCTTGTTCGGATAAAGAGCCTCTACTCAGAAGAACAGGCAAGAAACTGAGGGGCATTATTTTTTCAAATAATAAATAAATTACAGTCTCACAAATTTTAGCTTACAACTAGGTAATATCTACAAATACTAGTGGCTACTTGGCGGAAGTGGAAGTCTCCAGACATCTTTGTCTTGTAATGGATGAGATATTCTATAAACCTCATATTGGTCACATCGATAATTTTGAGCTATAAACGTCTGCACACCTTGTCTGTATCTCAAAAATATATTTGTTCACATCCCTCGGTCCCGCTGACCCCGCGTGATCTCCGACTGTCAATCCGTGCGATTTGAGTGGCAACGTGCGACCGCGGTCGAGACCCGCGTGACGTGTCGCTCGTCTGACATGCCCTTAATTATGGGAAAGAGTTTTCGCTGGATTTTTCGATATGCACGTAAGAGTGCTGATTGGAAATTCAAGAGGATGACATGATTCAAATTTTTAAATCGTTTTTTTTAATTGGATGAAAAATCGATATGTTTTGTTATTAGTTTATGTCCTGAAGCTAGAAAAATAAATAAATTGAAAAGCTTTTCTTTAATACTGGCATGTAAATACACACTTAACCTTTATTTCGATTAGTTAGGTTTATTAAAATGATTAAAAATAGTGAATGCTTAAACTAAAAATGCCTCTACCTATATCATGTTCAGTGCTACGCAACCGCTACGACATTGCTACAAAATACGTAGATTATCTACGAACACAGTCTTGAATCGGTCATTTTATTAATGTTAGAAGAGTATAAACAAGGAAGTAACATTATCAAAAGAAAAACAAAAAAAACTCGACTTCAAATTATCGTCAGACGCTCTGGAAACAGTTGAAATGTTTTAACCTATGTCACTTCCACTATCATCAAGACGATTCAAATGACACCTCACATGTCGAAATTAATCAAGCTGTTTAAGTTTAAGTTGGGCGTGCCAAAGAAACCTCATAAACACATACATACACTCGAAAAACATGACCCTCTTCTGCAGTTGGGTAACAAATATAAAGGTTTATGAAACTATATCGGTCAATATACCTTATTAAAGAAAGGGTTAGTATTTCAGTAGCGTGAGAGCAACACTTGCCTTACCGGCCACGATCGGTCAACACGCGAACATTACTATATACCAGCTATATACTTACTAATATAATATACTCCGATATCGTAAAGTAACGCGGAAATAACGAGTGTTACTCGAATCTGGAGATTTAGAACCGATACTGATTTTTATGGCAAACAACTGGAAATAAAACCGTTTTATTTTGACAATGGTTTTTAGTTTTAAATCCTATATTATACTAGCTACGTCCTCCGGTGTCGCTCGTGGTATAAAAGTGGCCTATGTGTCATTCTTTTATTTCGGACAACATAGATTTATTTTTGTTAGTACCAATAAAAAATAGACTTATAAACTAAAAGTAGTAGATTTACAAAACAAAAGTAAATGACTTGCAGGATGTACGTGTAGGATGCTAGGTAGGATGGTGAATCTACCAGAATTTAACTGCTCTGCTCATGCATTAGGTTCTCACCATGAATGTGAAAGTTTGTATGTAAATATGTGAGAGTATGTCAGTTACCACTAAGTTTCGTATCAGCCAAATAAGAACAAAAAAAAAAAAACACGTGAAGCCACTTGTAACTTTGGTTTAGCTTAATGTGGAATTCGTAATGTAGACGCGTTATACATACTTTACCCAGTTTCCACGTAGAGTTTTTTCATTAGGTTAAAATTGGATTATTACAGGTCAAATGGTAATCCTGCTGACTAATAATAGTAAAAATTAGTATTTATGTTTTCAGCTTATGCCAGAATTATGATTAGTTCCCAATTTATCAGCATCTCCTCAAAAACTCAATGAGAACCTACCGTACTACCAAAGGATTTCAAACTTAACGATTTCCATGTTAATACCCCGAGCAAAGCTCCAGGGGTCATAAACCGGGCAGTAACCAGTCGGAAGTGTGCACTCAATTGTTATTCGAACCTGAGTTATTGAGCTCATTCAACTCGCAAGCTTCGAGGATATTGTGTTGGTGACTGATATTTGTTGATTGGATTTGCGGAACGTGAAAATGTGGTGTTGGTGAGCTCTGAACCGTGCGGAACGTGTTGGTCTTGAGAATAGGATATTTGTGATCTCTGATATTAGTTTGTCATGTAAACTTGCGGGCTTTGAGCATGGGATGTTTGTGACCTCTGATGTTAGCTTGTCAAGTAAACTTGCGCGCTTTGAGGTGAAAGTGTTGGTGACCCCTGATGCTGATTAATTACATTTGAGGGTCACAATATCGTATTGACCTCTGATGGTTCCTAATTAGAGCTGCACGCTTTGGATATATGGAGATGATGACGAATATATTGAAATACAGTAGAGTTTTCGTCGATAAATGTATATTTTCTTAACTTTATAAGCGATCGTTTAAAGGCGAGCTATGATACCTCAAAACATTTAAACTCAGCAATTAGAGTCGAAATTGCTATCATTTTACAAATTATCCCAATTTGCATTTTCCAACGTTATTTCACTGGAGATTACCGCTGTCAAACCCTATTTACCCAAATACATTAAAATGGTGCCAGAAAGAAAATCTACTTTACAAAATTCTGTTAGAATATAAAAGAAGATGTCTTTATCTCCTTGCGTTAAGGTTGGAAGTGGCGTGTGTTTCGCGCTAGGTATTGAAATTAGACATCGGGTTGGGGCAGAATTTGCATATAGTGCAGGCCACGCTTGGCGCAAAATTGGGTTCCCCTGCCTCCATCCCTAAAACCAATATGGCCGACCACCTTCGAGCTACGTAATCGGTGGCAGAGTAACAATCCTTTATTTTGGAATTTGAAAATAGAACTTTGAAAAATAACTGGAAGTTTTTGCTTAATTTTGGGATTTTGCTTACCAGCCTTCTTTCTCTTACACTACAAAATTCAAAGAGTAAACATTGTTACCGAAGTGAAACTAAATTAGGTTTACTTAGCCTCGACTGTTATTCATTCCATTTTGAAAGACGACAAAAAGACCGCTTTTCGTTCACATTTCTGCTTCCCATCATACCACTGATTCAAAGTGGCAAACACAGCGACCGATGTAAAACTAAATTAGGTCTACCCTCAATGCATACATCGCAACTTTCAGTTGTTTATTCCACCAAAAGTTAACCGTTTCGAGAGTTTCGTTTCGTGTTCAAATTTAGTTTGGATAGGTCAGTTTGCGTGAATTCTGATGTTTGTTTGTATTTAACGTTAGGGTTTTAGGCTCTTTTGTGGTGAAAGTGATATTTCCTTGAAGGGCTTTTTCGTGTCAAGGCTTTTCAATGGAAACTAGTCAGAGTGGTGCGAGGTTTCCTTTGTATTTTGTGCTTCCAAGAAACGTAAAGATGTTAGTAAGTGTATTTCGTTTTCGCATTGTATGCTTCGAAATGTGATATGTACTCGTAGATTCTATAGAAAACAGCCAATGGTTCACGGACTGTTGTATTATACTCATATTGCGACAGGCCTTTCTAATGGATAATGCATGTCGGCCGATTGGTACTTCACAGTCGTGTCGAGATTCTGTCAATAGATATTTTGTAAAAGCTTATAAGTAACTCAAATCAAATTGCAATATGAAATACGATATGGATTTGCTGACATTAAAAAAAAAGTAGTAAAAATGTAACTAAAAAAGAGGACAAGGAAAATATGAAAACCTTGTAAAGCAATTGGTAATACAGAAAGCAGTGAAATAGTAGAGTAGGCTAACACTACAAAGTGTTGTAACGCCGGAGGACTAACGACAAGTGTCATAATAGACCCGTACAACCCAGACATAAACGACCCTCACAAATAGAAGAAAACTGACACGCATAGATAATGCACAGGTAGGTAAGTGCCTAATTTGTGAAGGGTTTGTCAGTAATTCTCGAAAGACGCAATTGCCCCACAGACGCATTTGCCCTAGTTGACCCTATTTGACATTTTATATTTACATGTAAATTACATTCAAACCTAATTATTCTACTAAGTCTGTGTCGGTTCATATTAGCGTTAGACAATAATATAATAATGGCGCGTTACGTAAGAACAACATTTAAGAAGATGGTGCGAACGTTACGATTCATAAGAGACTTTGCAAAGGCTTTTGATAAAGTTCACTCGGGCCTGACTTAACTGCTGACGTATACGTGTAGGTAGGCACTGTCATATAAACAGTAACTAATCTGCGATGACTTATGCAATTTAATGTTTATAAATTCATGGAAGCATAGTGAAATATGTGATTCAACATTCAAGGACTGCGGAAAATGAGACAGAAAAACTAGAAACAAGAAAAGTTTATGTCCTTGGTTTTCACAGAATGTAGGAAAGATAGTAAGTTAGTTTTTTTCTTCAAGTAATTATAGAAGTTCAAAATCATGTAATCATTCAATCAATTTGAAGTGATATCTCATTCGCGTTATCTCCATAGGTGACAAATAAGGGATTTGTGATAACTTTATTAAAAAAAATTTAACAGCACATAGTTTTATTTAGGCTTGCAGTAAATTATTTTATTATGATTTTTTTTTTTTTTTATGTAGAATAGGTCGGCGTTTGACCATTAACTCGCCTGATGTTAAGCGACGTTATGGTCTAAGATGGAGCACGACGACCTATAAGGTACTTATTCACTCTAGCCTTGAAGTTTTGTAGAGTGAACAAGTACAAAGACGGCAGTTGAGTGAGGCGCTACGAGTGCGCTACTGCTCAGACCCGTCTTCGGAACGATATGTTATATGATATATTTATTTAGTAAGATCTCAAGTATAGTTGACCCCACAGAAGCATTTGACACTGTATTAAGTAGTTCCTCGTACTGCTTGAAGAGCGTACGGTCTGCAGAGAACAATATAGACAAGCTTACTCACGCAAAGATAGGCCACAAATATTGCACTAGGGTAGAGTTATAAAGTTGTGGTCTTACGTGAAGCGTTAGTAACTATTATGGTATTACTGCTGGGGTTACCCCAGGGAAGTCTTTCATGACCACTGTTATTGAACAGCGAATTAAAAAGTTTTGTGCGTACAGTCTGAATTTTATTTTTGTAGAAGTTACGATACTTAAATATTGCAAGCTGAGGCGAAGCCGTGTGCGTATACTACCTTTGATAAAGGCCGCTGAATGCGGTTGAAACTACTATAGTTTCAACCGACTCAAATCGTACGTGAGTAATTCTTGTTTTATAATATCAGTAGGTACCTGGATGGCCGAGCTTTGCTCGGTATTTTTTTTTATTTTTTTATTGTGCTTTTTGGATAATAAACAATTGATTTTAGTCTAACCTCAAAGCAAACACTCATTAGATCGATTTATCGCCCCCGAAACCCCCTATATACTAAATTGTATGAAAATCGTTCGAGCCGATTCCGAGATTCCAATTATATATATATATATATACAAGAATTGCTCATTTAAAGATTTAAGATAATAATTAAACATTTGTGCTATAATTGTGGGTGTTGCATGAAATAACTTAATTTTGAATTAGAAAAAAAAATATCGTCGTATTAAAACTATACCTAATAGAAAATTAAACCGTTAACTTTTTTAAATAGTAAAAGCAACACTGACACACTTTCAGTATAACAGTAAGCTAAAATAAGCTTATGTTAGGAATAAAATTTCAAGTCAAACAAGAGTGCTAAGCAAGACGTATTACAAGGCGAACGGTACTAGAGGGACACTAGTTAAATTCAACTTTTGTAGTTAATCTTAAAAACAGGCGAAGCGGATTTTATTGCTCGGTTCAAGACTCACTGAGGTTGAGGACTGGACAGTTATACGAGTTCTAATGTACATATAGTATTATTATACTTAGACGTTTTAATCATTAACGTTAGATAGATAGATAGATAAGCACCTTATTGTTCACATCAGAAATAACAAAACAACAGAACATAAAAACTTAAACTGTAGTGTAACAACTGGCGGCCTTATCACGAAGAGCTATAATAATAATAATATAAATGTTTGCCCTAGGTGGGAATCGAACCCACGCCCCCGAGCTCAGAAGGCAGGTTCACTACCAACTGAGCCACCGAGGCAGTCAGCTAACGTTACGTTTGAATCGTACTTAAATCTAAGTATCTATCTATTTCTATGTTATCAATAAAAAATACGCGTCGACTTGTAAATCTCCTCTGTTTTTTCGTCGGTTAAAAAATGGGTGTAGGTATAATAGGTGTATGGATGTATGTTCTCTATGAACTCTCAAACGGCTGAAACAATTTTGTTTACATTATCTGGTAATAATCCTTAGGTTAGCCTAGCGATCGGGATCCTAAAAAGTTTGGTAGCGATTTTGATTAACAGAGCGCAGAAAGTTTTATTTTTAAAAGCTTAATTCGCTCAGTGGTTTTATGTTGTGCTAGAGACAATACATAATGCAATATCCACACTTCCACACTAATATTATAAAACTAAATGAAAGTAACTCTGTCTGTCTGTTTGTAGGCTTTTATTGGATCAATGGCTGAACAGAACTTGATGATTTGATAATTAGTTACAGTAAATCAGAATTAAGGTTTTTAGATAAGTACTATCTTCAGAGTAAACGCGAACGAAGTCGCGGGTAACTGTTAGTTATTCATAATAATATTATCTTCATAATATTAATTTAAAAATTGTGAAAAAGAAAATGTGAACTCAGGATAACTATAATAATGGCATTCTTCAAATAAGTACTTCTTACGAGTATCTGTGGTGCCACCTGTGTTCCAGAGCTTCTTTGACATAAGGGCTAGCCACTAGGACTAAACGAACTTGCTTGCATGGTGATACAGATATCCACAGGCGACTGTCTGATTACTTACCACTAGGCAGGCTGTTTGATAGTTCTTGACACACTCATATGTGCTGGCATAAAATACCCTAGCAACAGTTAGTATCTCAAACTTCTTAGCAACGCTTGGTGAAACATTATCCTTCTACCTGTAAAAATCATCTCAGACAAACTTTTAACTAACAAGAAGCTCCACAACTTTTATTCTTATTACTAAGAGACAGACTGCGAACTTCTGGCGCTGGATTAGTAGCAAGCACTCTCCCGGGCGCAATAGACTTGTGTAAAAATGTTGAATTATTTCTGGCATTCGCAAAACTCCACCAGGAGTTATGGACTGAATGAGAATTGGATGAATTTAAAAATCTGTTCGGCGAGGATTATACGAGTTTAAAACTACTGTTGAACTATGCTCTATTAGCTGTGGCAATGTGCGGGTGACAGAAGCATTTATTTTTTTAATGCAGTTATTGATGACTTCAATACAATATAATACAATACCAAAACTATTGACACCAAATACAAAATAAAGCCCCTCAGTTTCTTGCCTGTTCTTCTGAGTAGATGCTCTTTATCCGAACAAGGCGGTCGAGTCTATTTAAATAACTTTGACGTTCATAAGTGTATCTTTGATACTTAAATTGAATAAAAACATTTTGACTTTGACTTCGACTTTGAAAATAAATTCAAACTTACTTAAAATATAGGCACAGTGGACGGTCTTATCGCTTAAGAGCGATTTCCTCCAGACAACATTTATTCTTCGTATTTTAGCAGTGTGATATTTAGGGCGCTGCTAAAGTTTTGTAATGATTTGTTAATGACGGCAACTTTCACGGGTGACAAGAATCGATTTGTCTAATGTCAACCGCACCACCCAGAAATAAAAATTTAGTATAATTTTTCAAATAATAATAGACCAGTCGGATATACACCCTGCTCAGGCTCGTATCTTGGGGGAACCGGGGCGCCCAATGAATCTGCCTCGGGCCACAAACTTAAGGATCGCCAAAATTCAGCATTAAGGAACATCAAAATCAAAACCAAAATGTCACACTTTTACCCCTTTCAGTATTTGTGAGTTTATAACTGTAGTAACTCTTTATCTGAAAGCGGGGGGTGCTAGGCTCAAGTTGCTGCACCGGTTCAGAAAATCCTAGATCCGGACCTGACACGGCCCAGTTATGGTTTCTATTTGAAGAAGACTGAACGGATTTAAGACAATATATAACAAGAACAAGAAAGCCTGGATCGTCCCTGGAAAATGATGTTATAATTTACTCAAAGAGTTACCAAAGAAGTTATAGGTCCTTTGAATAGTCGTCTATATTATTTAATTGAATTCTGTAGTCTTTCCAAAACATTTCCTAAATAGTGATTCTACTTATTTGACCGAGAGATTGTTAGATTGTTAGTTAATGCTTCAGCTTCTACAAAAATGCTTTTCAGTGTCCAAATTCTGTCTAGATCACAGTCCGGATCTATTTTCGTCTACAGGTTGCATTTTTAGACCGATTCTCTGAAAATTGTGTAAGTAGGTTCAATAGTTATGTAAGAATTTTTCAAAATGGCGGAGATATCATTTTTCCAAAATAAAAATCATACCTTTTGAAAAATTTCCAAAAACTGACTCGACAAAAAGCATATCTGTATAATTATAGAACCTGCTCAAAATTTTTTTTATTTTTTTATTTATTAAACAACATTCACAGCCCTTAAAAAACAAAATACAACAGTAACAAACTAAACTTACAGCCAATGAAGAATGTATAATATATTAATGAATTAAATAATATGTGCAGTCGTGTGTGTGTGTGTGTGAGTGTGTGCGTGTGAGAGAGAGAGAGACAGGGAGAGTGTGTGTGTGTGGATGTGTAAAAGTGTGAGAGTGGGATATATGTGTATGATTATAATTATGAAATATTTGTGCCATGTATTAATTTGGTTATATCAAGTTTAAAAGCTCCTTTTTTAAAGTGAAAGATAAAACTACGACTTTACGAGCAACTGATGAGGTGTGACCTGTAAAGGAAGACAGACGTCGGCCGCGGTCTACAGCTCACAGAGCCACTATCATAGTAATCATAGTAGGTACTTAAACAAAACAACAATAGGTACGTTTAGTAAGTAAGTAAAATTAATGCTTGAAATAGTACAATAATAAAGTGAGCATTTTGCAAAGTCCTCACAGCCGTTACAATTTCGACACACAATTAAAATTGAGCCCATAAAGATAAAATCCCAAGTTAACAATACACTGAACTCGACGATTGATTTCATATGTAACATCATTCACGAATTTACGCCCGTGAATGTAAAATTGCGAAGTCGCAAGTGAATTTCGACGTCAAAAATTAAATTGGAAAACAGAGAGGCCCCAAGCCGCTTAAAATATTGTCAGGCAGAAGCCACAGGAGACAAAAGTTTTAACATTCAAAACCTTTGGACCAGAAACGTTTCGGTCAACTTTTTGCGTCACTCGTAAACTCGACGTGACTGGCGTATAAAAACGTCGTGATAACTGGTGTTGCGAATAATATTAGCTCGCCTCTTATTACGGTTACTGCCTACGATGGCTGTGACCGCAAAACTTAGGTGTGACGCGTAAACTTAGAGTTAACGAACTAGGTTTACAGTAGATTGTAAACTGCGCGCAAAAATTTATGAGCATAATAATTTTAAGTTCGTTTTGAGATTGCGAGTCTGGAATTTGGAAATTGACTATGGGGAATTGTTTTTCTTTTCTTAAAAAAATTAACATGACATATTGTCACGTCTTTCCCCCGAGGGGGCTGGCAGAGGTGTAATACAACACCCACTCTTCGCCGGACGATATTCAGTCTCAAATGTGACAGGGGGCGAGCCTGTCGCCATACACCGGGCTCCAGTCATGTAGTCGATGACGTACAATACGCGCAAATGTTCACACAATGAAGAAATTGATGCGTTTGCTGGGTTTGAATCCGCTCAATGAAAATTGTATTTTATTATATTTTGATAAATTGTGAAAAACATTGTAGGACGCGCAGCGACTTCAGCGGTTATTAAGCCGATGAAGTTTTATGTGTTTTAAAATAGGGTTTGGAAGAATAAATTTAAGGAAATATTTTTGTACAAAAATATTTTATTTAGGAAGGTAAAATGTTAAAAAATCAGCGCATAAAACAAAAGCAGACACAAAGTAGAGGAAATGGGGCTAAATATATTGTAAAATTATGTTCGTGTAAAATAGGTCAACTTTGAGAGCGTATGGGGAAGACAAAAAAACAAATAGATGGACAACTCATAAAAAAGTAGTCTTTCGATCCGGCTTAATAACCTGTTGGTATACATTTATGTTAAACTAAGTGCGCCCCGCGGTTTTACCCGCGGTCCTACAGGAACCGTAAATTTTTCAGAATGAAAGGATGTCCTTTTATGTAGAGGTACCTCTGACAACATGCATAGAAAGTTTCATTAAGATCAGTTGAGTAGTTAAGGTGTGAAAGCGTAACAAATAAACAAACAAACGAGTTAGGATTAGGAAGTTACTTAGGACTTGTTGCGACCCACGGCTTAACCCGGCGAGAAATCGATTTTTTTATGGTAAAAAGTAACCTGTGTTATTTTATATTATGTAGTAGCCTATCCAGGTTACTAGCAACCTGCACGCACCAAACTTCATCCAAATCTGTTCAGCAACTTTTGCATTATTTCGGCTACATAGGTACTGCTAAGGCGATTACGACAACAGACAGCGTAGAAAAAAAAACCTTAAAGTAAAAAGTACAATTTGAAAGAAATTTATTTTGAAAACCTACATACGATTAATAATTTATAAACGATAAATACAAGAAATAAAACAAAGTAGATATGTACTTATATAATTAATAAACAATAATTACAATTATGTATGTGTTTCAAAAAAGGCTCCACCTCAGCGTAAGCTGTTTTATCAACAGCGCTGATCTTCCGTGGAGCTTTCACATGTCACATTTGCAAATAAAAACAGTTGTCGATTTTCACCCTATGTTTGAAGTTTCCCATCTGTCCCCATCCGCGCGCGGTATGTGTAATGTATACTGCGAAAATGCGAAAATGCCTACTTTGCCGTAAATTCTTGGAGGCATAATGACTTTGTAACAAATGGGACACAAAACAATGTGACTGAGCATTTCCTTTATTTACATGGTAAACTGGATGCGACGGGATGGGGCTCATTTTGGACGCTGTAACTTTGGGGCAGTTACTGAAATTTGTGTGTAGTGTAATACACTAGGAAATAGTAAAAATAGTGCCTCTGTGAGCTGAAGGCTTCACGAGTCTCTTATCTCTGCCATTTTGAAATAATTGAAACTGAATCGTTTAAAGATAAAGATAAAGATACATTTATTTGCTTTAAACACGAGTAATAATATTGTTGTTACATTTAATTAAATACGAGCTTGAGAGGCGTGCAAAATTTGGAGAGATGGCTAATTAAAAATAAAATAAAAATAAATTAAATCGTCAAGGGCCAATTGAATTCAAATGAATCTATAATACAAATTAAATGTCAAAATTAAAGTTGAAATGTCAGCGTTCGAATATAATAGCTTACCTAAATCAATATAATTATCGAACCTGTTCATAAAATTTTACGAAAATTGATTGAGAAATGCAACCCGTAGAGGAAAATACTCGTAGCTAGACATCCGGACAACTGAATATACGTAAGCATTTTTGCCGAAGCAGTAATGGAGACGCCTCGCTCGCGCTTCGTGCTCGCTTAGTCAACGTATCATATGGAATTGTGAGCTCAAATGATTCGAATTAGTATATGTAAAAAGTTGCCAAAAATTTCAAATTTTTTAAAGAAAAATTTCAAACTTTTGTCGTATCAAAACGTTAAAAAATCTTTTTTTTAATACGAATTATATCATTCCTTACATATTTTAAAAGCTAGTTTGCTAATGTTAATTAATGCTAATGTTAACATAGTTAATGAGTTGTGTTATTTAAATAATAATAAGCATTAATTGTGACTATAATATAACTCATATTTAAACCATTAACTTTTTTAAGACGCTTTGACAAAAAAAAAAGTAAAATAACGTTTTTTTACTACGTAAGTACAGATATAGAGCAGGGAGGCCTTTGCCCAGCAGTGGGACACATCAGACTGATAGGAATAACAATAATACGAAAATAACGTCGCAAAAAAGAATTTGCATTCGACAAATTTGCCTAACTATAAATTTGTACTAAAATATTCTCATATAGTCTAACTAAACTAATTCTAGACTAACTAGCGACGTATTCCACGAAATCGTCCCTCACGAGATTGTTCTAGAACTAATTTCACGACAACTAAACTAATGTGAGCAAATAGCAATTGCTTTTAGCTTTAAATTGCGAAATTAGTTTGAGGCGGAGATATACGAGTACATGCGCTTACTTATAATAAACGTTGTATAGCCTAGGAATAGAAATACGGTGTTTTGTCTTTTTTTTCTTGCAAGTTTTTATGTCGGTCGAAAGAGACAAAACACTAAGTATTAATTAACTAGTAGCGCCGCGAGGTTTCACACACTATCTTGGAACTGTCACAAATTAGCGGGCATCATTTAAACATAAATAAGTCGGTAGAAGACACGGAAATTAATACATAATTTCAAATAATAAATCTCCTAACGCCTCGTCCTACTAATATTATAAACGCGAAAGTTTGTATGTATGTATGGATGGATATTTGTTACTCTTTCACGCCAGAACGACTGAACAGATCTGGATGAAATTTGGCACAGAGATAGATTATAGTCTAGAATAGCACATAGGATACTTTTTAACCGCGGGTGAAACTGCAGGGCGCAGCTAGTACAGAATAAAGTAAACGAACGCCAACGATATGCTGCGTCTCGTTTTATTTTATTGAAACGAATCGGGACGCCGTGTCTTCTCTGGCATTCGTTGGCTTGGTGATTTCACCTCTCAAACCTAAAAACAAAAGAAAATCGGTTCATCCGTTCGATAGCTACGATGTCAAAAAAAAAAAAACACACACGGAGACACGTCAAACTTATAACCTTTTAAAAGGTTATTGACGTGTCTGTCGTTCTTGCGTTTGGGGTTTAAAAAAGTAACTTTATGTTCTCTGATCTGAGAGATCTTAATCGTAACTCTTAATTTAAAATTATAAATGCGAATGTGAGTTTGTTTGTTACGCCTAGACTGAACAAATTATCATCATGAAAATTGACATTATACGTTGTCAGTGATACAGACACAAGCAGGGTATTTTTAACCCGAAAAAATGATATCGAAAATCATAAAATTTTGTATACTCGTTATCAGGGGACACAGAAAAGGACATTTCGAACAAAATTAACGGTTCTTGTGTTCCTACGGGTGAAACCGCGTGGCGCAGCTAGTCTCAGAATATTTTGGTTTGCAAATGCTAGTCCAAGATGTCAGCTATAATGCTAACATTAATTCCGTTGGAACAAAGTTGATTCACTTCCTATCCTTACGAGAGCCCTAATACTTCCCAAAAACACCTCCTAAGTATTAACACGCTTACGATAGGGTTATTGTTACATTTAGTGCTGTAAATGTAACATCTGTGGACTACAGCCTTACTTACAGTTTTGTGTGATACTATATTCGTCACTGTCTGTCTTGTTAGAAAAGTCAATAGAGTAAAAGTGAGAGAGATAGCATTGAGCGCGGCAGAATTAGTTCCCAGGTGTTGTAAGCACTTAGGAGTTTAATTGGTATCTTGTAGTGTGTGAGCTTTTATCGTTGTGGGTGGTGTGGAGCCGGCATAAACTTACTCCCACATTCGTTCTCTTTGGAGTGTTCCTTTTTGAGACTCTAACGGTCCTTCTAAAATCATATGATTACAAAAAAACAGAAGATTTGCTGACAGTTCTGAAATAAGGTTGCTCAAACACTGGTTAACTACCTGGTTCAATGGTTCAATCCCTTCTCTCTCTCTCTCCTGCTTCCCCTCCTCTCCCTTCCCGTCCCATCTACAATTCCTATAATCTATAATACAATTTGTAATGTAATAGTAATTAAATATAATGTAAATAAATTAAATCTTATGTATTTGAAACTGAATGAAATTCCGGCAAAACAAATTTTATTTACACAGCAAATACCCAAGATACTAGACTTCAAATACTGCTTACGAACTTTTAAAATATCGTCCATCTTAAATTTAATAAGTTCCGAACTAAAATTAATAAAGCACAGGAAATAGAACAAAGAAAGCTGAAACGCCAAGAAAGCTTCGAGGAAGTTGATCAATTAATCAGTTTGAGGCGTCCAGGTGGCGCCTCAGTGCCATTTAACTTGCATTAAGCTGCATGAAGTTGCCTTATGCTCGCCTGCCTTGACTGGGGTACGAAAAAAGATTAAACGACTGTAAACTTTAGCAACCGAACGGATTGCCTGGATGTAAGTCAGCGGAAAAAAGTTTTAGCGCCATTTTTTTTCTTTTTCCTATTTCCTAAATATAGGATTTTTAAGTAAATAAATAGTTTTTTATACATGTTAAAAAATCAAGGTCCGGAAGTTGTCAGTTGACATTTCGACTACATCAATCTTCATCGTCATCGAACTTGTTGTAAATGACTTATTCCGGTCTTGCTTATGCATCGATTGACGTCACTGCGTGTCACTCATGTGACCTTTTTTGTTTCGGAACGCTATATTTAGGCGCAGTATATATAAACTATGGTTTGAAATTCAAAATTCAAAATTGGAAAGGCGTGTAAAAATATTTCTCTGCTATATTGAAAAAGTTATAGAAACTGACTCAACAAAAATATTCTGCACTAGTTGCGCCCCGCGGTTTCACTCGCGGCTGAAAAGTATCCTATGTGCTAGCCTAGCCGAGTTTGGGGCTCGCTCCACAAACACTCAGGTGCATACTACATCTAAGCGTCTTTTTGACTTTTTTTTCTTGTTAATCTAATGTAAACTAATCCAATGTTAAATAATTTTTTACTTTCCTTTCCTTTACTTTGCTATTCTAGACTATAATCTATCTCTGTGCCAAATTTCATCCAGATTTGTTCAGCCGTTTTGGCGTGAAAGAGTAACAAACATCCATCCATTCTTACAAACTTTCGCGTTAATAATATTATAGTAGAATTTATCGTACATATTTATCGAAGCTGCCCACAAAATTTCACGAGGATCGGTTGAGAAGTACGGTGACCTACGGGCCTACTAAGACATCTAATTGCCACGATGATGGTTACGTTTTGTTTTCGACGCTGCGCGATCGTGAACCTTATTGCGCAGACATACGATTCGCATTCGTGCAGAGTCGAAAATATAACGTAACCATCATAATGGCGATAGTCACGGTAGACGCCTTGTAGAGGAAGACAGCCGGACAGACGCCCGCCGGCCGAACGTACGGAAGCATTTTTGCCGAAGCAGAGACGTTTGCCCACTGACGGTTAAGAGTCCGGCGACCACTTTAGACCAACTTCGCATTGGCTTAAGGTATTCTATAGCCATTTCGTCTAGCAGAAAACTACGAGCGAAGAGAGCAAGTAATGATACTGACGAACCTCTAAAGTTATCTACAGAGTGACAAAGTACAATTTCATTTTTTTTATGACTTTTGCACTTCTGTAATCATTCTTAGATAACTAAGAATTTCCCTTGTATTATGTGGTATTATGGATTCATTTAAAAGCTCATAATGTAAACAACCTCCTTATGGAAAGAGATTTTTGATTTGCTTTGTCTATGAAAAATGCGGATATTTTTCATAGCTCTATTTTCTCTTGAGGACGTTTTTTAATAAAACCAAGAACATAGAGGTAGCCAAGAATATAGTGCATTTTATTGTAATTGCTAAATTTCATCATAATCTGACAAATGGTTTTCGAGAAATTTGACAAGCGCTTTTGTATGGAAATTTTAGAGCGTCGCGAGACCCTTAAGGCGCCGGCATTGCACGATTTTCATCCACACATACGTTTACTTAAGTTGCTTCAGTTAGGGTTGAAAATGGTAAATCATATTTGATGGTAAAATGAAGTCGGCGCCTAGAAATACATATTTTGCGTTTTTATTTGTATTAGTCGTAAAAAGAACACAATTAAGAATAAGTTGCTAGGTTAAACTTTAGAGAACTTATCTGGCTATTTAATAGTCGAAAAAAAATTTTTTTTGAGATTTGACGTTTCGATAGTTTTTTAAGAAGATACTTTTTGCTTCGGTTAAACTTTAGTTGGTTGTTTCTTCTACCAGCTGTATTTTTTTGCACCTGATCATCATAATTCTTGTTTGTTAGCGCAAACAAAATACCTACTTGTTTTTGGTGATTTTGTGTAAGACGGGGCCTTAATTACTTTGTCAATTTGTATTTAAGTATGTATTTAAAATATCTAAGTATGTATATCAGTCTCTGGCAGCCATAGTACAAGCTTTGCTTAGTTTGGGGTCAGGCGACCGTGTGTGGAAGTGTCCCGAATTTATTATTATTATTATTATATTATAATTTTCGTTTTTGACAACTGTCCAATAACTTCAATGTCAATTATTGTTATCGTTAGGGAATTCCTTAATTTTTACGAAATCTTGAATATTCGCTAAGCTTTAAAGAAGATTAAGACTTGAATTAATTTTTGAATCTAGATTTATATTCATATTCATATCGTCACGCCTTTCCCCCGAAGGCACTGGCAGAGGTGTACAAGATCCACACTTCGCCGGACGATATTCAGTCCCAAATGTGACAGGGGACGAACCTGTCGCCATACACCGGGCTCCAGTTATGTAGCAGATGGCATTAAATGCGCACTTATGATCAAAGTATGAACAAATTGGTGCGTGACTTCGGCTGGGTCCGAACCCGCTCCCTCTGGCTTGAGGATTTAAATTCGTTAATCCAACAACCTAGTAAATATTTGACTAACACAATAAGTTTTTACTCGTATCAGAAACCTGTTCGGTTTTCCACAGTCTTGTTTAATTTTAGATTAACTTCTCGAAAACCATAATTTATTATTAAATTTGAAAACTTCAAGCCGTAAACAAAAGTTTCCCGTATGCAGACTCTATATTAATTTTATATTTAACTTGGCAACTCTAAGAGCGTGCATGTTTTAGAGTGTGGTAACATTATTTACTTTTGCGTACCTGCAATGTACGTGTTGAGCTAAGAACTGCAATTATGAAGATTTAGGAGATGTAAGTAATCTCCTGGTATGCTTATTATAACTAGCTAGCTATAAGCATATTATTAGCTTTGGCTAGCTTATTTATAAGACACCTAGCTGCGCCCCGAGGCGTTACTTGTGGATACAAAGTTGCCTTTATGTTAATCTTGAGTTTAAGCTACACTTATACCAAGTTTTATCAAAATCAGTCCATCTGTTTGATCGTGAAGAGGTAATAAACAAATACACACAAACTTTAGCTTTGATAATATTGTGGGATAAACTAAATTTAATAAAAGTTCAAAGTCAAATTCGAAGTTAAAATGCTTTTGGGTCAAATTGCCATTGGGTTGCGAAGTCAAATTGCCATTGGGTTTAAAAAATACACTTATGAACGGTCCAAGTTTTTCAATGGACTTGACCACTTTGTTCAGAAAAAGAGCCACTACTCAGAAGAACTGGCAAGAAACCGAGGGGCATAATTAAAAAAAAAATTGTGTAGTACACGAACGTACACAATATTTTCGAAGACAAAGAAGGTAAAGTTAATATATTTATTTCTTTAAATAAATCTCTCAATGATTACCCGCTATTAAAAAGTACTGTATGTGCTGTATGGGTTCGATTCCCACCTAGGGCAAACATTTATGTGATGAACATTTGTTTGAACTATGTCTGCTCGTTAATATGTAGGTATTTAAGTATGTATTTTAAAATATCTAAGTATGTTTATCAGTCTCTGGCAGCCAAAGCTTTGCTTAGTTTGAGGTCAGGCGAGCGTGTGTGGAAGTGTCCCGAATTTATTTATTTATTCCTGTCTAAAGTCTATTTCTGTGCTAAATTCCATCGAATATGTCTAGCCATTCTGGCGTGATTGAGTGACAAACATCTATCCAAGCTTTCCCACTTATGATATAAAGTGCAAAGTGTGATTAAGGTATATTTTGGTCTTCAATGATTCACGGCTTCACTTATAAATAAACGTTTCGTGAGTTGACAGATGTCATTTAGCTTTTAAGCAGAGGATGCGCACTTCGCAGTATTATCTATTGACTTTTAGATTTAACGGTGAACGGAAACTTTTAAACAGCATTTAAAAGTAGGACCTTTGATTTTTTACTTAGGGAAAAATAAATTTTATCGAAAGACCGATTTCGAGAAAATTTATATGGGATCACTTCTAAAGTATGATCTACAAAAAAAAAATTATCATTAAAATCGTTTTTTGGCGTTTGACCACCAACTCGCCTGATGTTAAGCGATGTTGTGGTCTAAGATGGAGCACGACGGCCTATAAGTTACTTATTCACTCTAGCCTTGAAGTTTAGTAGAGTGAAGAAGTACAAAGACGGCAGTTAAGTGAGGCGCTACTGTTCAGACCCGTCTTCGGAACGGTTACACCGGACCACATCCCGAAACACGACTAGGTCATTTCACGGCATGGCTTGGTCCGGTGGGTGGTAACTAGCCACGGCCGAAGCCTCCCACCAGAGTTTGCTATCCGGTTAGCACTACCCGGGGACCACGTGACCATAATTCATAATTCACGTGATTCATAATTGGCGGAGTAACCGCATAATAATATATCATGCAAATAAAACCATACGAATTGAGAATCTCCTCTTTTTTGAAGTCGGCTAAAAATTGAGTACCAATAGAAGCGCCTGTGCGCCTTCATCTTTCACAAAAATGTTTTTGCATGGCTGGGTTGGATTTCTGTCTGCCTAAAAAAACACATCTACGCCATTTTGAACTAATTTAAAAAACTGACTGGACAAAACTGTATAATAATAAAACCTGGTCAAAAAATTTCACAAGAATCGGTTGAGAAATGCGACGTGTAGAGGAGTACAGACGTCGGCCGCGAGGACTCCAGCTCATAGAGCCAGTATTCATAAGTAATTCAAAACTTATACGAGTTGGTTATGTTTTGAATGTTTTCGTAATTCCTTTACTTCTAAGTACGGAGCATTCAATCAATGCGAAAGTGAGTTTGTTCGTTTGTTTGTAAGTTTGTAACCCTTTCACGTCTCAACTACTCAACCAATCGTCTTGAAATTTTGCATACATGTTGTCTAGGGTACAGAAAAGGATATAGGGTTTTTTATCCCGAAAAAATTAACGGTTTCTGTGGGACCGCGGGTGAAACCGCGGGGCGCAGCTAGTGAACTATAAAGCCGGCTAGCACTTACGTAGGATTCTTAATTGTTTGAAATAAAGCTCATTACTTTTCTAATTAAGCTCTCGCTCTTTTCTACCTTTATAACACGAGTATAAAGATAACATTTTCCTCGTAGGTGTTTTTGTAAATGTTCTGTAACTTATTTATGAGAATTTTTTCGCAAAAAGTAGACAAGATTGCCGTTCACACATAAAAGATCCTTGAAGGCGTATACTAAACAAGACTAATTTATTTAAGTATGCCAATATACTAACGTAAAATAAGTAACGTATATTTTTCTGTCGTAGACGTAGGTAGCATAGATTAAGAAAACCCAGAGACTGAATTCAGAACGGAAAGCACTTTGAGGATGGGGGTTGTCAAAGTATTTTACATACAGACTTTGTATGTTAAAATTCACTTACAATGATTTTAGGGCGAGTCTCGTTTCGTAAATTGTTCAATAATTTGTAGAGTTACTGTTCTTTTCTTTTTAATTTATAGTATTAACAAAAAAAAAAAAAATGATCAACTGGTACAAATGCGTCTGTGGGACAATTGCGTCTTTCGAGAATTACTGACAAACCCTTCACAAATTAGGATCAGTATGTCAAATGTCTCTTATTTGTAGTGAGCGGTATTGAAGTGAAAATATTCCAAAAATATTTCGATTAAGTATGACGCACCCGTTTGACAGAGAGCCAGAAAGAAATCGGACATACGAAAGCATTTTTGTCGAAGCTAAAGCATAGACGTTTTGCTTGCTAACGCTCGCTAGGTCAATAAATTGAAGTCAAGACAGAAAAATAAGTAATGGCAGCAGAAAATAGTCGACCGCAGTTTTATTTAAATTTACGCGACGATTTCACGAGATATCTTTCTGTTCTTCTTTAGTCTGTGTATGTAACACAAGCATTAGATACCATACTTATTACATGAAAAGGACGACGAATGAATATTTAATAAACTGTAATAACAACGTGGGACTAGTATATTTTGTCTGAGGAGAGGCTTTATTACTTTTCGTTGGGGTGCCAAGTACCTACCTACTTGCTTTAGTTACCTATTTGTTGTTTAATTATATCTGTGTCCATTATCGAAATAATTTAAGGAAGAAGCGGCACGAGTCTAAATTCTAGTACAAAGCGCGTGGACTAGACCAATACAACTACATATATACATAAATACATAACTACTGTATTTAAAATGAATCATAACTTTTCGCTTAAGCGTGGAAAACAGCGCAAATATGACTTTCAATTTATTTATTTGAATAACAAGAAACCTAATAACAACTCTACCTATTCATACATTGGATTATATTTTCAAATCAAACTGATTCCTACGTTTTGGTAGATTCTAAAATAACGAGCCACGGGATTACAGAAATACGTATCTCTCTCCTATTATGGAATAAACCTTTTGCATAATATCGTTAAATTAATGTTGTATTGGACAATGAAAGTGCTCGTAGTGATGTTCTATTTTCATATTTTATCGATTAATTTGAGCGAAGAATTCGATTTTAATTCTAATGTCAAGACACAAAGGGTTGGGTTTCATCATAATAGTGTTCAGCGTTGGTTGCCAGTATTAGTTTTCAATAATATAAACATATTGAAGTGAAACTTCTAATATCGAGTTCCAACAAGGTTGCGGTAAACGTTTAACGCTCCTGGGGAGGGAGAATGGAAAGAGACAGAGCGAGAGTCAATACGTGGCACTCGAACGCATGCGCGTAGTATACCTGTTACAGGCCAGCGCGAGCGTTGGCGACGAGTAGCGTCCAATATAACCAACGCAAGAGGGAGACAGAAAGAAAGATATACAGAAGAGTCACTTCTTTCGCGCGGAGGGACTCCACGCACTATTTTATTTTTATGTTTATTGCAAAATGTTATGTGGAGCAATTCAGCTAGCCATAGCCAATGCTTAACTATCCTCTCAAACATTTAATGTTGCGTTTATCATTAAAAAAAAAGTAAGTATCACTTACGTCTCACAAACGTGTCACGATAGTCCAGCTGGGGCACGTTTGTAAGACATTAGTGATACTGAGCCGTTTCCCGTCCGGTTTTTTAAGACAAACGTAACATCAACGGACCAGTTAAGCATCGGCTAAAGTTACCTGATTGGCCCCCTCATGTCATTGCTAGACCAAAATATTATCTATTCAATGTTAGATAGAACCTAAAATAATTGCAATCAAAGCTCAGTTGTCATTGCCTCCTGTCTTGCTCTACATACCTACCTAACGTCTATTTTCAAAGTAAGTAAATATATCGATAAAATTCACATCACTGGCTCACTGGATGATTAATATAAATTCGAGAACGCACTCGGGCCAATATAATAAATAGGCTATCTCATAGCCTCTCACCGATAAATTAATGTTGTTCTGACGGAGTCACAGATTACGTAGTAGCTGGTATACAGTCGGATTCAATTTGTGCTGATACGGAGTTGAGCGCTCACACGGAGAAAAATGGTTTCCGTCCTTCATAAAAAAGTAACATGAATAACATCATTTAATCCTGGCTCCTTCAACATTATCATGTGCATAGTAAATTATAGTTCAGTCGGATTAAACTAACATTACATTATTATAAATTGCAGGGATTTTAATCATTGGTTTTCATTACGCTTCATCATTAAAATATTAAATTACGTAATTCTAAATTCCTGGTACTAGCCTAAGGTTTTATGGTGAAGTTCACGACGATTTGAGAGTTTATCCTGATACAGATTTAGGCACGACAATTGAGAGGTGTGTAACTTGGAATAGTCCGTAAGCGGAATAAAATAATATCATGACTGCATGACAAAAAAATGGTAGGTACCTACGACGCACAAGGTGCTCATTCATTATTTAGAAAATATCATGATCTCTTGATGCTTCGTCAAGAATTCACAAACATCTATTGGGTTTGGTCATTACCTTATCATGATGTACCTAATTTTATTAGATCGGTTTAAATATTAGGTACTTTTTGTTATGAAAATCAAAAAATATAACGCAGGCTTTACCAGTGCTCGACAGACTTCTGATTCCGCCGGTCAAAAGGCGCTAGCGCAATTATTTTGATAAATAATTTTATTATGGTTTAAAGACTGCTTCACGTTTTCTATCTGTAATTTTGGTTAATTACAGTGCATTACCGTTTTGAATCGTGTGTTGAACTCATTTATAACGCCCTCAGAGACCCGCAACCAACTCATCTGATAGTGACGGGCACACTCGCGGGCGCGATCGAAAGTGAAAAACGCTAAAAACGTGAATCAATACACTAAAGTGACTTAATGTGCTATATCCCTATCGTGAACATAGACTTTGTGAACCCTTTTCGATTGTGCATTTATGTGGGAACTTAATACAAATAGTGTTAATAAGAATTTGCAAAACACTTGGGCGAGTCCATTTTTCTTAACCCAAAATTCAAATTCGAGAAAACGCGCTAGAGAGAAGAGGCAGACGCATGACGTGTTTACTTATTCTGATGGGATAATGACGCGGATGGGCGAGTCTATCTTTGAATTCCTGATCCTAAGATACGGAATACCCAGGCGAATTTTAAGAGACAACGGAGTTCAGTTTATCAGCGAAATAATGAAACAGTATGTTCCATACATTCGGCATTACCCAGTGTCTCTCGTCGGTGAATCTGGTGGAAAATAAGAACAGAGACTTGAAGCCGCAGATTACAATTATTTTAACGCATGGTATTCTAACGTCCCGGCTATTCGCTTCGTGTGAACTCCGCAGTGACAACAACACAGGAAAGACATCCTTGTACCTTACATTCGGGAGCGAAATATGCGCGCCAGCCGACGCGTACAAGAATACTCACGAAATCAAAGAAAGTGATGACGCTGCCCTATCCCTTAGCTGGTGAAGATGTCGACTGTGCTAATAGGTGCGAGTAAAGTACGTGAAAAGGCTCAAGCTGATCAAAAGCGTTACGCCAACGGAGCTCGTTGCCCAGCTCCGATATTCTACTGTGGCGATAATACTTTTAAAAACATAAGGCAGAAGCGATCCGACCTGCAGACAAACACCCAAATTAATGAGAGATGGACCGTACCGTATTAGGAAAGCCGTGAGTGCAACCACGTACGGATATCTACCAGTGAGATTTTAGGTCGTTATCATCTCTTCCTGTTGACCAATTCGTAGGAATAGGAAGTACCACTCGTACCGCTCCATGAGAAGCATAAACAACGAAGACTTAAGCTCTTTAGTCGCGAGGGCGCTTTGTCTAGGTTAGAGGGGGAGGATGCAACGTGGGCTAAGGCGCTCGCGCAAGTATTTTAATTATTATAGCTAAAACTGTTTCATGTTTCCCATCTGTAACTTTGTTAAATAAAATACTATACCCTTTTCAATTATGTGTTGAAGTCATTTATACCACCCTCAGAGACCCACAACCCTATAGATCAGGAATTTCTAGTGATCTTGTCAGTTAAAACAGCCTGCTATCAGAAATATTATTTACTTAGATGCTGACAGTAAAATACCGATAATATGTAAGAAAACATATACAGCTTTGTCATGACGGTACTGTTATTTTATAGGTATTCAGGTCGCATTTATCCTTCCAATACCAATAAACCATTAGAATAGGTAATTAAATCTTATTAGTTCTTAATGATAAAATACAAGGAAGCTCAAAAAATTGTCATGATATTACGAAAAACATTCAATGGTTTCCCTTACAATTATTAGGAAAGTCCGATAAATTATCATGATGTTCACTAAGACTCATCGTTTAAATAATTGTACTGTATCAGTTTTCTACAATATTTATCATTCCGATCATAATTTCTCGTCATCGACGTTCTAAGTATTCAGAGTGTTTGTCATGACAAAATGTCATGACGCGAAACGATAAAACATAAGTTTAAAGCACATAATAACGTCGTGATGTTTCTTGATATTTATTGGTGACGACTATTCACGATATTTTTTGGTGAATTACGCACAAAACACTATTAAGAACTCTTGGTACCTTTTTGTTGGGAATACGGATAAAAGTCCGTAAATTCCTTTAAAACTGTCCGGAATTACGAAATCCATTTTTCTCAGTGGCAGGGAACGTGAATCAATGCCCATCTTGTAGTTTAGATAGACATCCAGTACTTATAGAATACTCTTACCTATTATACTGCACAATAGAAATAAATACATTAGAAATTAAAAAGATAGAGACGCGATGGCAGCCTAGTTGGGAGAAGGTCCGCCTCTCAAGCCAGAGGGAGCGGGTTCGAACCCAGTCGACGGCACGTACCAATTTGTTCATTTAGTGAACATATGTGCGTATTGTATGTCATCTGCTACATGACTGGAGCCCAGTGTATAGGGACAGGCTCACCCCCTGTCACATTTGGGACTGAATATTGTCCGGCGAAATGTGGGTGTTGTATTACACCTCTGCCAGCCCCCTCGGGGGAAAGGAGTGACGATATGTTTAGAAATAAAAAAAAAGAGTGTGTGTACTTATGTACACGCGTTAGAAGTTATACTTCTTTGGCGTATGGAAAAAAAAAACTAAAATGCAGTAGTGATTAACGATAAATATTAAAATTAATCAAAAAGATTTTATTTAAATAAAAAACACCAAAATAATATTTATTTATTCACTGTTTAATTGTACTCTTACGAAACACGTGTTCAAAATATAAAAATACTAGAATATACAACTAGAACATAGTTATCAATTTTCATGCCACCTAGAACTAACTTCACGATGTAGAATTTAGGTGTCGGTGAGCGCGCGCATCGTAAAAATTCACTCTCATAATTTTTCTCTATCGCGCCAAAAGAAGTATAACTTCAAAAAAATGTTAAGTCGTTTGAAAAATCAGATTTAGAGGTCTAAAATCGGTATCAAAGAATTGAAGTTTTTTAAAGGTATTTACATAATTTTATAAAAAAGCCTATAAACATACATATATGTCATGATAAATAACTCCGCACTTGTGTTTTAACTGTACCAATAGCCCTGACCAAATAAGTACATTACCATTGTTCAGCACTTTTGTAGCCCTTAGTTCTGCCGTAGTCAATGATACAGACAGACAGACAGATTTGAAGTGGGTGGTCCCAAATATTTATTATCTGGTTGTCTTCAAGTCAATCGGTGTCATCTAGGCAAGCGTGTTCCATCGTAGGCTGCATTACCTAACATCAGGCGAGATAGCAGCTTAGGCGTACCCACGTTGGGGCAAGCCCCCAGGTTGGCCCAACGCGGTCGCTGACTCGAAGCAGAAAATGTAAATTTTTCAAAATAATAGGTACATTTTCTCAGCCCCACTTCTAAAAAAGTCTGGGTACGCCCATGGATGGCAGCCTAACTTTTAATAGGCTTAGCAAAACTTATCAATTTTCTTCTTTCCCCACAGACAAAGCGCCATCGGAAGCGACGTTCCGCGGCGCCGAGTTCCTCTCGTACGACCTGACACAGACCGGCGGAGAGCCCATCGTCAGCACGCAGGATGCCATCTCCCTCTACTTCAAGACGAGACAGCCTAATGGACTGCTTTTCTATACTGGTAAGGGAAAATTTTAATTTTTTAACTTACAAATACAAAAACAAAAATATTTTTTAACTATAACAATATCTGGGGCCTCGGTAGTGTCCCCGCCAAGTCGAGCTTACAAATGCACAGCCGTACGTACTCGTACCGTCTTTTTCGCGATACAGTATACAAATTAGCAGTAGTCCCCGCACTAGGGCCAGCCTGTGTCGCGGGACTGTAGACAATTCCAAAATTATGAGTGAAGAGGACTGTGTACTATTAATTCAATAGATACAAAAAATACACAACATAATATTTTTTAAGTGGGTTCGATTTTGGCCGTGCAACAATGAACTATATTCTCTGGTAGAATAGTTTATTGTGCACGGGTTATTCATGGACTTCGCTTTTTTTCAGAAAATTAGTTTTTTTTTTTTTATGTAGAATAGGTCGGCGTTTGACCACCAACTCGCCTGATGTTAAGCGACGTTGTGGTCTAAGATGGAGTACGACGACCTATAAGGTACTTATTCACTCGCTTGAAGTTTTGTAGAGTGAAGAAGTATAAAGACGGCAGTTGAGTGAGGCGCTACAAGTGCGCTACTGCTCAGACCCGTCTTCGGAACGGTTACACCGGACTACATCCCGAAACACGACTAGGTCATTTCACGGCATGGCTTGGTCCGGTGGGTGGTAACTAGCCACGGCCGAAGCCTCCCACCAGAGTGAACTTAAAACCACCCAGTACCCAGAAACTTTACTTGTGATATAACCACTTACTTTACTGTAACAAATATATATCATCAAATGTATGTTATCAAATTTGAAAAAGTGAAAAGCCGCAAACAGCCAGACAGACATATTATGTAGTTACTTTCGATACTATCACATTGGTGTAGATTTAAGTTGACACGTGCCCTTCCAGTAAGGAACTAACATCGAGAGGAAATCGACATGTCCTAGAAAATATAACTCGAGAGACATGTGACATCCGCTAACCCGCACTGAGCCAGCGTGGCGGATACAATCACCCTCGACGTAGAGTGATCTACCCTACGTCGAGGGTGGTTGAGCCGGTGTCCCTGCGGTGGGATGTAAAAAGACTGTAATGATGATGATGGTGGGGGTAATATGGGAAGGGGGGGAAGGGGGGCTTTGTTTGTTGTTTACTTCGCTTCGTACCTAAAACCTTGTTGTTTACAGAAGTGTTTGTAAGAAATTAATTTCCCGTTTTCCATTTCTTATTTCATTCATTCATTTAATTTTATTCGTTCGTTTGAAAATTCATTCGTACATTTTCCTTACAGGTCAGTACTTTTGCTTATTATTGCATCGCGTCTTAGTAAACAATTAGATAGAAACAGTAAGCGTCGTTACATAAATTAGATATAATTTTGGGCGATGGCCAGACCAGACAATTGACTTGACAGTCAGTTTTTAACAGCATTTTTCTCTGCTAGCCCATATTATTATAATAATGTGGGCTAGGTATAATTTAGGCTTGGCTTTTTCATAATTTAGGTATGGCTAGGGCACAATTCAGGCACCAAGACTAATCATTTGGTTTTTTGCTGCAACACATAATTATTGTGCCATGTAATTTTTTTAAAGGACAATAAATAATAAAAATGAAGCTTTTTACAAGAAAGAAAGGTTTCTGTTACAAAGTGTCGACGTCGACGTAAATACAGTCAATCAGTTATTTAGTTCGTTTCGCTTGACTTGTATACAGTAATGTATGTCCTCGAGCCTAACACGACGATATATATGTACATATGTATAGGACAATGTAATGCGTGCGCATACTTGCTTCGAATTTATTTTTAGTTGCAAGACATTTGGGTTTTAGCCTACGACGCAAAAACGACGGGGTGTCTCTGTGTTTGACGAGAGTTTGACGTGTCTCTGTGTGTGTGTGTGAGTGTGTGTGTGTGTGTGTGTGTGTGTGTGTGTGTGTGTTTGTGGCATCGTTGCTGCCGACCGGATGAACCGATTTTGATTTTGTTTTGATTTGCTTGAAAATTGAATTAGTCTGAAATGTTCTTAGCTATGTTTAATGAAAAATCGGTGTTGGTGAAAATCGGTATCGGGTTATTTTTTTTTATACTTGTTATACTTGTAATACTAAACTAGCTGCACTCCGAGGAAAAAAAGCCAGCGATTAAATTTCAGAAAATAATCGATCTCTGTGCCTCATCAAGACCCATTCAACCGTTCTGGCGTGATTGAGTAACAAACATCTATCCAAATTCCAAAATCCACCCAAATTGACATCCATCCAACTTTCGCATTTGTAAAATTAGTGTGATGTGATACGCCATACTTACTGTCTCAAGCAATCTAGAGATATTATATTTCCATACGTATTTCCCAGGGCACGAAGCGGACTACCTCAACCTGGCGGTCCGCGACGGAGGTGTCTCCCTCACCATGGGGCTCGGGAACGGCAAACAGGAGATCCACATCAAGCCGCCCAAGACCAGGTTCGACGACCACCAGTGGCACAAGCTCACCGTGCACAGGAAAATACAGGAGGTAAAGACTGTGATCATTTAATTTGAAAAACCAATAACGCGTCACATTCATAGCTCCCATATGATCCAAAAAAAAACAAGGTTCAACATTCCGGGAGCAAACACGTAATGACGTCACTTGTCGTCATCATCTCTCTCTTTCAAACTATTTGCAAATGACTTACTTCGGTCTTGCTTAAGCATCGATTGACGTCACTACGTGTTGCCACCTGACCGGAATGCTATACCTGGCGGAGTATATTATTATATTTACCATGACTCCCCACTATGTAGTCTATAATTATTTGACTTTCCACTATGTAGTCTAACCAAATGTTTCTGACAATCTTCTTGACTTAGTTGATAGCGCATCTGCCTAAATCCCTAGCCATGCACACGATACAAGTTTACGACCAATATCACTAGATTGGCCATTGAATTGTACCATGTGAATAGTCAATATGAGAACCAAGGGACCAACCAATGACCTTGAGATTGGTCATTCTGATTGGCCAATCAAAATGTCTCGTGTGAAAGGAGTTTGATAAACCGATGCTCCCAGGTTCAATTACTGGGTGGGAAGACGTTTGTGTATAGACGAATTTAAAGATTAGTAGGTTTAGGTGTTAGTTGTTTATGTCTGTACAATGACATTTATACATACGGAATTCTAGTGAGGAGCTGAGAATGTAAAGAGTTATTTCGGTAAACCAAATCGGATGAACAAATTGGTTTTTTAAAAATCGAGATAGGTTGTGGCTGAAGAAATAGAAAAAACTAAGGCCCGCATGCTAAAACCACGCTAAGTCTTGAATCTCGATTTAAATGGAAAACAGTTTTAAGTCGAGATCAATCATCGTTTTTGAATACGGCCCTAAGTACCATAACCTTTATTTTCATTCGTGTGTAAATATGTCAGCACTCGATTTTGTCAACTAATTTGATAAAGATATTTCAAGAGGTCGATTGAAGGCAGTAATGGATTTCTATTTTTGAAAATCTGGAAAATCACAAAGAAAATCAGGGTCATATTTGGTGCTGCTTCGTTAACAATTAAAACGCTTAACCTAATCGATGGCCACAATACTTTCTAATCGACTTTCCCTGAACTTTTCTTGTGACCTTCAATGTGAACCTTTCACTAACAAACCTACAAGCGATTGACACCTTTAAGGCTGGGACTGATTGACGCCAAGCCTCGTAACGTATCGAGCACGCGTATTCTTTAGCTGTAACAGTTGACCGTATCAATTGAGCGCATTGATATGAGCCGTTTGCCGCGAGCACGCAGGTCTATCAGGGGGGCTATTCCTGCGCGTGAGATGAGATGTGATTTTATTGTAGTCACTCTCACACCTATGGCGTTTCAAACAAGAGCAACAAGGACAAAATTAGGTGAGATGAGAATTTCAAATCTCCGAATAGGCTCCCTGCGCCTTCACTCGAAGGTCGCACCGGGCGTTGGATTCGCGAAAAAACTGACCGGCTCGTGTGAATTGATACGCGAATATAATACGTGACCACGCAGTATAGGCTCCGCCTTTATGGACTTACGCGACTAGATACGTCTCGTGGATTTACCCGCCAGTTTTTTATTCGATGGATTTTGGCGCCAATCGACTTGGGGCCCTATTCGGAGATTTGAGATTTTCATCTCACTTTTTTTCGTCCTTGTTGCTCTCGTTTGAAACGTCATAGGTGTGAGAGTGACCAAGATTAAATTCATCTCATTTCACGCGTAGGAATAGCCCCCCTGGTGTTATACAATGATGCTGCTTACTTAGGATGTCTTATTTAAAGAGAAGACTGCATTGCAGGTTTACCACCATCTTATCGTTGTTTTTATTTCCATTTTGGAAAGACAGTTTCCCTCTCTCCTTGTTGTTTGAGATAGAGCGAGACAAAAGCCAAGTAAAACAAAAATGCTCTAAAAGATAATTGTGGACCGGTACCGCATAAAAATTTTGTACTATACCGCTCTATGGCAAAACTACGGCCTTTAAAAATGTCTGGCAGACCCATATAGTTAATTGCTACCACACTATGAACCTATATATCCTAAAATACTTTCATACAATGTAACTTTCCATGTACCTGATATATGTAGAGAGTTTAATACATCTAATACAATAATTTTGTTGAACATGATTGATTGATGGACAAACACATAATTTTAAATGTTTACATTAATAGATCAAAGTATATACAGGGTTATATACAAGCTCGGTATGTATTAAGCCGAAACATGTAAATTAGCACTTTACTTTGACTGCCTCGGTGGCTCAGTTGGTAGTGAACCTGCCTTCTGAGCTTGGGGGCGTAGGTTCGATTCTCACCTAGGAAAAACATTTATGTGATGAACATTTGTGTCTGTTCTATGTCTAGGTGTTAATATCTATTTAAGTATGGATTTGAAATATCTAAGTATGTATATCAGTCACTGGCAACCATAGTTCAAGCTTTGCTTAGTTTGGGGTCAGGCGACCGTGTATGGAAATGTCCCGAATTTATTTATTTATTACTAAGAGTATGATATCAATCTGAAAATCCCGAAAAACTATTCCATACATTTTGTTGGATGTATTTTTATTAGACCAGTTGCCTTTTTCCACAATTTTAGGGTTGATCCATGGCAAAAGTGGTTTAGAACTAGGAGTATTTACACACGTGTTTTTACCTAAAAACCTAGCTTGCAGTTCGTTAACTGTCACTAAACTTGTCCTTTGAAAAACATCATTGTCTTTGTCTGTCAGTTGTAACCACTTGCTGCCAGAGTGAGAGGAAATACTGTGGCGAAAGGACTTTTCGTAGTGAAAGGACTGTAAGTTTAACCCTGTATAGAGCAATAGTAGGTACATTCATTTACTTGAGAATTCTTTGAACCCAGATCGATAGTGGCTTTATGGCGGTCTAGCGTGCCTTCGTTAAGTGTTAATTGCTCGAAAGTAAAACGAATCCGTGCAAATCAAATGCTGTGCTTAGCATTTTGATAATTATTTGCAAGTTTAATTGTAAAATAATTAACTGCTATTTAACCCTGTAAAGTTCGTAGATCAAAATTTACAGGGAAGCATTCGCTATAATCCAAAGCATTTTTTTTTCTTTTTGTTATGGTATAGTTTGTTTTTGATGATTTTTTTCGAATGAGACAAACTTCAGGTCTGATTTTATAGTAATCGATATTGTACTGGCTCTGCCAGCTAGAATTAGTGTCGAACCATACGCTGCTTTGTTTACAAGACCTGGGGTCAACTGGAGCAAATGCGTTTTACATTAATTCCTTAAAGACGCAATTGCCTTACAGACGCTTTTGCTCCAGTTGACCCTACATATAGAATTTAAGGAGGGGGGTGTCTAAGGGGCTCAAACCCCCCTAAAAATAACGAATTCACACTCTAAAATAGTACAAAACTACTGTTTTTTAAGTATTTATGTGACCTACCTTGATAAAGGTTACCCTCAGCTAAGGAAAGCCTAGAATAGGTAGATGAATAGAATAGAATGGGTAGATAATATACATAGTAGAAAGGGACGTAAGTTAATAAACTATGAAACAAGGAAGTTCTTCTTCCCTCAGCTACTTAGCTGAGGATAACATTTATCAAGGTAGGTCACAAAAATACTTTAAAAAATCAGTTAAGTTAAGTAGCTGCTAGCTACTTAGCTAGCAGCTAAGTAAGCTCCCTAAACCAAAATCTTACCTTCCTTGACAAACCTTTCTTTCATCAACGTCAAGCCCACCCCAAACTAAAATCCTGAATCCGCCACTGTGTACATCTGCAATCAATTATGTTTGTAAACAATAAATTTGATTCCAATATTATCCATCTCGAATTTCACAAACAAACAATACATTCCAGAACCGAGTCATTACGTTTACCGGAAGTAACAACTAAATTCAACTACCACCGACCAGAGCCGCCACAAATTATTCGGCTAGGAAACAATACCCGGCCCTACCTTGGAGGGTAGAACCGGGTATTCTGCTCGTACCTTTCTCGATTTATCGCCACCAAATTGGTGCAATTATATGGCCTACAAAGACTTTCTCCCCTATAGACACCTGGTTGAACTTTTAGTTAACACATTGGCACGCGTCGTGCATATAGAAATCGACCTGAAAATACGTCGATTGATGTCGTGATCTTTAATGGATTGATTTATGGTTCAATTTAGATTTATTTTTGTTTTCATATTGATGATTGTTTAGGCCCTTAAGCTGTCTAATTATTAAGTGGAATTGCATGCTTTGAAATCAGATATATACATAAGCCTTTTATATTTTGATATATATAAAAGGTTTATCATAATCTTTTTAATCTAATCGTAACAGATATATTTTCAAAAATGTTTACATATTACTTAGCTAACCATGACTATTATCACAATTATCCTAATGTTAACTAACATTAAAAGCGTTGAGTTTAATGCATTATTAGAGAAAAAAAAGAGTTGTTGTTCGTTTATGTCGTTACGCTACTCAACCGGTCATCACGAAATTTTACATATATGTACGTTGTCAGGATACAAAAAAGTACATAACGCACATTTATCCTGAAAAAATAACAGTTCCTGAAGAATTGCGGGTGAAACCGCGGGGCGCAGCTAGTGTAAGTATAAATGCTAAAGTTTGGATAGATGGATGGGTGTTTGTTACTCCATCACGCCAAAAAGGTTGCACGAATCTGGATGAAAGATACAAAGATAGATTACAATTTGAAATCGAACATAGACTACTTTTCAACCGAGGGTAGCACCACAGGGCACGAAGCTAGTCTAGTGATTTTATACATTACTAGCTACGCCTCGCAGTTTTACCTGTGATCTAAAGTAGCCTATTTGTTATTCCAGAGTATAAGGTACTTTCATACCAAATTTCATCTATATCAGTCCATCCGTGAAAAAGTAACAAACATACATACTCACAAACTTTCGCCTTTATAATATTAGTGTGATTAGTGTGATAATAACATAAGCTTGGTCTCTCATTACCCTATATTATTAACGCGAAAGTTTATAAGAATGGATGGATGGATGTTTGTTACTCTTTCACGCCAGAACGGCCGAACAGATCTGGATGAAATTTGGCACAGAGATAGATTATAGTCTAGAATAGCACATAGGATACTTTTTAACCGCGGGTGAAACCACGGGGTGCAGCTAGTCCTACTAATATTATAAACGCGAAAGTTTGTAAGAATAGACGGATGGATGGATGTTTGTTACTATTTCACGTCAGAACGGCTGAACAGCTCTCGATGAAATTTGGCACAGAGATAGATATAGTCTTGAATAGCACATATGATACTTTTTAACCCCCTCAGTTGCCCCTCAGTTTCTTGCCTGTTCTTCTGAGTAGAGGCTCTTTATCCGAACAAGGCGGTCGAGTCTATTTAAATAACTTTGACGTTCATAAGTGTATCTTTGATACCTAAATTGAATAAAAACATTTTGACTTTGACTTTGACTTTAACCGGGGCGCAGCTAGTAATCCATAATTTCAGAACATTTTGTATTGTGAATGTATTCAATGTCTAGTCTATAGGATATGAACTCTTTCAACCCACACGGAAAAAGATTGATCACCATAACTAATTACCGTTTCTAGAATGTTCGCCCCATTTTACTTGATTGAATTTTATTCGGGACAAAGTGCCTCAGTTTTTACAGCCTTGAACGCATATGCTGCCCGCTTTACTGGCTCTAATTTATTACAAGGAAAAGTTCGGTTTCGAAGGTATTGTGGTAAAGTTCGAGAAAAGAAGCAAGACGAATAATAGACGAGACAGAACAGAGGGAAGATAAATGAGGAAATAATTCCAGAATTCTGAAGAGTTTTTTGAACAGCGCTATGGGAATGTAGGCTAGTAAAAATCTGGGGGATCTAAGAATTGAATAGTGTAATTTTATTTTCTTAAGGGTGCTTCTAGACGGGCAATATTTTCATTGCAATACTGGTCTGGCAATGCTGGCTCGGCAATATTTCGACAACATTTTGGGAGTGGCCGGCCATAAATATATGTATATTATTACTAGCTGTCACCCGCGACTTCGTTCGCGTTTATTATTTATATATATATACATATGTGAGCTATCATATCTGTAAGTTAGATCGAACTGCACACGGTGTGCAAATTTGATTGAAATTGGTTAAGTAGTTTAGGAGTCTATAGCGGACAAGCAACGTGACACGTAATTTATATATTTTAAGATAAAACTAAACATTTCTAGAATGGCAGATGATGGCCGGAATATAGTCCGCCAATATATATTAATACTAGCGACGCCCCGCGGTTTCACTTTGCGGTCCCACAGGAACCGTTTACTTTTTCAGGATAAAAAGTACCCTAAAATTATCATACAAAAAGTACGATAATTTTAGTCATACCTTACGAATCGTTATTAAATTACACAATTATAAGACTGTCATATTCTAATGCAATTCTTGAAGGCGATAGACACTTTTCGTAATATGCCCTCAGTACAAAGAGGTTTTTTGGTAAAAGTATTTTTTAAATTAAAGTATGCTAATGAAGGAGTATTTTCGGAGGAGAAGTTTCCCCATTTTGTCTGACTTCATGTTATGATAATGGTTTACGATAAAGCACAAACATTAGCCGAACATGCTTAGAATACATGTCATTTTTCTAAGAGAACATGTTAATTTTTTTTGGAGACATCAACTCTCTCGTGTCTCTGAAAAGCACCGTTGGGTACGAAAGTCACGTAGTACTGACGTTTCTTACACTTCTCCCTTCTACGATTCCCTGTAGCAGGACCTAAGCCACAATGACATAGAAAGGACACTGACAATAAAAAAATAATTGAAAAATATTTTATTTTATTTTTCACAACCTACGCCCCGCGATTTTCATCCAGATCTGTTCAGCCGTTCTGGCGTGAAAGAACAATATCCATCCATTCTCATTCTCTCTTTTTTCACAAATTTTCTTTACTCCTTGGTAGAGTTTTCACAACATTCCAAACGAAAGGTCAAATTAAACGAGCTTAAGGTTGCTTTTCCACTAAAAGATGGTGATGATTAAAATATGATAAAGGACAATCCTAGGATTTGTAGTAAGAAAAATATCCACCAATAGGGTCAGTAAGTAATTAAAATAAACAAATGAAGGTGATAAACTCAGTGATTCTATTGGTCGCTTTTCTCCTACACATTCTCGCATCGCTCATCTCCTGCTGGCAAGGCAGCCTAAGGGAAGAAGAACTTCCTTGTTTCATAGTTTATTAACCTGCGTCCCTTCCTACTATGTATTCGTTCTATTTCTGACACAGTTTCGACCAAGACCCATTCTGTTTAATTATGTACTTATGTAGCACTTTACTATTCCACACCGTGAGGGAATCCTTCATGGAAAAGTATACAAAACAAAAGGAATTTCAACGTGGTGTAATTGATATATACTTAACTAACGACTATGACAGACAACGCACAGTCTAAACTGGTTGGTTAACTAGTTGGTTTACTGGTTGGTTTTGGTAAAGCATGATTTTGTGTCAGAATTTTCATAGGCTCACTTGCAGAGGTACAAAGTTAAATTCTTATGCGCAGAGCAGACTCAAGAGTTAAAATGTTACAAATGTCACTCTAATATTGTGTTAACTTAAGGTCATCTTCTTACGCTGGTGGCGCAAGACAATTTATCAGTTTAACAAGAAAACCCGAACTTCTGAAAGTGCATGATTTTAACAGAGTATTAAGAAGTATTAAGAAATCCATATTATTATTATCCATATTATTAGTATTAAGAAATCCATATTTTTTGAAATTTATCATTAAAAATGGTTATATAGCGACCGGTGCGAGCAAATACCAAGCAACATCGCGTACAAAATTGAAAACATCAGCTAGTTAATTAAAAACTTTTTTGTTAACTGTATTGTTTGTTTTCAGGTGCCGTCCGGTGCAATGAGCTTTTGCAGGGTAAGTAAAAAAAACTTTAGTTAAATCGAGGAACTTACTTTATCCATCATAGATTAGTTATTTATATTATTATGTTAAGCGAAAATAACCTAATTCACAATTAAAAAAACTGGCCCAGTGCGAGTCAGATTCGCGCACAAAGGGTTCCGTAGCATTATCTATAAAAACGGCAAAAAAATCACGTTTGTTGCATGAGAGCCCCCTTAAATATTTATTTAATTCTGTTTTAGTATTAGTTGTTACATAGAGGCAACAGAAATACATCATCTGTGAAAATGTCAACTGTCTAACCAGACCAACACGGCTTAGAGGCCCTATTCTTCCAAGTCGAGACATATTCTCGTTATTGTCTCTCTCGTTTGAAAAGTCATAGAAAAGAGTGACCAAGAAACATCTCACGCAACAAGAATACGACCAGCTTTAAAAGTCACTATCAAAAAAAAAACCTGTAGATACGGTTTTTCTTGCTTAACACTAATTCAAATTACTCAATAAATTCTTACTTTTACATCCTTACTCCTAATTGTCATTACTTTTAAGTACCTTTAAATTAGTATTTTCACGTATATACCTAACCCATAAAAGATACTATTAACTTCAATGGTAATTACAGATTGCATTTTCGTCTTGATATTAGCAATTATTATTATTAAACATGTCATGATACTAATGTTATGTTAAGCTCAGTGCAATATGCTTATTAACTTGTAAAGCACCAATAAATTTGCTCTACGATAAGTCTTGACGCTAACTTAGACTAGATAAGCTAATCTTGCTGGATAAATGGGCTGCCTAGACTGTGTTATGACTTAGATACCAAGCTGGAAACTTAATTAACTTATCTGTGAAGAGCCGACCGACTGTGTACCGAACGTTCATATTATAAACGGTTTTAATTAGCTTAACTCGTATATTTGATTGTTTATTTCGTGCTTCCTTCAAATCTTGGGACAGATTCTAAGACTGTTCTAAGATCTGTTCAGCCGTTTACTTTGAGGGTGCAAGAGTCGAAACTAGCACTCAAAGAAACTTTCGCATTTATTAAATTATTGTCATTTGATTTAATTTTAAAATGATTGTACTAATATTCTAGCTAGTAAAATAAAAATAATAATCCATTTATTTCAGGCAATATAACTTGCATACAATGCAAGTTACAGAGGCCCATAGAAAATAAATACCTTACAGACTAACATACATATTTATAAATAATATAAAATCAACTAAATCTTCTGGGCTTTTGCTATTTAAATAAATGCTATTTAAATAATAAATATCGTATACATTGTTGCACACATAGTCTCCTGACCCCAAACTCAGCAAAGCTTGTACTATGGCTGCCATCCCAAACGTAGCACACCAAATTTACATTTAGTTAATTCAATTTTAATTACCTTAATTAATAAACAAAATGCAATGATTAATCACTTTCCATAGAGTAGGGTGTGTTTGAACAAATCAACAAATTAGTGGATGGTAATTAGAGCCGCCATTTGAATGCGGGTCTTTTGTTGTAGAAATAATGAACTTTTCGCGCTTCGTTCGCTGGGAATGTCGTTCACGAGCGCGGTGGCTTTGTTAGAACGTTGTTATTGCTATTATATGAGCGCTTTTTAATTAGTTTAATACTATTTTTACTAACAATCAAATCAATAGGCACCTGTTATTAGAATAGTTGTTGATAAAAGCGATGGCAGCCTAGTTGGGAGAAGGTTCGCCTCTCAACCCAGAAGGAGCGGGTTCAAACCCGGCACGCACCAATTTGTTCATTGTGTGAACATATGTGCGTATTGTATGTCATCTGCCACATGACTGGAGCCCGGTGTATGGCGACAGGCTCGCCCCTGTCACATTTGGGACCGAATATCTTCCGGCAAAATGTGGGTGTTGTATTACACCTCTGCTAGCCCTCTCGGGGAAAGGCGTGACGATATATATGTATGTATGTTGATAAATTGTGTGTCTTGAAGTAAAAATGAAGCTCCTAGGCTAGAATTTTATTTTGTTTTCATAATTTTCCTTGTCATGTGTTTCGTTGCGGTAAGTAGGTAGGTATTATTTTCCTATTGGTCCATTATGTAAACATTATTAGTAAAATATATAATGCTCTATTTTAGGTACGTATAAATAAATGACACATAAAAATTAAATGTCTACGAGTACTAAGTACAACTTGATTATTACCCACTCTTATGAATTGTGGGACAGATATCTAAATAGTCATAAATGTTTTACGAGTGTCAACATACTGTGTGTTCCAAACATCCCAATTTTGGTCACGTACCTACTAAAACCACTGCTTTATGTACAAAGCAGAAACTAGCGTAAAACACACTTAGAACCATAATTAAAACGGGTAATGGACATTACAAACTGGACTCATAAGTTTCAATTCAACATGAATATGCAACAGTGTTAGGGACGCGATTACTCTAGCACACAAGGTCTGTGCAATCAGTAGTAGTTAGGTAGGTTAGGGGGTTCTCACACTGTTTCGTGCCACATAACGCGACACGGCGCTGAGCGACGAGCGACGGTGCGCGGAAAATTCAAAATTCTGACAATTTTCTGTGCCGCGCGTGTTTTATTTAAAACGCTAAATGGCGTTTTTCTACTTGCCGGTACGGTCCGGCCCGGTACCATCCGCCCGGCACGTCCCGGCCCGGCGCCGGTAACTGGAGAAGCGTTCCACACATTTTCATACCTACATTTGTGCGTCCCCGGCTGCCGTGCCGGGCCGGGCCGTGCCTGCAAGTGGGAAAACACAAAGTTAAAAGAATAATTATCTAGATCCAAAATACACATTGAAAAGAATCTCGATTAGTTAAGAGGTTAAGATGCGCCAATGACATTTGGCATTCGGCGCTCAGCTGGTTTTAGCGCCTCTAGTGATCAACGCTCGAAGCTTTTGAACATTGAGCTAGCATTTCTCAAAGACCAACAAATTCAGACGAAACACCGTAAAAAAATATTTTTGCCTAAAAATGAAAGCCCTCTGTGATGTTATGCTTTATTGTAATGTTTTTTAACTAAATTATTTGAAGCCAACGGCGTTTTAAAGTTGAGCCTTTTAAGCAGCATGAGCGCGGTAGTTTGTTTATAAGTATAAGTAGATTAAGTATGTACTCACAAATATCCCGCATCTAAAGGTTTTGATTCCCTTTGGTCGTGCGAGTAAAATCTAAAAACACAATCGTAGACCACGGACTCTCTGAAGTGTGAGATATCTTGGTCCCTCTCACTTTTATGATTTTTCAAACGAGAGAGACATTGACCAAAAAATATCTCGTGCGTAGGAATAGGGGAAATAATATAATATCGTAAGAATAGCCCTGGAGGGCTATTCTTGACGCGTGAGATGTTTCTTGGTCACTCTCACTATGACTTTTAAAACGAGAGAGACATTGATCAGAAAATATATTTCGTAAGAATAGGGCTCCTGATGGGCATCCTAAGAACTCCGGTACCAGGGATAAATCACTCAACCTATCCTAAACCAATGCTTACAACATTTCATAACAAAAAACATATTTACTAGGACTAGCAGAGCTGTTCAATCGACGGCCCGCTTAAAAAATGTATTCTACGAGTTGGTAGTACTAATCTGTTTTACAAAATCAGCAGGTAGTATAAAAATGACTAAAATGGTTGAAAACATAGTGGACCTAGAACTTACAACCTCATTATTATCTCGATAGTTTCTCGCCTGATTTTGCTGATAATTATGTTCCTACTTGAAGTTAAAAACGCGTTTGTGTTTAATATCTTTTTCATCACTCTCACTCGTAAAAAGGACTTTATTACATCAGTTTTAGCTCATAATCCGAGCTATTAAGCACGTGTGCTGTTACTTTACCATTATCGCACTAGTAACTAAACTAGACTTTTTTTTAAATAAATCAACAAGAGTTTTTTTTTACTTTTCTTAAATTCTTGATTTAAAGTATCATAACTACGTAATAACAGTAAATAAACATTATTTTTTTTATCAAAATATTGACAATTAATTAGGTATGATAATTTAAACAAAGTATTCGCTTTATTATTATGCCTAGGAAAATTTTGATAAGTGGAAAAGCAGCAAAATGCGCATACATTTTCAGAAAAATGTATTGACTAATGCAAGTGTGTGTTTTTCCCCCTCGCATGTGTGATGAAAAACGTCACATGAAACGCGTGTGCGTTAATAATTACACTATTGGCTCCATTAGTGGGCTCGCATACGGTTCGCGCTATAATACCACCTCGAGTGTAATGATCTTAGCACAAAAGTGTCATAATTTACGATATAAAAAACTACACTTTGACTTAATTTTGTTTACTTAATTATTTTTAGTAAACTGATTTTCAATAAAAGTCAAGTTAGAAGATGTTTTAAGTGATCATTGAAACAAAATTAAAGCGACTTCCAAACCACAAATAAGCACTAATATTAATTAATATAATTATTATGAGCGCTACCCATCTATTTGAAGTCGGTGCCAGCCAAGTCTTATAGGTAGAAGAAGATGTATACTACTTACAAGTATCTACCTAATTACTACATATACATAGTATCTATATACTACCTACTTGGCTTGGCTGGTTCCGAGTAGTAGGTAATTCCTACTGAACATTCAGACTGAAATATTTGGCATAGTACGAGTAACTCCTAGTACATCTACCTATTACCAACAAGTGTATAACCTACTTACTACACAAATTGTTACTATCTACTCCATATTAGACTTGGCTACCTATTAGATTTAGCTTGGAGGCCGAGTTAACGGCTTACCTACCCGCTACCCTTGCCATAGACACCTGTCTGAGCGTGACGTTTTAATCGGACAGTGCCAGCCAAACCCAGTATAAAGACAATTGCCAATGCCAACTAGATAACTGTTGCCCGTACCATGGTCTGGCAATATGATGATGGTAGAGAGAAGGGTGCAGGTTCGGAGTGGGACCTGTGAATGACAAATACAAGAAAGTAACGGAACGAGCTTTTTTTTATCTACGCGTACGAAATCGTGAGCAACAGCTAGTAGTTAATATAGTAAAAAAATCCTCTCTAGCTGGACTAAAGGGGTCTTAGATTGGATATTGAAAAACCTTTTGTAGCTGAAATACATGTATAGTGTTTAAATTTTAGCAAACACCAAAAAAATAATCAAAATAAACCGAGAATCAAAAAATTACAATAAATCAAATGCTTTGAAGGCAGTAATCGCTCAGATTAACACATCCTTAACCTACCACATGAAAATCAAATGTTGGTTTTATAGATGAAACATAAATTCGAGCGAAGCTTGCAGTTGGGAGTTTCCAAGCAAAGAGGTTAACATTGAATGAAAACTCAGAATAAGCACTGTAAGAAGAGTTTATTTGAAAATTGAACTAGCTACCAAGAAAAAAATACGAGCACGTGCTCCACGAGCTTCACGAAATTTAAAATAAAAGACTGTACCTTACTAGTTACCTTTTTATTAGTTATGAGAGAGTATAATATTAGACAGTATTTTTAGAAGAGGATTCGCTTCTAGGATAAAGCAGTGTTTTTGTCTTGGGCGGCTTGAACCCCTCGCTGCCCTCAGGACTCATCTTCCCTTGCTGCGCTCGGGAGCTAACTCTAGATTCCCTCGTTACGCTCAGGGTACAACAAGCCGCCCGCGACGTAAGGCACTGCTTTGTGCCCTCGGTACATAATTTACTATTGTTGCTCTTTATTCACAAAAAGGTGAATTTAGAAGCAAGACCTGTTTGCTTTTCTCCAATCAAGTCTATCGATTGTTTGGCGCAACCAAATCCATTGTGTCTTGATATTTCCTTCAATTTTACGAAGAAGAAGCTAATGTTATAATACGCCAATCACTTTTGTCTTTCTGTTCTTGTTCTGCTTCTTCTTCGACGATGAGATTCGGCAATGAAGACTGATATTGTTGTTCCTAAAACAATATTAAATGATAATTAATTTGCAACCATACTAAGTCCCAACGCTCGTATCAATAATTTATTTATGTACATTGAGTACACAAAAAAAAAAATGATTACCAGTTTATTCGAAGGTGCAAAGTCCCTGTTCCTCGGATGCTCTGATAGCCTTCGGCTGATTCTGAACTAGGCATCTGTAGATAAAAATATAGGATAAGTTTTTAGTATTTTTATTAACTGAAACGGAAGTTCTTCACTCGCGCTTCGCGCTCGCTAAGTGAATGGTTGTACTGGCGTCACGCATGCCCATAGCAGTTCAGCGCCACTCTGATTATAAGTAGTGGCTCTATGATCAAATATTTTGTGAGCAGGTTTGACAATTATATCAATTTTTGTTTTGACTCGGAACAAAAAGTTATTTGGAAATTTTCCAATTATGCGGAGATATATCTTTTTTTAAATCACATCTCTGCCATATTGAAAAATTTCCAATAACCGCCTAGACAAGAAAATTCTTTTTAAATATCGGACTTACTCACAAAGTTTCAAGAGAATAGGTTAAGAAATGCGACCTGTAGATTAAGACAGATCTGGACAGAGATCCGGAGAGAAATCCAGACAGAATTCGGAGATACGAAAGCATTTTTGTCGAATCTGAAGCATAGACGCTTCGCTCGCTAACGATCTCTCGCTCGGTTATTGTTGTAAGAAAATGTAATAACTTTTCTTTCGAATTCAATGGCTATAACTCGGAACACTACTTTCTGAATGCAAATGGTTGACTTTTTGTATTAAATACTATTTTTACTAAAAAATACTTTATTTTGATCAAAGTGACTGATCAGAGTGTTAGTAAGCATATTCTTTCAAATAAAAAATAAATGAATAAATGACGAAGTTATGCTGCACAAACATTTAGTAAAATTTATACAATGTAATTGAGTGCGTCCTAATTTTTGAAGTCGGTTAACAAACCAGGATAAGTTAGAAAAATATGCTCACTCACTACACTGCTAAAAATAATAATGTATTGCGGACCGTGGTTGGTCAGCTATAACATAAAAATGTGATTGTTTCTAGTTTAGGTAGGTTAGTTTAGGAAATTTGCTATACCAAAAACAAAAATTAGTATTTGTCATTTACACCGTTCGCACGCAACGACCGCTTTCCGATATTGACATCGTAAGTACACATAATAATTATCATTATTTTATTTTTACCCGATTGTTCAAGAAGGATTATTTATTATTATTAACTATAGAATACTCCCTATTTCTATGTTATTAACTAGGTGTTGGGGCATCAGCAAGTATGCCACAGCTTCAATTTGAAATGGCTTAGGTATATTGACCTTAGTATCATTTTTGTGAATAATTGAATCAAACGAAATCACGAGAAAAAAACCAGCTGTTTCATACAAAAAGCTCATCGATCGTCGACAAAATGTAAGCAGATGCTTTTTTCTCCGATTTAATTTACAAATAAAAAAGTTTAAAAAGTAATCGTTGTTTATAATGAAGAGTACAATGACCCCCGTTTGGCTTAGTACACCCTATACCGATAACCCTGTGCAATGTACAAATATGACACCTATAGGTACATTTGTACATAACAAGAAAAAAAACACAGTTCTGACAAGTCTTGCACTTGGATAATTATCATGAGCAACATGTACAATGGGGCCCGTGCCGTGGCGTGATGATTGTAGTACAGCACGACGCTGCGCGACCGCGGCTCGTATCACCGCAAAATAAGGTTCATGGTCGCACAGCGTCGGCGGGGAAATCCAACAATCATCGCAATAAGGTGTAATGGACGGTGAGGCCCTGAGAGTTAACATAGGTCGGAGGACACGTTAAACTGTAGTTTTATATTATTTTTATCAGGAAAACAATCGTCAGACCGAATCACATGCCACTAAAAACTCAGACACTAGGGTTAGTCACTTCAGTCACAAGAAGAAACGGGTAAAAATATTTATGTGGTAATTAAATATTAATAGGTAGGTAGGTACTTACCACTTTTTTTCTTACGCCTAGCTGCCTTGGTGACATCTCCCATTTTCATCGGATCAACCTTCTGTACCCTCTACTCACAACGCGATCAATTATTGTCCAAATATTTTCACTAGTAGTAAAGTCACTAAAAACTTATCAAATGTCTTGAAAAACTACTTTTTTTGATTGTCTCTGGATAATTAAGCACTGTTTAATTGATAATTTACGGACAAATAGAAAAAAAATGCGAAAATATTTTTCGGCAAGGCGAGTACGTCCCTCCTTCGTGAGGCGCTGGCGCCGACTGGCCCGTCCCCCGCAAAGGAGCTCGCGGGTGTCAGTGGTCACGTGATCTGACGAAATACTTCAAAATAACACAAAATATTACTAAACTAACTCAATTTTAACTCTAAAAATATGGTAAAAGGACGATCAATCATATTTTTAAATTTCCTATCCGAAGGTGTAAAAATATATAGTAACGTAATCTCCGTAAGCACGGTATTGCACGCCATGAGAACGAAAACAACGTTCATTTAATATTTTTTTACTCGCAATCTAGTAAGTAATATAATATTTTAATCAGGCTAATTAATAGGTAACAGAATGATCTTATTGGTGATATTTTTTTCATATCGGTAGGGTCCGTAGCTTCTTCACTATTACGAGTTGAATAGACGCATTTGGCGAATATTCAAGGCTTAAACGCAACTTGCAATTTAAAATTTGACACAATAAAAGAAAAATACATCGGTTTAGGCAATTCACAAAAGTGATATTATTGTCATCAAATGAATTTAGAATTCAAAATTCTAAACTTATATTAATTTCAAACTTAAACTATTAAGTTTAATCTATACTAACATTCCCACGGTCCCTCGTGAAGTCCTCTAAGTTGACGCATGTCATGGCCCCGACTGTCTACAACAACCTGCCAGACGATGTTACTGCAGCTATTAACTTGCAATCTTTTAAAATAAGACTTAAAAAATGGCTCATAGAGCAAGCTTTCTATGATTTTCATGAATTTGTAAACTCGGACATGTGATTTTATTAATAATTTTAATTTTTAATATTTTTATTTTAATTATGTGTTCTTGTGTTGTGTAATTTTTGAATTTGACATTTTTACTGAATTATTTTATTATACATTAATTGTATTATTATTTCAATTGACATGTAAAATTATATTTTATGAATAAATGAATATGAATATGAATATGAACATTATAAAGAGGAAAGATTTGTATGTAAGTATGTTTGTAACGAATTAACTCAAAAACTACAGGTCCAGTAAAAAAAATATTTCACCATTAGAAAGCTACATTATTCCTGATTGACATAGGCTATTAAACGTGAGCGAAGCCGCGGGCAAAACAGCTAGTTGTATAAAACAGATTTAAAAGATTCATACGAATGCGAAAAAAAACTCCACTTTTTACTATTTTTTACTCTACTGTCCAATTTATATTTGATCAAAAAGGAAAAACACTGTAACTATTTCAAAGTTATACAGCTTTTTTAAGTAATGGAAATCAAGAGTTCAAGATTAATAGAACTACTAAAAGGGATTTCTTATGACATCAATAATTGCTTCATTTCGCTACAGACAGTCCGTACGTCTTTTACTTTAATCTTCGTAAAATACACGCTAAGTTTGGAAAAAACTTTCGTTCATTGTTAAAATGTACTGTATCGTAATTATTTGCAAGTCGAAAAGTAAAAGTTGTTCAGTAAGTTGAGTAACAATGCTCATCTTTATGGATACGTTCGAGTGAGTGTAAGAATATTTCAAGAAAAAGAAACTTCGGATTTATTCAGCTCATTGAATTATGATCGTTATATTAGATCAGAAACTTTTACGTTTTTTTTGAAGTATGTTTAATTTTGAATTATTCGAACTAGAAGTATTTATTTGAAAATTTTACGTGTGATTGAACATGTTTGTTGGAAAATTGTTTTGAACAGAATATCGGGGTTTTAAAATTAGAAGTATTCATTTAATTTTGGGAGACTTGTGACATTTACCAATCTGCGCTGAGCCAGTGTGGTAGATAACGGTTCAATTACCCTCGATTGAGGGTATGTCGGTGTCCCTGTAGTGGGACATGAAGGACTGTAATGATTACTTAATTTTTGATGTTTTAATCAAATTATCGAGTCTCTTTGGTACAAATTGTAGAGGTTTGAGCTAGATTTATATTTGAGCGTTTAAATTGATTTAGTAATGTAAAAAAGTTTTTATTGAATGTTTTTTTACTTAATTTTTTTTCGAAAACATGCTCTAAAAGTTTCTTCATTAATGTTGTGATTTCTAAATTAAATTTTTCGTTTAAAAAAAGAGTACAAAGGACAAGCCAAATTAGAAAATACTCGTAGTGATATTGTCATAGATCATTTCAATTATTATTCTGAAAATGGAAAAAGTCACAAGTAAGTTATTTCAAAGCCTCGATAGAGAAAGTTAACATCAAATGTCTAGACGCGACTATCATAAATCTTTATTGATCTGTGTTTTAAGAACATTAACTTCATATTTGAGTTGCTCATCTGTTCGTGGCTTGCTTGCGTTTCATAGCATATGGCATAAGGACTGATTTACACAACAAGTAGTATTACAGTAGCGAAGTAATTTTCCGTTTAATTTGAATGAAGCAATTATAGTCTAATAGGAGAAGGTTCAAATCTGAAGCCTGAAGTAGCGGGTTAAATCCTAGCCAAAGTCACGTACTGATTTGTTCATTGTGTGAGCATACGTGCGTATGGTATGTTATCATCGTCATATTGTATGCCATCATCTGCTACATGACCGGAGGCCAGTGTATGGCGACAGGCTCGGTCCGTGCCCAATTAAAACTGAAAAGAGAAGCAATTTTAATATCAGTAGCTTCGATGCTAACATCGGCGCTACTGGTCCGAATTGAAATTGCTACATACAGACTTACAATTACCTTCTTTCTAATATTGTTATAGAACATAACATAACATACCGTCACGCCTTTCCCCGAGGGGGTTGGCAGAGGTGTACAACACCTAGAAAAGCTTAAAAACCCGACTTCCCATCTTTTGTTGATATTTCATAAACTTCTTGACCTATTTCGATAATATTTAAATGGGACTACCTCTAAAGTATGATCTACCAATCAAAAAAAAGAATCCTTAAAATTGATTCACAATTAGCGGAGTAATCGCGTAACATACATACAAAGAAACATACAGTCGAATTGAGAACCTCCTCCTTACTCCTACTTTAAAAGTCGGTTGAAAAGTAATGTACAACCCATACCAGCACTTAGACGAGCTGATGCAATCTACGTAACGCATACAACGTCCTTTTACCTATCGCGGTAGATGACGCTCTGCATTCTAAACTTTCAAAGAGCAGCTGTGGCTAACAACTGCACTTCTGTAAGAGATTCTTCGGCGCGTCTATTAGCGACGTACCTTATATTAAAGAAGTTTCTCTACGCCACTGTGAGAGCAAGAAAGTGGTTAGCTGCAAAGTTTGTATCTTATATTGATCTAGGAGAGCTCTGCAGCTATTGGGTACTGAGTACTATTTGTTCTACAGGAAATATTACTCAAAATTGAGCTTAAAATCTAGGCAATTCGATTCAGGTAAATTGTCTTTAAGTATTTAGGCTGAGTACGATTCCATTTTCTGTTCACCTCTTTTTGATACCTGCAACGTTTTCTTTGTAATTTCTCTATACGGAAGAAGTAGAAGGATATGTCACGTATGATATATCAGTCTCTGTTGCCCATAGTACAAGCTTTGCTTAGTTTGGGGTCCGTCGACCGTGTGTGCAAAATGGCCCTAATATATGTGTATAGTTTCATATTATATTGAAGTTTTATCAAGTGTGTAATTTATTTTTAGGTATTGATATCGGAGTACTTAATATTCCTAATCCATAATTATAGATTTTTTTACACCGTACACTATATACGAGTACACAAACTGCACTCGCTCAGTCACACGCATACAAACTCATTCATACTCATACACACAAAGTTTCTCTCTCTCTGCTTACAATGCTCTTTAGCAGGTACATTAAGCACCATCTACCTTCCCCAGGTATCAGCAATAGTGGACGACGTGTATACGGAACACTCGCACGTGGCGGGCACCTTCACGATGCTAGCCAGCTCGCGCGCGCACGTTGGCGGCTCGCTGAACGCGCGCGCTTTACCTGGAGCCAGGGTGCATAATAACTTCATTGGATGCTTGAAGAAGGTACTTAGAAGTTGAAAATACTTGAACCAATTGACTTTTGACTTTTCATTCTATCTCGAACATTATATCTATTGAATTGAAACACCCTGTTTATGTTGACACAGCTTTTGATTTTCTCTATTATAACAACCTGTTTTTTAGAGTGAACAACAATTTTAAGGGGCGCTTGACAAACTTAAATATTGACAATGCTTTTGAAAATACTTATAGCGACCTATTTAATCTGCTCCTTTCGTCCCATCGCCCAGCATTAAGCAAGCGTTATCTATTCCAGTTTTTTTATCTACGGCCAACTGTAGTTGCACTAAAGGTTTTGGATTTCGTTAATAAAAAAACTTCATTGAATTGAATGATTTCGAAAACGTTTTACACGTTTTTCACGTTTCAAGCTTGTTTTAAATTGGTTATTAGAGTAGACCATAGAGAACAACTTACCACATTTAAGTGATATTTGGCAAATGCTCCCACTGAACAAAGCGAATTATATGACTGCCTTATTAACTCGACACAATCGACCTGGATCATTTTAAAACCTGCTTTCAATATTCATTGTGACCCTTAGGTGGAGTTCTCAGCTGACACGCTCCGCCTGAACCTGATCGACCTGGCGCGTACGGGCAGCAAGTTGATTACGGTAACCGGCCGCCTGGACTACGCCTGCACCGCCGTCGACACAGCCGACCCCGTCACCTTCACCACCAGGGACGCCCATCTGGTGAGTTACTACCAGGTGCTCAGTAGACACGATCCAACTGAACCTGATCGACCGGGGAGCAACTTGGGAGGAACTTGAGAAAATTGGAGGAACGGGCAGCAAGTTGAGGTAGTTCTAGTTCAATTAGACAACTGGGAATAGGTAGGTACTACTTAGAAGAAAATACTCTATTCAGTGTATCAGTGTATCCTGTCTACTAGAGTTCAAAAACTGTTTGGGTAAGTATCTAACTTGTTTTAGTTAGTTCGTTTTTAGTCTAAGTATAAAATTAACACTCTTTCACAGATCAAACGAATCTGTGAATTAGTGTTTATTCCGATTCCTACATTTAGAACAAGAACTTTTCAATAGTCAAAATCAAAATGTAAAAAGCTCGCCGTGGGCGACATTTTACTGTGGCTTGAGAATGAATGACGATAATGATGTAAAAGGAAATAAACAAAGACTTTTCAATGTTATTCCACCGATATAAATTCCTCCATCCTTCCAGCCAGCCGCCCTGTAAATTGATGAGATTTCATGTACGAAAATTTGTACAATCTTTATGATGCCAAGTTCGCTGACTCCAAAAAACTTAAATTGTCCCACAAGCGTTTTTGTCCCAATTACATCGCAAATCTACGTAACAGCCAGCGATTCTCACAACTCATTACCCCAAAACGTCCCACAAAAACTAAGCACCAATTAAAAACAATGGAGGAGAGAAGCTCGCAAAAGTCGTCCCCTAAAAGCCGGCGCACTAAAGATGCCCAGCAGTTGTTTGGAGGGTCCTCTAATCGCCGGACTCTCGAACTTGGTCGAGTATCTTTGTCCCAATCAGACGACAGGGGTGTCCCCCAATTGGGACGGGATATCGGAATTGAGTTAGTGGTGATTCGTTGAGGGCACTACACTCGCCCGAAGTGATGTAATTTTGGGTCAATTTTAAGTTGGACTGTAGTTGGATGGGTTTAGAACGGTCCATTTTCAATTTAGCTCGTATCCAACTAGAGATGTGGAAAGACTAGATTTTTCTTAAAGTTAAAAGCGCTTGAGAAATTTTTATTTCGTTTTTGTTGTTAAATCAAACAAATTAAATGTGCTTAAAAAAGAGTAACTTTTAGGCTCTTGAGCTGAAGACCTCACAAGTAGGTTATTACACTACACCATATTTTGAAAAAAATCACAAATCACATAATTATCGAACCTGCTCACAAAGTTTCACAAGAATCGGTTGAAAAATGCAACCTGTGGAAGAGAACAGCCGGACATCCACTGAGGAAATGAATTTTATTTTTCCAAACGAAAATGGAAGCGCTTTGCATTCACTCGGTCAATTATAAATCAGTGAACGAAATTATAATCTTTTCTGACAATGAAGGATGTTTAGAAAGGGTTTGTTAGAGCTTTGGAAACAGTCATGTAAATGGTAAAGTACTTAACAAGAATCTGTGAATAAGTAATGAAGCCCGGGAAGTAGCGAGAATTGGACTCGTCTAAACAAATTAGCAGCTTTCCCCGTAAGCCTTCAAGGTGACAATGGGTCACTCGGGCGGAATAAGCCGAGGGTGCTTACTGAGAAGTGATTGAAAAATTGACCTTCAAACCGAAAGCGATTAATTTCAACGATACAAAGAGAAATGTATTTTGTTTAACATTCTGAGGATGATGTTGAATATTTTCTCTGAACGGGACGGAAAGGAAAGCGATAACTGGGCACATTGGGTAGACATAAGACTGATACAGGACTAGAAAAAAATATGTGCTACAGAGCAGGCTGAGAAGTAGATAAGTTGCATTTGATTTTAAACGATTATATTTCTACAATCGATAACGCTCCAATATCCGCTGCTGATTAGACAAAAGCGATGATAGCCTAGTTGAAGAAGGCCTGCCTCTCAAGCCTGAGGAAACGAGTTCAAACCCAGCCGACAGCACGCACCAATTTGTTCATTGTGTGAACATATGTGCATATTGTATGTCATCTATTACATGAATGGAGCCCGGTGTATGGCGACAAGCTCGCCTCGTATCTCATTTGGGTCTGAATATTGCTCCGGTGAAGTGTGGGTTTGTATTACCTCCGCCAACCCCCTCGGGGGAAAGGCGTGACGATATGTTATGCATGTTATGTTATGATTGGACAAAAATTTGGCTCTAGAAATGTCACGTGATCTTATTGTCAGCTCGTCCAATCAGCAGCTAGCGTTCGGGAGATAGCGTTTGTGAAACTATTTTCAAAATCACTTGGAAGCGATGATGGCGACGATGAATATGACTTTTTCAAAGACAAAATAGGAAAACAAATCTGAAAACAGTCTCTGAATCAATGAATTTAAAAATTGTTAGGTAAATAATTTGATTGAAACTGTACGGTATAAAAGGGTCAAAGTTCGTTTGTAAGAAAACTTAAGTAAGTTCGGAAAAGTTAAGTAAGAACCAACGAATACGGCCTTGAATTCTATTTTGGGTATTTCCTGCTTAAGTAGACACAATAATTTATAGTTGATTGAAGCAGGCGTTAGCAACTTTGCGGAAGTTCATCTTCAAAACTGTTACTTTAACATAATTGTATGTAAAATATCAAGTTAACTTAATAGTAATTGGAACCCATATTCCTTGGCGTACTTAATGCGACGTTAAAACGGAAACACACACTTTATTACACTAGAGATTGGTTAAAGGAATAGTATTTACAATAATTTATTTTGATTCATGATGTAGTTTTGTATTGAAGTATGGAAAAGCAAAACTCTACGTTTAATTAGGTTTGAAGCGTTATGCCTACATCTCGTTGTAACTATATATACTGATCGCTTTATGACTGAATCTCGTTACGACTTTGCTTATTGACAAAAGTCTAAAAAATATTTCTAAAAAGGTATTCTTCTTTTTTACCAAACAAAATTATGGGATCAGAATTTAAAATTCTTTTGTTTGACTGACAATGCATTAATTATTAATTAAATAAAAATAGATGCCAAAACCTGCCGTTGCTCAAGCCGAAAACCTGAAACTGCGCAAGTATGCACATCTTGACCGGATGTACATGTTTGCTCCGTTTGTGGTGGAGACGATGGGTTCGTGGGGGCCGGGCGTTTAGGGGCTTTGTCGCTACTTGGCCAGGCGATGCGTGAAGGCGTCGAGTGTGCAGATTGCTGGCTTTTACTTCGCACAGAAGCTGAGCATTGCCATTCAACGTGCGTGGCAATGCTGCCAGCATTCCGGGGACCTTTCCCTCCAATAAAAGTTTCAGTTTTTAGGGTTTATTTGGGTACTTTAAATTTTAGGTTTGATCATCATCATCTTGTGTCAAGAATACTCTTAAAGTTGATGATGATGGGCGATGATCGTTAGTGTTGCGAGGTGGCGTGCTCCTGCAATCTAAAACAAATAATAATGACTCGAATACTTTGTCGTAAACTTGTAGTTTACAACTATGTACTCGTACCTATTACTTATTGTACGATTTGTAGAATAACAATGTTGCTAAGTAAAGGGTACTCAGCACAATCCGTTGTTTTGCTGTAATCCACCCTAAAAATGTCTTAAATAAACTCCACATAGCTGACCCAGTGTAAAGACCATTCCTGGTGGTTTCAGCGGTCCAGCTAGTGTTTAACCTTCCTTATAGGACAGTCATCTGCCTTCCCTAACAAAGCGAATAAAATTTCGCCCTCTCCTCAAGTTTTTATTACAGACCTTATTCTGCTTCAGCAGTGGTTACAATTTAATGTTCCCGACCTTTGAACTTTAATAGTTTATGAATCGAGTTAAAGGCCCTTTCTGGCGAGCTCGAGATCATCTCGGTCGGTCATCATGCACTCACATGATTGACCGAGCAAGCGTTAACGAGCGTCGCGTCTTTGCTTCAGCTTCGACCAAAATGCTTTCATATGTCTTCATCTACAGGTCGCATTTCTTAACAAATTCTCGTAAAAAAATCCAATATTTCACGAGAATCGGTTGAGGAGTGTGACTTGTAGAAGAGAGACGCCGGCCGCGGGGTTTCCAGCTCACAGAGCCACTAGGATTTCTTAGGGCGAGGCCACAACACTTCTTTTTGACGTTGATGCACCGTTAAAATCTACGACTTCACACAACGTACTCAACGTAAAGTTAAATTTCCGATACGTTGACGCACTGTAAAAAACTGCGATGCGACGACGTAAAGGCAGAAGTAGGACATGACTGTGTAGTGCGGGCCATGTCTCACCTGAATATAAACTACAGTGGGGCTATTCCTACACGTGAGATGAGATAAGATTTTATCTTGGTCACTCTCACACCTATGACTATTCAAACGAGAGCAACAAGGACGAAGCATGGTGAGATTGAATCTCACTCCGTAAGAATAGCCCTCCTGGTCAGAGTTTTCTCAGGTTAGTCAGAGTATGCTATGGAATTTTTGCGTTGTGACAACCAATCACACAGCGATGCGGCGTCGTTTTAGCGATGCATCGTCGCAACGCAGTGTTGTGGTTTCACCCTAACTAATGAGAGAAAATCTCGAAAGTGCGTCAGAATATGCCCCAGGAAACTCTCCGCTAGCATTTTGTGGTCGGAAGTGCGTGGGTGGTGTGTTATGAAATCGTTAAGAGCCTGACCTTTGCAAATGAAATAGTTTGGGAACGAAGTACAGTTAAGGTCAGTTTTGGTTTTGGTTTTCATAGAAGGCTTTGATGTGTTATACACGGAGTTACAAAAACCCTGTTGGATAATCGATGGACATGTACACACACTTAAATATATTCATGCAAAAATACCAAAAAAAATGCATGTTAAAAAAAGCAAGAGTTATGACCGGTTTAAGAACGCAAGAAAAATTGGAAATTTTATAGAAATGTTTACAAATCTGTATCATATGTTGGCTTTTTTTCTAGGAAAGTAGGGGCCGACACAAGTAGATTACAAATAAAACTGACGCGATTAGTGTCTGCGTTCGCGCTTTTAGCAGGGCGGAGCGCGATGTGTGGTAATTTTTTTTATGGCCAATATTTAATTTAAAGTAGCATAATTGCACCCTTCAGTCGATTTACTGGATTCACACCTCGCCGATACAACAGGGTTTTTGTAACACCCTGTATAAGATTTTGTATTTGAGTCGGTCAGAACTCAGAGAAAAAAAACAGTTTTTTGATCGAGTACTACGTCAAGTAAATTCTGAAATATCCTTTTGTGTAATTTCCACAAACTCGTTAGAGATTGATTTTTATAATAGTTATTCAAATCTGCGCTACAAGGAATTGAGCCAATTAATTTAGTTCGTCTATTATTTCCATTCTTTGTGCTCTAAAAATCAGGAAAAATTGCGTCATATTTTCAAACTTCAAAACAACTTTTAATACAAACCATTTTAAATTAATTAGAACATTTTTATGTTAAAAACTGATACAATGAACGCGTTGTAAAATTGTTTTAAAATTTAGGATTTACAGGTTATCATCCTCATTCAATTAAGGGTTCCGCGACGCTCTGAAATTTCCATACAAACGCGCTTCTTAAATTTCTGGGACACCATTTGATGACTATGATGAAATTTGGCATGTACAATTAAATGAACTATATCTCCACCCCAATGTTTTTTATAGCACGTCTTTTAAAAAAAGCCATAAAAATATCTGCATTTGTAAGGGATCACTTTTGAATGATTTATTTAATAGATAGACAAAGCAAATCAAAATCTCTGTTATTACATAGAGAGGTTGTCATTAGCTTTTAAATTAATCCGTAATACAAGGATTTTTTTTTGTTATTTCAGAATGATTAAAAAAGTGCAAAAGTCCTAAAAATTATTGAAATTGCAGTTTTGTTACTCTGCAGATAACTTTAGAGGCTCGTCAGTATCTTTACTTGTTGTCATTGCTAGTCGTCTTCTTCTAGGCGAAATGGCAATAGAAAACATTTAGCCAATGCGATGGTAGTCTAAAGTGGTCGCCGGACCCTTAAATTATTAGCATACATCATCCACATGTCGAAATCGGTTCATCCGATTGGGAGCTATGACGCCACACACACACACACAGTAACGTCAAACTTATAACACCCCGTCGTTTACGCGTCGGGGATTAAAAATAATTAATTAATGTCACACAGTTACAACACACCTTATTATAACATACGGAATCCTCGATCCCTAACATCCGTGTCACCTCCAATAAAGACGAGCCTCCTTCCGGGATACGTTGAGATCTCAAGGACATAGTGACTGTTAAATAATCTGCCCCCCGGGAGCTGTTATCATTGTAGATCTATATTACAGTAGTCCCGTTTACGGCCCTTGTTATGTTAGGCTTATCTACACACGGTTGTAGTGTTTTCGAAGTCCTTTCGAATATTCACCTGGGTAGCTTATTTGTGTACTTACTAAGAAGGTATGCTTTGCATTTGAAAATTTTGTGTTGGAAAATCAATCTTAGGTTGTATTCAATAAGTTTACTATAAGTACCTGCTTTGTAAATGGTTTCACATTATCAATTTTGAATGTTTCGTACCAAAATGGTAAAAGAGAAATCTTATGATGTGTCTTAGACGTCTGTCTGTAAGACTATTATTTTCTCTCTGAGCACGTGGTTCAACAGCTTAGTTCGCTCGATCCGAATTCGTGATTTTTTAGCCGACTGCGCAAGAAGAAGGGTTATGTTTATCGAGTTTTTGTGGGTATGTATGTATGAGGTTTCTTTGGCACGACGTGCAGTCTAGAAGCTTGATGAATTTGTGAGGTGTCATTTGAATCGTCTTGATAATGAAAGTGACATAGGGCACACATTTTTGCAGCCGGGTTCTTTTGTTTTTCTTTTAATATTGTTGCTTGTTCCTTATTTAATATTGTTTTAATTTTTTGGAACAATTAGAACCACGAAATATTATAGTTCTCATTGGACTGTAAAAAAACGCAGGAATTCATGGTCCGACTCATTAATCCAGTAATGTGAAACTCAAAGTCCAAAATAACTTCCTTCACTATGAAAGGTCAAATCGATGTAACATTTCATAAAGCCTACCATACACGATGAGTCTGAACTGAACAGGCAAACCTACACCAGTTTGGACTGAACGGATTGGTGCACAAAACCTAACATAAGCGCGATGGCCCTAAGGCCACTTCATTCATACACGGCAAGGTTTAATGCCAGGTGAAACTGAAATTAAAACTCCTCGTGGATGGTACGCTTTAAAAAGGTATGTCATACACCGAAATTGGAAAATTTTGAACGAAACGAAACACTGATAGATAAACTTTTTGTTTATGCTGTTGTTGTGACAATTAATGACACACAAAAGATAAATGAATTCAAAAATTACTATAACAAAACTACTGGTGACCTGGTGACCTATATACACTTGTAATTGAGGTCAATCTTTATATTTTTTTCGTGTTAACAGTTAAAATTTAAGCTACATTAGGGCTTATCTTACGCTGAGCATTGCAGCTTACTTTGAGCTATATTTATCTAAGCGCTGCACCGTTAGCCTCGCGCTAAATATCTCCCGAGTGGAAACCTGTCTGCGAACATTTCCCTAACGCTTAGTGGGGTAAATTATGGTTGAAGCGGGAAGATTTTAGAAGTTGCATGCCTTGCTCTATTTCTTGTGAGTTTATTGGCTTTGGAATTGCTCTGATTGCTTTATAACATGCGCTCTATCTTATATCTTTAAATGAGCAATTCTAGATATATATATTGATATATATATTCTTGTATATATATTCTCATATTCTCGGAATCGGTTCCAACGATTTTCATACAATTTAGTAAATAGGGGGTTTCGGGGGCGATAAATCGATCTAGCTAGGAATCATTTTTAGAAAATGTCATTTTATTCGTGTTTTATCGATAATCAACTTAAACATAAACTTGGAAGAAAAATAAAATATAAAAATATGACTCGTCCTGACATCTATTGGCGAATAATAATACTATTTTTTGTGAGCAACTAATTGCTTTAACGACACAACAGTAGATGGCGTTGTTAAGTAACACGAAGTCAATGAGTGTTTGCTTTGAGGTTAGACTAAAATCAATTGTTTATTTTCCAAAAAACACAATAAAAAAAAAAAAAAAACCGAGCAAAGCTCGGACATCCAGGTACTGCTTTATAAACAGCGGTTTTCGGGGTTTGAAAAGTTTTCTATTAGTTTGTGTGTGATAACTACAATTTCCGTGTAATATTTCATTGTGATCGATTAGGCATATTTAGGAAAAGATAAGAATCGGACAAACAGGCAAACTGACAGATTTTTTGTTTTGTTAACTTAATGAAGACCATCACTGAACTTTTGAGATCGAATATTTGAGCCACACCAGATTGGCGATTTATGTAGGTACAATTATACCATACTTATAAAATAGAAAGTTACTCTGTTTGTAGGCTGTTCACGGCTAAACGGCTGATCAGATCTTGATGAAATTTAGTTACAGTATATCACGAGAGTTTTTAGATACTATTTTCTGAATAAACGCGAACGAAGTCGCGGGTAACTAGTAATATATCTATTAAATTGTATATGTATGTAAGTTTTTAACATAAGTAGGTATGTGAGTGTATATAAGTTTCTGCGTAAGCGTGACGTAAGCAATTCCCGTTTATTCGAAGCCAAAAGTGCTTTAAAAGGATTATGGAATGTGTAATAGCGTGGGGTTTCTTGAGGTCGCTGTATGCACGTAATTCAGAACGGTGTACATTACACGATTATACTAAAACTTTATGCGTAATTTATGTAAATTTCTTTACATAAAAAGCTGAATGTGCTACCTATTATCCGAACAGAAATAACACTTAGAAATACGAGCATAAAGCAAGTGAAAGTAAAGTAAAACAAGTAATGTAATTAAAAACAATTAAACATTTGTAAACTAAAACACGTCGCTAAAACAATTCAAAACTAGTTATGACTTAACAATTCTCACAACACTAATTCCATGTCAGTAATTTCGTAGTAAAACACTAAAAGCTCTCTGATTATGACATGATAAGACTTTATTTTTATGCTAAACTAAATTCTTGTAAAACTAAACGGTTCCAGTCCGTAAAATCACCTAAAAGCATTATTAAAAACGCTGGCTACAGTAGACGTGGATTTTTTATACAGGCGTGATCTAGACTCATATTAACCCTGCGAAGGTCGGGTAAATAACCTCGAACAGACGGGGACGTAGAAAATTCAGATAAAAACTACAGAAAGCTCAATAATCATATTGTATTCCATCAAGCGATGTGTAGCACGTATAGGTGAGCTGTTTTGCTTTTGAAAATTTTGGAAAAATGGTAAAGTGTCTGTGCTGTTACAATTTTAATTCTGTATGCGTAATTTTTGATTTGAACAATAAGTAGTTTAACTATCAATCTGGTTTGATACCTATCACTATTTTTAACTCCCGACGCAAAAACGACAGGTGTTATGAGTTTGATGTGTGTGTGTGTGTGTGTGTGTGTGTGTGTGTGTGTATGTGTGTATGTCTGTCTGTGGCATCGTAGCTTCGTAGCTCCCGAACGATGAACCGATTTTGTTTCGTTTTTTGTTTGTTTGAAAGCTGAATTATTTGGGAGCATTCGTAGCTATTTTTTAATTTTAAATTTATATGTATACTTGTTATAAAGATAAAAATTATTAAAAAGGATAGGATTGAAAAAAACAAAATAGAGATCGTCTACAAAATTAAAGAAATAAACTCTATAGAAATCTCTAAAATAGTTCAGTCAACACACAATTATAAAAACTGCCAGTCGCGGTTCGTTTTCATGCAGTTCAATGTAGTTACTTCGCGATATATTATTTTTCTCAAGCCTATGTGTCCTAGCCTAAGGTCGAAGTTGAACTGCAGTGCTTTATAAAACAAGGCTTTTCGGCTAATAGGGGCTAAAGTATCATGCAGTGTAGAGCTTTATTGTATGAACTATGATCTAACGAGCTTTGGAATTAGGTGCGGCGTAGCAGGGTTGATAATAGGCAGAGTAATAAGTATTGGAGTTTCACGCTAATGCTCTTGCTAAATGTAGTTGATACAAATTTTAATGGGTATTTTAGAGATGTTATTAATGGAAAATTTTGTTATGCTATTTGTGGTCTGATTTTTTGATTATCATTCGTTACGATTAGTTACGACGACGACGTGTTGACGAAGTATGCAGTATTTTTGGTTTTTTAACGTAATATAGACTAGCTCTAAGGTCATAATCGCATAATGGCATAATTGTCATAAAAAAAATAATTAGGTTTACTAATCGGTTCATGACGATGCCGCTTTTGTTTGTGCTTTTAAAAAAAACGGTTAAAATACGTTTTAAATTATGTATCTAAGAAATGTACGGGTACGAAGGTTCATATTTTGTGATGCTTGTCATTGTTACTCTTAGTCATTTTTGTTATATTAATTTTGTATAAAAGTGAGAGTTCAAAACGGTATTTACGAAAAAAACCGTTTTGGTTTTCTGTGTCAAACAGTACTGGAACATTACCAGTTGTAGGATTAAAATTACTAGGTATTTTTGTTAGATAATACATATACCTACATAAGCATAACTTAAACCTACTGTTTCTATGTATTCGTATAAAAGCGATCAATTGTACAAACACTGTTCCACTTCGTTTATTTAGAAACAATAACTATCAGGCTAATATCAGATCCCCATCAAAATACATGTAAGCACGTATTGATTTTACCTCGTTGTATTATTCAGAGGCTAATGGGTGATGTGTTGATTGCTGCTCGAGTGTTATAGCTGTGTAGCTGGGTATGTATACAAGGTGGTTCGTTGAACACTTTTGATGTGGATAGAAGGTGATCAGTACTCGTTTCTCTTTTTCGAAATATTCAAATGAATAGACGCTTAAGATTTGACGAGATTTTATGTGTGGTCCCATGTGTAATGTATGTGTAAACAGAATATAATAGTATATGATGAGCGGTTTCGATGCCAGCCGAAGGCACGCACCAATTTGTTCATTGTGTGAACATAATATGTGCGTATTTAATGTCATCTGCTACATAACTGGAGCCCGGTGTATGACAACAAGCTCGCCCCCTGCCACATTTGGGACTGTGGGACTGAACATCGTCCAGCGAAGTTTGAGTGATGTTAATAGCCGTCATATACTTCTCCCAACTCTTTCGACGGAAAAAGCGTTACTTGACAATATTGTGTTCTGAATTTTACCATATCCTCCTGTTTTTAAGTATCGGAACAGTCACCCCGTATATAAAGGTAGTGTTGTAATAAGTATTTTGTAAAGCTATTATGTGGGTTGTAAAAGTTACTTGTAGCATGTCAAGGAATCTGGTATAGGAGGGTCGAATTCATTAATCATACATTTTGTTATTTGTATTGATTATTTTTGTTGGCCGAATGAACTGAACTGAACCTAAAATAAAATACAATCATGCCTTTCTATGGAGAGGCTCGCAGTGTGATCCAATACCCACATTTTTCCAAACGATATTCAGTCCCAAATGTGACGGGGAGCGAGCCTTTCGCCATACACCGGGCACTCATGTAGCAGATGACATACAATACGCACATATGTTCACACAACGAACAAATTGGTGCGTGCCGTCGGCTGGGATCTAACCAGCTCCCTCTAGCAAAATAAGCAAAGTAGCTTTAACTTTTTAAAGCCACAAATTTTAATTATTTTCAATAAGTACCTACTACGTAAATCAAAAAGTAAAGATTTCTCTTACGTATAATGCAAGCTAATGGAACATGTTTGTGTCGTGAATATTTGATGTTTCGCTTCACAAACAGGCCCACCTTTCTCGAATGGTTGCTTTCTAAATCAGCTTAGAGTAAGCTGTCTTTGTTCTTTTTACTGTGTCTCTTTTTTACAATGAAGGTTTTTTAGCTCGTTGCTTAGAGGTTCTCTGTCTCTAAGCAGACTCTAAGTGCTATTAGAGTTTCAGATTGCCGGGTTTCATTGCTATCTTCTCGTAATTAGTTTAGGAACCTCGGCACCGATTATACGTTTGCTACCTTGAGGATGAAACACTCCGATAACGATAGTTATATCCCAAGACCGAGATACCCAAATCCATACCATTTTTTTTTTTTTTTTTTTTTTTTTTTCACCTTGGGAAAATCCTTTATGGATACCACCAACAGCCCCGGGGCGGGCACAGAGTGGTTATGTGGGAATCCCGCCACTGACGGCCTACCCACTAAAAACCCAAGGGTGTTCCACCTCGACGCAGAATGTCGGGACAACGGGAACTACTCTCAGACACGACCGCGGCCCCGACAGCGCCAGCCCCTGCGGGCACCTCCTCGAGCCTACGCTCTTCCTCACCATGACGATGTATCGAACACTAAACACATCGTCATCATCCACCTCGGGGACCAACTCAGCCGATGGGCGTGAAACAGCACCCGTGTCTAACGCCCTTGGTCCCTATGCGACGGGTCAGGTAAGTGGCCCCGCCGCCTGCCACTTTGGCTGCAGAGGGCACTCAGAATGGAGCGCCGTTGCACCACATTCGAGTTCCCCCGCTGCCCCACCTCGACCGCACCACATTCACGTAGCCTCCTTTAAAACCTACGAAGGATCCCACCCAGCTAGCGGCCCTCAGCCACTCCAGCGGGGACACCGGGAGGTGCCACCCCACAGCTAGCAGTCCTAAGCCACTCCAGCAGAGACTTCCCGACCCAAAGGATGTCTCCCACAGCTAGCGGTCCTAGGCCACTCCAGCGGGTGACACACCGGGGCCCCCCTCAGCTAGCAGCCTCAAGCAGGCCACTCCAACGTGGTCCCCAACGAGGTCCTCCAGAGTCCTACGCGGAATGCAGGAACGGCCACGCCTCGTCCGCCTCTCACACCGGCCACGGAGGACAGTAAGAGTGGTGTAACACCACACCGTGCTCTTCTTCCTCAGCAGCTCCATCCCGTCGAGGCCGCGGCAGGCAGAGAAAAACGCCCTTCCTCCCGCGGTCTCCACCCCTCGGCTGCAGTGCCACCCAATCCACACTGCAGCCCGCCTCAGTTACGGCAGTGCCGCAACCTACCTTGGCCGCTTTTTCTACAAAGGCTTTCAGGAGAAAGCCCCGAGAAAAGCGGCCCCACCTCGGATTCCTCTTGGCTTCACCGTGGCTGATCAGGCCACGGCTACTGAGCCCCCCCGCCACGACAAGGCGGGAACCCTCGGGGGAGACCCAAATCCATACCAATGACGACCCTCCTAGCCTAGTCAGAGTTTGGCGGCTTTATATGCAGGAGGTTACGGGTTCGATTCCCTGCCGGGCAAATGTTTGATGATGAAATGAATTATCTGTTCTGGGTCTGGGTGTTAGTTCTCCATGTAGGTGTGTATCCTTAACTTTTTAAATCTACAAAGATGTACCATACTAAGGGCCGTATTAAAAAACGATGCTCAGTTATGAATCTCTATTTAAATCTATATTTATGGATAGAGTAAAATCAGTTTTCACGACTGAGCGTCTTTTTAGCTTGCGACTCTAAGATGTACGGGATTTCCGATCCGATATGGTTCCGGCTTAAACGGCTTGCGCTGTTTTAGCATAACGGTACGCTTTTGTTTTTGTATCATCGGTAACGCAGTACCGGTCATACAGCTAGAAACGACGTTCACGATCACCCGTCTAAAAAAATTACTAAACTGAATTACTACTTTTTCAATAGCCTTTAGAATGATTAATTAATGCTACACTATAATAAATGACTATTTGTACTATTACGGTTCCGTCAACATGTGCACAAGAACGCAATACGTGACGAATGGCGACGAATTGTGAAGCGAGCCACCACTCTGACCGATGACCACGACCACTCTGACAAGAGTTATAACGACTAAGAAGAACTATAATAATTGTAAGTTTCTTTCTTGCAGATCCTACCAAAATGGGAAGCAGTGAAGACAGGAACGATATCCTTCAAGTTTAGGACGAACGAACCGAACGGGTTGTTGATATTCAACATGGGCGCTAAACCACCAAGGGTAGGTTGCACGGTAAGGGGTGAAGCTTTTGGGGTAACAGATCATAAGAAAAATCATTTTGAACCCATCATCATCATTACTACATCAAGAATCACTACCATGATGCTTGGTTGCGGAGAAATGTAGTAAGACTTTGGTATTGATGGTTTCTGACTTAAAGAAGTAGTGTTGCCGATGTCTATCGATGGAAGAAATATTGATTGTTTATTCCGTAGTATTTAAACTATCGATTGTATTTTTTTGTAGAACATCGATAGTAGCAATACCATAGATAGTAATTCACTCCGTCAACAGTATTATGACGTTTCGAGCTATCTACCGATAGCATGAAATCGAAACTTTTGATGTGTTTATCAATATCCTTTTATTCAAATAGAAACTTCTAACAGCAAAACTATCGATACTTCGGCAACACTAATTAGAACTCAAAAATCAGTTTGGAAAAATATACCAAAAGACAAAATATTTCGCGAACATAAAAAATTTGCTATTACCGATGCCATGGATATGCAAAATTAAAGATCAAAGATAAAAATGTAAGGGAAGCAAATTGCATTTCTCCGCGATACGCCCCAAATGGATAACCAAATCTAATCTTTGCTTTATAATGGTCCGCGATATCGTAATAAAAGATTTAATGAAATTTTGATTAGAGAGACAATTTAATTTCGTCATATTAAGGCCACAGAATACTCCCTATTACATAGGGCAAGATTGAAGAGAGACTTCGTGATGCTTGGTATGAGATTTGATACCACAGACATTTTGTGATAATCAAGAAAAATCGTGTTTGTTACGTTTGATAGTTCAAGACGTCATGACTTTAGAAACTTTTAATCGTTTTTATGCATATTTATACATGACATACATAATCTGAGATTACGTTCCATTCGTTGTTGTTTAGTTTTTTTTAATTAATCTTTGATATTATTTCAATAGTCTGCTATAATATTAATTTGATTGGCAAAAAATACATTAATCTCTAGGTCGGTGAATTTGGATGAAATTTGGTATGGAGGTATTTTTTACTCTAGATTAACACTGCAACTTTCGAACCGCAGATTATAGCGCGGCGAAGTTAGTAAGAAAATAAATAGTAAAAGACGTCACATACAGATGTGTAGGTATATAATTCAATGACTGCCATGATCTAATGAAATCATAAAGTGAAAATCACAAATATAATCATAATAGTTAACGTGAATACGTTAAAATCGCCAAAGTAAACTATCATTAAAATCTGCAACCAAAAATTTGTTTGGTGACTATAGAATATTATTGGAAAACGCCATCTAGTTTCATTCGCCTCGAACTAAAACATTTAGCTGGTTGGTAACTTCTCACCAACGAGTTATATTGTAATATCCATAAAATTTAAAAATATGTGAAATAAATCATGATCCAAAAACACAAGGTCTAGCATTGCGGGAGCCAACACATAATGACATCACTCGTCATCGTCACTTTCTAGCTATTTGTAAATTACAAATTTAGGTCTTGCATAAGCATCGATTGACGTCACTACGTGTTCCCGGCGTGACTATTTTTGACCTGGCGGAGTATAATATTAAACCATAAGTGTTAATAAATGTTATCCATTTGACGGCTGCCCTGTAGGAAAAAAATCAAAACACTGGTATAGGGGAATTTGTGTACGGTACCTTATAAAGTTTCACCCACTTGAACTGTTGAGAGTGTTTTTATGTTTGTCTATGACCTGGCACCTTAGAACACGAGCGTCTATGTCCTTTGCACTTACACGCAGTATGGAGCTGGTATGGTTGTGCGATATTTTATGTATTATAAAATATATTACTATGTATATATTTGTATAATTTTATTGTAGTCGTAGAATTTTACCGCTACGTGGTTGTTGTACTATGTAACTGAAAATGTTGAGAAGACTACAGATGATTTGTACATAAAATTAAAGTAGAAAATCAAGTCAAAGTAATTTATTCGCTCAAATATGTGGTTAGTAACAGATCTTAATTAATTACAAAAAACTTAAAATTTGACTCTATTTGTTTTTTATCATAATAAAAACAAAAATAAACAAATATTTTAAATATAACAAAAGTAATTAAGATATATTATAGTATAGAAAACTTATGGTTACAAAAACACCTACAAGGTTTCAAGTAGAAATCAAAACCAAGGAACAAACAAAATAAACCTGCAGCTTAAGAGCTTTATTAATACCTACACAAATTCGCACCATCGCGTTCGTAGTATTAATTTCGATAATTACTATCCCTTAGCAAATCTAATTAGAAACCCTTTTCAAATTTCTATTTTAACTTCATCATAAGCGCTGATTCAATTCTGTCACTAAAATTACGATAGCATTCAGAATATCAAACATCTATTTTAGGAGTTAGATGAAATTTAGCGAAATTTGCATGTTAGATATTAAATCTAGATATTCGGTTTTCCAATAGTTGGCATAATATTTATGTGTAGCAGTTGGATGTTTTTTGTTCATTTTGTGTTCAGTGTCTCGTAGCATTTGAGTTTATTGATTCTGTTGGCTACGAATGGTTTTGTCGTTTGAATTCAAAATACTGCTCTTTCGGAATAATTTGCAATGTCTGCATTGTATTAAATTTATAATTTATTGATAGTTTGTGTTGCAGTCTATCTTTTATTTAAGTTTAGTATTGTCTTCGGTACTATTTTATAGTTTTATGTAGTAGGATATTATATATAATTTAATATTAGTTTTCGTATCGAATTGACAACAAACAAACCAAAATGCTAATTCCTTCCACCACGATTCTTCCAGGCTGATATGTTTGCCGTAGAAGTATTGAATGGCTATATCTACGTACATATGGACCTTGGCTCGGGAGCCGTCAGGGTCAGGGCTTCCAGAAGACGAGTAGACGACGCTCACTGGCACGAGTTCCTTCTGAGAAGGAGTGGAAGAGACGGCAGGGTTACTGTTGATGGCGCTAATGCTGAGTTCAAAACTCCTGGTAACTATTGATACACATTTGGTACTAACCGTGAATAAAACTCATCAATACACAATGCTCGTATTTAACGACATGAGATGGGCTGTCTGCTTAAAATTAAGCATTCTCTGATTTGCATCTTGTTGTCATTTTCAGGAGAATCTAACCAGTTAGAACTAGACGGTCCCCTATACGTTGGTGGGCTAGGGTCGGAGTACTCTGCATCCAGAACTCCACCAGTGCTGTGGACGGCCGCTCTGAGGCAAGGCTTTGTGGGTTGTGTCCGTGATTTAGTGCTGAATAGCAAGCCACAAGATCTAACAGCATATGCTCGTCAGCAGGATGCTGGTAAGTTGACTTTAAGAGAGCGAAATATTGAATTTCGCACCAAAAGCACCAGAAACACAGAATTCCAGAAACCCAGAAGTGCCTGTTGCTAAAATGCCATCATGATAATCATCTTAGCCGGAAGATCTCCAGACCAATTTCCTACTCCAAGGATCTCCACAGCGGGAAGTCATATATCATAAGAAGTCATAGCGTGTAGGTACATGACTTCCCGTTGTGGAGATCCTTGGGGAGATCCTTTCCAGCGGTTTCCAAAAAACTTCCAGCGTTTTCGCTAAAATGTAACTTGTTTTTTATGATGGGGTGGGCTTTCGTTTGACCATAACACATCTGATGAAAAGTGACGATGTGCACTAAGATGGAGCACGCTTGCCCATGAGGTGCCTATTCACTCTTGCCTTGAAGAGACCCAGGTTGGAACTATTGCCGGGGAACACCGAGTTTCAACACTTTCGTTAAATAATTTATGTTTCAGCATCAGTCCGTCCAGCTTGCCATGTCCTGCTGAAGCAGTGCAGCAGTGCACCTTGCCAACACGGAGCGCCTTGCAACGAAGGATGGAACCGACCTCTATGCGACTGCTCTTACACGAACTACGGAGGACCTACTTGTGGACGAGGTATGCAAGGTCTAGATTCTAGAAGATAAAGATTTGCATTTTTTATTCTTCGTGTAACATGAGCTGCTCGCTCGGTAGTATTCTTTATATTTTTGGGAACTTGGTACATTTTGAAGAAGGCACGCATCAATTTGTTAGTTGTGTGAACGTAGTATGTGCATATTAAATGTCATCGGGTACAAAACTGGAACCCGGTGTATGGTAACAGGCTTGCCGCCTGTTACATTTGGGACTAAATATTGTCCGGTGAGGTGTGGGTGTTTTAATTCACCTCGGCCAGCCTCTTCGGGGGAAAGGCGTGACGACGATTACGAGTATGTTGGTACATTTGTAATACGAATTATTAAATTGCAAATCTTGTTGTGCAATGTTGTTCTAGCTTCATTTCTAAATATCAACCGTAGATTTTCATAGCACCTTCTAGTAAAACTACAATTCTCTTTTCAGAATCTGCAACAGTCTTCCTAAACGGCAGCCAGCATCTGACCGCATCTCTTGGTCCTGAGCACATCACCCAGACTGAAGAACTGCTTCTTCGTTTCCGGACTACGAAGGCTGGTCTGCTGCTGAGGACGGCTTCGGAACACTCTGCTGATAGAATAGAGATAGCCGTGGCTGCTGGTCGCGTCCGGGCTAGCGTGAGGCTTGGAGACCGGGAGAAGGTACAGCAATTTGATTTTTCTTTTTAGGGTTTTGCACAAAAATGATAAAAAGGAATCCTTATAGTGAGACTCCAATGTTTGTCTGTCTGTATGTCACCGCTGATTACTTCATTCTTGGTTGGCTTCAACCGGATCAGGAAGATAGCATTTTTGATTTGTTCACGACTTGACTCAGATTTCATAGCTTAAAATGCAAGGTGCTGGATTGAGTTTAGTAATGCTTAAGGGTGTTTTCCTACCCGTAGAAAGTAAACAACCTGAAGTAAAAAGTGTGTAAAAGTTTAAAATCGGACCAGTGGTTCTGCAAAAATAACACTTGCATCAAAATTAAGTAACTTTACCTTTATGATATTAGTTTATATCATAGACTAGCTGTTACCCGCGACTTCATTAATTATTCAGAAAATAGTATTCAAAAATCTTCCTCGTGGTATACTGTAGTTCGTTATTAAAATTTTATCAAGATCCGTTTAGTCGTGAAAAGCTTACAAACAAACAGACAGGCAGAGTTACTTTTGATATTCATCATCATCATCATCATCATGTCAGCTCGGAAGACTTCCACTGCTAATTAAAGGCCTCCCCCAATGATCTCCACAACGACCGGTTCCGCGTTGCCCGCATCCAGCGGCTTCCCGCGACCCTTACCAGATCGTCAGTCAGTCAGTTGATACAATTTAAAACTGATTGTAATATATTCCAGAACCTTCTAGCCGGTACAAACGTGGCGGACGACGCCTGGCACACGGTAAAGTTCTCTCGCCGCGCCTCCAACCTGCGCCTCCAGGTGGACACGGGGATGGCCGTGCGCGGTATGTTATGTACGTATGCACGGGCCGCACACCCGCACCGTTTTATTTTGACCCTAATGTAGTGGAGAATAAGGTTGGTTTCGGTTTGGTTTCACTGTTGAAGAACAATTTAAAAAGTATTAATAATCATTAAATTAAAAAAAAAAAACTTAAAAAAAAAAACTGACTTCTCATTAGAACTGGAGTTTGACAATGGGACCGATCTGCAAGTATTATAAAAACCGCTCGACCGATTTCGATCGCAGTAGCGGACTTGTAGCGCCTCACTCAACTGCCGTCTTTGTACTTATTCACTCTACAAAACTTCAAGGCTAGAGTGAATGTACCTTATAGGTCGTCGTGCTCCATCTTAGACCACAACGTCGCTTAACACTAGGCTAGTTGGAGGTCAAACGCCGACCTATTCTACAAAAAAAAAAAAAGTTTTCCAAATCGGTTCAGGCGTCATAGAGGATTCAGGAAACATATTTAAAATAAAAAAAAATTAGGAAATGAGAACCTCGTCCTGAAGCCGGTTAAAAATGGTTTGACATTGAAAATCTGCATACGCATTCAAGTTAACACGCTGGTTTTACTTAGACAAAATATTGTATCAATCCGGCAACAAGTAAAAATCCGAAAAAAGTTAACCAATTACTAAAATTGGAAATCTACTAAAATGAAGAAAAGTATTTTTAGCGGTTTGAAATCTACACTAATGATGTAAATATTTATTTTTAAAAAAGCTAACAAATAACAAGACCATTATTTTTGGTAAAAATAAATAATCACTGAAAAGGAGACAAAATAGAAGTCGAAACAATTACTGAAAAGGCGAACTGGAGAAATTATAATGAGCGATGAATATAAAAAAAAAAACGTTAATTAAAAGTTTTCAATTTTGAAATCAAACCAAATCTAGAATAAGACAAATTTGAATTTACTTCACTGAGAAGCAAATTTAAATTTCGCACTTTTGAAAGTGTGTAAATGTTAGACGTCCTTAGCGGTGTAGATAGCTGCTTTATTTGAGTTGGTTACTAGTTGGCACTTGGTACCTTCACCTATGAGTTCGGAGCTTGGTTTCTTCCGTCTTTGGTTTTCTTTTTCCTGTAGAGTCCTTCGTGAATGTGTTGGATAGACGTATAGAAAGTGTTGTCAGTTACTTTTGTACACAAATTATGAAATTTAAATTTTTATCAACAATTTTAGTTGAAATTTGTGGAAAATATATTTGTGGAAATCAATCGATCAAAAATTTCAGTAACTGACAACACAGCAATAGTAAGTAACAAATAGATGCAGTGTACAATCTGTACTTATTATTTTGAATGATGTCAATACTTCAATAGAAGTTAAATTGTGCTTAAATGATTTGGATGCAATAAGAACAGATTTGTCAGTTAGAAAGGTTTGAAGTAGGTAATTGGCAAAATTTAAAAAGTTTAGATAGGCAATGTAAGCTGTTTCTTGAGCATTAACTGATAGTAATGTTTGTTCACTTGCTACATTTCAAAAAACTCTTCTAGACGCTAACTGTATTAACTTTTGAACACTAGCCATCTACTAAGCTTACATCCTGTAACTGCTCTTTCTATTGATTGTAAATATCAAAATTGGCTGCTAACAAGGTCTATGGAACGTTTAATTTGCTGATTTATTTTACTTTACTGTCAATGTTGTGGATAGGTGTTCCTGTATCATTATTTCGAAATTCTGAATAATGAATATGTTTTACAGCTGAAACCATTTTAGGAAAAGCATCGACTCTAGAAATTTCGACTCTACATTTAGGAGGGCTTTATCATCCTGAGGAAGAAATACAGATGACGTCAACTTTGCCAAACTTTGTCGGCTACCTACAGAAGTTTGTCTTCAACGGTATCAGATACATTGACTTAGCCAAGACTTTGGGGGTTGGCACCTCTGAAGAAGGTGACCATATCTACGATACTTCAAATGTCATCTTCAATGGAAAATTCGTGAAGCCTGATTCTCTAAACGTTTACAAATCTGTGACCTTTAAATCGAAGCATACATACGTCGGTCTCCCTTTACTGAAGGCATACGCTAATACCTACTTGGATTTTCACTTTAGAACGACTGAAATGGATGGCTTATTGTTTTATAATGGAGGAAAGAAACAAGACTTTATTGCTATAGAGTTGGTGAATGGTCACATACATTGTGTTTTCAATCTGGGTGATGGAGTTGTGACGATGAAGGATAAGTTAAAGAACTTTTTGAATGATAACAGATGGCATTCTGTTTCTGTAAGAAGGCCCACTCTTAAGATACATACGCTGCAAGTTGATGATGATTTGGAAATGCATACAACAAGTGAGTAACCTTTTTTGTTCAACATTTGATTTGGTTTAACCATCATTTCAACAATGATGCATAGTGTCTTTTATCAAACACACAATTTAATTAATTATTTATGTATTTCTGATCGAAGCCTTATGTTAAAATATTCATTTAGTCCTTAATGTGACAGGGGGCGAGCCCGTATGCTTTACATTCGGTAATATTCCAGGTTCAAACCTCATGCTCGAGTTGGACAGTATCCTGTACATCGGAGGCGTCCCTCGCGACATGTACTCCGCGCTGCCGGTGGGAGTGTTGTCTCGGCAAGGGTTCGAGGGATGTATGTCTAGTCTGGACCTGCCGGGGGAGTCGCCGTCGTTGCTTGAAGATGCTGTGGTGCCCAGCTCCTCACTGGTATCAGGATGTGAAGGTCAGTTTATAATTTTTCGAATGCACTTTAACAAACCTAAGGCAAGGTCGAATAATATAGACATAAGACAGTGCGAGATTTCATAAGACGATAGCAAAGATAGAGCGAAGTGGAAGAGAACAGTGACAGGCTGATTCACCACCGTATAGCACTAGAAAGAGAGGAAGTTACACTATTGAACAACGTCAAAAAAGATAAACTTAGACCTTTTCATACGAAATGACGGTACAATCTAGTTTTTTATTATTATGGTGATGATGGTGGTGTAGCTTACAATTAAGAGCCTGTTTAAAATAAAAATACCAGCAATAATGTATTTTTTGCAATCAATTTTTTCGCTAAAAGTTGAAATATATCTATTAATTTTCAAATTTCAAATTATAACAGTTAAAATAGAAAGGCTTTCAAAAAGAAAGGAATTAAATTGTTTTATGAAATGTTATGTCTATTATCGTTTTCTAGGACCGACGAAGTGCACCCACAACACATGTGCAAACAAGGGTGTGTGCGTCCAGCAATGGAACACATACGTCTGCGATTGTGACCTCACTTCCTTCACTGGACCCACTTGTTACGATGGTAAAACTTTTTGCTAAAGAATGCTCCTTAATAAAATTAAAATTTAACTTAGATTTTTTAAAAATTAAATAATAAAAGTTAAATGTTTGTATTCTGTCTTATCTTTGTAAATTATGAGTCTCACCGCTGCACTTAGAGTTGCTAGTGATTACGCAAACCATCACTAAGGGCTTATATTTCCATAGGAAATGTTTACTTAGTGATAGTATAACTAATCTTTAACAAAACTGAATGCACCGGTAGGTTCTGCTATAATTATGTAAAAATAACACAGTGCAGTTTTTGTCAGGTTTTGATTTCTAAAAACGCGACTACTTCGGTGTAGGTGCCTTTTAAAAAATGAAAATCAAAAGGAAGTAAAAGTATTGAGGTTGGAAGCTTATCGATGACCTTCCAACCTCAATATCATTATATACCTCACTACTGTTAAACTGCAAGTGTTGTTTGTAAATTTCAGAATCAATAGCCTACGAGTTTGGTCCCGGCCGCGGCATAATCACTTACACCTTCCAAGGCTCTACGGTTCTAGACACAGAAGCCAATAAGATAGCTTTGGGCTTTGTCACCAGCAAAGCTGACGCTGTGCTGCTGAGGATCGAGTCGAGCAACACCCAGGACTATATGCAGATGGAAATCGTGAGTGTAGTTAGAGTTTTACGTATTTTTTTCACTTCTCCCAGGCCTAATCTCCAAACCAAATCTTTGACAAGGAGTAGTTTGTAGGTGATCAACTTTTACTAGAGCTCAATCCTGAAATCACGAAAAAATCTGTTGTTCCATACAAAAAGTTTATTGATCATCGACAAAGTGTGTGGAACTGCCATTTTTCTTTGATTTCAAGGTTGGTCTCATAGTAAAAGTTGCTCATTATGATGAGTATACAAAGACGTTCTAGGATAATTATGTCTGCCGTGTAAAGATACACGGTGTATAAAAGTTGTAACTGGTAATAAAAATTAAAACACCCACACACACTATCTGCAATTTTCTCTGCCTTATCTAAATATACGTAGAAAAATCATTAAAATGATTTTTCTACAGAAGGCTGGCAGAGGTGTTCTACAACACCCACACTTTGCCAGGCGATATTCAGTTTCAAATGTGACAGGGGGCGAGCCTGTCGCCATACATATGGCTCCAGTTTTACATTAAATACACAAAATAAATAAATTACAAGCGGTTACCGGCAACTTCATTTGCATTTATTCAGAAAATAGTATCCGAAAACCTTTTTCATTTAATACTGTAACGAATTATCAGATTTATTCATTATCCATTCAGCCGTGAAAAGCTTACAAACAGACAGACAGAGTTACTTTCGATTTTATTATAAGTTAGGATTAGGATGTTGACACAATAAACAAACTGGCGCGTCCTTTCGGTTGGGATCGAACCCGCTCCCTCTAGTTTGAGAGGAAAGCCTTCTCCAACTAGGCTGTCATCGCTTTTTACCGCATATCTGTTCCAGATAAACGGCAACCTGTTCATGATCTACAACGTGGGCGGCGGCGACCAGCCGCTGGGGGACGAGGCGGCCAAGGTGGACGACGGGGCGTACCACGTCGCGCGCTTCACCAGGAACGGGAGCCGCGCCGCGCTGCACCTCGACAACTACGCCGTCAATATACGCCACCCGCAAGGTACACCTTTATTATATATAGACCTATGTTATATTTGTTAGTATACTGCTTTCGGAAGGTAGGTCAACTTATATTTGTCAGTATACGGCATTCGCGAGGTAAAGAAAGTCTGAAAGGTTTTTGCTGATGATAAAGTCCGTAATAGTATATATAACTACTAATAATATAGTACTAATGATGCCTACTAATCATTAGTCGATGGTAATAGGCAAAGTGGATAGCCGTGGCGTTAGATTTTAAGCCACCTAAAAGCGCTGACATGCCTTCGCAGCTGTTAGAAAGAAAGAAAGAAACAATTTATTTGATCGCACAAAACACTACAACAACAAAAAACCGAATACATAATAAAACAGTAACAGACAATAATATAATAAATTAAATATTTACATAAAGACATGAAACAAATATTTATACAATTAAAGTTTCAGTTGTCGCTGCAATGTCTAATGCGACAAAAAAGGTCAGTGCTCAGCAAGGTGCTGCTGATTTCTTAGCAGCGCTGGTTTTCAGCACTGGCCTTCGGAGACGCACAGGGCTGTTAAAAAAAATAGAGAAAGAAACTAGTAAAATAAATAAATAAGCATACGCGTATAAAACACATAAACTACTAAGTTAATTATATGGACATAAAACGAAAAAATAAATACATCGGGAACAGACAAGGAATTATACATATGATAAATATGAATGTTACAACAGGGAAAAGACTTTACGATATTGAGTCACGGTAACACTTGAACGTAATGATGCTGATTTGGTAATGCTACTCGTACCAGGGGGGCTATTCCTGCGCGTGAGATGAGATGAGATTTTATCTTGGTCACTCTCAGACCTATGACGTTTTACACGAGAGCAACAGGGACGAAAAAAGTTGAGATGAAAATTTCAAATCTCCGAATAGGGTCCCTGCGCTCACCTATCCGTAGAATGACCGTTGGCCCTATTCGGAGATTTGAGATTTTCATCTCAACTTTTTTCGGTTTGTCTTTAGCGATCCCGGGATCAGTTTCCATAAAAAACAAATATTTTTTTTATTAAAAACAAATGAATATAAACAGTGGCTATAAGAAATAAAATAAATGGTTATGGAAACTGATCCCGGAGTGCTAATTCGTTTTATGATATTTCTCAAAAGGTAAGAAGTTTAAATTAAATCAATACTATATTTATTTAAGAAGTCTCTTAGTAAGGTGAAACGTTTTGAAATGGCGGGTAATTTAAATTTCAATTGTTTTTGTGTTTGTGCCGCTAGACCGAGTAATGATGGAATTTGGATATTTTGCAGAATAGTAAACAATAATGCACCAAATTGCTCTAATATGTCATTTCACCGATAAACGGAGGATTGAAGTGTTTATTGCCCTTTTTGAGCAATCAGGTGCGTATTTGCCAAATATGTTTGTAAAATAACGAGAGGAATAGTCTAAGAGAACCGCAAATTTTATTATCATGTAGGTATAATAGTTACCCGATCTAGCTACAAAAACAAATAAAAACTGGTTAAAATTCAAATTTCGCGCTATTAGTGAAACGTTGGCCCTTAGATCAACGAAAAATCCCTTTGAATATGTTAATATCAAATGTTGTTTAAAATGTTAATGTTCATTTGTGAAATGGCATAACGTTTTCCGTTTCGACTTCCAGGCGGGCAGCAGTCGACAATCTTCAACAGCATGTCGAGCATCACGGTGGGCGGCGGGGCGGGCGGCGTGCGCACGTTCAGCGGCGTGCTCGCCGGCCTCGTGGTGGACGGCGTGCGCGTGCTGGACCTGGCGGCCGCCGGGGACCCGGCCGCGTCCGTGCGCGGGGACGCGCGCCGCGCCTCCGCCCCGCTGGACAGGGACATCAATAGGATGCAGCAGGTACGAGTGATGTTAGGTTAAGCGTTTTGGCGTAGGACGCACGTCAACCGCGGACCAGGTGTCTTACTCAAGCCAGTGTTTTTTTTTTTTTATGTACAATAGGTCGGCGTTTGACCACCAACTCGCCTGATGTTAAGCGACGTTGTGGTCTAAGATGGAGCACGACGACCTATAAGGTACTTATTCACTCTAGCCTTGAAGTTTGTAGAGTGAAGAAGTACAAAGACGGCAGTTGAGTGAGGCACTACAAGTGCTCCCCCGAGGGTTCCCGCCTTGTCGTGGCGGGGGGGCTCAGTAGCCGTGGCCTGATCAGCCACGGTGAAGCCAAGAGGAATCCGAGGTGGGGCCGCTTTTCTCGGGGCTTTCTCCTGAAAGCCTTTGTAGAAAAAGCGGCCAAGGTAGGTTGCGGCACTGCCGTAACTGAGGCGGGCTGCAGTGTGGATTGGGTGGCACTGCAGCCGAGGGGTGGAGACCGCGGGAGGAAGGGCGTTTTTCTCTGCCTGCCGCGGCCTCGACGGGATGGGGCTGCTGAGGAAGAAGAGCACGGTGTGGTGTTACACCACTCTTACTGTCCTCTGTGGCCGGTGTGAGAGGCGGACGAGGCGTGGCCGTTCCTGCATTCCGCGTAGGACTCTGGAGGACCTCGTTGGGGACCACGTTGGAGTGGCCTGCTTGAGGCTGCTAGCTGAGGGGGGCCCCGGTGTGTCACCCGCTGGAGTGGCCTAGGACCGCTAGCTGTGGGAGACATCCTTTGGGTCGGGAAGTCTCTGCTGGAGTGGCTTAGGACTGCTAGCTGTGGGGTGGCACCTCCCGGTGTCCCCGCTGGAGTGGCTGAGGGCCGCTAGCTGGGTGGGATCCTTCGTAGGTTTTAAAGGAGGCTACGTGAATGTGGCGCGGTCGAGGTGGGGCAGCGGGGGAACTCGAATGTGGTGCAACGGCGCTCCATTCTGAGTGCCCTCTGCAGCCAAAGTGGCAGGCGGCGGGGCCACTTACCTGACCCGTCGCATAGGGACCAAGGGCGTTAGACACGGGTGCTGTTTCACGCCCATCGGCTGAGTTGGTCCCCGAGGTGGATGATGACGATGTGTTTTGTGTTCGATACATCGTCATGGTGAGGAAGAGCGTAGGCTCGAGGAGGTGCCCGCAGGGGCTGGCGCTGTCGGGGCCGCGGTCGTGTCTGAGAGTAGTTCCCGTTGTCCCTACATTCTGCGTCGAGGTGGAACACCCTTGGGTTTTTAGTGGGTAGGCCGTCAGTGGCGGGATTCCCACATAACCACTCTGTGCCCGCCCCGGGGCTGTTGGTGGTATCCATAAAGGATTTTCCCAAGGTGAAAAAAAAAAAAAAAAAAAAAAAAAAAAAAGGCACTACAAGTGCGTTACAGCTCAGACCCGTCTTCGGAACGGTTACACCGGACTACATCCCAAAACACGACTAGGTCATTTCACGGCATGGCTTGGTCCGGTGGGTGACTAGCCACGGCCGGAGCCTCCCACCAGAGTTTGCTACCCGGTTAGCACTACCCGGGGACCACGTGTAGGGAATCAGAATAGAGTACAGTCCTACGGACGTGGGTAGCTCAGCCCCCAATCAATGTATCAGCAATCGTCACATCATTCGCACTCGATCATTAGCCGTAATTGTCCGACGTAAATCACGTGTTCGGACAAGCGTCTTTCTATTACCTCACGTCGGTTGTGATCATATCAGCATAACTAGCAAGGATTTGTTGAGCTGTTGCCTGCGACTACATTCGCGTTATTCAGAAAATAGTATCCAGAAACCTTCCTCATATTACGTTTGCTTTTCGCTGTATTTTTGTATGTTCACCAACTAGAGGGGTTTAAAAATAAAACGCGCTGTAGTGGTTGTGTAAATTGGATTTTATTATGAACGTTGTAAGGCCTATGAAGATGATGGAATGAAATCTAGTCTACGTGTTCTAATGTTGTACGTACAGCGCCATCTATTGAAACTAGCCGGAACAATTGGCGATTTAACACATTACCTCTACTAACCTTCAAGCAAGCCACCTCTAAGCAAGTTCCTTCCCGGTCCGCAGACGCCGCCGTCCGGGTACGGCGGCGGCGGCGCCATGGACGAGCTGGTGTACTCGGGCGCGGGCTCGGGCTGCCGCGACGACGACGAGGACGCCTGCGTGCTGCCGGACGCGGGCTCCGGGGACGACCTCATCACGCCGGTGTACGTGCCGTCCACGCGCCGCCCGCCGCACCGCCCGCACCACAAGGTAGCTACGTCTCTACAGAGTAGACGACCTCATCACGCCGGTGTACGTGCCGTCCACGCGCCGCCCGCCGCACCGCCCACACCACAAGGTAGCTACGTCTCTACAGAGTAGACGACCTCATCACGCCGGTGTACGTGCCGTCCACGCGCCGCCCGCCGCACCGCCCGCACCACAAGGTAGCTACGTCTCTACAGAGTAGACGACCTCATCACGCCGGTGTACGTGCCGTCCACGCGCCGCCCGCCGCACCGCCCGCACCACAAGGTAGCTACGTCTCTACAGAGTAGACGACCTCATCACGCCGGTGTACGTGCCGTCCACGCGCCGCCCGCCGCACCGCCCGCACCACAAGGTAGCTACGTCTCTACAGAGTAGACGACCTCATCACGCCGGTGTACGTGCCGTCCACGCGCCGCCCGCCGCACCGCCCGCACCACAAGGTAGCTACGTCTCTACAGAGTAGACGACCTCATCACGCCGGTGTACGTGCCGTCCACGCGCCGCCCGCCGCACCGCCCGCACCACAAGGTAGCTACGTCTCTACAGAGTAGACGACCTCATCACGCCGGTGTACGTGCCGTCCACGCGCCGCCCGCCGCACCGCCCGCACCACAAGGTAGCTACGTCTCTACAGAGTAGACGACCTCATCACGCCGGTGTACGTGCCGTCCACGCGCCGCCCGCCGCACCGCCCGCACCACAAGGTAGCTACGTCTCTACAGAGTAGACGACCTCATCACGCCGGTGTACGTTCCGTCCACGCGCCGCCCGCCGCACCGCCCGCACCACAAGGTAGCTACGTCTCTACAGAGTAGACGACCTCATCACGCCGGTGTACGTGCCGTCCACGCGCCGCCCGCCGCACCGCCCGCACCACAAGGTAGCTACGTCTCTACAGAGTAGACGACCTCATCACGCCGGTGTACGTGCCGTCCACGCGCCGCCCGCCGCACCGCCCGCACCACAAGGTAGCTACGTCTCTACAGAGTAGACGACCTCATCACGCCGGTGTACGTGCCGTCCACGCGCCGCCCGCCGCACCGCCCGCACCACAAGGTAGCTACGTCTCTACAGAGTAGACGACCTCATCACGCCGGTGTACGTTCCGTCCACGCGCCGCCCGCCGCACCGCCCGCACCACAAGGTAGCTACGTCTCTACAGAGTAGACGACCTCATCACGCCGGTGTACGTGCCGTCCACGCGCCGCCCGCCGCACCGCCCGCACCACAAGGTAGCCACGTCTCTACAGAGTAGACGACCTCATCACGCTGGTGTTCGTATCCTCCGCGCGCCGACTAAGGAAAATGGAGAGAGGAAAGGTGTATTTCAACCTAACTGTGAGCGTTGCGAGGATATGTAGCAAGGAAAAAAAACCTTACTTCGCTGTGTAAATGAGCTAAAATATGAAAAACACCCTAAGTATGTTTAGGTTTACTTGCTTACCTTCTTATAAGCAAAATGGTTTTCAATGTCACTCTAATATTGTGTTCACTCCAGGTTACCTTCTTACTCTCGATGGCGCAAGAAGACCCTTAATATTCGACCCTTAGGTCGTCTTAACTTCTAATGTTAAGGCTTAGGAACAGTTAACTCAGAGTTAAAATGTTCGAAATGAACGAATGTACTGCATATGATCCTAAGCTCTTTTTAATAATTTATTTCTATTTAAATGTGATTGATCCAGTCTGCTTCGTTCGATATCTGAAAGGAGTGGAACTCGAAGAAGTAGAAGTTATATTATTACCTTTGGAATATCAATTTTATTCCGATCAAACACCAAACGCCTTAATTGTATGTGTAGCAATGAGTTTCTCAGTTTTGCTTTTATAAGATGCAAAGGTTCCATGACATAATTTTAAACTTTTTTCTTTCAGGGCGACGTAAGCGGTAAACTGATGAAACCTTGTGACGACGAGGATTGCATAGAAGGCTCTGGGTCGAGTGTAGATGAGATCACAGAACCGGAGCATCCGATCACAACGTGAGTATTAGAAAGTCTTTGTAAAAAAACTTCTGACGAAAACTGGCAGTCAGCTACTCAAGCCTTTCGCGTTCCTGTTTGATGAGTAACTAGCCTTAGTGTTAATTTAGACAAATGTAAGGAACTAAAAATAAGGCAGCCATTTATTGCACATGTTATTTGTTTTGTGAGGGTCGCGGGGAGCCGCTGTATGCATGCGAGTAGCGCAAGAACGGTTAATTATCGTAAAAGTCCTTGAGGAAGGCCTTTGTTCAGTAGAAGTCTTCCAGTTGATATGATGGGATGACTTCTGACTGAGATGATCATTTTGATGATTATGATTACTTGTTTAGCAGTTAACTTTGGCGTTTATGATACAATACAAAACTCTTTATTGACACCAAATACAATATAAAGCTAAATTAAACACCCGAATATAGGTGCAATGGGCGGTCTTATCGCTTGATGGTTAGTTGACAAATCGTTTCACTGTCTACTTATTTGGTCATGCAAACTTTACGCTCAGGTCCGGCACCACCAGCACGCACAGCATGACGTCACCCACGTCCCCGTCCACGGAACACGTGGACAAGTCCCTGGAGGGGTCCACCGCCGCCACGACGGGTGACGCGAGCCGGCCCACGGAGCCGCACACGACGCTGCTCGACCACGACAACATGCACGCCGGGACCGCGGACAGCGACACACAGCCCGACAGGAGGACCACGCCCACTGATGGTGAGTTCATGGACTTTTGTAGCTAGGCGCCATTTTGTCTAGGATAAAGTCAAAACCATGTGACACCACAAGTTTATGGTAATCTGCAGACATCTCAGTTATAAGAATCGGTAAACACGTTTAGTCAGTAGTTGCTTTTGGATTATCACTAAACGAATTTTTTTTTTAGAAAAATGTATCGTGATCAAAATTTCAAGAGAATCAGTTGAGAAATGCGACATGTGAACGACAGCCAGTCAGAATTCTAACCGACGCCAGATATACAAAAGTATTTTTGCCAAACCTGAAGTATAGACGCTTCGCTCGCTGAGGGTCGGCATAGCTTTTTACTTGAATTTGCTTTTTCAGGACAGGCAGTGAGCTTTCCACCCAAATGTGCTTAAAATTTAATCTTTACTATTATGTTAATATATTATTTTCCAGATCACAGCCACACAGGCCACTTCACCCCGACGCAGACAGGCAAGCACCTCGAGGAGACCATCCACACGACTGAAGAGGACCACCACATACCGGACTACGAGGACCGAGAAAGGAACGAGATAGAAGCGCGGACACCGACCTACGAGATCGATGAGCGGATACCGGGGGGTGGCAGGTAAGGCCTTTCTTTAGCACTATTACAGACAACTTTTAAAAGTTATTGAAAAGGTCATTGCCAGTTTATTTCTGCTCATAGAAAGGTTTAAAAACATGGATTAGAACAGCCCGTTAAAATGGTTCAGAAGTGCGGCAATAAGAGTTATACGTTACTAACTAACTGCGCACTGCGGTTTCACCTGCGGTTCAAAAGTATCCATTACTATTCCAGACTAATATATTTCTGTGCCAAATTGCATCCCGACTCATTCTGCCGTTCTGGCGTGATTGAGTAACAAATATCCATACATTATTCATCCATCCATCCAAACTTTTGCATTTATAACATTAGTGAGATAGCGGTGAGTATCTTTGCCAAATAATACCCATACCATTTCGAAATTGTCTGAATACCTTGATACCTTGATACCACCGCCGTCACAGCACACTACACCAGTTTCTCAACAATCTTCATCGTCATTAAAACCGTCAACAGAAATCATCTTCGCCTTTTAAATCCCTTTTGGCCTGCGCCATTCGATTTGCTGATTCGAGAACTGCTTCTCGAATCAGATATTTATAGTCTCTAGCAATCTGGTAATTAAAACTACAGTCCTTGAAAAATCTTACTAGAAGTTGCATTGATTCAAGAAGTTGAAGAAGCACTGGTAAGCTTGGTACTAAACACTCGTCGTATTATACTCTTGTCGAATATTTTGCCAAACAATTCGAATATGTAAACGGCTCGCATGAGTACAGGCTAATAATCCTTTAATTCTAGTCAAAAACCATCACCGTGCCGTGAAAGGGCATAAATTCGAAGCTAGTATGGAATACACCCAAGTAAGTCGTTTACATACTCGTGTTGGCCGCTATAGGCTTGTAGTCGGCCAATATCTAAACAGGGCAATGAAGTGTCGTGTCATAAATGCATATTGTGCAGGGTTCATCCGGACTACAACGGGTATGAGCACGAGATTACGACGAAGTGGTACCATCCGAAGACAACTGACAACAGAGTTGTTCCACCTGAATCAGAATTCTTCGCTACTATAGTTGGTGAGTTATGTGTAATTGAAATGACCATTTTCGACATACTTCATTTGATTGTCATAGTTGGCGAGATATGATTACCTGCAATCTATATACTATAGTTAAGAACAAATAAAACTAGATGGCGCTTGTAATAATTTCTTACATGCAGAATGATTCAAGGGCCACATGCGGTCTGTACCTTCTTCACAAAATACTTGTAAATTCGATAAAACTACTTTGAGCATCATAATTACAAGACACTATCTAAAATGTTTTCAATCCAATCGTTTGAATCTATTTTCTAAATAGATTCAAAAATCAAAGATTTTCAAATAAGACTTTTTGTGATTTGAAAACTCTGGCTACTTACTTATTTTTATCTTCATAATTTCGCATGTGCAGACTACGGTAAATTATGTTATTAACTTTCTTGTATTTCGCTATCTTCCAAACCCTTTGTTGTGATTTAGACCGATTCAGTCATGTAGGTGATTTGGCTATCCAAAGTAATTATTTTCATGGAAAAGCTATCCTTATCATTCATTCTTATTTTTCCATTAATGTTTTATTGTGTTCTTTTATTTTTAATTTTATTTAATGAAAAAAAAAGTTTACGAATTTCTCCAATCGAGCCTGGACGAGATTGGCCTCCTATGACTTTTGAAACAAGAGAGATAATGACAAAAAATATCTCAAATTGTAAGAAATTTACTAGTCGAGGCAATTTTTGTCATTGTCTCTCTTATTTCAAACTTAATAGAAGTAAGAGTGACCAACGAACATCTCACGCGTCAAAAATACAGAGACAGAGATGAGGGGCGTACAAAAAGAGAGGATTATGCTGTGCAGTAGCCGATTATAGACTGGTGATGATGATAATGATAATGAAACTACGAATGGTGTTTTGTTTCAGGCATAGTGGCGTCAGTGTTGATAGCAATCGTCCTGATAATCATCATAGTGCTCAAGTACATTGTGTTCAAGTTCGACCCCTCGTATAAGGTCACAGAAGACAAGAACTATCAGCAAGGTGCCAGCGCAGCGCTGTTGGGCAATCAGGTAACAACCAATTATCAAGAGTATCAGTAACAACTCAAAATGTAACCGATTGCTGACTATCTCGAAACAAAACAAAAACTTAGTGCAGTTATAACTTCACTAAAATCTTTTGAAATGGCTTAATAATTTGAAATTCAATTTAATGAACTGTATAATAGACAATTTCTTTTAAACACCAAGGCAACGAGTTCCACACCTTTGCAGTTCTTATATGCAAAGATTTGAAAGGATTTGAAAGACTTAGTGCGCTTAGACGAAATTTCCACCATAAGAGGGTATCTCTGATTGCAGCACCTGATGCGATTGTAGAAATTAGTAGTGCAGGTCGTACACGACTGTACGACTTATATTTCTTGGTCACCGTAGTGTATTCTGTAGAATACCGAGAGACTGGCCACTTCTCGCCGATGTGGCAAGCTTTTTGTCAATCCAATAGGTTCCAATATGTAATGTAAGTTGATGTTCTGACCCCAGGCCCACTCCAGCTACCAGACCGGCACGTCGAGCTCGGGCGGCGGCGCGGCGCGCGGCCTGCAGCCCCTCCCCCTGCACCGCAGCTCCCCCACGCCCCTCACTCCGCTGCCCACGCAGCCGGTCAAGAGGGATGGTATCAAAGAGTGGTACGTGTAAGGACTCTGGCCCCCTATTTTTGACGCGTGAGATGTTTCTCGGTCACTCTCACTCCTATGACTTTTCAAACGAGAGGGAGGATGACCAAAAAATATCTCAACTGGTAAGAATAGGGTTCCTGATCGTGATATTGGTGAAGTGATTGGTATTGGTTCACTTGTAGCTTCATTTGTTGCTGTTTGTTTTTTTGTACTTGTCGAGCATAAAATTGAGAGATCCAGGTGCTTCAGTGTTGACTGATTTAATTTAATCGACCAGTGATTCGTATGTACTGATATTTGTACAAAAATCAATACATTTTCGACATTGTCTTACGTCTACATGAAGACTTCAAACATTTTTTTGAATGTTAAACTAAAAAGGTCAGTAAGTTCATAAGTAGCACCAAAAGGAAACGTTAATGATTTAAAGTTTAAATTTAAATGACAAAAGTTTACAAAGTCAAGCCATTTAATTTAGCTACAAGTAAACCAATTGAAAGTTCCAGATTGTAAATGTCAGTTTAACCCCACCATAGTAAGAGACAGCTAATCATCGCTGCTGTATGTCATATCAAAGACTTAGGTGGTGTGAGTGTGTTACCAATGTTTGCGAACCCGTAGTTGCTTCTATCCTCTTTCCATCTCAATGTAAACATAATAATGCTACATAATCGTAATAAGTGTGAGGCTATTTATGTCTTGTCACATACTGTTATTATTAAAGTCGAAACATCTAATACTGAAGTTGCAACTGTAGGAATCAACAGAATTGAAGAGAATGATTGTCAACATCATTAAGGTAAACATGAAGTAATTTGCTTTAAGGCGTTAAGATGATAATGTAAGAAAAGAAATACTGACTGATACGCAAGTGTTTAGTATTGTAAATATTAATTATTACTATAATGATAGAACCACTTGTGCGATCAAAATCCAAATGTGCATTTTATCGATTGATAAATTCGTTATCTTAAACTAATCTAGTGAAATCTGGAATTGCATTTTACTACGATGAAAATTTACTTTAATTGTATTTGTTTGGACTTTTGGCTTCTCTTTACTGTACATTGCTATTTGAATCAAATGTTTGCAACTTTTCTATCTACATTGCCTTTGATAGTTTATCTTAAACTAAGACTTTACATAATATTGGTTGAGAATTACTCTTGAGCAAGATTTCAAAGGTGAAATCTTTAACAACTTTGCTTTAAATTATTTCTTATCAAGAAAGTCTATTTTGAAATCTTCTCATTAGTAATTTTTATCAATAACTTACAAAATAAGATCAACATCGCTAAATATTAACTTTGGGGCTGCCATCATGAAAATGAAGCATATCGTTCTATTGAAGACTACAATACTTTTACAAACTCAATAATCTTTCCTATATTTAATAGATGTTATATACAATATTTTTATTAGATGAAAAGCGGCATGTAGTGGTACTAGAAAAGATAAATCATAATCATGAGGAGTTAAGATCTAAATTCGCTTGGAGTTTGTACATTATCGTAGGATGCGTAACGATGTACGAGCTTGTAGATTTGGTATGGAAGATAGATAGAATTATAAAGTTTTTGGTTTCCTTTTTAATATTTATAATTGCTCAATAACCTCTCCACAATCATGTTGAATCATCAGGCCTAAGAAAGATTTAAAGAAAATAAATTTATTTTAAAAATGAACTTCGGGTTGCTTTGAGTAACGGTAAAAAACTTAACCACAAATAATAAATAAATTATTTACAGTAATTTCGGACAGCTGTGCGTAAATTTACATACACTTTGAAATTACATCATTATTAGGCGACGTAACGGCCTGTGTTACTATGTTGCTTTGTAAATATAAAAAGGAGTTCTGCAAGGGAGTATCCTGGGTCCGCTCTTTAATCATTTGCATAATATTTGAAAGCTGTTAAATTGAGTTGAGTCTCGTCTTTCTATCATTGCATTTAATTCTCTCATTGCATAAATCTGCTTATATTTTACGACTAGAGTGTATTGTACATCCACCACCGTCCCGTTTTCCTCTTTCCGACTTACTTGAATTAGCTTTAAAACTAAGACAAAAACATTATTTATATAGATTGTTATAAAGCACAGGTTCTAGGTATTTAAAGTTGCATTTATTGTAAATAGTTACCAACTATGATATTGTAATATTAAGCGGTACTGTACGGTGTATGTCACACTCGTTTTACAGCACAAAATGTTAGAAAAGGAAAACAATTTGTTTATTGTCAATTTTAGTGATAAAGTAAAATGGTTAAAGTTAATGATTTGTACCGTAATTATAATTATTAAGAAGTAATTTTGTAATGGATGCTTTACGGACGCAAACATTAGATTTCTAATGACAGTTATTTTGAGTATGGCAAGAAATTTAAATGAAATTCAGATTATTTTGAAGAGTCTAAGGTTGTGTCCGTAGAAAATTCTTGACATGATAGTACCTATTTATTTCTTTATACCAATTTAAATGAAGTTGCTAACACACGATTCCGGTCGGACCAAGTTCTGTTTCATACAAAAGCAGCAGTTTAAAAAAATAAATATAATGTAAATTACAGACAAAACCTAGTTTCATTTACTTCAACCTTTAGCTAGAAGTTTTAGTAGACTAAGAGAGGCAATAAACATGGCACACCGTTTGCGACATGAAACAGACATATGAAATCCCAATTAACTCTATTCCTAAAGAACTCTTTACCTACAACTCTAACTCTGATCACTGCCTTTCTAAAACACGCTATCCTTATAAACTTTAACTCAAAACTCTGTTAAAATTTTGCTAAAGAAATAGTTTGAAATAGAGAGTTTAATTTTTTTTTAATCACTTATTAATCACAATAACCCTTGTAGCGCACAAGGTGCTGGTTTTGGGTGTAGTATATATGGCGCAAAACGCACTGCACCGGACACTACTCCGGTGTGCGGTCATGTAGATTTTAACTTCGACTGTATAAATCTCGATTCGTATTCAAAAACAGCAGGGTATAACACACTGAAACCGCGTCTCCCTGCGGAGAAGGGCTAGCGAATTTCCGCCGCTCCGCTCAACGCTGCGAAATGCGGTGACAGTGAATCCGCTTAAGGGTGAAATTTTGCAAATTGTGACCTAAAAGTCGTTTACTTTGACGAGTTAAACAACACCTGTAAGTATTACTACATTAAAAACCAGCACCTTGTATATGTTATGCACCTTGTATTTTTTAATACACTCTGTATAATTTCCTACCCTAAGAATTATTCTAACAACTTCAACATTTGTGAAACAACGTAAAAGCATTCGCGTGCAGTTAAGTTCACTGAATTGCGACTTTGAACTTTAGTTTCAAAAGGCAACTTGTAAAATGAATGGTTATTATGCTCGAAGTAAATGTGAATCCACTTAAGGTTATTACTAGAATGTGACTAAATAATAAGCATCACGAATGCACCTACTTTGATTTTTATCAAGCTTCCATTCGTTTCTGTTCGGTTCATCAGCGAACATGCGTCCCAAACTCTTTTTCATATTTTTTGTTCGATGTATTACTTCAAGCTTAAGTGAATATCCTCTATTAATGACAACTGGAAATTCTGAACAAATAGAAAAAACGGCTGAGTGTGTTTTAAAACTATCAGCTAAATATTTCGTCGAGAAGAAAGCACTCAGTGGCAGCATCGTGATCATCAACATTAACTCTTATACCTCAACGACACAAAGGCTACTATTGCAAACCATCCACGGAGGCATTAAGTATTCCGTTATGGTAAAAGACTCTTTTTACCCGCATGCAAATGCGTCGCATTTCCCGGAGAAAGCCAAAAATTATATGTTGATTTTAGAAGAGAAATCTGAACTAACGAGAAACATATTGCAACTGAACAAGTTGCCAACTTGGAACCCGCTCGCTAAAGCAATAGTTTTCTATAAAGTTAAAGAAAACGAGGACAGAGAAACTACAGCTATCGAGCTCATCAATGTCTTGAGAGAGTATAAACTTTTCAGAACTATTATTTTCATTTATGATGCTGTCAAAGAAGAAGTTGTTTCTTATACTTGGAGACCGTATAGCGATACTAACTGTGGTGGTATGTGCGACTCTGTTTATATTCTTGACAAATGCAAGAATAATGTGGTGCATCAATTAATGCCTTTCATCGATATGTTTCCAGCTGATATGAAAGGATGTCCTTTAGTTACTTACGCCGTAGTGTCAGAGCCATACGTGATGCCTCCTGACAGGAAAGTTGAAAACCCTATTTACAGCGATACATACGAATTTCTAAAAGGCGGAGAAATTAACTTAGTCAAAATTATAAGCGAATTCACAAATATGACTCTGATCGTAAGAATGTCTCAGGATAAAGAAAATTGGGGAAATATTGATTGGTACGGCAATGCAACTGGAGCTTATGGTGTACTTAGAGCCGATGATGCTGCTCTAGTCATAGGAAACATTGAAGTGACCAAAACAATAAGAAAATGGTTTGATCCGACTGTGAGCTACACTCAAGATGAGATGACATGGTGTGTTCCCAAAGCTGGGCAAGCATCGACTTGGAACAACCTAGTGATTATATTCCAATGGTCTACTTGGATAGCCACAATCGTAAGCATAATTGTAATGGGGTTGGTATTTCATTTATTTTATTACAAAGAACACGATGGCAAAGTAACAAAATGGCCGACAAATTCCTTGCTAATGACGTTTAGTATGCTACTGGGATGGGGTGCTACGTTCCAGCCAAGAACAGCGACGTTCCGCATTTTGATGTTCTGTTGGCTTTGTTTTAGCATAAACATGGGGATTTCATACGAATCTTTCCTCAGAAGTTTCTTAATGCACCCGAGATTTGAAAAGCAGATAAACAGCGAGAGGGATCTTATACAGTCCGGAATACCGTTCGGTGGTAGAGAGATTTACCGTTCCTATTTCGAGACCAATAACGCGAGCTCGTTTTATTTGTATCGCAAATATAACTCGACGACGTTCGCCGAAGGGATCAGACGCGCTGCTTTGGAACGGAATTTCGCTGTAGTATCGTCGAGGAGACAGGCGGTCTACCAAGATCAGGAGTTGGGGAGAGGCGCGCCTTTGATACATTGCTTTCCCGAGAGTCACAATCTCTACAAATACGGAGTGGTCCTACTTGCCCGTAAATGGTTTCCTATGTTGGGAAGATTCAATACCATTATCAGGAGTGTGTCCGAAAATGGTTTGATTGTGAAATGGAGTGAAGAGGTTCTCATACATAGAGTAAGTACAGAAGGTACTGGTACAATTGTGCCGTTGAGTATTCAGCATTTACTTGGAGCATTTATGTTGATAGGGTGTATGTATGTCGGTAGTATTACAGTCTTTCTGGGAGAGATAGCGTATAAGTATTTTGAGAAACGAAAGAAGTCTGTGCAAATTAGAAACAGGAATAAACTTCCGTTTATAAAGTAGCAAATTTGTGCTATAAGCAATGTATCTTATTTTCTTCTACACCTTATCATTATATTTTTTAATAAGAAAAGTGACAAGCAAGCAGACGGCCTGATGGTAAACGGTAACCGCAAGGACACCTGCAACACTAGCGGTGCTGTCAATGCGTTGGCGAGCCGGAAAAAAAAGTGTAGATACCATTTAAAAAACGCTCCAAGTCGCTCTACCTCGACGGAAAAACTTTCGGAGAACGTCATTCCACATTCTGCACGGTAGGAAGAAACGGCAAAAGCGGACACTAATATTATGATGTCTCAAGCTAATTACGATTATCCTCGTATTTACGTCGAAATTTTCTGTTTATTTGTGTACAGGTGCTCGTATTGTAATATTTGTGCTTGTAATATGTAATTATTCTGTACACCCACATATCATTTTATGTACCACGTTGTACATGTTAATGCTGGTATTACGTTTGAATATTATGGTATTATCATTTATAGCTAAATGTAATGTAGCAGGTAGATATAGTATGATTAGGATTTTAGTACAATGTCTAATAGGAATAAAGTAGTATTGTCAGTTCAGTAAGTTTTTTTTAAAGAAATGAAAGTCTTTTGTGAAGTGCTTTTAAAAAAATCGGTCACTAGGTCACTAAGCCACTAGGTAGGAGGGAAGTAGGTGAAGCATACTGTAAGTTTCAATAAGTAGCTGCATGCAACCATACAAGCTATGTTTTGTTCAAGTTTCTCAACTATTGATTTAGTTTATGAACAAATTACTAAAATGTAACAAATTTTACCTACGCTTTTTTTATTAAAAACTTTTGAAAATTTCATAAAGTGTGTCACAATGTTTTTTTTATCACGATTCAGGAAGCATCCAAAACGTCGACTCCAATATTCCAACAACATGAGCATATTTATATCGCCCCATAGAATATAACAGGCAAAGCGTACACGTATTAGGGGCGCAAAATATACGTTCAATCCCCCCTAACTACCCCTACGGGAAATGTGGTATTCGGATAGATCCAAAATTGGGGGAACGTTCAACATAATTTTTGTGTTGTTACCAGGCGTTTAGTTGTAGCTGTTTGAAAAGCGCTATAGGGAAACACTAAGAATAATGTATGAACATATTTTAGAAGAGGCTGCAAAGAATTTGTATTTACAGTATTATTGTTTTAGTTCAATTGTTTTTTTTTAGTAGTGAAAACTATTAATTGACCAACAGTCATGATAAGCCATCATGACTGGGGGTGAATAGGCACGGGCGGGGTGAATAGAGACGAAACTAAGAACGTTAATTTAACGTGAAATTTTTAGTCTTTTGAAATACTTTAAATTATCAACATTTCGATTAATAAAATAACCACAATTTGGTACGTTTACTTTTTTCATATTCTCTGGATCTTTCATGATGAAAATAGTCTTAGTTTCGCTCTGCCATTCGTATTCACCACTTTTTACGGTATTTGTTTTATTTTGTTTGTTTATTAGTTCACTGTTAAACAGCTGTTTATTTTCTTACCAAAAAATAAATTAATTAAAAACCAGCGATTGAATATCGCGTTTTTAGATTTTCGTTGTTGAGTTAATCTATTTTGCATTATATTTTACAGAACAAGCATTTTGCTTGATTTATAAGAGATGCGTTGATGGCACTGTTGATGCCATTGGCAATTTATTTTATCAATGGCTACTCATGCAACCATTTTCGTCGTAGCAACACCTTATGGCCCTTTATATACCCATAATTATGACGAATCTGCGACCGAAATGGTTATCATTTTGTCTCCGTATCAGAAGGTCTATCAAGGAAAATGACGTAGTTTGTAGAACGACGGCATATTGAAAACGTCTATACGGTGGCAATGTCTTGAGTGGCTCAAATGTCTCGTAAGATTTACGAAACAAGGAAACAACATCAAAATTTGACGATTTTGAGACCAAAATGGTTGCATGGTTATAATACCTATCCCTAATATAATACTCTGAAATCGAAAGTAGCTCTGTTTCTCTGACTGTTTGTAGGCTTTTCACGGCTAAACGGCTTAACGGATCTTAATGCAATTGATCATTCATCACAGTGTTTGATGAGGAAGGATTGTAGATACTATTTTCTTTGCATAAACGCGAAAGCAGTCGCGGGTTACAGCTAGTGTATAATTATATAGTTTGGTTCATACAGTCCACCTTTGACAAAAACGTAGGTACAGTGCCAGGGTCGGACTTAGCTGGAAGGGCTCGGGTGGCTCCCCGCAAGTCAAGTCCGAGGGGGCCCGCGCCGGCCTGCGCTTGGTCTCCTTAATTAATGGCGAAAAGAACGTATCTACCTATTAAAATATAAAAGGATTTTTAAATATAAGTCAATATTATACATACAGTTATTATGTTATTAGACTTACATAACAGTGACACAGTTATATCCACACACACACACACACACAACAATTAGGATACAGTGTATCCTATATTTTTTTGGTCTATAACTGTATTCCATTATAAATATTAAGTACCGATTTTGATCACACGCCAAAATATCCTTGTAGATCACCATCCCACAACTGTGTGACAGACAGATTGTCAATAAATTAACTGCATCATCAAAAAGAGAAACATCCAAGAGCTCCAGCTGAGACAGATCCATATAAAGGTCCAAGTAAACGGTCGTCAATTCAATTTCACAAACATTAAACTAGCCTATTAGGCTACCACAAAACAGGCAACCCTCTATAAATTAGGCGGGACAAGTTAATTTAATGCTTCCTTCTGTGAACCGTATTCTAAGACAAACCTCTTAGGGCCACTTGCAGAACGTTGAACAAAGCGTTCTATGACATTGAAAAAGAATTCTTAATAAGAAAAATGATATCCTAGGATACCTAATTTATTAAATTGAATATTAGTATTATTTTATGACATTTACTAAATGAATTCAATTAATTTTTTATTATTACGATTGTAAATTAATTGGTTTTTAGCCTTTGACGTATATTAATCGATAATAAATGAGTATGAGTATTTGTGACACTGTGCAAACTTATCGCTTGTAAACGATAAGACCGCCCTTTGTAGCTTGACCTTGACTTGCATTTGTAGTTTAGATTTTATACTTTATTTGGTGTCAATAAACAGTATACTGTTGTACTCACTCGAGGTGAGCTTATAACTCTTGGTGGTGCAAGACAATTTATCAGTTTCACTTCTGATGAGCAGTTAACTCCGACTTAAAAAGGACAACCCAACATAACATATCGTCACGCCTTTCCCTCGAGAGGGCTGGCAGAGGTGTACACAACACCCACACTCGCCGGACTATATTTAGTCCCAAATGAGATACGGGGCGAGCCTGTCGCTATTTACCGGGCTCCAGTCATGTAGCAGATGACAAACAATACGCACATCATGTTCACACAATTAACAAATTGGTGCGTGCCGCTGGGTTTGAGCCCGCTCTCTCCGTGTTGAGAGGTGGGACGTCTCCAACTGGGCTATCATCACTTAAAAAGTTATCCCGAGCTTCTGAAAGTGGCCTTTATATATAGTTGGCAGCGTGACTGTTTTGTCCCGGGTCGATTCCCGGCCGAGCAGATTTTTTAATTATTCATTTTAATTATTGATCTGGGTCTGTGTGTCAATTTCCTGTTCTGTATCTGTTCCGTGGCAACCCTGACATGAGAAACTTTGCTCTGAGCCATGAGTAAAGAGTCTACTACGTGAGCACGACATATGGAAGCGCGAATGACGTTAGAGCGACATAATTTAACTGCGACGACACTGAAGTTTGACTGCTCGCTAGTGCGGCACATGAAGGGAAGCGTTATTTACTCTACTCTACTAGAATTTAAAAACACTACTATTGCATTTGGAGTTTTATTCTTATTCTTCTAATTTTTTTTTTCTTTTTTTTTGCTTTATCATTTTATTTTATACTTTAGTTTTAAATATGTTGTTAATTAGTTATCTTCCATTTGTTTAATAATTAGTCTGTGATCTCATGTAAGGTAGTACATAGGTATACGAGTATGTTTGTTTTTAGTTAAGTTAGAAATTGTAAATTCTACGCTATAGATCGAATTTTGTAATGTAATATTAAATGAATAAATAATTCTACATTAAGTACATTACTTTTTTATTACTCCGGGGACCGTGACCTTTGGTTAACATAAATCTTAATGATTATTTTACACAAATTCCTTTAAAACGAGATTTTAACTTTCAATTCTGACATGAATAAAAAACACACATATTCAATTAAGGTCTGTACAAAAACTAAAATCTTGAAGTTACGTTTCAATTTTAAGTTGAGTTTCTACCTCGAGCGTCTTTAGAGTACGGGTCTTACTCGTGTAAGCCCCTTTCAGTTGAAAGGAACATTTCATACTAATGAAGATACGTCCCCTAATGATGGGCCTCACACGGCTTCAGTTGACAAGCGTATTAAGGAGACAAGCTCACAATATTACACGCGTGAACTCGTGGTTAGGGGAATCTCAGGACTACTGAACCAATCGGAATAAGTAAGTGTTTCCCTTAAGATAACTACCTAATACTGACTCTGTGAGCTGGACACCTCGAGACTGGCGTGTGTCCTCTACAAGTCACAATCTTCAACCGATTCTTGTGAAATTTTGTGAGCAGGTTCAATAAATTAAGTACTACTTAGATTATATTTTTGTCGAGGCAGTTTTTGGATTTTTTTCAAAATGGCGGAGATATTATGATTTTGACGTGACAACGTCTTCGTAATTCGATAGAGCCGGCTGCACGCACGAAAAAATGCGGCGTTACCTCGCTCTGAGGCGTTCCATGTAAGGCTTGAAGTGCAAGCGAGAGCGCGGAACGAGCGACAAAGAAGCACTCAACTATCGTCAGTAAACCGACTTTATAGACATCCAATTTTTTTAAAGAGAATCGGTTAAGAAATGCGACTTGTAGACAAAGACAGAAATTCAGAATTCGAACATACGAAAGCATTTTTGTCGAAGTTTACCATCAGGCGAGTTTGTGGTCAAACTTATTCCTAGTCCGATGTTAAAAAAAGCTGAAGCAAAGACGACTATTTGGAAACCCACCTTGGTTTCCAAGGTGGGTTTCCAAGGTGGGTGGTATAGCATAATAGCAACGGCGCTTTCTCAAAACGCAAGCCACCAAATCGTTACGCGTGCTGGGTTTACTTGCCTTGTCGGACTCAGACGCAAACATAATGGAGTTAGTTAAAATAAATGTTTCCCTCTATTAGTTGGAGAATTGTTTTTTTTATACTATTTTTTTTGAGATAAAAACCACACCCTATAATTATTTCCTTCCGGAACCACGCATAATGATAAAGAAATGTAATATACACATATTACATTTCTTGAAGATTTCTATTGATATTCCGTCTAAAAGGAGACGACAAATGAAGAGAGCAAGTAAATATACTGACGCCTACAAAGTTATCTGCAGAGTGACAAAGTACAATTTAAATAATTTTTTAAGACTTTTGCACTTCTGTAATCATTCTTAAATAACTATGAATTTTCTTTGCATTATGGATTCATTTAAAAGCTAACTAAGTGATGTAGACAACCTTCATAAGGAAAGACATTTGGAATTTTTGTTCCTCATTTTTAGGAAACAACAGTTGTCGCTTTTCTCAACCTTTTCTCGTGATTTTTTTGCTATTTAAAAAAATGGAAAATGTTTTTTTTAAGGTTTAAGGGTTTAGGTTTAAGGTTAATTATTTAGAAGACAAAGATGTCAAAAAGCCTTCCACTTCCGTCAAGTAGCCACTAGTATTTATAGATATTACCTAGTTGTAAGCCAAATTTTGTGAGACTGTAATTTATTTATTATTTGAAAAAATAATGCCCCTCAGTTTTTTGCCTGGTCTTCTGAGTAGAGGCACTTTATCCGAACAAGGCGGTCGAGTCTATTTAAATAACTTTGACGTTCATAAGTGTATCTTTGATACCTAAATTGAATAAAAACATTTTGATTTTGACTTTTTTACGTTGAAGCGAATTCTTCAGTTCACAGATCCACTGGAATGGAAACTGGAAAATCCACCATGGAATAGTTTTTCCAGAAATTGGAGAAATCGAAGAACCGCGAGTGAACCCGCGGTCGCTGCTAGTTCCACGTAATGGGCTCGCCCATAAGATAAACTTACTTAGGGCGCCTATAAACCTGCGACCTGAATACATCCAGATTAAATTACGCCAAAAAAGATAGTCCACGTAAAACATTCATTCTTGTTTGGGCAATTTATTTCACTTTGCCTATTAAGTTTCGGGACTAAGTTTTGAGCATGATAAAAACAAGGTCTATCATTTCGTTGTCATCGTCTCTTTCTAACTATTTGTAAATGACTTATTTCGGTCTTGCTAAAGCATCGATTGACGTCACTGCGTGCCGAACTACCCTGAACCATTTTTGACTCGGAACGCTAAACCTGGCAAAGTATATTATTATATTAAATGTCGCTTAGGGCCTAGACTCACGATTTGGCGCTGAGCTTTACACTTGCTAGAATGACTCTCGTTATGTGCCAGTGACGAGAGGGGACGGATTAAGTTACATTTCGTTTGGGCGGTCCAAGATGGACCATATATTTTTATTGCAATACTGGCCCGGCAAATTTGGCAATATTGCAGCGTGTAGCCCGGCCATCATCAGCCATGTTAAAATTGTACGACTAAATGCCTGGGCCACACTCAAAATATTGCCGAACCACACCCAAAATATTGCCGAAACACACTCAAAATATTGCCAAACTACACTCAAAATACTGCTAGGCCAGTATTGCAGTAAAATTTGGCCCGTGTAGGAGCACAACCTTAGAAAAAGCTGTTGCGACATCTTTATACAGGTGATGTAGACGCTAACTTCTCCTGACTCTTTCTTGGTAGAGGGTATCGGACAGATTTCAGCGTTGTATTCCATTGTCTTTGAATACCATACTTAATACCTTCAAACGAAATAAGATAAATGAACAGGACTAGCCCGTTGAAAACCATCAGAGAGTATCAGTCTTATGGTTTTGACTAAATTGGACTTCAATACCTAGTAATAGCAGTAATTATACGCATAAACAGTAGATGCATTATATTGTTACAAAAAATAGAAATAAAATAAAGAACCACTAAATACGTATCGCGCTTCCTACGACCAGAGAAAGAATGAAACGCAATGCAAGCCCGTGGCCTATTTGATCGGCTTCAAAACCGCGCTTCTTGTGGATTCGTCGTTTCATTTTGTTTTGTTCAACAAGTAACATTATTAAAATAAAAACAAAAAACCCAGCTGCAAAATGTTGTACTATATCACTTGTACTATCAAGACTATATTCAAATGACACCTTACATGTCGAAATCCATCAAGCTGTTTATATTGTAGGGCGTGCCAAAGAAACCTCATAAATACATACATTCAATCAAAAAACTTTACCCTAATTCTTGTGCAGTCGGGTAAAAATACTTACTTACTTGAAAGTTAGTTAAGTTAACATTATAGGTACCTAGATGGATATGACAAAACTATAAAAGTTTCTCAGCTTACCACCTAATTCTAAAAATGTTCTTTGCAAAAAGTAGTCTTCGCAATGAAATACAGCAAAAACACACCCCTTTAAGCACCCTTCTAAGTTCTAAAATTAAAAACGGCACATGTGATATACGAGCAAGAAGCAAAATGGAGCATCTGTCTGTCAGAGCCACCCACTGAGAGACAGACTGGAACTACCATTCATCTTTATTCACAACTAACCACTAACATTTACACTTCATCACCACCCTATCTCCAACAAAATAAGGGATGATTTCCTTCAAATTGCTGCTCGGAAAATTTGTAGATAGAGACAACTGACAATTTTCTTCTACTAACTCAATCAACCTTATTCACAAGTCATAGGGATTGTTTTTGTTTAAACCGTAGCAAAGAAAAGTTGGTGAAAACAGGCGCCGGGTAATTTATGGACAAGGTCTTATCGCACAGGAATAAAGTTGTTTTTTGTGTGCACAAAATGAAAAATTAGTTTTGAATAATGTGTGACGTTTTTGCCGCTCTGTTTGTGCATTGTTTGTGGCAATTCTTTTAAGTTTGTTTGTTGAATTGAAATTGTTAATCATTCTTTTATTTATGCAAAATGAAAGTAGTACATTTTAATACTCGCCTACTTACATCCACGTTTAGAAATAACTTTTTTTTAACATCTGAATGAGGAAGCCTTATTTTTTACAGCTTTCAGTTACATACACTTTTACCGAATTTTAACTATTTAAGTATAGTGCTACTATATTATTTACTTTCCAGAAAATGAAATAAGTTAAACATATCGTCACGCCTTTCCCCCGAGGGGGCTGGCAGAGGTGTAATACAACACCCACATTTCGCCGGACGATATTCAGCCCCAAATGTGACAGGGGGCGAGCCTGTCGCCATACACCGGGCTCCAGTCATGTAGCAGATGACATACAGTACGCACATTTGCTCACACAATGAACAAATAGGTGCGTGCCGTCGGCTGGGTTTGAACTCGCTCCCTCTGGCTTGAGAGCCGGACCTTCTCCCAACTAGGCTGCCATCGCTTTTAAGTTAATCTTTTAAATTTTAACAGTTAAATTAAACTAAAATAAAATATGCCGAGACCCTGGATGATCACCAAAGCATGATTAAAAACTTTTATCATGCTTTTCTCCGAAGAAGTCTCAAGATGAATATATTCAAAACCAAGGTTATGGAGAATGTGCTATGTACGAACCCCTAAAATAATGATTGGAAACGAGATACTTGAGACCGTTAATCAATACCTTGGGCATTTTCTATCTTTCCATAAAGAGAGAATCTTCCATTTGAAGAGAGGAGATCTCCAGGATAATCCAGTTGGGCTGGGCGGCATTCAACAAGCTCGATGACGAAGCAGGCATTGTTGAAATCCGTCGAAGTTCAACAATGCCTGGAGACTCGCCTGTATAACCAGTGTATTCTTCCCACCATGCGGAAACATGGACGCTTACACAGCAGGCTGTGCACAAAATGCAAGTAGCTCAAAGAGCCATGGAGCGCACCATGCTCGTCATCAAGTTACAAGACCGAGTGAGAAATGTCGAGATCCGACGTCGCACCAAGGTTCGTGACATCGGGATGATGATCACGAAACTCAAATGGAGCTGGGCAGGACATGTTGCCAGGCAGAGTGATGGCAGGTGGACTAAAATGTTGACGGATTGGTGGCCGCGTATCGACAGACGAAGCGTTGGTCGGCCTCCAGCACGTTGGGTTGACGATGTTGTAAATGTCGCGGGTCGAACCTGAACGTGGCATAGGACCGGGATGAATGGCGTACGAGAAGAGATGCCCATGCTCAGCAGTGGGCGATTACAGGCTGATGATGATGATGATGATAATAATTTATACTAAATTATATAAAACTATACTTATATACTAAGTTCAACCAAAAACGGACTACCTAGTAGATTCCTAAAAACTTACTTGTAGGTAAGTTTGTATGGAAATGCCCAGATGTCCGGAGCGTCGTTAAATGCAATACAAAGTGCTCTATATTCCAGTTCTTACTAGTTTAAAGTTGTGAAATTTTACACTCACCTCGGGATAGAGTTTACTGTACGATGCTACTTTAATATACCTATTCTAGATTCTAGGAGTCCGTGCAGATAGATAAACTCTTTAGTGGGAACATCAGAAATAACAAAACAAACGGGTTATACAGGGTTATCGATGTAGGGTGTACCCACATGATGTGTGAAAGCCACAAGGGTGTCATTGTACTCATCATTGTGAACAACTTTCACTATGGAGCCAACCTAAAATCTCTTAAAAAAACAGCTGTTCTGTACAAAAATTTCATTGATCGTCGACAAAATGTATGGAACAGGTGTTGTTTTTTTTCTCGATTTCAGGATTAACTTGACCCTTTAGTAAAAGTTGTTCAAATTGATGAGTACGATGACCCCCTTTCGGCTTAGTTTACCCTTTCCTGATAACCCTATATATTATATCCCGTTTGGTAAGTATCATATTTCGTAAACCCTGTAATGACCTTTCATCATCAGAATCAGAATGTTTACCAAAACGCCATTTTTTTATTGACCGAGCGAGCGTTCGCGAGCGAAACGTCTCTGCTTCAGCTTGTACAAAAATGCTTTCGTATGTCCGGATCTCTGTCTTCGTTTACAGGTCACATTTATGGGGAGATCATACTCGTATCTTTTTTTTTTATGTAGAATAGGTCGGCGTTTGATTACCAACTCGCCTCATCAGGAGAGTTGGTAATCAAACGAGACTTAGACCACAACGTTGCTTACCATCGTAAGCGACGTTGTGGTCTAAGATGGAGCACGACGACCTATAAAGTACTTATTCACTCTAGCCTTGAAGTTTTGTAGAGTGAACAAGTACAAAGACGGCAGTTGAGTGAGGCGCTACAAGTGCGCCACTGCTCAGACCCGTCTTCGGAACGGTTACACTGGACTACATCCCGAAACACGACTAGGTAATTTCACGGCATGGCTTGGTCCGGTGGGTGGTAACTAGCCGCGGCCGAAGCCTCCCACCATAGTTTGCTACCCGGTTAGCACTACCCGGGGACCACGTTTAGGGAATCAGAATAGAGTACACTCCTACGGACGTGGGTAGCTCAGCCCCCAAATATATTTCTATATATCTGTGCAATTTTCGCAAATTTCACGAGAATTTGTTGAGGAATGTGACCTGTAGAGGAGGACAGACGCCGGTCGCGTAGTCTCCAGCTCACAGAGCCACTAATGGATAAATTAAGAGGTTAATTAAATAGGATACTTAGTGTACGGGATGTAGGTAACTAAAATAATCATTAACTAGTAAAAAATAACGACCTTATTACTTACGAGTATAGTGTTCATAAAATCAAGTAAATTCAACATAAAAACATGTTGAATTTACTTGACTTGTAAGTCGCTGAGTGGCCGATACAGCCCGCCAACATGATGCGGCTTGATCGGCTTTGAAATGTGGCCGCCGACGTGAAGAAATCGTTGCAGATATTATTATGTCTCCGGCTGTTGGCGGATTTAGCGCATTCACTTTCTTTTAGGTCATACAGTACGCATATCAACTCGGAAAGGGACCGTCACCGTATCAACTCGAGCCATGCAGTAATCTTTGTATGAAACTGCCTACTGCAACGTACGCTAATCGGAATGTAAGGCGATAAGGTGGCGATCTCTTTTCGAGTTGATTGGTGTGCCTTTGTATGTAACCTTTAGGTGTCAATTATACAGACAGAATATATAAGGCGAGGACGCGGCGCAGCCACGGCTCAGGCGCAAAAACTTTAGATTAATAATACAAATACAAATAATACAAATAATTTTATTATCAAAAATGTACATTTTCCAACACAAACAACTTATTCTTAAATATTTTCAAATTACCCTAAGTGTTGCTTGTGGTCCCTGCACTAGGTATGAATACCTGTTTCGCAGGGGCCACCTATTTCTTACTAATTACTGACATATATTTTGTAATAATTTGGGACATTTTTCACACACAGTCGTGTTACCCCAAATCAAGCGAAGCTTGTACTATGGCTACCAGAGACATATATGATTCTATATTTTGAAATACATCTACTCGTATAGTTTATATTATTAATCTCTGAATGTGATGCTAAGAATGTAGATATTATGATAAAAACTGGTTTTGCTTATTCTTTTTTTAGAATATGCTTTGAAGTAGGAGGATGGTTCAAACGCAGAGAAAAAATTAAAAAAGAGCCTGAAAAAAAAGAATCGACTGTTGGGCGGTACAAAGTTCACGAGGTCAGCTAGTACTTCAGTAAAAATTATAATCTTAATATATATAAATCTCGTGTCACAATGTTTGTCCTCAATGAACTCCTAAACCACTTAACCGATTATAATAAAATTCGCACACCATGTGCAGTTCGATCCAACTTGAGAGATAGGATAGTTTAAATATATATATATATATATATATATATATATATATATATATATATAAATAATAAACGCGAACGAAGTCGCGGGGTGACAGCTAGTAGAATATAAATTACACCCAGATATAGAACAAACACAGATGTTCGTCACTTATGTGTTTGCACTAGGTGGGAATCCAACCCACACCCCCAAGATCAGAAGACATGTTCACTACCAACTGAGCCACCGAGGCTGTGCCTGCTATGCGTCGCTAGTGTATTGTTTAGAACAGTTTTAAAGCGGTATTGCGCCTGAGCCACGCCTCAGCCGCTTCCTCGCCTTCCGGCCGGTCTGTATAATTCAGGCCTAAAGCTTTAAGTATTTCACTTGTTTTAGGTAAACCGTTAGTTTGAGTATGAAAGTTTTAAGTTTGGAACCTGTTGAAATTTCTAGTAAGCGTATTTGCATGGCACTTCGCTAATGAATTTTGAAGTGCAGGCTTTAGAGTGTGGAAAATAATGGAGAGTAGGTTTTGACGAAATTTTTGAGTATTATTTGCTCTAGGTGTTTGATAAATTGTTTATCACATGATAAATGGATGTAGAGGCTCGATAAATTTTAATAGTAGGTATCTTTTAAGAAAAGTAGTAACGAACACGTTGTTAGTATGTTGTACTATACCTACCAGAATCTGCTACTTTTTGTGACCCTAGATTGTTACCCTAATTTTTACTCGACTGCTCAAGAAGGAGGGGACATGTTTTTGTAAGTATGTATGTATAGGTATGTATGTGGGTATATTTTTGTATGTAGGTATAAGGTTTCTTTGGCACGGCCTACAGGCTAAACAGCTTGATGTATTTCGACATGTGAGGTGTCATTTGAATCGTCTTGATAGTAAAAGTGACATGGGGTACAACTTTTTGCAGCCAGGTTTATTGTTTTTCTTTTAATGATGGTACTTTTTTTCAATGCGTCCTAGATAGCTCCTGCTGTGATTAAGGTACTTGGCGAATTAAAGAATTGAAAAAAAAAAAAATATTTTAATTATACTTTAGAAATCATATTTCTCACATGATGCACGTAAAGTTTCGTAAGCAGGTATACTTACTGTAGGTGATTGTGATATTGTAGTCGATTTATTTTTTGGGCTTTTTTCTCAAAATGGCGGAGATTTTGACTAATAAGAATATAAACATAGATATTACTAACTAGTCATTTTTACATTACGCGTAAATTCGGGTTGTTCCTTACTCATCCCACAAATTCGAGAGGTACCGCTCGAAAGTTTTATCAGTATCCAAATGGACAAAATCTATTCCATTCGAGTCTAGAGAACAGCATTTTCCACCCGCATCCTCGGAGGGTAGTATTGCATTTTCCTCAGTGACAAAGGGTATCAAGTACACAGCTGTGTACTTTCACGTGTCAAAATGAACAAAACTGCAGCCTCAGCTGTGGGAAAAATTCTATTTTCGCGCTATGTCTTTATGTTGTGGTCTAAGTTGGTGAGATTCTTGTAGCTTTTGGTGTGTGTTGTTTTTACAACGGACTAGGCATGCGTTTTACCACTAACTCGCCTGATGGAAAACGATGACGTGAACGTATGTAGGTGTAACATGATGTCATTTTTGTAAGTAGATATAAGAAAATGCAGGTTTACTGTGGTGGCTTTTTTCTCTAGGGAAAATCTTTATGGATTCCATCTCTATTCCAAAGATGGGGCCTTTTTCCCTAGGGTAAAGCTTTGTAGATTCCATCACTATCCCAGAGGCGGGCAAGGTGGTTATGTTGGAGTCCAGCACATAAGTGTATCTTTGATACCCATATTGAATACAAACATTTTGATTTTGACTTTGAGTCCCACCACTGGTGGCCTACCCGCCAAAAACCCTAGGGTGTTCAGCCTGGGCAGGAAATGTTGGTTCGGTGATGGATTTGCAGCCCCGACAGCGAGCCCTTTCCCCGGCTCGACCTTGGCTCCAACTCCCGATGGCGATGAGAGACGTATCATCATCATTCAACTTGAACAACTCATACAACTCAACCAGTGGGTGCCAGACAGCACTTGGGGTGCACTTTAGTGAATTATATGGGGTTGGCGGTGGATGTCACTTATCTGAAGGTAATCTTCATTAATAGGTAAACACAAAAACACTAAAATACCAGGATTTCCCCTATTGTAGAGTTTGACCGCAATCAGAAGATGAAACGCGAACGCCTAAAACTTGTCCCAACCAAAAAGCACGACTTTAATTTTATAGATCAAACGCGAGTCGCGAGATAGTATTTTTCAGTCTGGCTTTTAGACAGAGAACAATAGCAGTACACTGTTCTAGTCCTTATATTATTTGCTTTTATGTTTGAGCTCACAGGAAGTGCTTGTACTCCGAATTGGACGTTTGAGGTTACAAACTGAAAAAGCCGGTGTTAGCACGCTTTTGCAGCTTAAAGGTTAGCTTAATAGCAATTTACAAGAAAACTGCAAAATTTCGCTGTAGAAGGACACAACACAACATAATAAACATATTCAAGGTTATTAGGAAAGGATGTCCTAAATCGAAAGGGGGTTATTATACTCATCATTATGAATAACTGCATGATCACTATGAACAAGCCAACCATAAAATCACAAAAAAAAAATTGCTGTAACACACATTTTGTCGACGATTTTAGCACGAACAGCTGATTTTCTTTCTCGATTTTAACGTAGTTGACGCCCTAGTAAAAGTTGTTTATAATGATAAGTAAAAGGCCCCTGTTCGGCTTAGGACACCCTAGTCAGCTCAAATTATTTAAAAAAATTGAGTGGTTCAATATCTGTAAGCTTTAACTGAGCTTTAGTTGACCGTGTGAACGTTATCAAGCGAAGCGTCTCTGCTTTAGCTTCGACAAAAATGCTTTCGTATGTCCGAATTCTGTCCGGATCTTTGTCTTCCTCTACAGGAAGACAAAGGAGATCATAGTCTTACAGTTTTTTCTTAACTACGGAGATAACTTCTCCACTTTGAAAAATCCAAAAACTGACTCTACAAGACAACTGTATGATTTTCGAACCTGCTTACAAAATTTCACGAGAGTCGGTCTAGATCAGGTCTAGAAAGAGGTCTACATAATAGCTCACAGAGCCACTGGTTAGCCTAGTTAGCTTGTATTATTACAAGATTTTGAGTGCCCTTACTAACTTACATATCCTTTCAGGCCTACAATGTGAGCTTGAATGGAGGTAGTATAAAATTCAATTCCGGCAGCGTACGAGCGTGCGGCGAGCGACCAGATCATAATCGTTGTACGCTGGTCGTATAATTTACACAATCATCGTGACCCTAGCGGCGCAGTTCAATAATTATGCAGTGGGGTAATTTGGGATGAAAATATACATACTTATGGCTACTTGCACGAAATATAAGAATTGTCTAAGACCTTGCTTAACTAGTTTTAGACTACTCCTAGCGAAATGTTCGCTTACCGGGCACATATAGTTAAGATACTCCTTTCTCTTTCTCCTAATTTGACTGCCTCGGTAGTTCTAAACCACCTAACTTTGCATTAGCCAAAGGTTTTCTATTGCCATTTCGTCTAGAAAAAGACGATGAGCGAAGAGAGCAATAAAAGGTACTGACGAGTCTTTAAACTTATCTGCAGTAAAAAAAGGAATTCAATTTTTTTTATGACTTTCTCACTTATCTAATCATTCTTATTATAACTAAGAATTTCCCTTGTATCATGGATTGATTTAAAAGCTAATGATATGATAACCACTCTATGCAAAGGAATTTTTAATTTGCTTTTTCTTTCTATTAAACAAATCAGTCAAAAGTTACCCCTCACAAATGCGGAAATTTCTCATAGCTCTACTTTCTCTTGATGACGTTTAAAAAAAAACGCTAAAACACAGGAAACTAAGATAAAGTTTATTTAATTGTAGGTACATGCAGAATTTCATCACAAACTGAAGAATAGTTTCCAAGATATCAACAAGCGCGTTGGTTTGGAAAATTTTAAGCGTCTTGGAACCCTTAATCCGTCCATCAGTATGACGTGTGACATGTGACGTGTAATTATAGGAGTTATCAATAAATTCTGATTTCATCCGTCTGACCGTCAAGAGGTAACAAACAAACACACATACAAACAAACTATCGCATTCATAACATGTCCTACTCTGTATTTTGCTCTACGCCATCTTTATGCCGGCATATAATCGTACCATTACTATTTAGACACGACACGCCTAATGCGAGCCAGCCACCATTAAAGACATCTGACTGTGCTTAAATAATAATCGAGGCGCCGTATTAGGAGGGTAGCTGTATAGTTTACCTGTAGGGAGTCGGAAAGTTGGGTAGTTGGGTAGTTGGGTAGTGATGTTGCAGCCGCTTCATGACCTATTTGTGCGGTGATTACATCAAGACTAAGTAATTAAGATATTGGCTAAATCTGTGTGCTGCTTTATTGCATTTGCATGATGTTAGTTCCTGTTAAAGTTTGAAACGCTGAGTGGCACTGGGCAACTACAGGACTCAGGAGCTATGTAGTGGTGCTTACTATTGGGCGAATAATTTTAGTTTAGGAATATTAGTTAGGATAAAGGTTTAAGGTTTAAAGACATTTATTCTCATAAAAGATTATTACATCACTTACATGAGAATACATCGTATTAAGTAAATTAGGTTGTTCGTCGTCGCACAAAATGTTAAGTATAGGTAAAAACAATTTAGTAAACAAAACAAAACAATTCTTAACAATAACAAAAACAGTGGGAAGGACTTTAGAAACGCACCAATCGATTTAGGGGGGGGGGGGGGGGTGGGAGGGGGAGGGGGGAGAGGGTTAGACCCCTCCCGTAAAAGGGGGAGTTGCGGAAACCCCCCCTTCCAGAGATATGAGCATTTTTGTGTTGCAAAATAACCTCACTTTTTTCGATTCTTTTCGTTGTATTTGATGTTTATTTAATTAATTACAATAATATTATTTAACAGAATATTTCAGAGCACTTCGCCGGCCGCTGCCGCGGCACGCTCGCTTCGCTCGCTCGGCTCGTGCGTTGCTTTTCATGTTCTAACATAACCTAACCGAACCAAATTGTTTCTAGAAGCAATTTCGATATTAGCTAGTTTAGGTCTATAAAATATTATGTAACAGAATATTTCAGAGCACTTCGCGGGCCGCTGCCGCGGCACGCTCGCTTCGCTCGCTCGGCTCGTGCGTTGTTTTTCATGTTCTAACAAAACCTAACCGAACCAAATTGTTTCTAGAAGCAATTTCGACATTAGCTAGTTTAGGTCTATAAAATATTATTAAACAAAATATTTCAGAGCACTTCGCCGGCCGCTGCCGCGGCACGCTCGCTTCGCTCGCTCGGCTCGTGCGTTGTTTTTCATGTTCTAACAAAACCTAACCGAACCAAATTGTTTCTAGAAGCAATTTCGACATTAGCTAGTTTAGGTCTATAAAATATTATATAATAGAATATTTCAGAGCACTTCGCCGGCCGCTGCCGCGGCACAATGATGATAACAAAAGACCTAACCTAACATTAGCTAGTTTAGGTTTGCTATAAAATAAAACATAAAATATTTTTGAGAGGCATTCGATTTTGTAAACAAACGATGACTGTCTTTGACGTGACAGCACAGAAACTCAAGATGGCGTCGATTACGTTCCTTTTTTACAAGTTTGTTAAGTCATAATTAAAAAGAAAAAAATTAAAAACTTGGTTATTTTAAATTAAAAAAAGGTTTTCCGATAAAGAAAACGTTATTTATAATGAATAAAACGATATACCATATAAATAAATAAAAAATAGCCGAATTTCTAATTTTTATGTAGTGCGACATGTTTTTCAACTTTCGTAGAACGTAGAACGGACCGCTCAGTTTCGAAACATAAGTTATAAACTGTGAAAATTTAAGGTTAATTTTTCGATTTTCAATAATTAATATCTCGAAAAGTATAAGTTTCCGCAAGTTTTCTCTTTACAGGAAGCCTTCTTATAATAAGACCTATCTGTGAAAAAAACATAAACCGTGAAATCGATTGGTGCGATTCTAAAGTTGAGCCAAACAGTGTATGAACACCAAACAGCATCACCTGTAGTTTAAGATACGAAAAACTACGAAATACGCTTTTAACTTCCTGGCTACCATCATTAAGTCAGCTCCTAAATACGAACTACATAATAATATTCATTAAACAAGCTCACAAATTTCATTTCGATCGATTAGTATAACAAATCGCCACGCTTTTCCCCCGAAGGGGCTGGTAGAGGTGTACAACACCCACAGTTTTATCAGACATACTTGCTTTGAGTTGGGAGACGGACGATGGTTGTATTTATCTTGATGCAGTAACTACCCAAGACACTTACAAACGAATTCTCGTAATTTAAAGTTGTTAGTGGATCTTAATTGTTACAAGTACAAATTTAAAATTTAAAAAAGCCTCAACACCGATTTCTATCAAACATACGAGTAGCTAAGAACACTTTCGAATAATTCACAATCAAACATAAAAAAATTCATCCGATCGGGAGCTACGATGTCACACACATACACACGCACACACACACACACACACACACACACGTCAAACTTATAACGCCCCTTCGTTTTTGCGTCGGGGGTTAAAATGTATGCATTTTCAGAATATTAGGAACACGTGAGTTATTTTTGTGTACAAATTTCAGATTTATCTTTGTTATACCTAATCTAAGTGAACATGTATGTTGCTTGTCACATAAGCTGAGTACCTAGGCCTAATGGATAAGCTCTAAGGTCGGTCTATAAATAAGTAGGGAAAAGAATAGTTAGCTTTTATTTCTATTGTGGTAAGAGTCACATATTGTGGCGTAAGAAAGAGAGATTTTATAAGTAACATGCATACAACGTCGTTTCGTTCATCTCCCGAAGGGGCTGGCAGATATGTATTACAACATCCACACTTCGCCGGATGATATTCAATGCCAAATGTGAAAGGGTGTGAGCCTGTCGCCATACACCGAGATCCAGTTGTGCAGCAGGTGACATTAAATAAGCACATAAAGTTGACAAAATGATAAAAAAAATGGTGCGTGCCTTGTGCTGGGTTCGAACCCGCTTCCCCTGGCTTGAGATACGAGCCTTCTTCAACTAGGCTGTATATCATCGCTTTTTATAAATTATTTCATTGTAACTGAGTTGACATTTGAAAACTCTAGCTACAGTATCACACTTCACACTAAGGCTTCTCCTTGGCACCGCGACTTGCGAAAGTTAGCTGCGGATTGGACGAAATACAAGCTATATAGATATCATGTGTGATCTTATTCTCAACGCTCAGAATAATGTCCGAGCGTTAAAGATTGTAGTCTTCGATTAGATAACTAGTCTTATTATAAATCAGACCTCTATGGCAACGCATCGAAACTAAACATTTTATTAAAAATAATCAAATATTTATAGCTTCATTCGAATTATTTTATTTGCCTTATCTTTCCGGAATAACGTTAATGACATTTGCTAAAGTGTTCTAGCATATTAAGGCGTCGTCACACCGACGCGATCACAGCGCGACTGACAGCGAAACAAGGCTTACACTTGGTCTAAGCCTAGTTTTCAGTTCATAGGTGCCATTTTCCGTATTGAGAATTGATATCTATGTTTATCTCATCGAAGACCGTAGTAATAGAATCGCTTGTAAGTGATTACAACTTACTCTAGAACTCGCGAGATGGCCGTCAATTGCAAGCCTATTCTTACCTGACTGTGCAAGAATGAGGGTTAAATAAATAAACATTTATTAGGGATCCTTGCAGACACGGTCGTCTGACCCCAAACTACGCAAAGCTTTGTATTATGGCTGCCAGAGACTGAAATACATACATTATATTCTAAAATACTTGTAATTAAGACCCAGACATAGAACAAACACAAATGTTCATAACATAAATGTTTGCCCTATCTGGAATTCGAACCTACGCCCCCAAGCTCAGAAGCCAGGTTAACTACCAACTGATTCACTTGCAAAACTGAGCCAGGCTATTGGATAATGTTATTTTGTATTTTCTTTTAGAGATATTACAATCGAACTACAACAAGTCGTGAAGAAAAAATCCTTTGTATTCGACGTGTGTATTTCTCCATTCTTTAGTTCAACGCCCGCTTCTGCATAATAATGTTTCTTATTTGCAAAATGCTTTCGAGGATCTGAAAAGTTGCTGAAAACGCGAGCGGTGCTCGAGATTTTAATATAACGTAAATACTTGGAGTGACATGTTTATTACGTTATGCGTTGTAAGCGTTGTTAATAAAAAGAATTTTGTAAAAGAACATTTACATAGTTTGTAAGTAAGTGTTTAATAATAGTTTTTAACAGAACTTGAACATTTTGTGGGCGATGATAGTCTAGTTGGAGAAGGCCCGCTTCTTTGTTCTAAAGTTCTAACCCAGCTGGAGGCAGGCATCAATATGTTCATTGTGTGAACATATGTGCGTATTGTATGTCATCTGTTACGTGACTGGAGCCCGGTGTTGGCGACTGGCTCGCCCCACATTTGGGACTGAACATCGTCCGGCGAAGTGTGGGTGTTGTATTACAACTCTGACAGTTCCTTGGGGGGAAAGGCGTGACGATATGTTTATGTTATGCGAACATTTTAAGTTTTGAAACCTTTTGAAATCTCGGGTTTTACAGATTTTTTTCCATTTTGTTTGCGTTTTTCTGAATAATATTTTATAGGTATGTGTGCTCTAACATTACAGGACTGCCAGGAAGGGTTATGTTTTTTGTGCATCTTGTATTTTGTATCTTTTTTTGTATATTTTTTTATTACCTCGTATCTTACAAATGGCTGGATGTATTTTGATAGTTAAGGTTCCGTTATTTTTATCTTAAAAACCCAAGTGTCATTAGGTAGGTGAGCAGTTGGTTTTTTTATCAGACCCACTTGTTGATTTGACTATTATAATTTCCCTATTACCATCTCTCCTTCTCGACTAAGTATATATTCCGCGTGACGGTGGGTCAGTCTTCCTTAGCGGCAAGGAAGCAGTCGCGGCGTCTCTTCAATGTACTTTTATACAAAATGTTTAGAAAAGACGCGACGTAACATATAAGTAACATATAACAAGACGGGGCGCAGGCGGGACACGATGCCTCTCGTTTTGTATGAAGGTACTATGTCTCCGCTTCATGCATGTCTCGTCTAGTGTTACATCTTTTCTGTCTAGCTTGCGCCCAATATTGTTCTCTAATTTTTCTGAAATCATCTTTTGAAATGTCACACTCTCTCATGTCTCACAACTATATTTAATAAAAATATACATAAAGCACTAGCTGCGCCCCGCGGTGTTAGCCGCGTTCAAAAAGTAGCCATCTGGTGTTCTAGACTATAATCTATCTCTGTGCCAAATTCCATCCAGATCCGTTCAGCCGTTCTGGTGTGATTGAGTAACAAACACACACCCATTCTTCCATACAAACAAATGCATTTATAATAATTATGTGCCATGATTAGAACCGCATAAAGCATAATAAGTTTAACTAAAGTCAAAGTCAAGAGCACTAATATGTGGACCCCATTGCAGTTTGGAATCAATGCTTATACCCAGGAACACCGTCGCCTTGTCTATGTTAAGTTTATCGCGCTCAAGCATTACGTTTGGTTCTATATATTATCTAACATTAGGCATGGAAAACTTTAAACACTTGGTTTTTTTTACATTTAGTTACAAATTGTTCGCAGCGAACCATCTCGAAATAATAGTCAGTACGTTGTTCACATGCTCAAGCTTACTATCTTTCCTATCTGTTCTTCTAAATATCTATATATCTGTAAAAACTTCTAATGTCCCGTTGAACGCATAAAACCTACTGTTGACTAGTTACCCAACTGAACTGCTGGCATGTGTTACAAACCCAATAAACTATACTTAAAAGCACATTTTTAGCTCATTTAATTTTAAACTTCGCGACTGGCAACAATGCAGGCCATGTGACGGGCAGTGTGACCAACTTTGAGACAAAAAGTTCTGGAAAAAAGCGGAAAACTGTGTGTCCAACGTAACTTTGAACCGCATGCATTGAAATGCAACTTTCTGTTCATTTTGTTGAACAATGCTCTGACCCTTATTACCATTACATTACATTTCAAGTGTGTCATAATGTAGCTTACATAAAATAGGTACTTGCAAGATCAGTGTTAAAGGCTAACTTTTGATTAACAAAATCTTTTTGTGACCCACAGGGCTGATATAGAGAAACTAGTCCAGACGTTCTGACAGTAGGTTCTGACAATACACCAATATTATAAAAATATATTGTAGAAAATAATGACATTTTGAAAAACGCTAGTTTATTTCGTTTTGAAATAAAACGTAAAGCTGTTTGGGAAATTTTCAGCACCTTATTTTATAGATAAACTTAGTAGTTATTTTCGCGTGGCGGCGCCATCTAGTTTCATTGCTTCGAACTAAAACATAATTGCGCTTGCAATTCACTTTTCGATGACTGAACAAAATTAATAGTCATTTGATAAGGACCTCTACGAGGGTAAAGCTCGTATTCACACGTGTACCAATCCATTGGGTTTGTCGCTGGCGAAAAATCTGTGGACGAATCTGCGTGTGAATGCTATCAGCGAGCGGCTCGCGGACCAATCCGCCACTCGCCATTGAAGACGCTCGCCGCCTAGCACGCTGGGGCTTACCACGAGTTTTGGTCAAGTTGAGTTAATGAAGTTAGGGAACTAGGCTAATTCGTGGCCTATCTAATGAATGGTGGGCTTAAGAGATGACCATCCTTATGCTGAGTACACCAAACCAACAAATCACCAACAATGTCAAAGAATGAGCTGCGTCCTCTTTCGTTTCAATAAAATGAAACGAGAAGCAGCATATCGTTGGCCTTCTTTGGCTTTGGTCTGTCCGCAGCATTATCCGAATCCCGATCAGAGGGGCTATTCCTGCGCGTGAGATGAGATGAGATTTTATCTTGGTCACTCTCACACCTATGACGTTTCAAACGAGAGCAACAAGGATGAAAAAGGTGAGATGAAAATCTCAAATCTCCGAATAGGGCCACAGATAAAGCTAGATCTCTAAAAAACAATGTAACCAACCACATGACCATTCTAATCTTTCCCAGCAGTCGAGATTATGCACGGCTGTAAAATTTAACGCGCCACAATAAAGTAGTGAAGCAGGGAAGCTAAGTCCCTGCGCACACCGCGCGGCAATAACTCGCGTGCCATGTGCGCTGAGCTTATACTGGATACAGGGTGTCGCGGAATTGCACTGGAGCTTTGCTAGAATTAGAGGTAAATATTTTATTTTATTGAGAAAAAGGACAATGGGCAAATTGGTCCAAAAAATATAGAAGTTTATCCGCAGGGTTGGCATTTAGTGCATTCGGTAGATTATTTTTATGCATTAAAAAAAACGTACGAAACCGGTTCACATACACCGGTAAAATTCAACCTACAGAAATAGAAAAACTTTATTTTTACATACATATCGTCACGCCTTTCCCCCGAGGGGGCTGGCCGATGTGTAACACAACACCCACACTTCGCCGGACGATATTCAGTCCCAAATATGACAGGGGGCAAGCCTATCGTTATACACCGGGCTCCAGTCATGTGGCAGATGACATACAATACGCACATATGATCACACAATGAACGAATTGGTGCGTGCCGTTGGTTGGGTTCGAACCCGCTCCCTCTGACTTGAGATGCGGAGCTTCTCCCAACTAGGCTGCCATCGCTTTTTAAGAATCATCGCTTTATTTTTAAGAATAGTAAAATATGGATTTATTATTAGAAATGTTAAGCAAAACCTCATGGTGACGTTGCGAATCATGATGACGTGACCTTCATGGTTTTCTATATTATGTTAATTGCTTAAATTTTTCTTTTAATTTTCCTTCCACACGGTTTATTAAATCACAACTCCAAAACAAAATATCTCCAAAACTGTGGGTTCGAAACCAACGCGATTTATTATGCCTAACCTATAAACCTTACCTACAAATTGGCTAAAGTGTCAACCCTGCGGACGTTTGGACCAACGTCCATCTATTTTCACCCATTGTCTTTTGCTGAACAATAAACATGTTTTTTAATAAAAGCTTCAAAAGTTTCAAGTTTCGTTTAAGTCCGTGGATCCGTTTGAGCGTGAATAAGTAACAAATTAACACACATACGGGCAAGCGATGAAAGTATTGGCACTATTTTTCCGTTCACCGATTGGCATAAACTAATTAGTTTTTTCAATAATTTGTTTTTGCAAAACAGTTTTTTTTTATTTTACGAAATAAATAAAAAAAACTGTATATATTTTTTGTTTTGGTTTAGTAATTTTTCAAATGAGCTCGTTTTAACGAACATCCTGTACATAAGTACATGCACAGTAATAGAGCTTAGCAACCTCTTCTTTTTATTGAAGATGCCGAGCTATCTGTTGTGGTGCCCTTTGATGATCCATTCGATTGCAGATTTTATGTTTTGATTGTGTAGAGCAGAGTACTTGCTTTCTGCTTTAGTATTCAAATCAAATCAAATCTCTTATTCTTATTCAAGGTGAGGGCGATATGTTCTGCACTGACGTCCCGTTTGAGATGGATTGTGTATTTCCCCCACCAGCGACTACCCGAGCCAACCCAACTTCTTGAAATACCGGAGTGAGATTCTGGGACGCTAGCATACTTGCTCAAGTGGCGTGTGGCAAGATGATAACGTGCATGGTGACGAGGAAAATTGTCTGTGTTGTATTGACGTGGATGAAATAGGTAAGGATGCCTCATGTTAAATGTCTTTAATCAATTGGGTATCAAAGTTATAAAAATGACTCTACTATCTTGTTCGGGCAAAGAGCCACTAACCAAGAGAACAGACAAGAAACTAAGGGATTCTCGGTGGTGCAGCGCCATACCCAAGCAGTTATATGTTACAATGAAGATATGATTTATCAGACATGTTTTAACTGAAATAAGTATGTCTAAAGTATCATTATCTTTACATTGTGTAAAAGCAGTTTATTCCAATACATTTTTTAAGCTTGAATTAAAAAAAAATGGCCAAAGTGTTTTTAATTTCGCGATTTTCTTCAACCCGTTGACCGATTTTGCTCATTTTCGCTTTAAAAATTGTATGGGAACGAAGTGTTTGACTGCAAATTTCACAAGGATCAAATCAACGGTCAAAGCTACCTTTGGAAATATAATAAAGCATACAAATATTAGTTGTCCTAGTAGACGCTGGAATTTTCGCTTTGCTTGGTCAACAGCTTATTTAAATGATTTGAGATATTTTGACGTGACAACGTCTTATAAATTGGTTTGCCGGGTGACACTTCAAGAAACTGCGTTACGCTCCGCTCACGTTATGCGCTTACAATGAGAGCGAGTGAGAGGCACGCGTCCCTTCCACTCGGGCATGGTTAGCCCGCCTAAGAGCGAGAGAGACAGACATAAAAAGTCGTTGTCACGTAAAACTTTCGCCCGTATACCGACTTTACAGGCAACCAATTTTTTTTTAATAACATTTTAAAGCATGGTAAATGCCCGTAACTTCTCATAGTACAACTGCTTCTCACAGCCAGTGAGGTTTATTTGCGAAGGTTTATTTCCCTTAGCATAATCAGCTGTGCCAGAGAGAAATACATTTTCTCAATGACACAACCAAGCGATCCAGTTCTCACATGAAGAATGTTGTTTGCGTTCACCCATCTATAATTTTACCAGGCCGTAGCGATTATTTAAGGCGGATCCAGAGACTGCGTGCCATGCACTGCGCACAGCGTACAACGCATGCCTCGATAAAAATTGCTTTGTGTGGCAATAAACGGAGAACAACAGCCAGTTGTCGTAGCGCACACCTCGCGACCTCTGCCCCTATACTTCTGCATGAAATATTATTACCATATTATTGTCTCTATCGTTTGAAAAGTCATAGGAGCGAGAGTGACCAAGCTATTTATCACGCGCAAGAATAGAGCCCCTAGATCCGCCTTTTTTGAGCTACGAATACGCTACGAATAACACCAATATGCCACAAAAAGGTGTGAAAAAAGAACGAAAAATCCCTCTCTTTTTTAGTATTTGTTGTTATGGGGCAACAGAAATACATCATTTTTGAAAATTTCAACTGTCTAACTATCATAGTTCATGAGATACATTCTGGTGACAGACGGACAGATAGAAGGATGGATAGCGGAATCTTAGTAATATAGGTTCCCGTTTTACCCTTTAGGTAGGACCCAAGTACCCAAGTAGGTATCAACCGAAACATCCGCCGTAAACATGTAAATTAACTAAATACATTATGTAAACGAGAAAGTAAAAGAAATAATCATAATTTGAGCTGGAGCGAGATTACGTCAACACGAGAAAAAATACGCCCCTTTGATGTCTGAGTGGTTGGAACGGGCGATTTCTTCACGTTACGTGAATTTCTAGCGAATTTCGCGGTGATTTTATTTTTATCATCATACAAATAAAACACACAGTAAATCTTTTTTTTTTACAAATAAATAAATAATAAATTCGGGACACTTCCACACACGGCCGCCTGACCCAATACTAAGCAAAGCTTGTACTATGGCTGCCGGAGACTGAAATACATAGGTACACAAATATTTTTGAATACATGCTTAAATAGATATTAACACAAACACATACACAAATACAAATGTTCATCACATAAATGTTTGCTCTAGATAGGAATCGAACCCACGCCCCCAAGCTCAGAAGGCAGGTTCTCTACAAACTGAGCCACCGAGGCAGTCAATAATAAGCGTCATTTATTTCAGAACAACATAAACCTACATACCAATACAACGTGTTGCTCTGCATTCCCATCAAATTAGAAGAGGTAGCTAACCACTACTACTGGCACTAGGTACTGCCCACGAATTTAAGCTATGGGGCTACCTTGAAATGGAGAAAAAAACCGCTGTTCCATACAAAAAAATCGTTGATTGTCGACAAAATGTCAGATTTTTCAGAACAGCAGATTTTTTTTTTGGATTTCAAGTTTGCCCTATGGAGCAAACTTATGGGCTTATTTATGCTCTGCTAGTGAAGTATAACTACCTCTACAAATTGTGTGGGAATGCAAAGCAACATGTTGTGTAAAACATATTCAATTTATAAAAAAAAAAGTAAATCAAGCATGTCTAAATAATTACTTACTTACATTTTTTTACATTTTGATATTTTTGCTTGTCTTATTATGACATTCAATGAAAATAATAATAATTATTATTATTTTCATGTTGTCATTTTCTCTATTTGTTTTATTTAATTTAATTCTCTTTGCAATACCTTGACATGTTTTTTTATTTTATTAGATGAATTTAATTTGTTGTTTATTTTATTTTACTTTATTGTAAATCATTATTATCATTAGCGTAAGTCGGGTAACTGGCGCTAGTTGAATAAATAAATAAATATTACAAATAATATATTAAACAGAGCTCAAGTCAATGTACGCGGGTAAAGTATCCAAAAGGCTAGCAACGTTACTTTGAGTTGCAATGCTAATTCGTTGACCGAGGCTTAAGCTCTGTGATCATTTGAGCTTTGACAGGTCATTGAAGAGCAATTTTATTGTGAAAACACAGAATATGCCCTATTACATAGGTCCAGAAGGATAGTCTTCATACAAAACACGATTTCGAAACGTGTCAAATTTATTTTGGTACCTTAATAAAACCTTTTTTTTCTATACGTGATGAACTTGCCATTAAAAGAGGTTACCCGATTTAGTTGGGTAAATTATATAACGATCAGAGTTTAAAGAAATCACGAGACCAGAAAGTATTAGGCCAGCTTAGGCCAGACCTAAACTACACACAAAGTCTTACCCAGATCCATTCATGACACTATACTACAAACTAATATTATAGATTGTATGCAAACCTTAACTAAAATCAGAGTAGGTAAAAGGTAAGAATTTAAGTAAAAATCAAGAGTACGAATTTGAGTTAAAATCAATAGTAATTAATCCCTTTAATCTTATTAACACATAAATTTACACATTATCATTATTTACATCTTACACATTTAAGTTATTTTTTCGGCAATAAAATAACATTACATTTACATACAAATAAAACTGACGCCTGCTTATCACGATATTTTACTGTTACGTATCTTTCTTTCTTGCGAAGGTGCACAGAGCAAATTGTTGAAAGGCGACGAAGTTTCCACTAATTTTCATTTTTACTTTGGCGAATTATTTTTGTCCACTGATCGGCTAAACTGGATCCTTAAGAAACCTAAAGATAATTTATTGGGAAAATAAAAAAATACATTGTGGCAACACTTTTTTCAGCAACTTTTCGCTTTGTTGACATTAAGAATTATTTACAATTATTAGCTTTATAAAGCACATAAAAATATATTTAAGACTTACGGATGATATGTGACGTTGCTTTTTTTACTGTTTTGGATATTCTGAAATTTCGGCATGAGTGGACTACACAGTTCACCATATTTATTGGTTAGTGGGGAGACGTAACCGCTACTGGATGACATCGAAGACTGACTAGTGAATTGGTTGACTTTCAATGGTTTGGTTTACTTTTTTTGGAATCATTATTTTCGACCGATTAGGGGTCTTTACTCTATGTCTATGTGTGAAAATATCAAAAAATATGGAGGGCGAAGTCAAATGGTATGCGAGCTGGAAGTAAGATGAGTTGGCATACACTTCTATTACTTAAGCTCTTAGCCCTCGTTGAAAGCTAAAAATTAAAAAAACAAATGACGAGCTTGGACCCCAAGTTCATTTATTTTCAATTTTATTTCGTAAAAAAATCTGATTAACGTTTCCTAGTGTAAAATCCAAAATCAATGAAAAAAAAAACAAAGATGAACTTAAAACCTCTTTATTGGAAGCCGGTAAAAAATAGGTTTCCAATTACTTTTGTTACGTCAACATAGAGCCAAGGATTGCCAAGAAAATAACAATTCTAAGAAAGTTTTTATCATTATTTTACTTTGGCTAATAAGTTTTTTTTTTCTAAGAACAAAACGGTTGAATTGAGCGAAACCTTACAGTTCTTTGCTCCTGTTGAAGTTAATAATTAATAATTACTGAGAACTACTAAAGCTTTTTGTTTGTAATGATTCGGAGGGGCAAAAAACATAGCCGAACATCAGGCACAGGCAGGCTCCAATAAAATAAATCCACAATATGTCTCCATTACATTAAAATGTCACAATAACAATTTTCAATGGCTCCGCCGTGGCTCCATCGTATCAAAACATTGTGGGAAAGGACATCGCCTTTTATATTTATTTCGGGTGGAGCCTGTTTGTAAGCGAGTTTTAAAACAAGTCGAAGAAGTGAGTACTTTTTTTTTAACCGAACCAAACAAACATTAGTTTATGTACTAACTGATATTATACTCGTAAATGCGAAAGTGAGTTTATTTCTCTGTTTGTTTGTTTGTAACGCTTTCACGGCCTAACTAATCAACCGATCATCATGATACACGCTGTCTGAGATACAGAAAAGAACATAATGGTACTTTTTGTCCCGAAAAAATAAACGGTTTCTGTAGGACCACGGGTGAAACCGCGAAGCACAGCTAGTCCTACTAATATTATAAAAGCGAAAGTTTGTAAGAATGGATGGATGGATGGATAGATATTTGTTACTCTTTCACGCCAGAACGGCTGCACAGATCTGGATGAAATTTGGCACAGAGATAGACTATAGTCCAGAATAGCACATTTTATATAAAGCATTTATTTAGAGCCAGCATCACCAAATGAGATTTACAAAGTAATTAGGTCCTTAAAAAATACTAAATCAGCGGGTTATGATGGCATTACGACGAATCTTATTAAAGAGTTGTGTCCATATATAATAGAGCCCTTAACTTACATAATTAACCTACCTTTAGAGCAAGGTTGCATGCCGGATAGGTTAAAAATTTCAGTAATTAAACCTTTGCACAAAAGAGGCTCTAAGGTAGATATGGACAACTATAGACCGATTGCCCTGGTACCTATTTTATCAAAAATTTTTGAGAAAGTGCTTTATAAAAGATTAATTTCTTATCTAAATAAAAATAATATCCTGGCTAAAGAGCAGTTTGGTTTCAGAAAGTTTAGGTCTACTACTTTAGCTACTTTTAATCTCCTAAAATTAATTTTACAAAATATCGAAAAAAAGATACCGTCATGTGCTTTATTTCTTGATCTTAGCAAGGCGTTTGACTTCGTCGATCATAATATACTATTAAATAAGATGTATAAATACGGTATCAGAGGGCCTGCCCATGATTGGTTTAATTCTTATTTAAGTGACCGAAAGCAAATAACGAGAATCTCTCGCCATGATAAAAAATCCAACTGCATAATGGACTTCGACTCGGATGAAAAGGTCAATCTCTGTGGAGTTCCTCAGGGTAGTATATTGGGGCCTTTACTTTTCCTGTTGTATGTTAACGACTTTCCTCACGCTCTTGAACACATTAGTATTTTATTTGCTGATGATACAACTATTATAATTAAAAGTGATAGCGTTAATAATTTCGACAAGGATGTAAAGATCTGTTTATGTAATGTAATTAACTGGTTAAAAGCAAACAAATTAAAAATAAATTTAACTAAAACTAAATTAATACATTTTAAAACACAGCGGAGTCAAAAAAATCACATTAATATAAATTATGAAAATAATGTAATTGAACAAGTAGCAAAAATTAAATTTTTAGGAATTACTGTTGACGCACATCTAACCTGGAAGGATCATATTGACTCAATTTGTTTAAAACTCAATAGCTTTGTATTTGCATTAAAAAGATTACGGCGCTGTGCACCTCTTAATACAGTGCTAATGGTGTACCACGCTTATGTGTGCTCTGTTATTCGTTATGGAATTATAACCTGGGGTAACGCCAGTGATTATTTAGTAAAGAAAGTTTTTAGGGCACAGAAAAAGTGCATTCGCGCCATATTCGGCATGAAATGGATCGAATCCTGTAAACCTGTTTTTAAGTCTCAGAACCTCCTTTCAGTGCCCTGCATGTATATTTATGAAATGGCTAAATTTGTGAAATGTAACCCATCATTATTTACGGCTTTTGATAGCTGCAACAAAAGAACAGACACTCATATAAAACTCAACATGCCCAGTGTAAGATTGGAATTGTTCAGGAACAACTGCATTTACATGGCACCTCTCATTTATAATTCCCTTCCGAATAGAATAGTAGATTTGCCTTTTGATAAATTTAGTACGGAGTTGAAAAAGTGGCTAGTGAGCGAAAGTTTTTACACGACAAAAGAATTCTTGGACAAAGCATCGTGTCGCTACCATATTTATCACGATAAATATTAAGTTTTTTTGCTAACATTCTCATTATTTCATTTTTTTAAGTGTTTAAATATGTTTTTATTTAACATTTTATTTACTTAATTTCATAACATTTTATTGACATCATATTTATTGACAATTTGCACACCTAATGTGAGGTAGTTATTGGCTGTTCAAACCTAAATTAAGATCATTGTAACCCATTGACGAGCAAATAAAGAAATTGAATTGAATTGAATTAACCGCAGGTGAAACCGCGGAGCACAGCTAGTTCTCAATAATTACTATACTTACTTACTAATTACTAATATGACTAGTGCATTCTTTTTTTTTAATTTTTATACTTGTAGATGTAAGTGTAAGGTTAAAGTAGCACTTTGATAGTATTGCAATAATTATTTCAACCTACCTCTATGGTATCATGCTTCTATTCAATTTCAACAGCGAAATTTTAGATATTTCAGCATAGGTATTCACAACCCTTCGGAAACGTTTCTGTTCGGATTCCAAAAAGTTTAAACTCAAATTATTCGAATCTTAGTCCGTATTCATAACTTTTTAGGCGTGATTCATGATGTTGATGCATTCTTCCGATAGGATTTATAGTCGATTTCCTATTCCAAAATGTATAAAAGTACACTGAGAATCGAACAATTTGAGTTTGAAATTTGTGGTTTCCGATCAGAAACGTTTCCGAATGATTGTGCTATAGTGCTGATAGTACCGCAGCAGCTCTCCATATGTTCTTCTACATGCTACCAGGCACTTCAAGGTGATATTCTGCGAGGTTTTTAAAATACGATATGGCATAGGGGGCTAAGTTGACCAGCCATTGGTGTTTGGAATCTTGGGCGGGAGTGATCAGGCGGCGGCCTCTTCGTCGATCAACCGCTGGCAATGGTGGAGGACTGGTATTCTTGGCCAGGTGGTCTTTACAAAGAATATAAACCTTACTGCTTGCGTGGTTCTACGAGTATACTACGAGTTCTACGAGTCGGTACTTGCTGCGCCTTATTGCTACATCTAGGTAGGAAGTAATATTGTACTGTTAGAACTAATACCATAGTATTAGTTCTGCCTGAACGAATACTATGGTATCACTTGTATCAAAGCGAAACTTTGTGAGTGTGCATTTTGGTTTTTTACTTATTTACGCTTTAACGGAGGGATTTGAATACAATTTGGAATGTAGACTTCGCTTCGCTTAAACGGAGGGATTTGAATACAATTTGGATTGTAGAGACCATAAGGTCTCTACAAAATCGAAAATTTTACTCCCAAAAATTGTATTCAAATCCCTCCGCTTATGCGTAAATAAGTAAAAAGTAAAATGCACACTCACAAAGTTTCGCTTTGATATAAGTGATACCATAGTATTAGTTCAGGCAGATCACCATTACCGTGGACCGATCAAATAAGGGCTGCACTTAACGGCTCCATCAACACGTGCGCAAGAAAGGCTGCTATACGTGACGAATGGCGACGAATTGTGAAGCGAGCCACCACCCTGACCGATGACCACGACCACTCTGTCAAGAGTGTTAACGACTGAGAAGAAGATAGTATTAGTGTGATGTTCCAACTATCACTATTGCTTCTATCCGCTAATCGCTCCCACTCGCGCCACTTATGAACTCAAACGACTCATGCGCAATGTAATTTTTATCGTGGCGGCGTTTCCTAGAAAGCGAGTTATGATTTACAAGTCGACCACCATGCTGTCGCCATATGGCGGCCATGGCAACGCTTTTAAGAAACGGTTTATGGTGAAAAAGGAATATTGAAAGAAGAGCTCAGATTTGTGTGGAAAGATGGGGAGATAGCGATTTGGAGTTGCTCTATTTTCTTTAGCATATAAGTACAGCTAAGTAGGTTGATATATGTTATTTTTTATGTAGAATAGGTCGGCGTTTGACCACCAACTCGCCTGATGTTAAGCTACGTTGTGGTCTAAGATGAAGCATGACGACCTATTAGGTACTTATTCACTATAGCCTTGAAATTTTACAAAGTGAAGAAGTACAAAGACGGCAGTTGAGTGAGGCGCTACAAGTGCGCTACTGCTCAGACCCATCTTCGGAACGGTTCCACCGGACTACATCTCGAAACAAGACTAGGTCATTTCACGGCATGGCTTGGTCCGGTGGGTGGTAACTAGCCACGGCTGAAGCCGGGGACCACGTGTAGGGAATCAAATTAGAGTACACTCCTACGGACGTGGGTAGCTCAGCCCCCACGTCCCTCGTCCATTCAATGCGAAGCAAGAAGTGTTCACGCTATCACGCTTCTGATCGCTCCTTGAAAAAAATATCGGATGTGATAAACTGTTAAATATGTTAAAAATTGTATTTTAATTCACTAGTCAGGATGGCTCGTCAGTACAATGATTGCATTAATAATAAAAATGAAATTGATATTTTTACCTCTAGTCTATCAGTCTTCAGTAAATCAATAAAAGACATTTTTTATACCAAATACGTCCAACCAGATGCTTAGTATTTTTTTTAAATCAAATATCTTTTTTGCTTAATTTTAAGTTTTGAATTTAAATTACTTTAACAGTTTAAGGTACCTACTTTGAATTTAAATTGATTTAAATTTAATTTGGATTTACTTTAAATTAAATTTAAAACATTTTACTTTATATTTTATTTCATATTTCTCTTATGTTTTTTATTTTAGTTTTTAAAAATGTATTTATTAACTATTATAGTTTATTCTATACTTATTTAATTTTTCTCTGCCACTAACTATGTATTTTCACAAGTTTTGGAGTACGGTCCAGCTCTGTCTTTTTTTCTTCTATTTAATACTTTGTATTTGACTGTACCTAATCTGTTTTGTGTTTAAATAAATAAAATAAAATAAAATAAATACGAAGTTACTCAAAACGTAAGTGTAATTGTGTTATTAAGGTAGACAATTAGTTTAGAAAAATAAATGTTCACATCATGAAGAGAATGAGACAACAGTAGCTTACATTCTCATACTTGTTGTAGTTCAGCCGTACCTATAAGAACGGATACTCAAAGAAATATTTATTGTCCCGTAGTAGTATACACTACTTTGAGTATCCATCCAGCCTGGTGTATGTCGACAAGGTCGCCCCTGTCACATTTGGGACTGAATACCATCCGGTGAAGTGCGGGTGTTGTACACCTTAGCCAGCTCCTTCGGGGGAAAGGCGAGACGATATATGACACTACCAGTAAAATTACTCGAAAGAACTGTAACCAACGGCAAGCTATTGTTTGCAAATTTCGTCTCAATAAAACAAAGAAGGAAAACATCAAGCCACCTGAAAATATTAAAACTGTCAATACATCACTTGCAATAGAATTTTGTATTTTGTATTTGTAATAAAACTAGCTGCATTAACACTCGGCGTGACATTCAATACAGGTTATTCTATAGTCGAGGAGCTCACGTTTCCGCGAGAAATATCCCATCGTGCAGAGATCTCGTTCCGACAAGTGCAGCACTCGACCGTGCGATTATAGTGCAGGAGACAACGGGATTAACGCTATCAAATTATACTTTGGTTTTTATCTATAACTGAGTTAAAATATAAGATGAGATTATTTTAAAGAGTTTATTAAAACTTTTTTAAAAGTTCACGTTTTTATTTGATGCAGCTAAAAAAATACTACAAAAAAGTCAAACAACAGTTAACCCGCAAAAAGAGTCAGCTCCATCGCAATATCGAGATCTGCGTGGTTGATCCCAGCTTTTCAGTGCTCGCATACCACACGCTAGTAATCCTGTGTGGGTTACACATTTACACATTTTTGAGTACGGTGACCAGGATATACTGTTCTAGAATATTTTTTTTCACTATCATTGCATTGAAGTAAATTCTTTGCAGAGTGTGATATCTATTACAAATAATAATAATTAAAAAAGTAATTTACAGTTTGTAGCATATTTACATTATGATAATATAATTAAATATAGGTAATATAATATAAATATATTTATATATTTTTTGAATAACTCAAGAATCAATAATATTAATGGGTGTGTATTAGCAACTTGGTTAAATAAAATCTATTTCATCCTAAATAAATAGATTTCTAAATAGTTCCTTGAAGCCAATATCAGCTTTTCTATGATGCTTGGTATTAGTAATCCTAAGAGAGATCACCCATGACCACTTTTTGTAGCGATGCTAGCGGGCGTTTGCATCGCTACAAATGAGCGTTTGAAGCGCCACAGACGCTCCTTTGCAAAACGAGCTTCAAAAAGTCATCGCGGGCGATCTTCTTAACTAACCTCCTTGAATACCCCAAGCTTTAACTGACACAAGATATTTTTTTAATTATTCGAAGTGCATTTTAGTCTAGACAGTGGGGTATTCGTGTGAAACGTTGGTTGAACAATTATTGTGAAAATGCAAAAAAGCTGTCCGTGTTTCATTGTCTGTTGATTGTCATTACTATAACAAATCACTTTGGAAATCCGTAATTAACCTGAGAACATACTAAGTACTTCTTAAGTTAGAAATACTCTACATGCGTATTTTTTAAGACATATACATACATATTTAGAAAAATTAAATTCCTTATAAAGTTTTAATAAATACCTTATTGGTAGCATAATTTAAGTAAGACAATCATAAGTTCATTAAGTTCCTAATCCTATACCAACTTCGTAATCCTAACTTAATATTATAAAAGCGAAAGTGAGCTTGTTTGTGACGATATCACGCTCTAACTACTAAAGGGTACATAAAAGTAAATGGGCTACTTTTCATCCAGAAAAAAAATTACGATTCCTGTAGAACCGCGGGTAAAACCACGGGCGCAGCTAGTAACCAAACAAAATTACATTTTTACTTTAACATCTTCACACAAGCGTCAATTGTGTTACACCTTCAATCACGTCGTCAATTCTCATAGGAGAGATAGTGTACTCCCTTACAGTGTTTTTTTTTCTCTTTCGATCGAGTTAAAAACTTAAGGGGTATGGCCAGGTTAGGCAGCTGTCTTGCTCGCTCGCGACACTATTATATTAGACTAGTTAAAATTATTGAATGTATTTTTGACAAATGTTCCTATATTGACGACTTTAAAACCGTGTTACAATGTATTCAGAACCATTTTCATGTTGATATGCGAGACAGCTGCCAAGCCTTACCATACGTCTTAAAAGAAAGAAAAAGACAAAACACTGAATAACTTTCCCGAGGCTGTACAACGTAACAAGTAAAGGGGAGAGTCGATACACACACAGCTCAGTGTACACCGGTAATACAGTGCACAGTTGCACACCTGTAATCTGATCGTGACTTGTACAAAACAATTTGTTTAGACCGGTTTTCAATTTGCGCTGCAGTGATAGGGTTAAAAAAACGTACCCGCTATCCGGATTACAAGTGTAATGAATAGAAAAAGCTTTTCGAGTTTCCTAAATTCAATTCGGATTGAAATATACATGGGAAAGTACGTTCAGGAAAGTTTTTTTGGAAAGCTTAGGTTTGTGGATTTAGTGTGGAGTTTTCTTTCAACGAATTACAATATTATTTAAATACAGTGATACTACTTAGTATAACATATTACTATCCTACTATATTTTGACATGACGACCACACACATAACTCGTGACTTCCTCTTAGCACAGGCCTTCTATTTTTGACGCTCGATGTTTCTTGGTCACTCTTACTTCTAAGACTATTGAAATGAGAGAGACAACGACAAAAAATATCTTGACCTGTAAGTCTTGGGGAATTGTTGTTCCTCTTAGTACAACCAGTTTTGCAGAGAAGCCTAATATTTTCTTAAAAATTTAATATGGGTGTATGTTTGAAGTACTAATGTGAGATATGTTTATAAGAAATAAAAATAAAATTGCACTTACTTAAAAAGATCTTTCATCTCAGACTAATTAATTATAATAACTTAATCAGTACCTAAATAGATAGTTAATTAAAATTACACACCTATTATTTTTAAAACCGACGATAAACCTTACTCATAATTTAAAAATGATCTCACTGCCTAATAACTTAGTTGAAACTACTTTCTTAAAATACTTTTACAGCTATCACACCAATATTACCAATACGAAAGTTTGTGAATTGTTTTGAATTTAATGGAATAAAAATGACTAAAGTAGTCAATTTTATTCCATTATTATTATTAAATTATCATTATTATTTTATTTAAATTCAAAACAATACAATACAATGTATTTTAGTCCCTCAAATTTCACTTTCCATCCCGAACGCCTCTTCCGTAAGTGCCCATTAAGCTGGTGGCATTTCCCCGCACCTATTATTTGTGTAATCATGTAATGCGATTGAAATTGGACAATGTTTTTAATGCAGGGTGCAGACCGAAATTTAAGCTAATTTAGTTTAGCTTTACTTACACAGCTGACGTAAAATTCTGTATGCACCCCTCATTATTGACCCTGCCTCGGGGGCTCAATTGGTAGTGAACCTGCCTTCTAAGCTTGAGGCGTGGGTTCGATTCCAACCTAGGGCAAATATTAATGAATTAGTGTTTTGCTCTATGTCTGGGTGTTAATATCTCTGTAAGTATGTATTTAAAAATATATATGTATTTATAACAGTCTCTGGCAGCCAACAAGCTTTGCTTAGTTTGGGGTCAGACGACCGTGTGTGCAAGTGGCCCGATGTTTACTTATTTATTAGACCGCATGAGCAGAGAAAAAAGTTCGAAAAATTCTCTACCTGTCGTTTAGTAATCATAACTATCCCCTAGCTCCTAAACTACAAGATTGAGTCGTTCGATGTGTTATCGCTAACATTGTCATCCAACGTCGGAGAAATGCTACGACTTTATATTTTGTTGTAAAACTGCTCTTAACAGGAGGTTGTTAAGGGGCTGTTTCTAGCTTTACAGCGTAAATAGTATTTTTACTCTCGTTAAAATTAAATTTTAGTTTCGTGAAATACATTTGAGTGAAAATTATAGTACCGAAAGCTTATATAATACGAGTACGTTGTTTATTAAGGTTTTCTATCGCCATTTTGTCTAGGAGACGACGAGCGAAGAGAGATAGAAAATATACTTATGGGCCCCTAAAGTTATCTGCAGAGTGACAAAGTGCAATTTTAATATTTTTATTACTTTTGCGCTTCTCTAATAATTAAATAATTAAAAATTTCTCATGTATTATCGATTAAGTAAAAAAACTAATGATGTAAACAACCTCCCTGTGTAAATGGATTTTTGGTTTGTTTTGTCTGTCTTTTAAATAAATCAGTCAAAAGTGACCTCTTATAAATACAGATTTTTCATAGCTCTATTTTTTCTTGATAATGTTTTAAGAAAAAACCAAGAACATAGAGGCGGAGATATAGTTCATTTAATTGTACATGTCGAATGTCATTATAATCTGTCAATTGGTTTCCAAGAAGTTTGACGAGTGTGTTTGTATGGGAAATTTAGAGAGTCGCGGAACCTAGAGCCGGATTTATCTGACACTGTTTAAGGTGATTCTGCCTAGGACATGGTATTGTTTGTCCTAGGCGGCGGAAACCAGTGTTAGAAAATAATGAATCAGAATTTCATGATAACTCCTTTAAGTAGGCACACGTCGCAGTTGAATATTTGTAATTAAAAAGAAATGGCAGAACAATAACTATTAATAAATATAATTAAAAATAATTCATTAATGTCATTAAACAATGATGTATCGTAAAAATATATGTATGTAGGTATGTATAAATATTATTAAGATTATAAGTGAAATGCATTAATATCACGGGCACCATGTTTATTGTCTCAGAGCAGAGAGAGAGAGAGAGAGAAAGTGAACTGATTAACACAATACCATGTAGCATATTAACAATTCAGGTCGACCGCACATGGCAAAAGCACTAATTATCCTTAACATATACGTATATGTAAATATGTATGTCTATATGTTATTAGACAAAATAATAATAGTTCAGAAATCCCTTATTTGAAAATAAGCTATATTGTCATAAAACATTATCTAGGAAGCATATTAAAAAAAGTGATGTATCAAAATTATCAAATAAAAGTATCAAATTATAATAAAAAGTATTAGGTTATTGTACTATCAGGCAGTCAAAGGAGTTAATTATGTTCATGACTAGCATAAAAAAAGTTATGTTAAAAGTATCAAATTATATTTAAAAGTATTAGGTTATTGTACTATCAGGTAGTCAAAGGAGTTAATTATGTTCATAACTAACAAATATCATATTAGTAAAAGGTAAAAATATTTCTTATGAATTTTATTCTGAATTTAACGGCATAAACCTTCAATATTTTGACCTTAGTACTAAATTACCAATTTAAGCTCAATTTTCATCGATATTACAATATTCTAGCTCTAGACTTCATTAAAATTTGCTCTTTGATCCACACACATACGTAAAGAAAGATTAAAAATGAGACAGATGGACAACTTCAGATAGATCCTCGTCCAACCTCCTTAAACTTACTTAGATTATGGTATAAAGAAGTACTCCGGCAGGTATATAGCATTCCGAGTAAAACTGTTGATTAACTTTTTTTGGTTCGAGTTTTAGCGCTTGGATTTAGCGCGTTGTTTTATCAACGATTTTCAACAATACATATTGGCATGTTCCCAATTTTTTTAATTTCACGTATACCGTATTTTTTAAACGGAATTTCTATTTACATTTCTAAAGTTGTTTCTCTGTAATATTCTGTAGTAAAGCCACTACACCAACACCGTACCTCATAGTAATTCATTACCACGCACTCATAGACACGGCACTCACACACGCACGTTTACACGGTAATTAATATCAGGGCTACCACGCGCGGTTGCGGCTAGGGTTGCTGATAACTAGGGGTGTCACCTTGGCGCAATGGGAAGGAAGACATCTCGTTTAGATTAGGTAAGTGTACAAAGTAGTGTGGTAACCCTATATGTACCTATTAAGTAGATTAATGATTACGTTACGGGTTTGGTAGGTGGGTTAATTTCGTTGTTTCTTGGAAGAATACAAAGATTACAAATTATTTTTGTAGGTTAATAACCTAGGTTGTTAACTAACTAATAATTTAGGTGTAATCTTCAGGGCAAATAAATATATTTCAAGTTGTTTAAAGACCCCTAGGAATGCATCGAGCTGATAAAAAATGATTGTAAAGCTATCTAGGTATAACAAGCTACAATAAGCTGTCAAATTCTAGCTTAATCCGATAGGGTAATAGTAGATTGTTAACCGAAGGTCGAAAGAATCAATTCCCGAGGTATTTAGACGCCCGAGCGCAGCAAGCGCGACTATAGTCCGAGTAGGAATTTATTTTTTACCCGTCACTCTACACACACATCTACTTTTCATTTCGAATATGAGGAAAATAAAACTAGTTTAGATTTATGTGTTTTGGATATTTTTTGGTATCCTACAGGAACAGTAAGATTTTCCGGCATAAAAAGTAGCCCATGTTTTAATCCAGGATGTCAGCTACCTCCATACCAAATTTCGTTAGAATTGATTCAGCCGTTAAAGCGTGAAGAACAAACATACACACAAACACAATTACACACTCACAAACTTTTGCCTTTAAAATATTAGTGTGAAGTGTGATTACAAAATATTTAAGAGCGTTTAACCGGCGTTATTGCTATATCGCTCGCACAATTCAACGTTTTTGAAAATAAATAATGGCTGAGTTGGCAATTGAAAAATGTTGCCTGATAACTATTTAGTTTATAATATAACGGTTCTTTTAAACTAATTGCATTCAGCAACATGTAGTGCTGAATGCTATACCTGGCTCATATTATTATTATATAATTATTGATTGCTATAAGAAAATGGCAGCGCAATTGCTCATGATAGACACTACAACGTGTTATTAAGAAGTTAATTAAAGAAGGAGAAAGGTTCTTTACACTTGGCGATTGTTGCAGACTGTTGACGACCTCTGAGTTCTAATCGAGTTCAGCTGCAATTTTTCTCTTTTAAAAATACAACAACAGAAATCTTTAACAGATTTGTGACTTGATAATGTGAAAGTGTGTCTCTTTTTAACTCCCGACGCGAAAACGACGAGGTGTAATAAGTTTGACATGTCCGTCTCGCTCTCTTTCCCTCTCTCTCTCTCTCCCTCTCTCTCTCTCTCTCTCTCCCTCTCTCTCCCTCCCCCTCTCTCTCCCTCCCCCTCCCCCCTCTCTCCCCCTCTCTCCCTCTCCCTCCCTCTCTCTATCTCTCTCCCTCGTCATCTCCCTCTCTCTCTCTCTCTCTCTCTCTCTCCCCCCCCCCTCTCTCTCTCTCTGTGTGTGTCTGTCTGTGGCATCGTAGCTCCTGAACAGATGAAACGATTTCGATTTTGTTTTTTTTTTGTTTGAAAGGTGTGTTAGTCAGGAGTGTTCTTAGCTATGGTTGATGTATATCGGTGTTGATGAAAATTGGTGTCGGGAGTTTTTTTTAGTTTTTAATTAATGTTTAAGCGATGAACGCCTAGTTGGAGAAGGCCTGCCTCTCAAGCCAGAGGGAGCGGGTTCAAACCCAGCCGACGGCACGCACCAATTTGTTAATTGTGTGAACATATGTGCGTATTGTATGTCATAAGCTAGGTACATGACTGGAGCCCAGTGTATGGCGACAGGCTAACCCCCTGTCACATTTGGAACTAAATATCATCCGGCGAAGTTAAGGTATTGCATTACAGCTCTGCCAGTTATATGTTATGTTATATGCTATATGTTATGTTGTGTTACTTAACATTTGTTTAAGCCGCTATTGAAAAAAAAACAGCAAAAATCGTCTCGTACGGAGTAAAGTCAAACTATCAAAGTAATTAAAGTTCTCAGAGTTTTTGTCGAGTGGCAGCCGTAGGTAGTTTTTGCTTTTCGCTGGTTAAGGAAACACCATCTTGTACTCTATGATAGCTGTCGTTCTTGGAAGCTTGTATCAATTCTTTTATAAGTTTGGAAATGTTATTATTAAAAGTTAAGGGATTGGGATAGAACATATAACATAACATACAAAAAGCCAAGTTTCCACCTTTTTTTAGTTAAGTTTTTGTCTGTATTCTGTGTGTTTTTTGCCACAAATAAATTATTTTCTAACATATCGTCACGCCTTTCCCCCGAGGGGCCTGGCAGAGGTGTAATACAACACCCACACTTCACAGGGCGATGTTCAATCCCAAATGTGATAAGGGGCGAGCCTGTCGCCATACACTGGGATTCAGTCATGTAGCAGATGATATACAATGCGCATATATGTTCACACAATGAACAAATTGGTGCGTGCCGTCGGCTGGGTTTGAACCTGCTCCCTCTGGTTTGAGAGGCGGGCTTTCCCAACTAGGCTATCATCGCTCAACTAGGATAGAACAATCTATTATCATAATGTGTGAAAACCACGTCAGTTTCCATAGTAAAATCTATAATAATTGACTTTGTAGCATGTTTTGCTCCGCTAGTGTCGGGTTTGGGAATTGTTTTACGATCAATCTTACAAAAATGGTGAAAAAGTATAGAAAATATTTCAAAAAGCATGAAAAAGTGTTTTAAATGAAAGAGTTTAACTTTTAAATGAATCTAGATAATAATAACTATTGTGTAAAGGACAATAAGGGAACAATGAATAAATAAATTAATTAATTCCGGGCATTTTCACACACGATCGCCTGACCCCAAACTAAGCAAAGCTTGTACTATGGCTGCCAGAGACTGATATACAACTTAGATATTTTTAAATACATACTTACATAGATATTTAACACCCAGACATAGAACAAACACAAATGTTCATCACATAAATGTTTGCCCTAAGTGGGAATCGAACCCACTACCAACTAAGCCACCGGGGCAGTCAAATTAATATTTTTTTAAATTCAAACCTAGATTCAACTTTCCTTCAATTTTCCCGAAATGAAATTACTATCATCATTAGGAGTAAAAAAAATTATATGAAGGATCCTCAAAGTCACACCGTCACCGTCACACGTTTTTTCTTGTCAGATTTTATTAAGATCGGTTCAGTCGTTTTATTATAAAATCTGAGTAAAACAGGAACAAACTTCAAAACAAAGACTTTTTTTACATTTACTTACTACATTTTTTTTAATAGTTCACACTCACACATTAAGTTTAGTGAAGTATCAATAGTATAATTAACCAAGCGAGGGTCAGCGAGTGAAGCGTCTATATTTCAGCTTAAAATGATTTCGTATGCCCGAATTCTGTCTGGATCTCTGCCTTCCTTTCTCTCTGTCTTCAAAGAGGCGGAAATATGATTTAAAAAAAAAACATATCTCCACCATTTTGAACATTTTTGGAAAACTGACTCGACAAAAAAACTCTGTAAAATCATCGAACCTGCCCACAACATTTCACGAGAAAATAATAACAATAATAATAAATTCAGGACACTTCCACACACGGTCGCCTGACCCCAAACTAAGCAAAGCTTGTACTATGGCTGCCAGAGACTGATATACATTCTTAGATATTTATAAATATATACTTAAATAGATATTAACACCCAGACATAGAACAAACACAAATGTTCATCACATAAATTTAATGTTTGCCCTAGGTGGGAATCGAACCCAAGCTCAGAAGGCAGGTTTACTACCAACTGCCACCGAGGCAGTCGGTGGCAGAATCAGTTGAGAAATACGACTTGTAGAAGAGGACAGACACCGGCCGCGAGGTCTCCAGCTCTCAGAGGCACTGGTATTAGTGTGATGTGATGAAACTTCATCCAAAAAAAAATACACCATACAAGATGTCTCCATACAAATTCACAGCAGTCAAAGAATAAAAATAAAACCAGAAGCGCACGCAGCCCAAGATGTCCCTAACATAAACACAGTAGATTTAAGCCAAGAATGCTGAATAAATAACTGGGAAAGAATTTCTTTGTGTCGATACAACAACGACTGATTTGTGAACGGTGCGTGAGTCTGGACACAGATTATTTGAGTAGAAGGGACAATTTCCTGTCTAGAGTTTTTTTTGACTTCGTATTTTTTTCTTTGAATTCTTTGTATAGACCTGATTTTTTTTCCAGATCTGTGGTACAAACAGTCCTTAGTATGCTTTTAAAAATTAAAGTTAACTTACTTCGTTGATCGCCGCATGTCGTAGGTATACGCATATTGTTGCGGTCACCCATCTGAAAACTGACTGGAGGCCTAATTAGCTAAAATTAAGCAACAATGACTAACACCTACAGTACACCCACACTACAGTCGCGACAGATTACAGCGTGAGAGAACTGCTTTTGTATGTCCAAATTTTGTCTGGATTTTTGTCCGGATCTCTGTCCAGAGGGGCTAGATGAAATTTTATCTTGGTCACTTTCACGCCAATGGCTATTCAAGCGAGAGCAATAACGAAGAAAAATAATGAGATTAAATCTCACTCTGTAAGAATAACCCTCCTGAGTAGGTTCAATGATTACACAATTTTTTTTTAAATTATTTTTTTGCGGAGTAAATTTTTTTCCGAGGACAGACGTCGGCCGAGATATCTACAGCTCACAGAACCTCTAGTAAATATATTGTGTAGTTTTACAGACTTTACAGTCACTCAAAGTAAGATTGGTCACTCAAGCCATATACTTGGACCTAATTAAATTTATAAGGTACTCACCAAAACGAAATAATTTCTCGTAATGACGTATCTGTCCGCCTAATCTGTGTCGGAATTTCTACTTATTAATAGCGTGGTACAAATCGCGTGTGAGCACTGCCCTTGGAGCACAAATAATACCCTCGGTACAGTGGGTAAGGGGCTTAATGAAGCGAGGTTTGAGTGTGAAGAGCACGCCTAAGGTTTGTAACTGGCTTATCTATTTGGTTGATCACACATGGTGGCCATATCATTTGTGGGCACATCAGCACACATTGGTGGTCACATCGCTTGTAGAACTGACGACGGCCGTGGCAAGAAGGTTCTGAAGTGGTGATCATATACGAGTAAGACACAGCGTGAAAAAGCCGGGCACAAGTAGACCGACGGTATGGTGAGGGTCGCGGTGTGAATGCGAATGTCAGTGTAGTCACTGTGGAGATCTTTGGGGGAGGCCTTTGTTCAGCAGTGGACGGTTTCTGGCTCAAATTATGATGTATTAGCATATTTCCTGTGTAGCTAGGGTTATGGACACTTACATGTAAATGGAAATAGAAGACCTCATTCGTCATGCATGGGGCATAAATGTACATACGATAAGAAACTCAAAATGCACCACCTACGTGTCATGCACTGTAAAGTAAAGTAAAGTAAAAATTTATTTAACATTGGACTAGTTTACATTAGATTAACAAGAAAAAAAAGACAAAAAGACGCTTAGATGTAGTATGCACCTGAGTATTTGTGTAGCGAGCCCCAAACTCGGCTGAGCCTGTCTCTTGGGGCCCAAATTCTAGTGTTACCAAAAAACATTTTGCTGCGCGCGCTTATTAGTTAGGTAAATATATTAAAACATTAAATACATACATTGGAACATATACTTTACATTGTTTCACGATAGAAAGTATGAACCTGTAAATGTATTAACTTATTTTCCAATTCCGATTTAAATTTATTATCGTAATTTGTGTTATTTTACATGTTATTTTACAATAATAATTCAATGTTTAATTGATTGTCATTGACTTAATGTTATTCTTCTTCTTCGTATCGATGGTTTTTTTTATTTATATGTGCCCCGAACAATAGTTGGCGACTGCTATTCCAAGAGGAGAGGCCTCCATCAGGTCACTCAGAGAGCAGCTCTAGGGGCACTGAGGGCAGGACATTAGATGGCCCATGGTTTGTGTATTTACGTATTCACTTAATGTTATTTTTACTTATTTTAAATTAGCTAATGTAATTGGCATGTTGCCGTCTTAGTTAATAAACAATTTATGATTGTTAGAACTGTGTTTTAGATAGAAAAATAAAGTTTACCATTTCATAATATGATGAAGTTAGTGACATTCTAAGGTTTGTAACTCTCTTAGAGTCCAAAAATACCCAGCGCAATGCAGTTCAGCGCAGGATTAGAAACTATTTAACTTTCGTGTTTTCGACCGAGCGAGCGTTAAGCGAGCAAAGTGTCTCATCTTCAGCTTCGGCAAAAATGCTTACGTGTCCGTTCGGCGTCTGTCTGGATGTCTTCCTCTGTATATAGGTCGCATTATTCAACCAATTTTCTTGAAATTTCTTAAGCAGGTTCAATATTTAAGTTAAGTTAGCATTTTCCAGTTAGTTTTTGGTAATTTATCAAACTGGTGGAGATATTATTTTTTTAGGTTTTCGTGAGGTCTTCAACTTACAGAACCACTAGTCGACCGAGCGTCAATGAGCGTTAGCAAGCGAAGCGTCTATGCTTCAGCTCCGACAAAAAAATGTTTTTTTTGTCTTCGAACATTTCGTATGTCCGAAGTTTTTCCGGATCCCTGTCTTCGTGTACAGGTCGCATTTCTTAACCGATTTGAAACTTTGGGAGTGGGTTCGACAATTATGTACAATTTGTTTGATAATTTCTCCGCAATTTTGAAAGAGAGGCAAAAACTGACTCAGTACAAAAATTATATAAATAATTATCGAAACTGCTTACAAAATTTCATGAGAATATGTTGAGCAACGCGTCCTGTAGAGAAGATAGCGCGAGATCTACAGCTCGCAGAGTCACTAGTTTATAGTATCGACTAAAATAAAAAGCACTAAGTACAAAAACCATTCAACAAAATAAATATTACCCAAGCCAGGTGAATCTCTACCCAACTAATACGTAGGCAGATGTAGAAATAGCCAGTAACATGTGAAAATAAGTGTATTTGCAAAACATGTCAATTCTGAAGCATTTATTGTAAACATGCTCCTAAATATTGGAAGCACCTGTTAAGGGACAGGTGGTTTTGTATAGAAAACAGTATTTAAGTCAACTCTCAGTTTACAAATGAGGCCGTTAATCAGTCAATAAGGCATTTTAGTTCACATAAATTAGGAATTTGTAAATCTGGTCGTCAGTATGCGTTTTAAACCTTTTTGCGATTGTTTTGAAATATATATTTTTTTCAATTGAAATTATATTGAAGACAAGCTGCGCCCTGCAGTTTCAACCGCGATTAAAAAGTATCCTATGTGCTATTCTAGACTATAATCTATCTCTGTGCCAAATTTCATCCAGTTCTGTTCAGTCGTTCTGGCGTGAAAGAGTAACAAACAACCATCCACCCATCCATCCATTCTTACAAACTTTCACGTTTATAATATTAGTAGGATAATCTACCGCCTAAGAGTACTAATTATACGTCCTAACATGAATCTAGATATCACAATAGGTACCTACTTCAAACAAATTGTATGTATTGTATGGTCATGAAATTCTGTAAATTAATTTGAAAATAACGCGCCGCTTACCAAATGCTTCAGATAACATCACAGAATAGTACGTAGTTAATACTAAATAACAACTGACAACTAAAATTAAAACTCCGCTCGAAACCAGCCATAATAATATTATTTTTCTAATGTTGTACTCCGATCTCTTTGGTAACGGTTATTCATAATTTTATAAATTGTTACAATATGGCACAAAAAGGGTTTGTGAATACTGTTTTCTGAACAAACGCGAACGAAATCGCAGGAAACAGCTAGTATTATTTATAGTGTGATATGATATCAGCTGCGATCCGCGGTGTTACCCTCGGCTAAAATATCCTAAAATGTCCTTTTACGTACCCCTGACAACATGTCAGCAAATAAAGAAGATAATTCGTATAAGCATACTTAACTTAACGCACTTAGACTTTCCGTGAAAAGTTATCTAACGAATGGTGAGAACCGCATCAAAATCCGTTGCGTAGTTTAAGAGGAGTTAGCGGATATACCGACAGACAGATGGTTAGACAGACAGAGAAAGCGACATTGTTTTTTACCATGATCCAAAAAAACAAGTTCTAGCACTCAACAAACACGTAATGACGTCATCGTCATCCGTCTCTTTCGAACTTGTTGTAAATGACTTACTTCATTATTGTTTGTAATGACTTACTTTGATGTGTTTCTAAATGCTATAACTGGCGGAGTATATTATTTTATCATGTGTTATACTTTGTAGTGATAGAGAAAAGATGAAAACATGAACTAAACCAATATTTGTTACGTACCCTAACCTGAGGATGATTAATATTTGATGGAACATTCATACGATGGCAGGCTATGCTCTTATGGAGTGTTTATAGAATTCAGTAAATATTGTAACAAAATAAACATACGAAAACTCATACCTTCTGCTTCTAACAAAATTCAAGCCACTTTATCCAAAATCTAACACATGCGCTTCCACGTCAAGTTATCTAACGCATTAGTATGCATGCATGTAACAGTAATATCTCACATAGATCTGACGGTCGGTTCGAGCGAACTTTCAATTATAAAGTTTTAGCACCTGGAGGCTAGCCAAGCGCAGGCGGAGCCGTGTGAAACTAACTGTAAATTCAATTATTCCGTTTAGAACTGATATTGAGACAGTTGGAGTCTAAATCAGCAGTTTTGTCCTTTGTGTCGCACGAGGCACGGTGGAGTGGACTCGAGAGTCTAACTGCGCGCGGATAATATTAGACATTGGGAGAATTATCACTGAAGTTCTTGAGACCTCGGGAAACGATTTCGTATTTCCGTCCGGCCGGCGTCTATCAGCCTGTCCTCCTCCAAAGGTACATTTCAGGAAATACGATAGCATTTTCGCCGAAGCTAAAGCAGAGACGCTTCGCTCACTGACACTCGCTCGCTCGAGTCCCATCATGCCATAAATAATTATAATCCTGCTATCATTCAAAGACCCTAGTTTCCTGCCTGTTCTTCTAAGAAGTGGCTCTTTATCCGAACGAGGCGGTCGAGTCTATTTACAAAAAAAAAATGACGTTCTTATGTGTATCTTTGATGCCCAAATTGAATAAAAACATTTTGACTTTGACTTTGATAAATATAAATAAATATAGCAGGATTATATTTATGGCATTAAGGCTATATTCTATCTAATATGGCATACCTATACATAATTTACCATGATCCGTAGAGAACTAAGATCTGTTAAATAAAGTAAGTATGTAAAAGTAAATTAATATAATTTTCAAAAAATATCATTCAGCAATTCACATTAGCAATTTAATATTAATAGACATTGAAATACAAAATGGGACTCAGTTCAAACTCAACGAAACTAACAAAATGTACGCCGCGAGCTCACATCTCACATTACCATAATTTTAGTTCACATTTGAAGAACATAAGCTCACTTAATGTTCTTAATACTTACAGAATAATTCAAATATTGTCTAGAGGTATTTTGAAAGACTGTTATTAAATAGTCCTAGCTAATATTATAAATGCGAAAGTTTGTTTGTTCTTTATTTTGCCCCGCAAAAATGACGGGATGTTATAAGTTTGACGTGTCTCTCTCTCTCTGTATGTTTGTATGTATGTGTTTGTGTGAGTGTTTGTGTCTGTGTGTATGTGTTTGTGTGTGTATCTGTCTGTAGCATCGTCGGTCCGAATTAATGAACCGTATAATTTGTTTTTTTTTTTAATTGTTGGGAATCGGGAGTGTATGGAGCGAGCTATGTTTGATGAAAATTGGTGTCGAGGGTTATTAAATTTTTAATTTATACTTGTTAATAAAAAAATAATCTTCTTTATACAAAATCACTAGTCACGTGATACATTTTGTATAAACTTGGTTTTCTCTCTCTCGAATTTTGCAAACGTGTGTTCCAAATGTCCACTTTGACCGGTTAGAACAACACCCTTAAGTTTGACTCTACCCAAAACCAGCACATTGTATAGAATAGGCCAACGTTTGACCACCGACTCGCTTGATGTGAAGCAATGGTGTGGTACCCAGAAGGTACTTATTCACTCTAGCCTAGAAGATACTCAGCTTGTAGCTAGTCGGGAATACAGATGGTGATAAACGATTCCACTCCTTAGCAGTTCGTAAGTTTGTATTATTACTATTGTTCCTTTGTGGTTACGCTTTCACGCCTCAACTTTTCAACTGATCATCATAAAGATTTGCGTACGTTGTCAATGGTCAGAAAAGGACATATGATAGCTTTCTTCAAAGTCAAAGTCAAAATGTTCTTATTCAATTTAGGCATCAAAGATACACTTATGAACGTCCAAGTTTTTTAAATAGACTCGACCGCCTTGTTCGGATAAAGAGCCTCTACTCAGAAGAACATGCAAGAAACATCTCGAAAAAAAACGGTATTTATGGGACCGCGAGTAAAACCGCGATGCGTACCTAGCTTATTATAAATTCTAGTGCCACAGTATCTAATATAGTATAATTATATATAATAATAAAGCAAAATAAATAAATTAACCGTTATTTACTGAGGTTGAACTACATTTTGTACTTAGAGTGTAATAAATTAAAACATACTTCGAAGTTTTGATCTAAATTTGTTATTAATAATTTATTTGAGTAGGTATACCTACATGTCAATGGTTTAGTATTAATAAAGCTTATTACGATTTTAGTCTGGATTTAGAGCGATGCTAGTTACTTACTCAGTTATTGACGTCGGCGTCAGCCACGTGTAGCTGTGTAGCGTATATGCAAACTGCTTGACTACGAGACTACACTGACGTTTCAAATCGACATAATCGGTAATTTCCATACAAATTTGTCGAATTAGTCGATTTGAAGCGTCAGTTTGCATGTCCGTGCTCGCACTCTAGGTGTTCGTAACCAATAACCAGTCAATCAGCAGACAACAAGGTCAGTTTTCGAATGGAGTGACTGTAGGAGGCTTACTACTAAATGCTATTGTGGTAGAAATGATAGGTACCTAAAATTGTAGTTTCCAATTATTTGTATTTGTTAAATTAGAGGTATAACAACTGCAAAGCTATCTCGAGAAGTTTTAGTCCGTCTATAACTAATTCAGAGTTAGCCACTCTGTCTATGCGGACTTCCTGTAAGAGTAAAACTGAAGTGTATGAAGTGTTCAGCCATCACCGTTCTTATACAGGCGCACTAATCAGAGACACCCTCTCATGGTGGAAATTCCATCTAAGCGCATTAAGCGTTTCAAATCCACTTTTCTTATGAAAACTGCAGAGGTTTAATTAAAAGCTTTTAGATTTAAACTAAATAAATTTATTTTTGATTACCAAAATGCGGAGAACAGCTGAAATCGGACAACAGTGCTTTTTAGGTCAATGTTACACATAAAATATACCCTACATTATTGTTTATATTACCTATAACCTCATTTTATTTATGTATGTATACGAGTAAATACACACCTATCTATTTAAAATGTTATTAGTCATTATTTTGGTTCTATTAGTCTTATTAATAATATGTACCTATTTAGTGGTACTGTGCCAGACTTGATCCGTGAGTGACGTCACAGCCGGTTCCAACGGAAGACCAGCGCTGGCTGCTACAGCCTGCATTATGCTGAGTTGGAACCGGTTTGTGGCAAAATACATTGTTTGTATAGTTTTTAATTTTATTTTTCTTTTATATTTGTTTTTTTGTTACTTGTTTTTTGCTCACAAATAAAAATTGTCTATAGGTGCGGACCTCCTTGCCGGCGTCTATTTTCTCACCCAATTACAATTCTAGGATGTTCAGGAGAAAAGTGAATAGGTATCTCCTATATAGGCAAACGTGTTACACCTACGATCACGTCGTCGCTTCCGAGTCTGTGGTCAAACGTATGCCTAGTCAGTACATACTGACTAATAGTATACTTTTTTTTACATAAAAAAAAAGTATACTGTGGTACCTAAAATTGTAGACTCTGATTATTTGTAATTGTTCAACTGCAAAGCCTTGTCAAGAAGTTTAAGTCTGTCTCACGTCCACTCTGTCTTTGCGAACTTAGTTCCTGTAGCAGTAAAACTGAAGTGTATCGGGTTAAACTAAAGATAATCTTTGCCTACTATCGCGAAGGTACTCAAATGGGTTAGGTTCAGAACGAGCACCTCTCAAATTGCTATGAGCGGTGCTAACGACCGATCCAGCGCACCTCTGAACCCAGCCTTAATCAATTCACTACTTCAATAGCAAGCACAATTTTTCCCACAAAATGTTGCTTTCCTAATACGCTGCCTTGCGTTCAAAAAACGTTATAAAACTCCCACTCATTCCATTTCGACACAATGAAAATTATAAATGAAAAATACAATACGAGAATTTCACGAGAATTTCTTTCAAAAAGTTAACTTTCCGGCTGTTTCATGACTGGCTGCCTCTGAGCGTTTCCATTCCAAATGTTTGATTGAATAGGATCAAATGTGTTTACAATAAACGACACGATATCGTCAGTATCAACACATTGCTGGGTATAGGTCTCCTGTCCTAGCGCAGCTCTAATGCTGGTCGTCTTGGATCTCAACCACACGCCAGTGAACGTAAATTAGCATAGAAATGTTCGAAAATAATGATTATAACTAATAAAATAAGTAGGCAAATATTAAAGAAAAAGTTTAAATTGAAATTAAAATGAACGGCAGAATTTGATAAGGTGAATCTAATTCTGCCGTTCACTTTAATTTCATTCTGTTAAAAAAATGCAGATGCTTGTATGTACAACATTTGTACATAACACACAATATATATTATCGCTTGGAATGTTTTTCATACAGAATTTATACTTATTTTATGTGTGTCTGAACTGGCATCATCCAACGCTCTGCCTTTTTTTATTCCTTCCGCACATTATTAGCTTATCGTGTCGTCAGCTGTAATAGAAGCAGTCTATACGAATGAATAATTATTGCTTTCGTCGCTAATTTCGGACAAAAATGTGCGTAATGACATTTCAGGGATCGCTTTATGTCGAGTCAGAAAAATAGTTGATAGAGATAGATTGCTTTGCAAATATTTTCTTAGAATTTCATATTGTTAGAAGACTTTCAAATGTACTTTTTTGTAAGATTTACGTAAAATACCAGTATCTGTGGACTAGTACTTATTTGTTATGTGCACTACATACATAAGCAATATCGCCACGTCTTTCCCGCAAATAGGTTGCAGAGGTGTATAAACACCCACACTTCACTGGACGATATTCACTCTCAAATGTGACAGGGGTGAGCCTGTCGCCAACCACCGGGCACCTTATTAATTAGAGTTTAAAATAGAATAGAGTAGAAGTAGAGAAAAAAAAACACCGGCACAATACTCAGCTATTGTACTAGTGGCTGTCTGAGCTGAAGACCTTGCGGCCGGCGTCTGTCTTCCTCTGTAAGTCGCATTCCTCAACCGATTCTCGTGAAATTTTGTGAGCAGGTTCGATAATTATAGAGTTCTTTTTATCGAGTCCCTTTGTGGATTTTATTTTCAACTAGCTGCGCCCCACGGTTTCACCCGCGGTTAAAAAGTATTATATGTGCTATTCTAGACTATAATCTATCTCTGTGCCAAATTTCATCTAGATCTGATCGGCCATTTTGGCGTGAAAGAGTAACAAAAATCCATCCATTCATTCTTACAAACTTTTGCGTTTATAATATTAGTAGGATATGGCAGAGATATGCTTTTTTTTGGAAAAGCCTACTAAACTTAAAGGAAATCAGTTAAGAAATGCGACCTGTAGAGGCAGACAAATATCCCTACAGAGAGTCGGACAGAAATCCAGACAAAATTCAGACATACAAAAGCGTTTTTGTTGATACTAAAGCAGAGACGCTTTTCTCCCTACACATCTCGCTCGGTCAATATTGAGTATTTACTTTCACCAGGACTTCACAATAAACATACTTACAAAAAACAGTATGAAAACGAAATTTCGCACTGAATATTGAATTTCAGATTGAATTTTAGAAGACGCCCTACTAAGGTCGAACAAACGAGCGTATCGCATGACTGTATACGACACAACACGACACAGTCCTGAAGTTATGGAACGTAATTATTACACAGTTTTATTGCTAGTTACAGCTACACGGCGTTGTAAAAGAAATAAAAGTCGCTTGATGGAATGTGGAGGAAAAATGTCATTATGAGTTTTAAGCGATGTTGGGGTGAAAATGGCGGTTAAACATTTTGGGGATGAAGAAAAGCTAAGTTTTTAGGGTTCCGTAGCCAAAGCGTAAAACGGGATCCTATTAGCATGACTTCGCTGTCCGATCGTCTGTCTGTCACTAGGCATTATCTCATGAACCGTGTTAGTCAGACAGTAGGCCCCCAGTAGTATTATATATTGATCACTTTGCAGAAGCTAGGGTAGCTTTTTTAGCTTGAAGTTAACAGCTAATCAGAGGTATTGACAGATTTATTTATTTATTTATTTATTTATTCATAACACACATTACAGAAATTAATAAAATAGTACAAAATTTTAGTGAACTTAAAACAGATCTATATTAATTTCCAATATTATGTATGTCTAGGAGCATTTTAATAACAAGTTAATTAATCACTAGCGAGCATACAACAACAGAATAAAATTAAGTAATGAGTTGAAATTTAAACATTTTAATTTTACATTGATTGCTAAATTATTATAGATTAATATTCAGTAAGTAATTAAATGAAATATGAGAAACAAATCAAAAAACGTAGAACAGTGGTTAAAAGTTAAAGCCTAAAATACTCTTTATTTGATAAGTCGTCTTATGCCATCAAGGGTTAGAAGTTTACCTTGAGTTGACAAAAACATTTTAACTCTGGGTTAATTGACTTTGCGTTTAAGAATTTAAGTTCGTATTTTTAAGTATGTAAAGGTTTAAGTATCTTACTAGTCTTAAGCGATGATAGCGTAGTAGGAGAAGGCGCGCCTCTCAAGCCAGAGAAAGCGGGTTCGAAACCAGCCGACGCGACGGCACGCACCATTTTTTTACTGTATGAACATTTGTGCGTATTGTATGTCATCTGCTACATGATTGGAGCACGGTGTATGGCGACAGGCTCACCCCCTGTCACATTTGGGACTGAATATCATCCGGCGAAGTGTGGGTGTTGCATTACACCTCCGCCAGCTCCTTCGGAAGAAAGGCGTGACGATATGTTATGTCATCTTGCTAGTGGAAAATAGCCATTTTTTTCATTTGCAAATATACGCCTTTTTCGAAATTGTAGCCTTCTAAAAATACTGACACATTTTGATGATAATGTTGTATCGTTGTTTGAAATCGTTCACATCAACAGAACGCAGAATCAAACGGAATCCTAAACAGACTTGACACCGATAGTTCGATCAACCCGGTTACTGTTAACTGACTAACTACAGGACAGTTCCAGAACAAAAATACCAAACAATGGTGCCATAGACCTTCGTCTAAATATATCGGCTATTGTGTACGTCTGTCCGTCTGTACGGTAAACATTATCCTTTATTGATGGCGTAGTTTACAATTACACCGGTTTTACAATCGGCGAATAGGAAAATCGCTTTGCAAAACTAACAGGTACTCATTCTTTTGTTACTCACAACCACTGGCTTATTGATAAAATAGAAATCAGAGTATTTTCTGACAATTTTTTTTTCTAGAACATGTGTTAGAAAAAGGGACCACCTTTTTGATTGGGAGGGGCGACGCTGGCCACCCCACCAGATAAGCCATATCATCATACAACAAATTCGCTTATGGTCTAGCGACCGATCGCAATTATTCCAAGGAAAAAAAAAGAAAATGTGTTTGTGTCTTTATTTACAGAAACAATAAGCAACCCATTTGTATATGCCTAATATAATATCGGAGAGTCTTTCACGTGAGACACACTATTCCAGTGATAAGTCAAATAAGCCTTGATGGTTTATTTGAAGAAAGTTAGTGAACTTTTGGATAAGTTTGGACTGTTGTTAAAAATAAATCTAGTCTAGCCATAACTATTAAAAAAATATAGCAAAGGTGATTATGTTACAGTTATTAAAATATAATATTTGCCTCTACAATATTTGAACAACTCTAGCTAAACCTTATATCCGCCAGATAAAGTTATCAAGGCATTGTGAAACAGCTCCTCACTAGTTACAGACACACCGTTTTATGTCCGGCATCTGTTTTATTTGATTATGTGCGTTTATTTGGACGATAGCGTTATTTGGCAATGTGTACGGAAACCGATGAATCGGGATCGCGTGTGAAGTTTGATGCATTTCGTAAGTGATGTTAATGCTATTCGTAACTATTAACTACGTGAAGCAGGTCCGTAAACTATGTGGGCTTATATACAGATAAACAAGTATGACTTTATTAGAAGATAACCAAAAAAACTGACTGCAAAATGTTGTCTGAAACCACGGATAATTAAAATTTGGTAGCCTATGTCAATTCCACTATCAAGACGATTCAAATGACAGCTCACATGTCGAAATCCATCAAGCTGTTTAGGCTGTAGGGCGTGCCAAACAAACCTCTTACAAACATCCACTCGAAAAACATAACCCTCCTTCTTGGAGTCGGGTAAAAAAAAGTTTCTAAAATACTCAAATAGTCTAATTGAGCTTTCCTCCCTTAAGTTTATACAACTGATGTAGATTTTTTAATTTTTTTAAGATTTGCGAAGATCGAACAAATGAAGAAATAATATTTACTCATAGTTTTATCGACCGAGCAAGCGCATGCCAGCGAAGCGTACATATTATATGCTTCAGCTTCGGCAATTTAATTTTTCAAATTATATCTGTCCGGCTGTTTTTCTCTACAGTTTGCATTCCTCAACCGATTTTTTTTAATTGATTCACAAAACAGGCCGTTACATAAACACATTCGTTAAATTTAAACAGAATTATAGTAATTTTAGAAAATGTACGACCTTCTTGATGTGAATACTGCATGCAATAACTTGACTAAAACAGTACTTTCACTGATTGCTAAAAGAAAATAGATATCTTATCTTAATAGATTATCTTATAATAGTGTGAGTAGGTTTGATAATTAAACAGATATTGGTTTAAGATCGGTTGAGAAATGCAACTAGTAGAGGAGGAAAGTTGGACAGACGTCAGCCAGGTCTTCAGCTCACAGAGCCAAAAGTACTATTATACCAACAATTTAATTTATTGCTTTAAAAGTACGGAACAAAACTATGTGTGTACTCTTCATTTTTGTACCGAAATCAAACGGAGCAAATTTTGACTTATTATTTTATTAGTTTTTTTCTTTACCGAACAATTAATAAATAATAAATTAATAAATTTGGGACACTTCCACACACGGTCGCCTGACCCCAAACTAAGCAAAGCTAGTACTATGGCTGCCAGAGACTGATATTCATACTTAGATATTTTTAAATACACACTTAAATACATATTAACACCCAGACATAGAACAAACACAAATGTTCATCACATGAATGTTTGCCCTAGATGGGAATCGAACCCACGCCCCCAAGCTCAGAAGGCAGGTTCACTACCAACTGAGCCACCGAGGCAGTTACTAGTTACAATTACTAGTATGTTACTTTTTACTTTTTATTTTTAACTGTTTACCTAATTTTAAGATATTTTTGTAAAAATGACTTGCCAGTGACATTGAATGTTTAATAAGGTCAATAAATATTTCTGATTTCTGATTTCTTACTCTCCTCCCTACTACCTCTTACGTAAATACGTCAGCTAAGAACGCAAACTTTAGCAGTGAGTGGTAAGTATAAACGTGGATAGTTTTGATGTGACCGCGCTCCCGGAGTTTACCATGAGTTTACCGGATGCAGACGAGATGTCATCACACCAGTCGGTTAGCGGCTATTACTGAGGTGGCAATTACTGCTGCTGATTGAACCATCTACATGCAAAGTAAACAAGCCCTGTTGATATGCTGTTAGGATATGGCGTGATATTTCAGTAATTAAAATACTTAGTTGACTTGGATTATCAATCATGACTATTATCAGACTATATTTGTCTGGTGAGCAGAGGCATCTTTTTACCGTTCGCCGTTTACTACGGTTACAAGACCGAGAGAGAAATCTATTTTTTTTTTTTTCTATGTTTAAAACGTACCTAAAGTCCTGACTGACTGACATACGAGTATATGTGTAGTGTCTGTTTGCTGATATTTGTGTTAGGTCCACGCTCTGTGTACTAGAAATAAGACCCGTGCTGGTTCTCCCTTATAGTATTTCGATGCTCTGTACTCCTATCTGTTTGTACCTAGATTGTTAAATCCGTTTGTTTACTGGATAAACTCGAAGACCATCTCAGTTCGAGCATTGGGATATTCTGAAAACCAGCTCTGCGTAGGCTTCAGCTTACTCAGTACATCGCTGAGAATATCCCAATTGCCTAACTAAAAAAAATATGCTGTTCTTCTTATGCTGCGTACAGACCAAGGCCGGCGAGGGCCGGCGATGTGCTGCGTCTCGTTTTATTTTATTGAAACGAAACGGGACGCTGCCCGTGCGTTGGCGTTCGTTGGCTTGATGTGTGTGCACCCAGCATTAATTTGTAATTTGTTTTTTTAATTTTAGGCAATAAATATGTACTTTTTTATTTTTTTATTTTTTATATACTAACGCACAGCCTAAACCACTGGTCGTAAAAACATGAAATTTAGAGGTTGTGTTCTTTGTGTATATACTCGTACATAGGTATTCACTCAAGTTTTTTAGAAATTCTAACCGAGAGTAAAGTTGTCCATATTTCCTGTGGCTCATGTGGGCGAAGCCGCGGGCAGCAGCTAGTTTTTTATAAATATATATTCGAGACATTGTTGTTCACACGGTCGTCTGACCCCAAACTGAGCAAAGCTGGTATGTACTATGGCTGCCAGAGACTGATATACGAGTACATACTTTTACATTTTAAATCCGTACGTAAATAGATATTAGCACCCAAACATAGAATAAACACAAATGTTCACCGCATTAATGTTTGCCCTAGGTGGGAATCGAACCCACACCGCCGAGCCACCGAGGCAGTCTAGAGATCCGACGTCGCGCCAAGGTTCGGGACCTAAGGAGAGCAATCAAGAAACAGAGAAATCAAATAGAGTTGGACATGACATGCTGCCAGCCAGAGTGATGGTTGGTGGACGTTTACGAATTAGTGGTTGCGCACCAGTGTACGAAGCGTTGATGGCTGGCAGGTGGACTCAAGCTTTGATGGATTGGTTGCTAAACGAGACGTTAGTTGACCACCAGTCTTTGGGTCGACGATATTGTAAATATCATGAATCAAATCTTGACAAGATTAGAATGAGTGGAACAATAAGCATAAACAGATTCGTGCAAGCCTTACTTTAAAAGTCTTAAGATATTAACACTACCCTCAATTTACATTTATGAGGCATGTCTTTTGGTAAGATCGGATTTAAGCAAGTATGATACATTAAAGAGTTCAAGATATAAAAATAAATTAGGCTGTGTAAGCTGTAGAACGAAGCAATACAGAAATAGTATCTTCGGTATGGGTGTTCAAGTGTATAATAAGATTCCACAGAAAATAAAGAATACTAACTCATTCTTTGCATTTAAAATAAAATTGAAACAGCTTCTGCTTGAGAAGACATACTATACGATTAGGGAATTTATTGACGATAAGACTTTAGTGTAATATTAGTATCTATCCTCCATGTGACATAATTTATTGTATTTAATTTAATTAATTGTTTTCAAAGATTGACATTGTAACATGACATGTATTTTATGACCATTCAAATGTAACTATCCACCTACTATTTCCTAATTTTTGCACGCTCCTTAGGGGTTGAATATAGTGAGACTCTTATTTATCACCAACTATCCTGTATGTACCTATATTTCTGCAAATAAATGATTTTGAATTTGAATTTGAATTTGAATAAGAATAGAAAAAACATTAAATAAATAAATAAATTCGAGACACTTCCACACACGGTCGCCTGACCCCAAACTAAGCAAAGCTTGTACTATGGCTGCCAGAGACTGATATACATACTTAGATATTTTTAAATACATACATAAATACATATTAACACCCAGACATAGAACAAACACAAATGTTCACCAAATAAATGTTTGCCCTAGGTGGGAATCGAACCCACGCCCCCAAGCTCAGAAAGCAGTAATAATAGTACATACTACCCATTACTGTGACATGGTTTTACAGGTACCGACAACAACAGACAATTTAAAAAATGTTTCATAGATGACTCGATAGAGAATTTTTTTAGCTATGATTTCTAACAAAAAAAATCTAAATAAACTTTCTACACAAGCAGATAACTGATTGTATGATACGGGAATTACTCTCGTACGATTTAGTCGGTTATTCCGACTATAGTTTACAACCGACTTAATCGTACGCAAGTAATTCCCGTATCATAAAATCATAATGTGTGAGAAACATGTCAGTTTCCAAAATAGAAGCAAATAACTATTTCTCCATAGATATTATATTTATGACTAGCTGCGCCCCACGATTTCACCCGCGGTTATAAAGTAGGTATCCCATGTGCTAATCTAAACTATAATCTATCTCTGTGCATAAATTTCATCCAGATTTGTTCAGCCGTTCTAGCGTGAAAGAGTAACAAACATCCATCCATCCATCTATCCATTCTTACAAACTTTTGCGTTTATAATAGTACTAGCTGCGCCCCGCGGTTTCACCCGCGGTTAAAAAGTAGGTATCTTATGTTGCTATTCTAGACTATAATATATCTCTGTGCGTAAATTTCATCCAAATGTGTTCAGCCGTTCTAGCGTGAAAGAGTAACATCCATCCATCCATCCATTCTTTTTTGGTAGGATTTTTTTTTCATGTCGATGTGTTTCTAAAACCCTGCCCACCCATCCAAAAGCTGACCGCACACAGCATTGCTTAGCCTACTTCCTTGATTACAATGTCATGACTGGATACACATTAAAGCAATCATAGCAAACGCCAATTATGGCCCAGCGTTGATTAATCAGCCCACTGTGTACACAGACTAGTTGACACTACTAATGCAGCGAACCAGATTCCATATTAGTTTGTGGTCCTAACATCACACTGATATTAATTTGAAAGATTGTAAGTGTGTGTTTGTGTGTGTGATTGTTACTTCTTCACGCTGAAAGTGCTCAATGGGTTCGGATTAAATTTGGCATGAAGAACTTTCTTCACTGAATTGAAACTTATTAGGTACTAGTGGCAATAAGCTGTACACCTTGACGTCTGTCCTATTCTGAAGGTTGTAATCCTCAATTCTCGTGAAATTTTGTAAGCAAGCTCGAATAATTGTACAGAATCTTTTTAACGGGTCGGTGTTCAGAAATATTTCAAAATTGCGAAAATATGATTTTTTGAGAGATTCGCATAAAAAAGGCGACCACAGTCAAATCGAACCAGGGGGGCTATTCCTGCGCGTGAAATGAGATGAGATTTTATCTTTGTCACTCTCACACCTATAACGTTTCGAACGACAGCAACAAGGACGAAAAAAGGTGAGATGAAAATCTCAAAACTCCGAATAGGGCCGCAGTTCGACCGTAGTCGAAGACAGAGATCTGGGCATCCGAAAGCATTCAAAGTCAAAGTCAAAGTCAAAATGTTTTTATTCAATTTAGGTATCAAAGATACACTTATGAACGTCAAAGTTATTTAAATAGACTCGACCGCCTTGTTCGGACAAAAAGCCTCTACTCAGAAGAACAGGCAAGAAACTGAGGGGCATTATTTTTTTCAAATAATAAATAAATTACAGTCTCACAACTAGGTAATATCTATAAATACTAGTGGCTACTTGGCGGAAGTGGAAGGCTCCAGACATCTTTATCTTCTAAATAATTCTTAACCTTATAATATCCTCTTTTCATTAATGTAGTTTTTACATGTGATTTGAATTTTCCCTCGGTGAGCCCTGTTATATTTTTCGGGATTTTATTGTAAAAACTAACGCAGTTGCCTAAAAATGACTTTTTTGACTTAGTCAGTCTAAATCTCGGTACAGCTATCCTATCCTTATTTCTAGTGTTATAATTGTGATAGTCACTGTTCAATTTAAATTTATGTAGATTTTTGCGAACGTGCATAATATTTTCAAAGATATACAAAGAAGGTAAAGTTAATATATTTATTTCTATATAAATCTCTCAATGATTCACGGGGACCCATTCCGTAGATAGCGCGGACCGCTCGCTTTTGCAAAATAAAAATGGATTGTCAATGGATTGTCATTGACATTTTTGTCGAAGCTAAAGCAGAGACGCTTCGCTCGCTTATGCTGGCTCGGGCGATTATGTTATTTGTACTTCAATAAATTAACTCTCAATTTAGGATAGCGAGCAATCCCACGGTGCTTAGCTTGTATGTAATCACAGAGCAAGTTTTTGAGGATCATTTGAAATTGCATCTCCACCGCTGCTGATCGTATTAAATCGTGTCATTTTCATGTCTGATGATTTTCATGAATCCATAGATGATTTTCTAACACTGCCCGTTTTCTGTGTATTTGTTATTAACACACCCCCTTAGCAATTAGCATTAGAATTAACATAATGAATTAAGTTTACTATTTTATCTAGTATTTATTTAAATATGTTTTAGTAATAAGTGTAAAATTTTGAGGTATTTTGTTTAATTTGGAAAAGCCACTGGCTCACGACTCACATTCTCTGACTAGTTCGGGAGCCTCTGGAATCAAATTTGATGTTTTTTTATACCCAAATAAATTATTTGTATTGTATGGCCTCGAAATAGTCATACAGTGTTTTGTCTTTTTCGATCATGGTAAAAAAATTATAAGACGAAAAAGACAAAAGACTGTTACTATTTCGAGGCTGAGCGGAAATGTGTAAGTGCAAAGTAGTCCTCAGTCCTGCTAAAAGTACGAAGAAAGACGTAGCAAGTGCAGTGTGTTTTATAAATGAACATATGTATGTATGTACAAATATTATTATATAGTACAACAGTTTACAAATTGAGTTTTACAAATTGCTGATCAAACTAATAAATTTCTTTAAACCTTATGGTAAACTACTTATTTTCGCTCAGGTGCCTGTGTTAGGTTAAAAAAACCTGTGTAACAGGCACCTGCGCTTCCTTTCTTAAAGTCAAAATTTACGGCCTAAATTCAATTGCTATTACATTTATATTTGTATTTTCCGTGTGTTGAAGTGTCCCGAATTTATTTATTTTATTAATTTATTTACTATGCTTAATTTAATTACAATTTTTTTTGCCGGAAAATTTATTTTTATTTGCCGGTACAGTTTAGATTAGAACGCAATTTTACCAAAAACAATTTAATAATATTAATTATGGATTAACCCAAACGCTTTAAAACTATTCCGAGGTTATAAAGCGTTTATTAGTAAGAGGGTAAATGTAGAGGACAAAATTTTTGTATCGGTTTTGTAGTTTATAATGGAATTAAATATAGTCAGCTGACTTTATAAGATATTATTTTCAGGTTCTGAAACATTAATTTTCGTTTCCAAGGCTTGCAACATATAGGTTCACTTCAGTTCACTACAAGAGATGTCAAGGCAAGTCATTTAGTTCGATCCATAAGGCGCAAATTATACAGGCCAGATGTAAGGCATGCATGCATGAAGTGGCGGGCCTGCGTCGCGTCGCTCGCGTGATTCAAAACATGTTTTCACACATTTTATACTACTGATATGTACTCGTATCTGTCATATGTCCGTCATTTGACTCTGTGAACTGTAGGCCTCGCGGTCGCCGTCTGTCCTCAGGTCTCCGTCTTCAGATCGAATTCAACGGATCCTCGTAAAATGTTGTCAGGTTTAATAGGTGGATTTTTTCAAAATGGGAGAGATAATTTTTTGGGGCAAAAAAAAAAAAAACAAAGAAAAGGAAGACAGATCTAGACAGAATTATTATTATCATCATTGACTTGACCTGTGAGGATAATTTAACTGAATTTAACAGAATTATTTTATATTGCACTTGCTTTTCTTTTTTGATATTTTTTTGTTTTTGTTTGACGCCTATTTTGTATTTTTTCATTATTTAATTTAAATTCAATTTTATCATTTGTATATTTTTAATTAATAATATTTTTTTCGCTCTTAAGTCCTATGCATGCCGTCTCCATTTATAATTATTGTGACATTTAGTTATTTTAAGTAATATTTTATTGAATTTAATAATGTTTTAGTGTAAACAATGTCAATGGACAAATAAATAAATATAATTCGGACATACGAAAGCAGTTTTGTCGAAGCTGAAGCAAAGACGCTTCGCTCGCTAAAGCACCGCGCCTGAATCTTGTCTGCGCCACAACTTCGCCTCACGTTCAGCCTGTATTATTTGCGCCTTACGATTCTGGCTATCCCTTATCCCTTTGAAAAGAATAAAACAACAACACATAACTAATTAAACCAGCCATACAATATTCCTTATAATCGCAACAACAAATTGCTACAACTGGTCAGGCGTAAATTACTAAGGCTCGCGCAATGACAGTGGACATCAAGCACAGTACACAAACTCCACACTAAAACCAAAGTCAAAATGTTTTTATTCAATTGGGTATCAAAGATCTTATGAACCTTAAAAATTTTAATATAGACTCGACCGCCTTGTTCGGAAAAGAGCCACTACTCAGAAGAACAGGTAAGAAACTAAGTACACATAGTAACCGACATAGCCCGAAGAATTGCCAAACTGATGTAGCAGTGGGCAGAAGGCCTTCCGCAAGGTGGGCTGACGATCTGGTGAGGTTCGCGAGAAGCCGCTGGATGCGGGCAGCGCAGGACCGGTCGTTGTAGAGATCATTGGGTAAGGCCATTGTCCAGCAGTGGACGTCTCCCAGGCTGATATGATGATGATGATGAGAGCACAAACTTACGCCAATGGAGCTTACTGGTATCTGTCATTCACAAGCTCAGAGCCCGACTGTACGCAACAGAAAAAACTAGTTTGCCTCGAAGGCAAACCTCGTATTATCTCAATGGCACCTTGTCCGTAATACTTTCGATTGAGTTACTATATCTGTAAATGATTAAACAAAAATTATTGGTTAGGTAAATTGAGCTTACATAAAAAACGATTTACTGCAATGAAAATTGTCTGGAAATGATCTACTGTCTTCAATAATACTGCGTCACGATTACTCCGATATCAAGTTATATTGGCTCAGTTGATCCAGTTCGACTTATTAACGTTACGACATTTTAATACGAGCTTGCATGTCAGCTGACACTTCGGACGAGGAATTTGATAGATCAACACCCTATCATGGTTCTAAGAAGGCTAGGACTAGAAATTTGGTTGGTTAAGCACTTTGCATATACTTTGCATAGACATAAGCGGTCATTAAATAATCTAATTTGTAGTATGCTAGGTGAGCTAGTGTGCTAAGTATGGACGAGTAATGGCAGTTAGACAGTTAGCAATCTAATTTATAAGCCATTGCACGGACGGGCACTACCAAGCTAAGTTAGCATACTGCAAATAGTAGAGTGTAATGAGCGCTTTAGGGCTACGCGCAGAAAGTATTTGAGCTTTGTATTAACAAAAATTTTTGGAAACAGTATAAGACAGTAGTCATAAAAATATTGAAGTCGGATGAGTTAGGAATACAAGAAGGATGAGCTAAGACTAATAAAATACCTGTCGGATGAGCTGAGTTAAGAAAAAATAAGACGAAGGATGAGACGTCATAAGGATGAGTGGGGAACAACCCAAAATTCTCCATATTATATTATTCTTCATATATAATCAATTTGATATACTTATGTACCTGGGTATCGGACTCCAAAACTATTTAAGCGATTTAGTTATAAAACACAGACTATCTTCAGATAAATGCAGCAGGTGATCCTGAAGTGTGGTAGCGATTATAAAAAAAAAATAACTCAGAGATAGTTGGGATCCAGCTCTTAAAACCGCGGGCGCAGAAAGTCTTAAAGAAATAAATATTCGGAACATTATCGCACACACGGTCGCCTGACCCCAAACAAAAGGTGGTGGTCAAACGCCGACCTATTCTACATAAAAAAAAAAAAAACTAAGCAAACCTTGTACTATGGGTGCCAGAGACTGATATGCATAAATTATATATTTTAAATACAAACTTATTTTTAGATATTAACACCAAGCATAGAACAAACACAAATGTTCATCATATTCATGTTTGTCCTAGGTGAGAATCGAACCTACACCCCTTAGCTCAGAAGGCAGGCTCACTACCAACTGAGCCACCGAGGAAATAATTTCTATTACACTGCTTTTTCAACATTGAAATCTGAATTACAACTCTTTAACATTTTATTAAAAAGAAAAGTCCGACGCAATGATGTAACACGCAGACAGATGCGCGTGATTCATAGAAAAAAACATTTACAAATGTTAGGCAACTGTAGGAGTTGATTTACAGTTTACGCCATGGAACACTAACTGTTGGAAAGATCATTCAAAACTGCGCAATTTGTCATGTATTATATTAAAATCGGACTACATTGTAAAAAGTTATGCGGGATCATTATAATTATATTTATAACGCATAATAAGTTATGCGTAATCATAAATTTAAAAAAAATACGCGTTGATGTAAACCTCTTCCGATTCATTGGTAAAAAAAATACGAGTATATGCACGTCTACTTGTAACATGTAACTTGTCGACCGTTTCGTCGGTTAAAAATGAACAATACTGAATTGATACCTATGTTTATAATAATAATAATAATTTTTATTTCAGGCAATAACCCATACATTAAACATATACATTAAACATCTAAACATAATTTATCTAGGCTTAATTAAGCCTAGACAAAATTGCTTTCGGATGTCCAAATTCTGTCAGTATCTCTTTCCGGATCCTGTCCGGAACTCTATCTTCCTCTACAGGTTGCATTTAATACCTCTTCTTTTGAAATTTTGTGAGTTGATTCAATTATCTTAGTTTTTTTTTGTGATTTAGAGATATTAAAAAAAAAAGTCATTTTTACCTCCGCCATTTTGAAAAACATCTAGAAACTGACTCGTCGGTTGAATGCGACCTGCAGAGAACTGGGGGGCTATTCCTACGCGGGAGATGAGATGAGATTTTATCTTGGTCACGCTCACACCTATGACGTTTCAAACGAGAGCAACAACGACGAAAAAAGGTGAGATGAAAATCTCAAATCTCCGAATAGGGCCACTGGTGTCGGCTGTGAGGTCTACAGCTCATAGAGCTACTAGTATTAAAACTTAGCCATATCCACTTAATTCATTGCCATAGCCATTGTTTTATTGCAATTCACATCAATAAACATTTAGGGGAACGTACCCATACTACGTGACTCATTTAGGGGGGGGGGGGGATACGATTTTTTAATGTTTTGTTTGCAAAAAACGATTCAAAACTATGAATTACTACGTAAAACTAGAGTAGGTGGGTGGAGGTCTTAGAATAGAGTAGTATAGAGTACAGATGTTGACCGAGAGGGAGGGGAAGGGGGTTAAAAATTGTAAGAAAGGGTCACGTAGTATGGGTACGTTCCCTAAGTGTATACAAAGTGTATATAAGTGTATTTCCGTCTTCCGTCCATATTCCGTCTTCGGAACGGTTACACTAATGCGTACTTAAGGCCACTGCCTTAAGTACGCATTAGTACTAGTGGTCTGAGCAGTAGCGCGCTTGTAGGGCCTCACTCAACTGCCGTCTTTGTACTTCTTCACTCTACAAAACTTCAAGGCTAGAGTGAATAAGTACCTTATGTCCTTTTTTTTTAATGTAGCATAGGTCAACTTGTGACCACCAACTCGCAAATTTTAAGCGACGTTGTTTTCTGACGCATTTGGTAAGCGGCGCGTTATTATTTTTTATAAATTTACGAAATTTAATGACAAAAAAAAAGTTTCAGAAAAAGGTATCCAAAAACCTTCCTTGTGATATTCTGTAACTATATATCAAATTTCATTGAGATACGTTTAGCCGTGAAAAGCCAGAGTTAGTTTCGAATTTATAATTTTAAGGATTAATTAGGAGTTAGGATTTTACCGAGGAGTGACTAAATATATACCTATAGTGTAACCAAGGCGTGGCTATTCCAACTTGTTCGTATATTCTGTGGTTTATCAGTAAATAGTGTCTTTTCTGGAAACTACACCGGGTGCCTTTGATACCAGTGTTTCAGAAGTTCAAGCGCATCAGGTATTGTAAACGGAGCTCGAAATGGTTTTCGACGAATCGGTTTTTTATGAGTTTGTTGTTTACTAGCGATAGTAGATTGATAGCTGGTGATGTATTTGTTTCAGGTGGCCTACCATGAAATCTCATTGCTATGATGTGCTTCCGCATGCATTCCTCACGCATGTGTTTCCGTCGCTGCTCGACCGGTAATCGTATCGCTGCGCAATAAGGTTCATGGTCGAGTCGAAAACAAAACGCAACCTTCCATCATAGCAAAAGATGCCATGGTAGGCCCCCAGGTTGGATGAATAGTAATCAATATTTCCAAGTAAACTTGACTATGGAAATGTTTACTGCAATATGTTAAGGGGTTTACGAACATGATTGTAGGTATGACGCGGTCAAATGATATATATTTACTCGCGAATTTGTTCACGTTTATTAAAATAGTATTCAAAAGCTTTCCTCGAGATATACCGCAACTAGTTACCAATTTTTATCGAGAGAAGAAAAAGTTTTCAGCCGTGTAGCCGTGAAAAGAATACAAACAGATGTACCGACAGACAGACAGACTTTCCATTTTTTAATATTAGTATTATAGATCTGAGCCCTGTGTTGTTGCCCTTGGTAAAAGGTATTGGTATAGGCTTGGTATTCCAGGCTATAATCTCTCTGTGTGCATAAATTTCATCTAGGTCGGCTCAGCCGTTCTGGCGTGATTGAGTCTGCACCCAAACTTTCGCATTAAGATAGGTAGATGAGTTCTTTATTGTTAACACCAAAAATTTCAAAAACTATAAAAAAACTTCTTGTCTTTTAAAGCCATAGAGATACTTTTATTGATCTGTGCTTAAAACTATCGTGTAACAACTGGCAATATTATCACTAAAAGCGATATTTTCCATGCAACCTTAGAAAGCATTTATAATAAAAATAATTTGATTTTTCACTTATGAAAATGAAAATGAACTTATGAAAAAGACAAAACGCTTTCAAAAGCCCGCAATAAACCTTCAATATTACTTTGATGATTGTTAATATAAAAAACCGCTTCCACCAGAAGCTTTCTAACATATTATTACTACACTTACCATTTTATAAACATGCCATAAACAACACAATTTTAGCCCAACAAAGTTGTTGCAATTGCCAGCACGCGTATAACAAAATTGTAACATTTTTACGTATTCCGTATCCCGTGTACGCCGTCCTAAGGCCACCGGCGGCGCGGCGCGCGGGCCGTAAATCACAAAAATCTGAAAGCTCGCTCGAATTAGGGAACCGTTGCATAAAACTCGACATACATACATACATACTGCACTGTGTAAATGTGTATTTTTGGATAAAGAAATTTTTGGGAAAGTAAGGGAAATTGTATTGACATATCCTACTACGAGTTATATTATAAACTTGAAAGTTTGTAAGAATGGATGAATGGATGTTTGTTACTCTTTCACGCCAGAATGGCTGAACAGTTCTGGATGAAATTTGGCACAGAGATACATAGATTATAGTCTAGAATAGCACATAGGATACTTAATAACCGCGGGTGCAACCGCGGGGCGCAGCTAGTACCTACATATTTTTATTTTGACAAACCTACTAGCAAAAATTTAAAGGCTGATTCTTTACATCATTACAAACAACTTTTTCCATCCATTTACAAATCCATAATGCATTTTGTTAATTAACTTTTTGTATGGAACAACAGATTTTTGTTTTGCGATATCAGGGTTGGTCCCCGTAGTAAAAGTTGCTTGTTACGATGTAGAGTCCTTTACACCTTTTTTATTCATATAAAAAAACTAGCTGCGCCCCAGGTTTCACCTGCGGTTAAAAAGTATCGTAAGTGCTATTCTTGAATTTGATCTATCTCTGTGCCAAATTTCATCCCGATCTGTTCAGCCGTTCTGGCGTGAAAGAGTAACAAACATCAATCCATCCATCCATTCTTACAAACTTTCGCGTTTATAATATTATTAGTAGGGACTAGTGGCTTTGTGAGCTGATATCCTCCTCTACAGGTTGCATTTCTCAACCAACTCTCGTAAAATGTAGGGTAGGGTAAACATTTATGTGGTGAACATTTGTGTTTGTTCTATGTCTGGGTGTTAATATGTATCTAAGTATGTAATTAGAAATATCTAAGTATGTATATCAGTCTCTGGCAGCCATAGTACAAGCTTTGCTTAGTTTGGGGTCAGGCGACCGTGTGTGGAAGTGTCCCGAATTTATTTATTAATTTGTTAATCATTACGTTAGCCAACCTAATTAAACAGATTCTATTTATTCTTCAAAATGGTCGAGATTTAAAAAAAACGCGACCTGAAAGGCCGACATAGATCCGGTCTGAGATCCGTACAGAATACGGACATACGAAAGCATTTTTTCGAAGCTGAAGCATGTTGAAAACAAGTAGGTAGATAAAATTAATGTAGACAGGTATCCACTAGTAATTCATTAAATTAGTGTTTAGCAACACATATAAAAAATGCAGCCTATGTTCTGCTGTGTAATGTTTTCCGAGCGAACTGTCAAAGGAATGTCAGTGGGGAAGCGCTTGAGTCGCCCGCCCGCCAACCGACACTTTTCGCTAGAGCACGGAAGAGGACGGATCTCGTACTGTTTTTCGTTGGTGTCTTTCTGTCGTATTGATCTGAGTCCATTCGATTCGTACTGAAACAACCCACATATTGTACATGGGTTGGATTATCAGAAGTATTAGTTGTTTACATTTACATTAAGGTTGTTTTGAATACTCCTTCAGAACTAGTTTACATTAGTAGAAGCACTTCAAACCAGTCTACCAAACAGTAGGTCTCGATCACGAGCAATCGATGTGGAAAACGACACCTTTGACGGAGTAGCGTTCGTTGTAGCCGGGCTCGTATGAATCTGAAATTGTTTTGAAAATATTCCCTAACGTATGAATGTGCTCTATTTTTCGGTGGCAGGTTTGTGTTGATCTAAACTACGGGAAAACTGTGTCGAGTATTTATTTTTCATTCGATTTGAATAACGAACAGGTTTGTGTTTTGTCTAAATATTTGTCAATTACTTAGTTTCGTGGATCAAGTAGAGTTTGCGCGATTCTGAGATTAGATAATGGTACAAAAAAAAAGTACTTATGAAAACCACCAAGATTGAGCTATTTGCGAAAAACTGAACGATTAAAATCAGAACGCTAGAACTTCAAATCAAAATCCTTCGGAAATATCAATACTATTAAATTATAATAATCTGTTAATAATAATCTTTGCAATTTGTAAAAAAAAAAAACACTTATTACTACACGGGAAATTTTGGATGGATGTTTGTTACTCAATATCGCCAGAACGGCTGAACGGATCTGAATGAAACGCCACAGCACAGGCATAATGATAGATTACAATCTGGAATAGCACATATGATACTTTTTAACCGCGAAACGCAGCTGGTTTTACGAGTAAATTATTGCACTTTAATCCCGACAGTTCGTAGTATCGAAACATGTTGTACTTTTGTTGAATCTATCATTATCATCATTCAGCCCAAGATACGTCCATTGCTAGACAAAGGCTTTCCCTAATGATCTCCACAACATCCGGTCCTGCGCTGCCCGCATCCAGCGGCTTCCAACGACCTTCGCCAGATCGTCAGCCCACCCTCAGGGAGGCCTTCCCCCGCTGCGTCTTCCGGTTCGTGGTCGCCACTCGAGAATCTTTCTGTCCATCGGCCGTCACTTCTACGAGCGATGTGCCCTGCCCACTGCCACTTCAGTTTGGTAATTCTTCGGGCTATGTCGGTTACTTTGGTTCGCCTGCGGATTTTGTCATGTCTGATTCGATCTCGCCGGGAAACTCCGAGCATAGCACTCTCCATTGCTCTCTAGGTGACCTGGAACCTCTTAAGAGACCCATAGTAAACGACCACGCGAGCGTTAACTCCATGTTAACACCGAATCAAATACATACGAGTAAGCAGGAAGCAAGATATGATTGTACGCTGTTCTCAAACCACACCCTACAGTTTCAACCCCTAAGTATTATTAAACATCCCACGTTGCGATTCGTATAATTAACGCACACACATTACATTTACGCAGATAATTAATTCAAAGAAAACGACTCAATTTACAAGAGGTAACACCGCATCGTGTTGTGCAAATAACATTTTGTTTATTTTACGTATTTAAGGGAAAGTGGAAGAGGTGACGTTACGTGCTTGCTCTTTTTGGGTTGTTGATTTTAACCCTAAAATCAAAAGTATTGTTGAGTCCGAGAGGTTAGTAAATTGAGAGAGCCAGAAGTTACTGTACTCGGCAATACAGACTCTGCCGAGACTTAGTGCAGGATGCTCTCCACTCCTTGCTAGTGCAAGGAGTGGAACGCACTTTCTGCCTCGGTGTTCCCCAGCAATGGATACAATCTGGGTCTCTTCAAGACAAGAGTGAACAGGCACCTCATGGGCAAACGTGATCCATCTTAGACCGCATCGTCTCTTTCCATCAGGTGTGTTGTGGTCAAACGTAGCCTATTTAGTCATTTAAAAAAAAGGGATCTTAAGAGCTTAAACACCAAATCCAGCCGTCCAGTTTCTCATGAGCGTGTCAGTTTGTCGTTATCAACGAGTAGTCGGTGCGTCACGGGTATTGTAAGAAAAAGACGTACGTGTAAGAAACGGACTGCTGTCAGTGTGACGTTTTTCAAAGAATTTCATACTTTACTGCTCCTCGCAAACCGGACCGGAATGCACAAGGACTGCAACTGCATTTGGTGTGCTAGCCTTAAAGGTATCTATTACACACTTAAACAAGTACGTGTATTGAAAAAATTTTCTAACACAACTCCAATGCGAAAACCATAATTTAAAAAAAAAAACCTGATACCTGAGCTATGTGACAGGGGGCAAGCCTGTCGCCATATACCTACCGGGCAAGACCGGGCTCCATTTATATGGCAGCTGACATACAATACGCCCATTTGTTCACACAATGCACAAATTGGTGCGTGCCGTCGGCTGGGTTTGAACCCTCCCTCTGGCTTGAGAGGCGGGCCTTCTCCAAGTAGGCTATCATCGCTTGTCACCGATTTCAGTTGCACTGTAAATAAAGGTACCTACTTTAAAAATCACCGAGAAATGTAATGTAGGTAAACGCGTGAAAGTTTTATGGAAAAATTGCTAATGAAATCACAGAATGAAAATGTACCTACGGAAGCTACGAGTATGTCTTGTTTTTCTCAACACACTGACTTTAATTACAATAACAAGTAGGTAGATAATTATAGCTATGTATATTGCAAGTCGTGACCTAAATAAATTTTCCACATTTTAATTACTGGTTGTTTCGTACCTTGTAAGTATTCCGTTTCGCGAACCACAATTCGTCACAGGATCTTTTGTTTCGCCTCTTTTGTTTCGATTCCTGCGGTTTTCTTTTGTTATTTCCATTAAAATCTCTTTATTTAACGTCAGCCGAGCTTTTTTTATGCCAAGTTAGGTTTGCAGCTTTGTCCGTTATCATTTGCATAGTTAATGAGGGGCATTGATTTGTTCAGCTGTAATTTTAAGTTGGTCGTAATTTTGTTGAAAATGTCTTGTTTTCCGGTATTGGCCTTTGGGCTGTGGTGAATTTGTGGTTGTGGACGAGTTTTAATTTATTTGTAGCTTTTTATCAAATTTTAAACCTTATAAAGTAATTTTTAACTTGCGTCTGTGAGTAGGTTACCTTTTAGTACCGAATATTATACTTTGTTTTTGTGATTGAATGGGCCCACGATTGACCACAACACTCCTGATGGAAAGTGACGATGCGGCCTAAGATAGAGCACGCTTGCCCATGAGGTGCCTATTCACTCTTGTCTTCAAAAGAGACCCAGGCTCTATCTGTTGCTGGAGAATACTCCAGCAATAGATAGAGATAGATAGAGCCGAGCCAGGAAGTGGCAATTTTTCTTCTTCATTTAGTTCTGAAAGCGTTTCGTGGGGGCTTTATTAAAGCTGACGACATAGAAATGTCTGCCCCGATGACATGTAGCGGATACTACGAAGATATAGAGAAAAAAAATAGAGTTGCTATCACGAACAAATTTTGAACGGCTATCATTTACCTAGGAGCACGGGGCAGTGAATAATTTGCGTGTTGTCTCTTCTAGTGTCTAACAACGTGTGAGTGAGAGTGTGCTGCAAAACATCCTCGCAGAGTACTACTTTTCCAGTTTGAGATGTCAAGTCTAGTATGAAATACATAATTAGGTATATTGTGTATTATTACTTATGTCTCTTTACGAAAATGGTATTACGGTCGAGATAATGTTCTCGTAGACACACTTCCATAATACATTCAGTCAAAAAAGAATGGATTTTTTTTTTTGGACACTTCCACACACGGTCGCCTGACCCCAAACTAAGCAAAGCTTGTACTATGGCTGCCAGGGACTGATACACATACATACATAGTTTTAAATTAAATACATATTAACACCCAGACATAGAACAAACACAAATGTTCATCGCATAAACGTTTGCCCTAGGTGGGAATCGAACCCACGCCCCCAAGCTCAGAAGGTAGGTTCACTACCAACTGAGCCACCGAGGCAGTCATCAGAATGATTTGTTAATAGTTCCAAATTTGTTTTTTTTTGTTATTGTTCAATTGGCACAACTGTTTTCCATTTTAGCACGGAGTTTAAGTTACATCTGTAATTTATATTAAATGCACTGTATTTAATATAAATAACAGATGTAACTTTTTTACTTTTATCATATCTAGTGTGTTTTGCAAATTTCAAAATGGACAAAAACATCGAAGAAAGAGTTTGTCTTAAATTTTGCATCGCCAATGGAATATCAATAAATCATATCCTGGGCTGAAATTTGTTAGACAACCCATATGCCAAACCCATATTTATTGACATTTTAAATTAAATATAAAATACATTTCATCAAACAAGCATCTCGGTGAAGGTCGTTGTATATCGGGATCTTAGACTATGAGTTTAAAACATGCTGCTCGGCTAGTCCCATAAGACCTAATTCTATAAGGCTGTTCATTTCATTTGTTTTATTGGCTACAGCTCGTATTTCTCAATCGATTATTGTGAAATTTCGTGAGCAGATTCCGTAATTAGATAGGTATTTCTGGAAATGAAATAGTTTTTGGATTTTCTTCAAAACGGCCGAGATACAATACAATACAATACATCTTTATTGCACACCAAAAATACAAAGTACATAATACAAACATAAAGAAAATGTAGCGGCTCTGTACCACACACCCAATACTTGTGCGCTTGGACCATACGCCAATACCGCACGAAGCTCGAATACCGGTTGCGCGGCGCGGGCACGTGCGCCGCCGCGTGACTGCAGCGCCCCGAGCGCGCGGTGGGGATCGACAGAAACACTCGCCCGCTACACCTCGCGAACGCACCGCGCTTCCTAGCTTCCTACCGTAGTTTTATATACCTATTTTTACTCGCGTTTTTAATTAGTCAAAATTTTGTATATGTTAATTTCTTCCTGTTAAATAATTTATCTAGTTTCCATTTTTGTGTTTCAATTATTGCATCTATATACCTAAATTACTTCCCGACTAACTAGAAAGTAGGTTTAGACCCACTTTATTGGTGACCCCGACGACGAACAACAACAAAACTGAGTTCAAGATGTCAAGTGATGAAAACGGAACTGAACATTACCAGGACACAAACGATGGAGATGGATTCATTTTGACCGGTGGTCCAAGTGAAAATACCAACGCGGCTAGTAATCATGTGTGGCGTGTTGGTGTTCGAGCTCCTCCATTCTGGCCCGAGGAACCAGAGGTATGGTTCAGCCAAATGGAGAGCCAGTTCCTGATTTCTGGCATCAATCAAGACGCGACCAAATTTCATTTTGTGGCCGGGCAGTTGGACCAGGAGTACGCTCGAATTGTGAAGGATGTGTTAGTCAAGCCGCCAGCAACAGGCAAGTACGAGAAACTAAAAAAAGAACTCGTGAAGCGTATTTCAGACTCGCGTGAAAAAAAAACTCTGCAACTTATGCAGCACGAAGAATTAGGCGACAGAAAGCCAAGCCAATTTTTGCGTCACCTCCGGAGCTTGGCAGGTCCGAATGTGCCTGACGATTTTATTAGGACCGTATGGGCGAGTCGTCTGCCACCGCACGTTCAACCCATTGTGGCTTCACAGCGCAGAACCGACCTGGATGAAGTGGCTGAGCTGGCAGATCAGATAAATGACATGACAACGCCGCAGCATGTAGCCAGCACGTCGAAGAGCAGTCCAGGCGCTGCGTGGGAAGAGAGGTTGGATGCACTAACACGGCAAGTGGAAGCGCTAGTCAAGGTACAAAGCCAGCCGTATAATAACAGCCAGAACAATAATAGGCAGCAGCGATCGAGTTCTAGATCCAGATCCGGTTTTCGTCAACGCTCGCGATCCAGAGAACGACCGGAAGGATGCCCACACTGTTGGTACCACTTCCAATATGGAGCAAAGGCCAGAAAGTGTACACCCCCCTGCACATTCAAGTCGGGAAACGAGAAGGGCAGCTACTAGAGGCGGCAAGCATCTGCCCTACTTCATCAGGCCGCCTATTCATGACTGACCGAAAATCCAAGATACAGTATCTTATAGACACGGGTTCAGACTTGTGCGTTTTTCCAAGGTCAGCTGTTCGGGTGCCTCAAAAATCGAAGACCAAGTACGAGCTCTATGCTGCCAACGGAAGTGCCATAGCCACGTATGGCTACCTCAATCTCCACCTCGATTTAGGCTTGCGCCGTGCTTTCGTATGGCGTTTCACCATTGCAGACGTATCAAAGCCTATCATCGGCGTCGATTTTTTAAGTCACTACAACTTACTCGTTGATTGCCACAATCAGAGACTAGTAGATGGGCTGACTTCTCTCACTGTCGCTGTTCCACACCAAAAGTCAATCGAGGCCGTTTCATCAGTGCGCACCACCACAGACAACACATCGTATCACCGCATTCTACGAGAATTCCCTGAAATTACCCGTCCACCAGGTAAGCCGGAAATTCCTCGTCATAATACAGTGCACCACATCAAAACCACCCCCGGACCGCCAGTGTCGAGCCGCCCACGCCGTCTAGATCCTGAAAGGCTCATCATAGCGAAGAAGATGTTCGATGACATGCTAGCAAATGGCACAGCTCGCCGCTCAGACAGCGCGTGGTCTTCTCCGCTTCATTTGGCTCGTAAGAACGATGATGGTTGGCGTCCATGCGGAGACTACAGGGCACTTAACGCACGCACTGTTCCAGATAGATACCCGGTGCGACACATCCATGACTTCGCTTACCAGCTGGCGGGTAAGAAGGTGTTCAGCACTATTGATTTAATTAAGGCATTTAATCAACTTCCGGTTTGCGAGGAGGACATACCTAAAACCGCCATTACTACCCCCTTTGGCATGTTCGAATTCCCATACATGGCGTTTGGCCTAAGAAACGCAGCCCAGACTTTTCAACGCTTTATGGATGAAGTCCTTAGAGACCTAGATTACTGCTATGGGTACTTAGATGACATTTTAGTGTCTTCAGATTCAGAGCAGATCCATGAGCAACACCTGAAACAGCTGTTCCAGAGGCTGAAGGAATATGGCGTACAAGTCAACACTTCAAAATGCGTGTTTGGCAAACCAGAAGTGACTTTCCTGGGATATACAGTAACTGCACATGGCATCCGTCCTAATGACATGAAAGTCCAGGCCATTAAGGACTTTCCAGCACCCAGGACCATCAAGGAGTTGAAGCGATTCTTGGGTATGATGAACTTTTATCGTCGTTTCATACCCAGGGCCGCTGAGATCCAGGCGCCACTCAATGTACTCTTGGCAGGTCCCGACACCAAAGGTTCAAAACCAGTTGATATGACCCCGGAGCTACAGGATGCTTTCACACAATGCAAGGTCAGTCTTTCACAAGCCACACTTCTCTCACACCCAAACGTGAAAGCTGAACTAGCCATACAGACAGACGCCTCGGACACGGCGATAGGAGGGGTTTTACAGCAGCAGATAGAAAATCAATGGCAACCGCTAGCTTTCTTCTCTAGAAAGCTTAGCCCGTCGCAAAAAAAATACAGTCCGTATGATCGTGAGCTATTAGCAATCTACGAGTCGATTCGCTACTTCAGATTCATGGTAGAAGCCAGGACCTTTTCTATCTATACAGACCATAAGCCCCTAACATACGCCTTCACCACCAAACGCGACAAATGTTCCCCTCGGCAGTTTAGATATCTAGACTTTATTGGCCAGTTCAGCACAGACATCAAGTACGTGGCTGGGAAAGACAATGTTGTCGCGGACACACTCTCGAGGGTAGAAGAGCTCACACCAAGTCCTTTGGACTATAAATCACTGGCGCATTCTCAAAAAGCTGACGCAGAGCTGCAGGACTTACTGAGCAATGGTTCTACCCTGAAGTTGGAAAAGATCAGGACACCATACTCAGACCAAGCCGTTTACTGCGACATTTCTACCGAAAGTCCTCGCCCATATATTACCCCAGCATATAGACGTCTCGCTTTTGACTCTCTGCACAGCCTCAGTCATCCAGGTGTCAAGGCAACAGTCCGCCTAATAACACAACGCTTCGTTTGGCCAGGCATAAGAAGAGACTGCAAGCAGTGGGCCAAAGAATGTCAGCAGTGCCAGCGCTGCAAAATCCACAGACACACTACAGCACCCTTACAACAATACAAATTGCCTTCAGCAAGATTTCGACATGTCCACATGGACATCGTAGGGCCTTTAATGCTTTCCAATGGTTACAGGTATTGTCTCACGTCGGTCGACCGCTTTACCCGTTGGCCTGAGGCATACCCGCTAGTCGATATCACTGCAGAGACCTGCGCAGCCGCCTTCGTCTCCGGCTGGATAGCTCGCTTTGGCTGTCCAGAACACATCACCACCGACAGGGGGCGGCAGTTCGAGTCACGGCTGTTTAAGGCCATCGCCAACATGGTGGGCGCTACCCACCACACTACTACTGCTTACCACCCAGCTGCGAACGGGCTGGTGGAACGACTGCATCGGCAACTCAAAGCTGCGATAACTTGTCACAGCACACCACTATGGACAGAGTCACTTCCCATAGTACTTCTGGGCATCAGGAGCGCTTGGAAGGAAGATCTACAAGCTTCAACCGCAGAACTTGTCTACGGCGAACCACTACGGTTACCTGGGCAGTTCTTCTCTACGACGAGTAACGAGTCCTCTGACGTCACTGACTTCGCCAGCCGCCTGCGCAGTCACATGTGCAAGCTGGCGCCTCAACCTACGAAGTGGCACACAACGCGTCCCTTCTACGTACCCAAGGAACTCAACAGCGCAACTTACATCTTTCTGCGTCAGGGTCCAGAGCGTCGACCTCTTCAGCCAGCATATTTGGGCCCCTACAAGGTGCTACGGAGAGGTTCCAAGAGCTTCGACATCGAAGTGCAAGGCAAAGAAGTTACCGTCACCGTTGACCGCCTGAAGCCAGCCTTCGTTGCCAGAGATGACATCACGTTACCAGTGTCATCACCTACACCAGTGGAGAAGATACCAGCAGAGAAAATACCTGCAGAGCAGATACCAGCGGAGAAAAGAACGCGGAGCGGCCGGGTCGTGAGATTTCCTCAACACTATCGACCGTAGTCACGGTCTCGGAAGGGGAGTACTGTAGCGGCTCTGTACCACACACCCAATACTTGTGCGCTTGGACCATACGCCAATACCGCACGAAGCTCGAATACCGGTTGCGCGGCGCGGGCACGTGCGCCGCCGCGTGACTGCAGCGCCCCGAGCGCGCGGTGGGGATCGACAGAAACACTCGCCCGCTACACCTCGCGAACGCACCGCGCTTCCTAGCTTCCTACCGTAGTTTTATATACCTATTTTTACTCGCGTTTTTAATTAGTCAAAATTTTGTATATGTTAATTTCTTCCTGTTAAATAATTTATCTAGTTTCCATTTTTGTGTTTCAATTATTGCATCTATATACCTAAATTACTTCCCGACTAACTAGAAAGTAGGTTTAGACCCACTTTAAAAATATTAAACAATATCATTCGGCAGTACAAGGGCGGCCTTATCGCCTGAAGGAGTTTTTTTTTTTTTTTTTATGTTGAATAGGCCGGCGTTTGACCACCAACTCGCCTGATGTTAAGCGACGTTGTGGTCTAAGATGGAGCACGACGACCTATAAGTTACTTATTCACTCTAGCCTTGAAGTTTTGCAGAGTGAAGCAGTACAAAGACGGCAGTTGAGTGAGGCGCTACAAGTACGCTACTGCTCTGACCCGTCTTGGGAACGGTTACACCGGACTACATCCCGAAACACGACTAGGTCATTTCACGGCATGGCTTGGTCCGGTGGGTGGTAACTAGCCACGGCCGAAGCCTCCCACCAGAATTTGCTACCCGGTTAGCACTACCCGGATATGATTTTTTTACGTTTTCACGAAGTCTTCAGCCCTTAAAGCCACTAATAACGTAAGTAGGATTCAAAATTAAATAACAATAGTAAAACTAAGAACACTAATACAATGTTTTTCTTAAATGCTTTGTTAGTTTTAAAAATAAATTTCTTTCGAACCTTGTGATGAATCTCCCCACCGATCAGTGAGAGTACTAAAGTCCAAAAAGGTGCTATCTCCAGTCTGAGTTATAGGACTTAAACGTCCTATCTCCGATGGAGCAGATTTAATTATACACAATTCAGAGCCTCCATTTAAATTTAGCTGATAGCAAGAAAAACAGTTAACTTTCGTCCTCAATTAGGCACATTAGTGTGGAAAGAAACAGTATGGAAACCTGTTTCTTTTTACAATTCTAACTGCGCCCTGCTATGTTACCAGTAGTCAAAAAGTAAAAATCCAAAGTATGAGCTATCTCCATTCGAAGTTTTATCAAAATCCATCCATCCGTTTGAGCGTGAAGAAGTAACAAACAGACACACACAAACTTTTGCATTTACAATATAGTAGCTGCGCCCTGCGGTGTTACCTGCGGTCAAAAAGTATACTATGTGCTATTCCAGATTGTAATCTATCTCTGTGCCAAATTTCATCCACATCCGTTCAGCCGTTCTGGCGTGATTGATTAACAAACATTCATACATCCATCCAAACTTTTCATTTTTTATATTAGTGAGAAAATAATTAGGAACCAGGATAACTCATAGGTTGCCTCGAAAGGAGTCCTTGCGACTACACATATCTTTACAATACCTTGACCTATTTGGCTATTATTTACATTAAACAAATGTAGGTATGTATATGTCCCTACTTTCTTATAAAATTTTAGAAAGATCTGATCAACGGTATATCAGCTATCGTCAGACAAACATACTTATAAATAATAAATAAATAAATTCGGGACACTTCCACACACGGTCGCCTGACCCCAAACTAAGCAAAGCTTGTACTATGGCTGCCAGGGACTGATATACATACTTAGATATTTTAAAATACATACTTAAAATATTAACACCCAAACATAGAACAAACACAAATGTTCATCACATAAATGTTTGCCCTAGGTGGGAATCGAACCCACGCCCCCAAGCTCAGAGAGCAGGTTCACTACTAACTGAGCCACCGAGGCAGTCACAACAACAAGTAACATTATTAAAAGAAAAACAAAAAACCCTGCCTGCAAAATGTTGTACCCTATGACACTTCCACTATCAAGACGATTCAAATGACACCTCACAAGTCACATGTCGAAATCCATTGAGCTGTTTATTAATTTATTCATTGCTGAAATTACATATTCTTCACTTAAGCTAGTAAGTTACATTATGTAATTATACCCTGTGAATAGGGCGTTGCATATGTGACGTGCTAGTGTGTACTCGTAACTAGACACAAACTTACAGACATTAGGCTGTTGGGCGTGTCAAAAAAACCTCATACATATCATCATCATCAACATATATACATACACACATACAGTCGAAAAACATAACCCTCCTTGCGCAGTCGGGCAAAAACACGAATGCCGACAAAAATACGAGCCCCCCAGTGATTCTGACACCTTTTCTTCAATCGATCAGAAAAAGACTACTTGACTGTATGTGTAGTATGCACATTATGATGCAAGACGCACACGTGTGGTAATTGCAGCTCTCATAGTGTTGAAAGTGCAATTTAGTTTTTCAACTATCTAGAATCTAATATTAATCGAATAATATCTATAAATAGAAGTAAAAACAGAATGTTAGTGACCTTGATTTTTAATCACTAACAATTTTGCAATTTTATATTGACGCCTGAAGACCTAATTATATTTTTGTCTCCAATTGACTAAATACATGATCAAAAGGTTTAGGTGTAGGTGAAGAACTAGCATTCCGTGAGCAAACATTTAATGACGTCACTCGTCATCGTCTCTTTCGAACTATTTGTAAATTACTTATTTCGGTCTTGCTTTAGCATCGATTGACGTCACTACGTGTTGCCCACGTGACCGGAATGGCGGCGGATCCTATCCTGATCCGATCCTATTCCTGGCGGAGTCTATTATTATAGCATGACTAAATAGAACTTTAGAACCCATACTGTAATTTTTGCGACATTAGCCACAATTCCACATTATGAATAAAACTGCTACGAATGTCCTTATCTCTGCAGTAAAACTGGGACATTATTGTTTTATTATGAATCGTTTACCATTTGCAGAATTGCGTGGATTTGACCTACGTCGTGATAGGGAGGGGAAACGGCGGTTACCTTATAAATACCATACTCATTTTTACTAGTGCCTAACTTATAATTCGGGACTAGACTGTTGTACTTACTGCATTTGAAAATAAATTTTGGACTGTAATTAAAGTGTAAAAAAATTTAGATCTTAACCAACATTATAGGACATTGCAAATAGTAACTACAAATAAAATTATTACTAAAATTGTAAAAAACAAGTACCATTTCCCTTCGATCAAATATGCCATCGAATACTATTCCGAATTATTTAGGTATTTGCAAGGCTTTACCGGAATTTTCATAGAGACGAACATGAATGTATTGTCATCACTCGACTATTGAACTTGTTTGGTTTCTCTTAATAAGACTGCAGTGTCGATAAAAATTAAATTACAAAATCCTACTCGACCAAGCACTGAAATTTTAATCGTCACGCCTTTCCCCCGAGGGGGCTGGCAGAGGTGTAATACACCAGCCACACTTCGCCGGACGATATTCAGCCCCAAATGTGACAAGGGGCGAGCCTATCGCCATACACTGGGCTCCAGTCATACGCAGTATGCTCACACAATGAACAAATTGGTGCGTGCCGTCGGCTGGGTTCGAACCCGCTCCCTCTAATTTGATTAATGAAATTTTAATTTGATATGTTACATACATTCAAAGTACCTTTTTTGTTTTTCAAAAACAAAACATGTACTTTGAATGGAGACAAGACTGACGGTCCCAAGTCGCCTCCCTAGCAGTCCCTTCCGATCCCGCTGACGACGCATTTATGGTCATCCTAATAAAGAATAAGTACCTCGTCCCTAATATATCCCTTATGTCAGTTTAATGATTTCTTACTTTGCCATTTCACATTTGGGTATTTCCGCAGCTTACGGCTCGCCGTGCTTAGGTTGGCTAATAGATATTTTTAGCTACGACCTTTGGCTAAATTTGTAGTCTTAGCGTTTTAGGTCTTTTAGTTATTTTTTATGGATTTAAAAGCCGTGTGGCCGGGAACGCCCACGATAGATAGATAAACTGATCCAGCCATCACCGTTCGTTTATAATTGTACCAGACGCACCAGTAAGAGACACTCTCTTAAGGTGGAAATTCCGCCAAAACGCACTAAGCGTTTCAAGTCAACTTTTCTTGTAAGAATTGCAGAGGTGTTGAACTCGTTGCCTGTGTCTGTCTTTTCACCTAAATACAATCCGGGGGTGTTTAAGAGTAAAGTGAATAGGTCTCTGCTAGGCAAGCGAGTTACACCTTCGATCACGTCGACGCTTCCCATCGAGCGAGCCAGTAGTCAAACGCATGCCTAGTCTGTTGTATAAAAAACTCTTTATTGTTCACACCACAAATAACAAAAATACAAGAGAATAATTTTAATATTACTTATTCTATTGTGTAACAACTGGCGGCCTTATCACTAAAAGCGATCTCTTCCAGGCAACCTTAGAATGGAGAGGATACGACAAATGAGTATGGGACAGGGACACATATGTTATATTTGAATATGGGACACGAAAGCGTCGATACGCCGTTCCTATTGGTCAAAAAGCCATTAACCTGCATTAATAGAAACATTTTTGCAGGCGTTTAAGGGTCCTGCGACGCTCTGAAATTTCCATACAAACGCGCTTGTCAAATTTATTGGAAACAATTTGTCAGATTATTATGAAATTTAACATGTACAATTAAATGGACTATATCTACGCCCCTATGTTCTTGGTTTTTTTAAAAAACGTCCTCAAGATAAAATAGAGCAATGAAATAAATCCGCATTTGTAAGGGGTCACTTTTGACTGATTTATTCAATAGATAGACAATGCAAATCAAAGATCCCTTTACATAGGAAGGTTGTCTACATCATTAGCTTTTAAATAAATCCATAATACAAGGGGAATTCCTGGTTATTTAGGAATGATTACAGAAGTGCCAAAGTCGTAAAAAATTGGAATAGCACTTTGTCACTCTGTAGGTAACTTTAGAGACTCGTCAGTATCATTACTCGCTCTCTTCGCTCGTAGTCTCATTCTAGACGAAATGGCTATAGAAAACCTTAAGCCAATGCGAAGTTAGTCTAAAGTGGTCGCCGGACTCTTAAGCGGCAGTAGTCCGATACAACAATTTCAGATTAGTTGTCGTAAACTGTGATCCCTAAGTAGGTATACCTAATGTTCGAAACTTCTTTAAAGATTTTGCTTATAAGAACTGAACAAAAAAAAAAAAAAAGCCCCTTACACCAATTTTCATCAAACATGAACACTCTCGAATAATTCACCTTTCAAACAAACAAATCAAAATCGGTTCAACCGTTTGGGAGCTACGATGCTCCAGGCAGACGCACATACACACACACACACACACACACACACAGACATGTCAAACTTATAACACCCCGTCGTTTTTGCGTCGGGGGTTAAAAAATAATTTTTACGATTTGTCGTTTAACAAATTTGACTCAGGTTATCCTGTCGGTCAAATATACAAACATACAAATGTATAAACTTTTAATAATAATAATAAATTCGGGATACTTCCACACACGTTCGCCTGACCCGAAATGAAGGGGAGACTGAAATACATACTTAGATATTTCTAAATACATACTTAAAAAGATATTTACACCCAGACATAGAACATACACAAATGTTCATCACATAAATGTTTGTCCTAAGTGGGAATCGAACCCACGCCCCCAAGCTCAGAAGGCAGGTTCACTGCCAACTGAGCCAACGAGGCAGTCAATAAATAAATTTACACACACATTACACATGTGTAAATACCGACCTGTCCCAGTATGAGACCTAAAGTAAAGTACTAGCAGCGCCCCCCGGTTTCACTCGCTTTCATAGTTATTAATTTTGTTTTTTTTTTTAAATTATAATTATAACTATGATGAATTATAATTATGAAATAAAATTATAAATTATAATTTTAAATTATTTTTACCATTAATTTTTTGCGATAATAAGTAGCTTATGTTTTCAATTAGAATTATTGCATATATCCATCCATCTGTTTGTGTTGATTTTATATGAAAATTTGCAAAGAAGCTAACAGACCGCCTGATGGTAAGCGATAACCATCGCCTTTGGTTACTTACTCGTATTACACCAGGAGCATTACACACATCCAAAATAAAATTAATCTAACACACTACTACAACAAACTGACAAACTTTGACAATAAATTATAATACCACTAGCTGCATCCGCTACTTCACCCGCGCTGCGGTCCAACGGGAGCCGTTTTTTATTGTCAGAATGAAAAGTACTAACCTAACCTACCCTATGTATTTTTTTGCACTCATGACAGCGTGTATGCAAAATTTCATGATGATCGGAAGGATCGGATTGATCTCCTTACCAATAAACGTTGTACAGCCTCGAAATAGTTATACAGGGTTTTGTCTTTATCTTTCTTTACAAAAATTAAGCTAGATCGAAAAGGCACAACGCTGTATAACTACTCCAAGGCTAAATAGAGAGAGTGTGGACAGCTAGAGTGTGGAATACTCTGTCTGAGTGTGTGTTCCCTAACACTTATAATCTGGTGTCTTCGAGTCTCGAGTGAATCGGTTTCTTCTAGGCAAGCGTGCTCCATCGTAGGCCGCATCACTGCTTATCATCAGGCATGTTGGCGGCCAAACGCAAGCCTATTAAGTTATAAAAAAATATTTAAATCTAAATAGTTACAATACGTACATATTAGCTTCTGAATAGCTATACATACAGCGTTGAGTATAGTGAGGAGGTTAGACATTAATGAGTTAATGTCTAGGAGGTTAGAAATTAATGAGTTAATTTCTAGGAGGTGAGAAATTAATGAGTTAATTCTAGATATGACTCGGTAACGATCTCCATGTCCCGCCGACCTTTCCTAGCCCAGCCATATTTCACGCAGCACCGACTCGACACCTAAAAGAGCCTTTTTCGTTTTATTTTTTTGATAACTACATTAAAACTGAATATAAAATAAATGTCGGCCTCTCAGGCCTGCCTTTTCTGAATTAAAACACCCTGCGATTTGCATAATAAAGCAATGTTTCGTTGAAAAAGTCTTTTTAAAACTTTTGTAACGCTTAATGGCTGTAATAATAGTATGTGTTGCTTATTTTCGGCTTAGTATTTTAGTAACACTTTTTGGCCTGGTTTTTTAAAATTTTATAGATTACTAGCTGCACCTCGCGGTTTTACCCGGGGGTTCCACAGGAACCTTTTATTTTTTAGGGATAAAAAGTACTCTATGTCCTCTTCTGTATCTTAGACAACGTGTATGTAAAATTTCATGATGATCGATTAATTAGTTAGGGCGTGAAAGCGTTACATACAAACAAACGAACAAACTCACTTTCGCATGTATAATATTAGTTAGGATAAAAGTTTTGAAAATGATCTTACGTGGCAGTAATATATTTTAATCACAATGCATCATTTACTAGTATTATCCATCCAGTCTGTCCATAACTCTGTCTGTTTATCTGCCTCCAAATCTACTAACCCATAATTATTAAATAGTCAATGAATTGCCTCAAATTGACATTATGACAGAAATGTCAAAATTGGCAACTCATTAACGACTTAGAAACAATTCCTTAGTAAAATAGTAAACGATAAGCTTCTGAAAAAAATTACGTACACAACATAAAGACAAGACTTTGTTTTTAAAGTAACGCATAAAACCGGAGGCAGTAACTATTGCCAATAAAAACCTAATTACGTTTCATTTAATAGTCACATAATGCTTCTTTATGTTTGCTCTTAATTAAGTTAAGCTTGTTACGGATTAGGATCCGGATTAGGCTAAGCCTAGTATCACGTTAGACTAAGGGAACGTACTGAAAATTTTCATGCATGCGCATTTAGTAGTTACTTAGACCTCTCTACATAAGGACTTAAGATTTGACTGTCATATTTAGAGAACCGGTTGATTTTTTTTAGTCTCGAGAATAATATGGTGGGTTGGGAGAATAAAAAGGAGTCATACACTAGATCATATGCTGTAAAGATCACGGATCCCGCCCATTCGGCGGGAGATGCTAGAGCAAACTACTGCGAACTAATATAAAAATCAGGATACTCACAAAGTGTAGCATATATTATATCAGATACTGTATCAAGCTACAAGTGTGGACGGCTCGTCCACACTCGTCGGGGTGTGTGCCGTACCGTGCCTCGAAATATGAGTTCCCGGGTCCGCAATATTAGCAACGATCTCACGCCGATATCGAGCGAGCGGCGCGTAAGGGTTAGTAAGTACCTTGCTTTTAGTGGGATAATTTGAACTTCTAAATTTTTTAATCGATTTATTTATAAGGATGTATTATTAAACCTTCTACTCCGTTCACTTACTACTTATACCCTATTTTTTCGAGACGGTAAAAGAAATCAACCGGAATATTAAAGAAAGAAAATGAGAAAATCATTAACATTGTTACGGGCGTTTCCATTGTGTCTTACTTTTCAGAGGTTGTGAAGTACTTAAGTGAACTGTGAGTCCAAATACAAGGTCAATATTTGCATGTAAAATGCATGGAAACGCGACATAGCTAGGTCAAACAAGTGAATGTCATTTCCATGAGCATTCCTTTTGTCCAGGAAATCAGTACAAGTTATGTATCTAGATATTATTTGTATAACAAAAGCACTCACTGCTAAATAACACGTTACAACTTAGTACGTTGACACATTATAAAATTGACAATCTTTCAATGAAAAGCGCAGAGATTGTAAATGTTCATTACTGTGACAAAGTCCTATGACGCTTGCCTGAAAAGTGAAGTCTGCCACGTGTCACGAATGTTTAGTTGCAAACAATCAACTCTCCTTGGCAAACCGTTGGATTCTGACTTCTTTTGAAATATAAATTAACATCACAATACTTTGACATAGTACACTAGGTTAAAAACACATAGCCGTATTAGAACTTTGTCGCAGTACGCTTACCATTGAAAAACTTAATGGAATTTGCAAGAGCATTTCGTGGAATATTATTGTGACAAAGGAACTGTGTATAAATACTCTTTTGAGATGGTGGTCGTTTGAAACTATGATATTTTCCTTCTTTTACAAAATCGAACTTTGCAACAATAGACTTTAATAGAAAGGCTTTAAAAACGGAAATGTATTTAACTTGTACGGTTGTAAGCTTTGACGGGAAAATATTTTCTTTCAACCCGTTTCTTGAGCTAGTTAAATGGCTATGTTACGGGCAATTTGAGAAGTCTGTTCACTATGAATAATGACCGGTCTGTGTACGCAAAATGATTTGACTGATTTGATTTTAAAATTTCTTTACTAATAAACACATATAAAAAATTTTGTACACTCAGCGTTAGAAACTAAGACACAAGTAAACAAATTAAAAGTTATTTTGTAGGCTAGGACCGCCTTTTAAAACTTAATTGCTAAACTTAAATGTTATGTTATAAGACAGTTATTATTAAATCATAAATGTGGGTAGCTAACAAAACCAACATGTACAAGGATTACACACTACTATGGCTGTTTCGTATGTTTATGACATTACAAGATAGGTATTTTATACTACTGCACTGAAAATGATTTGACTAGTCTAGCCTGAGTCTTCTAACTTAACCAATCCAGGTTGGATTTGCTCTGATAGAGGTGTCGGGCAGGTCTCTTGGTCACTATTTATTAAAATGACCGGTCTATATTAATACTGCCCGGTTAATCAAATTACCCGTAACAGCTACACATCTCTATTTCAGTTCAATAGTTTTCTAGACGCTTGTAAGAGAGCTTGTTAAAAGTTTTCATAAATATTATACAGGTTCAGGCTTCGGACAAATATAAAAAAGGGGTACAGGTAATATTTGTGATTGTGTAGATTGATACAATGGATGCGTCTTTGTTGAGCGAAACTAGCTCTCAATCAATTGGGACATCTCGGACACAGTGTCCGAAAATCTTGTGTCCGAAATGGGAACAAGCCTTTGCTCGGACGGGTTTGTTTGACGATTACTTTAGCATCTTTGTTTCAATCTTAAGGGTCCGGCGACCACTTTAGACTAACTTTGCATTGGTTAATGGTTTTCTATAGCCATTTTATCTAGAAAAAGACGACAAGCGAAAAGAGGAAGTAAAAGTAATGACGAGTCTCTAAAGTTATCTACAGAGTGACAAAGTGATATTTCAGTCATTTTTATGAACTTTTCACTTCTTTAATCATTCTAAGATAATTTAAAAAAAACCCTTGTTTTAAATATTAATTTAAAAACATCATTATAAAGAAAGCTCCCTATGTAGAGGATTATTTATTTGCTTCGTCTATCTATTGAATAAATCAGTCCAATGCATTACATACGATCCCTTAATAATAATGCGGATTTTTTTTTATTAGCTGCCATTTTTTCATTTGCTCATCTCATTTTCTTTTGAGAACGTTTTTAATAAAAAACATAAGGGTGGATATATTGTTCATTTAATTGTACATGCTAAATTTCATCATACTCTGACAAACGGTTTGCAAGAAATTTGACAAGCGCGTTTGCATGGAAAATTCGGAAAATTCGCGGAACCCTTAATGACGTTTTGCAGGAAAGTACTCATGTTCATGCAAATAAAAACATAGGCTATTTAGCTGTCAGAAATTTAGCTATTTAACTGCTGTCTTTAATCTGCTAGAGTGCGAGAGCGATGCGTGAGAAATGTAGCGTGAGTCAAACCGAGTTTTTTCTTTCGTCATATTAGGATTCCGAAATAACCATTTTCGGTCTATTTTGTTATCTGTCGCCGCTCTAAGTGAACGTAGTTTGATTAATAGTTAGTACGTGTTACCGCTAGAACACCCACAGCAAAATCCTGACAACAAGAAATTCTTCCGCTCATCACATAACATTGCCTACGCTAATCGCATTGACAACGCTCACAGCTGCGTGCAACGTTATATTTAGCGTACGTTGTATGTCTAAACAGCGAGTAGATTATCTTCAGAGAAGCTTCTCTAAGAGCGCAGGGGTGTTGGTGCTCTACATGGGCAGCTATGTGTGTGTAACACGCGCTGATATACACGTACACGTGCAATTGTAGAAGTGAACTACTGAGCGTGCTAGTTGATTTATATTTTAAAATATCCGATTTTTATATTTTAATTGTGTGTGTGTGTTTGTGTGTCTGTCTATGGCATCGTAGCTACCGAATGGCTGAACCGATTTTGATTTTTTTGTTTGAACGGTGAGTTAGTCGAGAGTTTTCTTAGCTACTCATATGTGTGATTAAAATCGGTGTCCGAGGTTTTTGAATTTAAATTTATTATATTGTAAAAAAAAAAGTTAAAAAACGAGTATTTAAGTTAGGATTAGGATTCCAATACTGTTCTGTAAACAACATTATTTAATCATAATTATCAAGGAAAAAGGCTGAAGTATTTACCAGCAGTCTCAGTGGTTGGTTAATATTTTTTTAGTTCGTGCTGTCGTTCAGAACATTAAAAATATTATATTAAAGTATGATAAAAAAAACATTGTTTGTCTAATGTATGTATAATTTAAAAAAATATATTTATCCGTGTCGACTTGTAAACCTAATTCGTCAGTTAAAAACCGCTCTGAAACTATGGCTTGCAAGAGCTTAATAGTATTTAATAGTTAACTTTAAAATGCAATAAAAAGTATATTTACTCGTACCATCAACGGGACTATCGCGGGCTAGAGAAAAATGCTCTTCCCACCGGAATTATTATCCTCGCTCAGATGTGACAGAGCTAGAATAAGGATATGTTTGTCTCTTTCTCGCGGAATAAAACAGGTGGAAAGAGAATTCGTCCTCGCGTCATGCTAGCCCTGCTGATGAACTTTAAGACATTACTCTATAGATTCCCTCCTCGGTGGTCTTAGCGCGTAAAATTGACAATTAGTCGATTGCTAAGCTCGGACGAGCGCAGCGGCGCGCGCGCTCCCGTTTTAATCCCACTGAAAATGCGCGCGCGGAAATTCTGTGAACGAAATTCGAAAAAAGACCGACATTTGAATTTGGAATATCAAGAATGTGAATGGGCTTGAATAATCAGATATGTGTCTTATGCTTGAAAATTACAGTTCGGAAAATAATCGCCAGTGTTTTGTTTTTCATTTGAGTGATGGACGTTCGATTTTTAATTTTGAGTGTTAGAATGAATTTAAAAACAATTGTGTTTTTTTAATTGTTTTCTTGTGATTGGTGTAGTTTTGTGAGCGTTGACGGATAATTGCGCTCGAGTTCGTCGTCAAGGTATTTTAATTAGTTTTTGCACGCTTCTGCTTTGTTATACAATGTTTCTCATCTACGAATACTGATAAATGCTTGCTGACTGTTCTAGGAAGTTTTACAGACTTGGAAAGGGTACTCAATACTTAGGAAAAACGTATTATGCCATAACAGCAATAGAAATGAAGAAGACTATGCAAGAAGAGAGCAAGTTTTTTTTTAACTATTCGCAATTTCCTTGCTAGAGTTGCAATAAGCAAGTATCACATAGTACTGCGTTATATTCTAGTAACTAGAGTATATCAGGAGATAGAAAATAGAGTTTCTAGACTATCTTTAGCTTCAAAACTGTTTTTTCAACAAATCTCTAGCGTCTTCTGCTTCAACGTTGCACTAAGTACCTACACCAACGAATATGGGTTTCAATTACATTCATGCCCATAATTTGTGCACTTTTTGGAACGTTGACGCGGAAATACACAAGACATTTTGTTGGAAAAACAGTTTTGAAGATAAATAGAGTTGTGTTAGTAGCAAGTATTGCGACGTTGAAGCGGAAATACACTAGAGACTTATTGAAAAAACAGTTTTGAAGATGAACTTTCGTAAAGTAACACCTAATTCGATCTACTACCTATATCTCTAGCTTAAAGACATGATATTATACGCATACTACAGAACGTGGGTTAAAAACTTATCAAGAAAGACAGATTCTCGTGGAAAATAGTACTGACTAGCAAAACTTTCCAATAAGATACGTGCGTAAAAAAACACTAGCTCTCTTACTAATAAACGTTGTATAGCCTCGGAATACTTATACACTGTTCTGTCTTTCAATCGAGTTAACTTAAAAGAAAGAAAAAAACACAACACTTTACAAGTATTCCGGGCTATACAACGTTTGTTAAAGGAAGATGGGCTCTATAATAGTACCAAGATCACTAAGCAACAAACACACTCAGCGGTGAGGCCACGTAACATCCTACGAGTACAATTTAAAGTCGCCAATAACCACAATGGGTCAATAAGCGATACATCACACTCCGTCACAACAGCGGCAAATATAACGACAGGAAGATAAATAACGTTGTTTTATGAAGATGTTACGGTGGCTGGCGAATGGAGTTTTGATTCACGTCGCAAAATGTTTGGCTTTGTCGTAACGTGGTACGATTAGAATTTTGGACATTTTGCGCTATGGATATTTTGCTCTTTGGACAATTTAGGACTGTTTGTCATTTTGTTCTTTTGATATTGTGCGCATATATCTTCATGATTAGCAACGTTTACGATCGCAATGTAACATATCGAAAACTATCCCTACTTTGGCATAAAAATTACTTTTTATTTTGAAATAACTTGAGTCTAAGTTTATCTGAAGTTAAGAAACAAAGTTGAGGAAGATGAGGAACAAACTTTTAATCAAATGGATATATTATGGTACACTCAGTAAAATAATTTTCACCAAAATCACGAACTCATGTTGAGAATTGGGTCAGACTGCAGGATGGCGTCTGACCACATCAATAGACGAGCTGCCTCTAAGGGGCTATTATACCATGCAATCTGTAGTAGTCTGACTATCTGTATATCGGGCAGCGTAGGTAGGTACGAGATAGACAGATAGACACTACCGGTATTCTATGTTATCTTGGTCACTTTCACTCCTATGACTTATCAAACGAGAGAGACAAGGATCAGGCAACTCTGACGTGCAAGAATAGGAGCCAGATAGTCAGGCTCTCTATCGCAAGCGATAGACAGTGTCATAAGCTCATCAAAGTAGCTATTGCAGAAATGCTGAGATTTTGTTATTTTGTCAAAATAACTCTTGGCTCTTTACTCGGTCCTTTGGTCCCAAAATATGCATTGTCAATGTACAGTTTTCAACAACTATTTTGGTCGGGACTAAAAAAAATATCTAAATCATAATCACAAAACATTTTAGTGAGTCAACGTGTATCGAATTATGATTGGCAGGCAGAGGTGGTGTTTATTTTACTATTGGGCTACTTTAATCTATTTTCGTAATACTAGGAATATTACTACGCATCTTGGACCATTATCATTTTGTTTAATTTTGTTGTGATTTGTTTAGTCTGTTTTTTTATATTGCTGTTTACTATTTTAACTGAAAGAGTTGAAACACGAGAAGTCAGATCTTTTTAACATTCGCCTGGGCGAACATTTTTGATTGCTATTCACATAATTTAAACAATTTTTTAAATAATATACATATGTGCCCCGCGGTTTTACCCGCAGTTAAAAAGTAGCCTAAGTGTTAGTGCATGGTATGAACTACTTTCGTACCAAATTTTATCAAAATCCGTCCACCTGTTTAGGCGTGAAGAAGTAACAAACATACCTACACACTTACACATACACTCACAAACTTTCGCCTTTATAACATTAGTGTGATGATTTATAAGCATTTTTTTTACCGATTATTTTACCGAGAAACAATCTTTGATTTAGATCACAAAAGCTACTTTGGGCAGTAATGTGGCTAGTACAAGCATCTAATAAAACTCTGAACAACCAGTACAAAATTCTATTGAAAAAGGTTAAGCCGTGAATTAGTTGATAGACACCAAACTAGAAACAGCTCACCCAAACGCGCCACGGGAAGTATCGAATTGAGTCAGGTAAGTGGTCCCCTATCGTGCGACCTGACGGTGCCGGGAGGTATGCAAATTGATTTGAGGATCGCCTCTGCTAAATAATGCTCGCGATGTGGGCTTGGGAATATGGAGTGGCTCAGGGTAGAGTAATGGGCCCTCTGTCTTTTCTCGTATCTTGTTATAAACGTACATATAATAGACCCAATCCAGAAGGATCTACTTGACAGATCTATACTTGCATATAATTACCTACATTTTATAGAAAAGTCGCTTTTCGCGTCTGTACCTCTTTTGGTTTGAATATCCACGGAACGGATTTGATGTGGTTTTTTACCATCAGTTAGATAATTTTTCATAATAAATAAGTTTAATAATTGTTAGGGTCGTTAGTTTATTAGTTTTTGTTATTCCCCCTATTAGAAAAGGACATCAATTATTTTGTTTCGAAAATTGAGATAAGTCATTTGGTTTTCAGAATTTGGCCTAATCTTCAGAGTGAGGCCATTGTTTTTTTTTGGTTTTGTCAAGTATGTTATTTTGAAACCTATGAGGGTTGTACTTATTGACTCACAACGACATTTTGAGTCGGAGATGCCAGTTTTTCATCTTCTGTAAAATGTCATGTTCGGAAGCGATGATAGCCTAGTTGGAGAAGGCTCGTCTCTCAAGCCAGAGGGAGCGGGTTCAAACCCAGCCGACGGCACGCACCAATTTGTCCAATGTGAACATATTATGTGCGTATTATATGTCATCCGCTACATGACTGAAGCTCGGTGTATGACGACAGGCTCGCCCCCTGTCACATTTGGGACTGAATATCGTCCGGCGAAGTGTAGATGTTGTATAACACATCTGCCAGCCGGCGGAAAGGCGTGACGATATGTAATGTGAAATCTCCTAAACTAAACTAGAATATTTAAAAAAATCTCACTTGATGGTGCAGATCAAGTCGGTATCATCGGAGACTAAAAGACACCGTTATGGTCTTATCTTACAACTCCAAAAAAAAAAATTCTTATTTAACAAAAAAAAGGACTTATCTTAAAGTGGGATTTGTCACACTTAACGCAAATCTTTAGCGTTTCACTTGTTTTTATCAACTTTAATGGAAATCTTAGGGATAATTTAAAACTAGCAAAATTTTGTGGCTTTGTTTCATTTACAATTATTTAGAGCGCTGTTATTGTCTATCGTGTAATGGGATGGTCTTTTGCTATTGTTTTTACCTACTTGTACGACATTACACCTGTCTTCTTTTGTATTTAATTGACCGAGTGTATGACTACGAAATGCGAACGAAGCGTGTCTGTTTTATCGTGGGCAAATTTTTATTCGCATTTCGACATGTCTTGCGGATTTCTAACTGTTAAGCTCCAGGTCGTTTTTTTAATACGATTCTCGTGAAATTTTGAGAGCAGAAACGATAACTATATTGGTTTTTTTGTCTATTCGATTGTTGGACTTTATTAAAAATGACGCGCATATGGAGGTTCGAAACGTAAAAAAAATCAGCTACTTCTAAGGATCGACTTAAAACGTCTTTAACTCATAGAGCCACTAGTATACAAATGTTCAATGTTCCCCGACTTCTCTTTCCGTGTTCCTTTCCGTGATTTCTTTGTATTAGTTTTCACGGGTACGACTTACAAACAAACATTCAAACAAATTCAGTTCTAGATATAGCTAGAATTAAACTGTCTAAATTCTGTAAATATAATTACATTTTAGATAAATTTAAGAGCAACTGTCAGCAAATAATGGAAAAGCTTTTTCTAAACTTATTTTTTAAGGAGTTTTAAAGCAATTCAAGAATTCAGGTTAGCTTAATGTTTTAGCGAATTAGTTTGAAATTGTCTGGGTATTTGAAAGAAGGACTGGCTGAGTCGCCGGCTTTGTGTAGATTTGTTTTGCTTTTTCATATTTTTTGGCTTATATTTATATTTTAGGTGCTCAAGAGCAGACACCTATGATGGAGAAAATTGAGAAAGCTTTTTACCGTGTATAGTCTGTGGAGTGGAATATGGAAAGTAAAAATAAAAAGAAATATGAAGCAAAGCTTAAAAACCGACTTCTCCGTCATCCAAATTAGATTTTATAAATAGCTTTTAGACTTTTGTTGACATTTTCAAAACCACTTGATCAATTTAGATAAAAGTTATATGGGACCTAAGAAGTATGATCATCCAAAAAAAACTAAAATCGATTCATAATTTTATTAGTGTAGTAACATACAAAAAAAACATGACATATCGTCACGCTTTTCCCCCGAGGGGGCTGGCAGATATGTAATACAACACCCACACTTCGCCGGACGATTTAACAAAAAAAACATGCAGTCTAATTGAGAACCTCCTCCTTTTTTGAAATCGGTTAAATTTTTTTCCGTACATTTTATCAATGTAACAAAAATGCTGTAAAAGCTAGTTTCTTGAAAAAATATTTTTTTACAGTGAATTCATAAAATGTTCATTTCCAATTTTAAACTATTAATTATAAATATTACTTCCTTTAGCCAGTATCATCCTACTAATATTATAAACGCGAAAGTTTGTATGTATGGATGGATGGATGTTTGTTACTCTTTCACGCCAGAACGGCTGAACAGATCTGGATGAAATTTGGCACAGAGATAGATTATAGTCTAGAATAGCACATAGCACATTTTAACCGCGGGTTAAACCGCGGAGCGCAGCTAGTGGGAAAATAAATACAAGAAACCCCCGAAAGTTATTTGACACTGTGTGACGATTGCTATCGGCCACTCGACTCCCGCATAGCACATCACTATAATGAGATATACGGTCCCATCCCTAGCAACCAGAGGCAACACGTGACAGTTTAGGACAACATTTTATTTTTCCATTGGAAAAGGACTTGAGCTTCGTATAATTCATGTTTCACTAAACAAACATCTATCCGAGTCCACTGAGGTCTTTTTTATGTAACCCTGGGAGTGCGTCAAACACTCCAAAGTGGTTCGACTAATACTACCATTCACTATAATTTATTCCTACCATAGTTACCATGAATTTTCATGATTTCTACTGAACCCAGGATGCAAATGTGTGAGCACTTCCAAAATAAATTATTTCATGACCGCTACCGGATACCGTAACATTCAATTAGATAAATTGACGTCAGCTTCCGGTTTTAAAATAGTTTAATGTCCCATGAGTGAATGATATGAAATGGCTTACTAAAATGAGTCGATTCGTTGAGTGATATTTATTTTTCGATTTTAATGTTCGATAAATTAGTCTGTAAACGAAAAATTTTTATTAACCTATATATTAAGCATTACATTTTTTTATTTGAGTGTTAGTTTCGAAACGAGAAGACTAATATTTTTTTAAGTACCATTCCACGTTTGACCACAGACTCACCTGATGGGAAGCGATGACGTGATCGAAGGTGTAACACGCTTGCCTAGGATACCTATTCACTTTTCTCTGGAACATCCCGGGATTGTATTTGGGTGGAAAAATAGACGCAGGCAACGAGTTCCACACCTCTGCAGTTCTTATATGGATAATGAAACCAGTAAATCGTGTATGCAGATACATTTTTCTTTAAAATAGCACAGAACTTATTTTCTACTCACTAGACTCACATCTTTGAGTCACCCAATCAAAAATGCTATCCAAATGACGACTTCAGACTTATTTAAGGCCCGGTATTACACGAAATCAACGAAAATAAGTATTTTGTTTGCGCCTAGTTTGACAAAGAATTATGATTATGAAGAGGTGCAAAAAAATACAGTCAGTAGAAAAACAACCATACAGTTTAACCGGAGTAGAATCTTAAAAATCATTCTGATTTAGGAAAAAAAACCCACAAAAAGTTTCTTCTTATTAAAAACTGTTTGAATGTGCGTGGTTCTCTAAATTTTCAGCGATTACAATACTATTCTATTATTAAATAGCCAGATTAGTTCTCTAAAGTTTAATTGTGTAACCTAGTCTTATTACTGTTCTTATTACCATTATTAACAAATACAATAAAAGCAGCAAAAAAATGTAATTCCAGGCGCCGATCTCATTATACCATTAAATATGATACACAATAATCAACTCCAAATTAATGACATAAGTAAGCGTGTGCCTGGGTGGAAAATCGTGGTATAACCGCGTCTTAAGCGTCATATATATTTATAGGTATATAATTGGAATCTCGGAATCGGTTCCAACGATTTTCATACAATTTAGTATATAGGGGGTTTCGGGGGCGATAAATCGATCTAGCTAGGAAACATTTTTAGAAAATGTAATTTTATTCGTGTTTTATCGATAATCAACTTAAACATAAACTTGGAAGAAAAATAACAAAAAGGAGGCGTTTGAGTAGTCTCAACTGAAAAATATGACTCTTCCTGACATCTATTGGCGAATAATAATACTATTTTTTGTGAGCAACTAATTGCTTTAACGACACAACAGCAGATGGCGTTGTTAAGTAACACGAAGTCAATGATTCGTACTTAAATATAATTTCCAAAAAACACAATTAAAAGAGAAAAAAAAAATACCGAGCAAAGCTCGGTCATCCAGGTACTTTTCTTTAGAAGCGAACACGTACTTATATGAGCTGTTTCTTGGTTGTATATAGTCTATGTATTTGTAAATTGAATTCTGAGCTGATCATAAAGCCATAGTTAACCATTCAGCTTTGGCATGTATATATTATGTATTTAGCTGTAAACGTTGAATAGAATGTTAAAGTCACTAATTACTAATTGAACTTCAAAGCGCACAATTGTGGACATAGTTTATGAGACTCTAAAGGCGGTGACTGATTGATAATATTTCGTCGTAACGTATTGTGTTCGCGTATCAATTCGCTGTATCATTTAAATGAGCAGAGCCGCTTGCCGCGAGCACGCGAGTCTTTTTAATCGACTTCCAAAAAGGAAGAGGTTCTCAAATCGACTGTATGTTTTTATTCTTTTAGGTACTTTATAGTATTTTTTTAATGTTACGCGATTACTCTACCAAATGTTAATCAATTTTAATGATTCTTTTTTTGTTTGGTAGGTCATACTTTAGAAGTGGTCTCATATAATTTTTGTCGAAATCGGTTTAGCAGTTTTCAAAATATCAACGAACGTCTAAAACTTGTTCACATTGACGACGAGAAGTCGGTTTTTATGCTTTACTTTGTACATTATAGCTTATTGACTCGAAGCTCGCTTCACGATCAAGCAGATAGTAAATTGATACGGCGAGCTGATACGGCAAAATGATACGCGTACTCGATAAGTTACGGAGTTCGGCTTCAGTCAGTCTCCGCCTTAAGAATGATAAAAGCATTATTATAATTTCAGAACCATAACATCGTTATCAGTTATCCCATCATTCCAATAAAACATTAGGGGGTGCGCACAATAAATATCATTGACCGTAGGAAGACATTAATCATTCGTTTAGCGCTGGTCGGTTTCCGCCCGTGTGCGCCGCCCTTTATTGGTATTAATTGTTGAGAGGATAACTTAATTAATTTACTTGTTTGGTGTGTTTAGAGGGGCTGGAGATTTTTAGCCGACGGAGAAGTTAAAAAAGGGGTGGTTGTCGTTAAGGCGAGCCTGGCCAGAAAACGTCTAGCAAGAATCAACTTTCCTCTAAGATAAACCATGGATTTTACTGTGTAAAAAAAAATATGTTATTCTTAAGCATGTTTTTAAGTGGAATCATAAATCTGATACATGTAATGAATAACTTCACTCGATAGAAAAACAATCCAAAGTCACCTCTATTTGGTATTTTAAACACGATTTGCGACTTAATTTTTACAAATCATATTGTTTTTTTATTTTTTTTACGAATTACAATGCAATAAAAAAATGGAATCATAAATAAAAATGTTAAAAAGTTAACATGGTAATTTTATATGATTTTTTTATCACGAATTCATGGTAAAAAGGCACGTTTGCGTGACCGCCAGTCCGCCCGCAGACCCCGTCGACGCCGGACGTGTGCCAAATTTTTGTGATCTCCGCAGTGCCGCACACACCAACACCAACCAAGCATTTAGTTTTGCCATAATGGGTAACAAACATAATAAACGAAAAAAATGCTCAAGTCTGACTTTTAGAAAATCGTACGAGTCAAGGAGCAAACGTCGGTAAGTAGATAAACTTCTACTAGATTAAATTGGTAATCATTGTTTTTATTTACTAGAATCGACATTTCTTGCATTGCTTTTTGTAGCCAGATGATGTATCAACAAATCTATTAGTACCTACTTATATTCGTTTTAGTGTTTTCAAATATCATACTCATCATCATAGATACTTTTTTGTCTCGTTACGTGTATTCACGATGTAAATACCCGGCCTAGTGGTATACCTACTAGTGATATTTATGTAGTTATACCTACCTACAGTTAGTTTTTTTTTGCAGAAGACTACTACGTAACAAACTCCAATGACTTTGGAATTGACGAAACGTAAGTACCTACCTTTACCTACCTTTTGTACCACGCAGGGAGGCGGGTGTTCTGCGAAGTTTTGACTATGTCGGTCACCATTTATTATTTCACCCAGACAACTTGTGAGATACGGATACGGAGCGACGTTCATACTTTCATTTTTCCTGAGCATTCTAAACTGCACAACGAGTAAATACCCGCCCTAGTGGCATTTATATTTATATAGTTATACCTACTTACACGAATACCTATCTTACAGTTTTGTTTTTTTTTTTTTCAGAAGAGTACTACAACTAAATGTAATAAACTCCGATGACATTGGAACTGACGAAACGTAAGTACCTACCTACCTTTTGTAACATGCAGGGCGGCGGATTTTCGCTAAGTTTTAACTATACAGGATGTTAGGTAAGATACGGGACGACGTTGATACTTTCATTTTTACTGAGCAATCTGAACTGCACAACGAGTAAATACCCGACCTAGTGGCATACCAGTGATATTTATATTTATATAGTTATACCTACTTACACGAATACCTATCTTACAGTTTTGTTTTTTTTTTTCAGAAGAGTACTACAACTAAATGTAATAAACTCCGATGACATTGGAATTGACGAAACGTAAGTACCTACCTACCTTTTGTAACATGCAGGGCGGCGGATCTTCGCTAAGTTTTAACTATACAGGATGTTAGGTAAGATACGGGACGACGTTCATACTTTCATTTTTACTGAGCAATCTGAACTGCACAACGAGTAAATACCCGGCCTAGTGGTATATCTAGTAGTGATATTTACGTAGTTACATGAATACTTATCTTCGTTTTTTTTTGCAGAAGAGTACTTCAAGAGAATGTAATGAACTCTGATGACATTGCAATTGACGAAACGTAAGTACCTACCTTCTTTTTGTAACATGCAAGGTGGCGGATCTTCGCTAAGTTTTGACTGTACTGTATGTATGTAAATTATATAGGGTGTTAGGTGAGATAGGGGACGTCGTTCATACTTTCATTTTTGACTGAACAATCTGTACTACACGAGTGTTTGGTAGCGTTTGAGTTATAGCCGTATGATTTGAACACATCTAGGCCTGATTAGTACTGCAACGTGATTTTGGCTGTTTTGAAGAAAACTCGTAAAGTTGTATATTCGTTTTTAACGATTGGCGAAAATCGAGCATTTCGGTAAATCTTGTAAGTACGGCTTTTATAAACCTACGACTGGTATGGATGTGTTCGTCGTTGCCTTTGAAATTCGAAACTGCCGGTTGTAAGAAGCGATAGCGGGGACAGGCGAAGCTATGTATATACGTCACAAAGATGGCCGCCGACCGTTGTAGATTATTGCTTATATCTCGAGTTCTATCTCATCAAATCAGTTGTTTGAGGTGTCATTTGAAAGCTCATTTATTTATAATGTAGTTGTTATATAATTATGTACATACATATCAACAAGCTTGAACGACAGCTTCCGTGCGCGAGTCCGACTCGAACTTGGTCGGTTTTTTATAATTTTTATATTTTGAACTTTTGGACATCATACTTATAAATATTTATTTTTATTTTGTTTTAGGCACGTGGATGACATTGACCCTGTTTCACTCAGCGTGGTCATCATCCTGCGTCAGTCATGGTTTGGTGGGGGGTATCCTATCACGGCGTCACAAAGCTTAGTTTTTGTGAAAAGGGGGTTAAAACTTCTGCCAAAGTGTATCAAGAGACCGTCTTATATGGTGTTGTACAACCCCTTAGCAATACACTTTTTAAAAATCTACCGTGGAGTTTCCAACTAGACTCTGCACATGGTCACAAGGCGCGAACTACCCAAGCCTGGCTGGAAGCCAATGTTCCGGACTTTATAAGGGCTGAAGCCTGGCCCTCCTCTAGCCCAGATCAAAACCCCCTGGACTACAAATTATGGTCAGGTTTAGAGGGCATGGCCTGCTCTAAACGACACGCCGACATAGAGTCACTTAAGAAATCTTTGAAGCAAGCAGTGGCTAAATTTCCCATGGAAACAGTCCGTAAATCCATAGATTCTTGGCCAGACCGACTAAAGGCCTCTATCAAGGCCAAATGTGGTAATTTTGAATAAAATAATAGTTATATTTTTGTTAAGACTTCAATACATATGTAAATATAACTTTTATTAACATTACATTACTGTATAAAAAAATAAATGCATTTTCATTTGTAACAGAACTTATGGCTAGACATGCATACATATCGTCACGCTTTTCCCCGAGCAGGGGGCTGGCAGAGGTGTAATACAACACCCACATTTCGCCGGACGATATTCAGTCCCAAATGTGACAGGGGGCGAGCCTGTCGCCATACACCGGGCTCCAGTTATGTAGCAGATGACACACAATACGCACATATGTTCACACAATGAACAAAATGGTGCGTGCCGTAGGCTGGGTTCGAACCCAGCAGAGCAAAATTGCCACTCCCAACTAGGCTGCCATCGATTCTACAACTATATCACAGAACAAATAATAATACTATAGCTCAATTGTATTTATAAATGTAAATATTGTGAATGTATATTTTTGTATTGGATGTTTTGTTAGTACTAGCAGAATGTCCGCCACTTCGTACCCAGGGTATGTATACCTATATATCCGGTATAAGTTTACTCGATTCTTTCATAATTATTGTTCAAAATTATATCTGAATCGTGTAGTTTTTTGACTTTGTAACATTTAACAAACCATACAATATTATTAGTACGCACCTAATGGTAAAGTAAGGTAATTAAAATGGTTATTACAATTGTTATACAATATACCCAAAAATAATGAAATTTACTATGTTGTATTATTTAATGAATACCGGTAGTTACACAATCATTCCAACACCCTGTATAAATATTTGTCATAATAAGGATAACAAGTAGCCTATGTGTCAATCCAGGGCATAAGCTAACTCCGTTCCAAATATGATCCTCATCCGTCTAGCCGTTTAGGTGTGAATAAGTGAAATACGAGTAAGTACCTAACTTCCACACACAATCGCAATCTTTTGTATTTATGAGTGTGAAGTGTGATAAAATGGAAATATGACACTACCGGTAAAATGAAACTAATGCCACGACTGCTCACACATCAAAAATACAACAACTCGTGGACATGAGATTGGTTGTACCTATATTGGCTTGAACGGCATTTTTTAGATTTTTTTTTGTTTGGCATCAAATAAAAAATGTTCATAAAATGGATGAGTACAATGACGGACGGATTATTTTATCGATTTCCTAAAAATGGGTGTTTAGGTACTCGATACCATAACGTGACTGACGGGTGAAAGACGTGCGCGCGGCGCATCGCACACAACTTTTGTGTCGCGTGAATGAATACGTCGCGCTCCCAAAAAGTGCGGCCTGAGGTAGAGTAAAATACCTAAAGTTCTGGGAAAGCCTCGCCTTAACTCTGTGTCGATATGTTTTTATTTATTATATATATATATATATAGGAGAACCAACAGCTACTTGCATTAAAAATATACAATAAAAATAAACTATGGATAGCCAATAATAGGTTCTCACGAATAGATACACTTTAGATAAGAACACGCAAACATTAAGAAGATAACAAAAAAGTAGTATAGTAAAATAAATATTAATATACTCGTATATAACTATATAAATATACCTATATTAAGTTTTAAACTTTATTCATCTTACTAATTTAGTAGTCTCCGAATAGTTATGTAGTGTTTTTGCTAGAGTCAAATAGTTTAAAGAAAGAAAAAGACAAAATTCGAAATAACTATTTATAGACTATAACCTACAACGTTTATTAGAAAGGGGGTAAAGTTTAAACTAAAGCTTAGGTCTAACTAAAGATAGTTCTAACACTCAAAATTACAACCTAATTGTCAGCTTTGGCATTAAGGCTGATTTACACGCTGCAAGTTTCTTGCCTGTTGCATACAAACATATTGAAACAATAACAAATATAGGGTCAACTGGGGCAAATGCGTCTGTGAGGCAATTGCGTCTTTCGAGAATTACAGACAAACTTTTGACAAATTAGACGCCACCTACACCTTTTTTCTCTTTTTAGTTGCAATAATCTGTACAAGATGGCGTTAGTTGCCTAATTTGTGAAGGGTTTGTCAGTAATTCTCGAAAGACGCAGTTGCCCCACATACGCATTTGCCCCAGTCGACCCTAATTGCATCTTCGAAAGTCTAAACAATGTATTAAATTATTGCTCTTGAATATACACGAAATTGGCATTGTGTAAATGAGAACTTAGTAATATCGGTGTAGTATTGGCAACAGGCGGCTTTACGGTAATGCAATATACGTTGCCGTACAGCGATCTAAATGCCAGTGCATTGCCGTTTATTAGTCTTGATCTCGGCAGACTACAGGACTGCAAGACTGTGGACCGTAGAATGCGTCAAAGGAAATAGATATGATATGGTTTAATCAACAGACCGAACGTCGTGGTATGTGCTGCATTCGTAAGTTACGAGTAACACACTTCAGTAATGCTTCTGTGCACTTGCCTTGGATGTGTGTGACTAATGAAATTAATAGAACCAAAGTACCTACATTCACATCGATACATCCCTCTTCTTGACGCATGAGATGTTTCTTTTAGGCATGAAATGTTCATGTATCATGAGATGTTTAGGCGATGGCAGCCTAGTTGGGAGAAGGCCCGCCTCTCAAGCCAGAGTGAGCGGGTTCGAACCCAGCCGATTTGGTTATTGTGTGAACATACTCGTATGTGCGTATTGTATGTCATCTGCTACATGATTGGAGCCCGGTGTATGGCGACAGGCTCGCCCCCTGTCACATTTGGGATTGAATATCTTCCGGCGAAGTGTGGGTGTTGTATTACACCTCTGCCAGCCCCCTCAGGGGAAAGGCGTGACGATATGTATGTATATGTATGTATGAGATGTTTCTTGGTCACTATCACTCCTATGACTTTTGAAACGAGAGAGGCTGACAAAAATATCTTGATGGGAAGAATAGCCTTTCTTCACTTACAATAGTAAGTGAGAAAAATTGTATGTTAGTGATTGTGTATGTAGATTGTAGGTACTATAGGTATGTTTGTTACCTTTTTTTGCACGATGAAACAGATTTGGACGGGGTTTGGTTTGAAGATCGCTTATAACTACATTCATTCAGGCAAACATTCATGTGATGAACATTAGTGTTTGTTCTATGTCTGGGTGTTAATATCTATTCAATTATGTATTTAAAAATATCTAAGTATGTATATCAGTCTCTGGCAGCCATAGTACAAGCTTTGCTTAGTTTGGGGTCAGGTGACCGTGTGTAACAGTGTCCAGTATTTATTAAAAACAAAAAAAAAAATTTGAATTACCGTGGTTTTAATGAGGCTAGTTTTTTCTAGAAAAAATATCAATAAACGGTTTCTGTACGGTTAAGTGAAAAACTGTAACGCAGCTTGTAATTTTTATAAAAATATTGTAGTTAGGTAGGTAAGGGGTTATTTCCAGATTCCTCCAAGAAAATGTTTTTAAAATAATCCTTTAATCCAAATTCATCAAAAAACATTAAAATGATTTATACATACTACAAATATATCAAATTATAGGTTAAATAAAAATAAGTAAGAATGGTATTGGCTAAATATGAAATAAAAATTGAAGTCTGTGCTTGTTCATAGAGGGTGTTACATAAACCCTGTTGCATCCGCTAGGTGTGCATGCAGTATCAACTGAAGAAAGCAATTATATACTACTTTAAATTAAATATTGACTGTAAAAAAAATTTACACATATCGTGCTCCGCTCTCCTAAAAGCGCGAACGCAGACACTAATCGCGTCAGTTTTATTTGTTAACTATTCGCGTCGTGCCGCTACTTTCTTAGAATTAAAGCCGCCAACATAATTATGATACAGATTTGTTTATATTTTTGTAAAACTTCCTTTTTTTCTTGCGTTCGTAAACCTGTCATAACTCTTGTCATTTTTAACGTGCATTTTTTTGGTATTTTTATATGAACACTCATAAGTGTGTGTACCTGCCTATCAATTATCCAACAGGGTTTTTGTAACTCCCTGTAAATCCCAGTTGAAAAATAAAACGTCTTTTCAAAATGCAAGCCCAAAGTCTTTCGAGGTCTTACGTCTACTTCACAAACCGTTACTGTAACACTTACTTACCTACTTATCAATACTGAAACTAAAATAAATCACTACCAACAAGACAAGCCACTCTTAGAATAACTACCAAGCAAGTACTTCTCACAAAAATATTGACTGACAACTCATTCCTCCAACCGTTTACACCATGAATAGTTAAAGAATTCTTTTATAATGTAAATAGTTTTTGTAGGTACTTACTTGGAGCAATTGTGAGATAAATGGGTCAAGCGCGAACCGTCTGCTACTGTGGGATGCTAATTTGTTACAAGAGCTATAGAGTAGTAGGAAGTGAGCAGAAGGGATAGCGTGCTGAAGTTGAGGAATAGTTGTTTGCCTATAATATTTGTAAGGTGGTATATTTGGTGTATTGGTGGTAGTTTGGTGGGACCCGGGCGTTGTTAAGGGTCCGGCGACCACTCTAGACTAACTTCGCATTGGCTAAAGGTTTTCTATGGCCATTTCGTCTAAAAGAAGCCGAGAGGCGAAGAGAGCAAGTAAAGGTACTGATGAGCTTCTAAAGTTATCTACAGAGTGACAAATTGCAACATTCAATCATTTTTATTTGATCTTTCACACTAATCTAGTCATTCTTAAATAACTAAGATTTTTCCTTGTATTTTGGATTAATTTAAAAGAAAATGATGTAGACAACCTCCCTATTCAAAAGAATTTTTGATTGGCTTTGTCTATCAATCAAATAAATCATTCAAAAGTGACCCCTTAAAAATGTGGGTATTTTTCATAGTTCTAATTTCTCTGGAGGACGTATTTATTAAAAAAATAGAAGAGAGCATAGGAAAGGAAATATTGTTCATTTAATTGTACGTGCTAAATTTAATCTGACGAATAGTTTCCAAGAAATTCCACAAGCGCGTTTGTATGGAAAATTTAGAGCGCCACGGAACTCTTAAGTTGCATAGGGACTTGTGTCGAAACCAAATGCTTTTTTTTATTCTAAGCCAAATGCCAAACGCAAATGTATTAACGAAAGGCTCCATTATGTTGCGGTCTATTATGATTTTATTACACCAAGCAAGAATTTAGCATTACCATCCATCGTGATAAAGCTGCCATCAGTTTGATCTTCTATATACTTCTATGTTTGCATATATCTTCTATATTCTTCTATATTTGCAGCACTGCAAATATAGAAGTAAATATCCTTATCCTTACTTATTATAAAATCTAAAGTATAACTCTGTCTGTCTATTTGTAGGCTTTTCACGGATAAACGGCTGAACGGATCTTGACAAAATTTGATAATTAGTTATAGTATTTTACGCGGAAGGTTTTTGGATAATATTTTCTAAATAAACGCGAATAAAGTCGCGGATAACAGCTAATAATCAATATAATAATAATTCTAGCCACTAAATTCAACATTGATTCAACATTCAACATTCAACATTCAACATTGAAGATTGATTGGTATTTCTCATTGATATCAAATCTCATTAATGATCGTGAAAACAATTTGCAAGATTAATCAAGTAAGTACACATAAAAACAGAAGTCCACATCACAAATACCTTGAGATACCTAACTGAGTACGACCGGAAGCTCTTTATGGGTCATCACGATCACAGCGTTCTGTTTGTAATAAAGATTGTTTATTTGACTTCTTTTAACACCAATGTGCTACTGAAGAAGCTTATAAACTTTAAATAGCTCATTGAAGAACTAAAATAGAGCTTATTTTATGATTGTGCTACATTGTAGAGCACGTAATGTAGGGAAAGGTGACAAAGGTTGTAAGCAATTGGTTGTGCTTCCTGGTGTTACAGATTATGTGTTTCTCCATTTTCGGGAAAAGAAGAAAATTGTAAAAACGTAATTTTTACTACTATAATGATGATAACAGACTTCAGGATGCAAAACTATACGTAGCTCAATAAGTTTTACAAAAAAAAAAGCATTTTTTAAAACAGTTAGGTTTAGAGTCTAGGGTTAGCTACGTATGCAGGTAACTGACAGTCTAGATTAACACAATACATTGGCTACTTTTTTCCCTTAAAATGTAGTGTTCCCGTGGCATGAGCAAGCATTACTTATAATATTGTAAATGCGAAAGTTTGGATGGATATTTGTTACTCAATCACGCCAGAATGGCTAAACGAATCTGGATAAAATTTGGCACAGATATATCATTAAATTATTGAGTATTGAGTATGAAGTGAAAATATAGTTAAGAACTAAAAGAAGTATAAAAAAACATAATATCCATTATGAGTCATTATAAGAAGCTGATCAAAAAACTTTTAAAAATTCTGTTAGCAATTATTAGTATCAAAAAAGTATAATAAGGTGAGAACACCATCTGCCAAGATCACACAGAAGCTCATTTAACTTGATTCCACACATAAATCGGACCGAGGGGTGACTCCAAAATAGAACGCAATAAAAAAACACATCAAGAGTGTACAAATACACGTCAAGGGAATTATAAACAACGTATCATTAGGGAATATATTAGAGCTTAAATCCAACTTTGTCGTCAAGTTAAGAATAGATTCAATAAATCTAAAGACAAGCTTGTAAGAAGTTCCCAAAGCAGTTGAAGCAAACAAAACTGGACTTAAACTAAATGATAATTTAAAAGAAGATAAAAGTACGTGGCTAATTATGCTAACGTTTGATGTTAAACCCTTTGAAGTTAGTGACATTTTGTAAACTGTAGATGATTTGCCGCGGCTGGTAGCACTTTCTCCAACCGAGAATGATGCTTCAGGCATTGTTTGAGTCATTGTCGAACTAATTATAGATTTTAAAAAGATTGATGTTGTGTGAAATGACGAGGATGTTAAGGGGAGAAAGAAAGTAATGAGTGAAGAGGCTATAAATAAAGAATAGTGTGATAAATGTGGTGTGTCAAAGAGGATAATAGATAACTTTTTAAATGATGCAATGAAAACTTAAAAGTAAGGAAGAGTGTTTGATTAATATTTGTGTGGTTCAAAGGCTCCCTTTGTTTTGGATGATGAATTACATGATGAAAATAATGAGAAAGATTTTACTGTAGGAAATTATAGTTATGTCACTTTGATTTTTTTTTAAGTGAAGCTTCTAATGCGACTTCCGACAAGGTTGCGTTAAACGTTTAACGCTGCTGGGGAGGGGGAATAGAAAGACACAGAGCAACAGTGAATGCGTGGCACTCGAACGTATGCGCGTAGTATACCTGTTACAGGCCAGCGCGAGCGTTAGCAACGAGTAGCGTCCAATATTCCAAGGCAAGAGGGAGAGAGAAAGAAAGATACACAGAAGTTTCACTTCACGGAGGGACTGCACGTACTATTTTTTTGTTTTGGTTTATGAATATCTACATAAAGTTACAAATAAACTGAAATACTACGCAGTAAGATAAGTTTTTACGAAAGTTGCATATGATGAACCAAAGATAAACTGACTAATGTAAATTCAAATATTTGTGTAACAGAACTTACGAGCGTTTGTAAACGAAAACAGAGCAATCTCATATTTTTAGAACGTTTCTACGTAAAGTAGATGAAGGATATTCTGGGAATCTTGGGTAAATTTAAATATAATTCTTAGTTGGCGCCGCAGCAATTGAAGATGACAGAACTAAGTGATATGAGAATACGAAAGGACTGGTTGTGCATCTATATAATATTCATACGTAGCATGCAAAATACAGTGAGGCTTAAAATACATTTCAATAAAGCGCCCCTGGCGGAAATGTTAAGGAACTAAGTTAAATGTATGGAGCTGAATGAAAACGAAAAAGTTTACGTTAGCTATCAAACCTTAGCACAGATAAAATTATGTCACCTATTATCTTACAATCTTAGGCCTAAAAGTATCATAAGCCCAATTACATTGAGATTTTCCCGATTGAAAAGTATTCTAATTGGGTAAAAGTAAAAATGTTACTCTAATTATACCAATTAGTAAGTAACATTTGCAGCTGCGAAATCGCCCAGATCTCCGAGATACAGGATTTGCCTAGTTTGGAGCTCAACGTCAATCATTTTAATATTATAGTCGTCTTAAAACGCTTCATGATTTGACCTTGCTTACATATTTTAAGATTTTATCCATATGTTTGGGATTTAAATAAAATTTGTTTCATTTTTTTTTTGTTACATATGCTGAAACAATTTCAATTTACGAGAATAATTTTATTCCACATCTTCCTTAGCAATAAACGTTGTATAGCCTCGCAGTAGATATATGTAGTGTTTTGTCTTTTTCTTTCTTTAACATTTTTAACGAGACCGAAAAAAAAAGAAATTATAATTAGTATAACAATGACTAAGTTAAAGGGTAAATGGCTTAACCCGACTGCGCAAAAAGAAGGGTTATGTTTTTCGACTATTTCGTTTTTCGTCACGGCCTACAGCCTAAACAGCTTGATAGATTTCGACATGTGAGTAATTGTCATTTGAATCGTCTTGATAGTGGAAGTGACATATGGTATGAATTTTTTTTCCGGGTTTTTTGTTTTTTTACAGCCGATATCCTGTGTTGTATTGTTACATTTAATTTTAAATTATTATCTAATCTGTAAATGACTTTGCCAAGTGTATAGTAGTTATACCTATGACCCGTATAAATTAATTGAATTTGTTTTTTTTTTTGTAGAATAGATCGGCATTTGACCATCAACTCGCCTGATGTTAAGCGACGTTGTGGTCTAAGATGGAGCACGACGACCTATGACGTACTTATTCACTCTAGCTTTGAAGTTTTGTAGAGTGAAAAAGCGTGAAAAAGCCTTGAAGTTTTGTAGAGTTTGAATAATGTTACTTATCTTAAAATATTTAGTCAACTAATAGCACGAAGAAAAATGTGAAAAAGAAAATTTTTAGAAGTCCCTTTGAAAATAGCTCAAAATAAATGTTTTCAAATAATAAAGATTAAAGGCTGAGTTGTCTTTGAGTACTGCAAATAATATTTCCGTTTGCTTACACCACCTCGCGTTTCAGATGATTGACGTCATTCCATCTATTTTCGTTTAGTGATGTTTAAGCGGTCATTATCCAATTTGCAGTATGCTAGGTGAGCTAGTGTAATGGCAGTGCAAACAATGAATGAATGAACAATGAACACCTTGCCATCGTCTGTATTCCCGAATAACTACAACCTGGGTATCTTCAAGGCTAGAGTAAAAAAGCACCTAGGTCGTCGTGCTCCATCTTAGACCACAACGTCGCTTAACAACAGGCGAGTTGGTGGTCAAACGTCGACTTATTATACATTAAAAAAAAATAGACAGTTAGAAATCCAATTTATTTCTTTCGCACGGGCACTGGCACGCTAAGTCAGCACACTGAAAATTTGCCAGTGCAATTAGCGCTTGGCAAGCTTCTACTAGTGTTTTTACCTTTTTCCCTTTATACTATACTATTTTTATACACACAATTGTTTTGTCAGTTTTTAACCGACTTCCAAAAAAGAGGAGGATCTCAATTCGACTGTATTTTTTTGTTGTTGTATGTACCTATTGTGTTATGTTACGCGATTATATACTCTGCCAATTATGAATCGATTTTAATGATTCTTTTTTGTTTCGTAGATCATACTTAAGAGGTAGTATCTCATAAAAATATTATTGAAATCGGTTAACCAGTTTTTAAAATATTATATCAACAAAAAACTAAAAATTGTTTACACGGAAGACGGCCTGACGAGAAATCGACTTTTCATATTATTAAAATTAAATTAGTGAAGCTCTGTTGGTTTAGTTTATGTATTTTTTTTCTACCAGACAGAAATAGAAACATGCTTTCCCATTTATAATATTTATTCGGAAGTGTGTATAGAGCGGATGACGTCACCCAATTTAAATAACTCCGTTAAATATGTGTTTTCAACGGTAACCACATGTTCTTAATGTAGGATCAGTCAGCGGGCTCAGAGTAATGAATAGGAATTTTTATTACCAGCTCTTGTATTAAATATAATCTGTTCGCACGTTCTGGTTTTACATACATACCTCTCAATGATTATAAACGTATTGGTGAGGTTTTCAAACATCGTCAATCAGTACACGTTTAACTGACTTCAAAAAAGAAACAGGTTTTCAATACATCGGAAGCTTTTATTTTATGTATGTTCCCCAAAGACGTCTTCATAATCCTTTTTTTATGTTTTATAAGGTATTCTTCCCAGGTGGTCCCATTTAAATGACCAAATGAATGATGAAATGATGAAATGGGTTAAGTAATTGAGAGACATTTTCAAAATCTAGTTCTGATGAGAAGTCGGGTTCTTAATTTTTAAGATTTTAAAGCAAAAGTTTGGATGCATGGATGTTTGTTACTTAATCTCGCCAGGGCGGCTGAAAGGATCTGAATGAAATATGGCACAGAGATAGATTATGGTCTGAAATAGCACATAGGATAGTTTTTAGCCGCAGGCAGCATCGCGGGGTGCAACTAGTTTGTTTTGTTTATTTTATCTTATGGTATAATTTTAAGTTGGCCCATTTGGGACAGAAAAGATTTTCATATAAATATGATTATGAACTTTGTAGAGGTACATATTTAATATATTATAACAACAAGTAACATTATTAAAAGAAAATCAAAAACCCTGCTGCAAAATGTTGTACCCCATGTCACTTCCACTATCAAGACGATTTAAATGACATCTCACATGTCGAAATGCATCAAGGCTGTAGGGCGTGCCAAAGAAACCTCATACATACATACGTGCATACATAGATACACTCGAAAAACATAACCCTCCTTCTTGCTCAGCCGGGTAAAAATGCAACTCTTGCCGCGTTAAATTTACATCCAGCATTAAAAATAATCCAAGAGTTATTTGTACAGTACAAAGTAAATCTTCAAAATATTACCATCAAGAGTTTTCAAGTCAAAAATAGACTAATAAAAACATGAAGGGCGGTATTTAACCAAATAGCTTCGAAGATTTCAGTTCAACTGAAGAGATTTCTCCAAAAGCCTAAAGGTTCTTTGGGTCCTAAAACAACATTTAACTTTTATCTCCACAACTGAATATCCAAATGATTGTGTAATATTTTTTTCTGAGAAGGGATGGAGGCATAGCGTAAAGACGGCAGTAAGGAATTTTGAGATTTATTAGCGCGTACAGCACCCTTAGAGATTTTTTCCTGTTATGCGGATTTCCGTCCGTGCGCGGATCTAGTCCACATGTGGGCTGCCTGCATCTTATCATTTCATACAAATGTTTCCTATCAAAAGGCAGCACGCGTGCGTTACTACCGGATGCGGGCGGCGTTCTTCAGTTTTCAGTCTTCAGTGTTGTTTTATCTGTGCACGCAAAGAAAAAAAGACTAGTCGTACGCACGTTCATAGTACGCCGACACACTAGTCACGGGCGGCACGCACGACACTGCAGCGGCAAATGAAATCTTTGTCCTGCGTGTGGACAGGAGCGTCCTACCACCCGCATGCGGACCAGATCCGCGCGCGGGCGGAAATCCTCCTGACAGGAATAGGGCCCTTACTATGAGATTTGATCGTTACGAAAACTTTTTTGACGTGACAACGTCTAATAAATCGGTAAACCCCGGCTGCACGCATGAAATAAGATGACTCATCGTCCCGTTACGCTCGGTCGATCGGAGCGAGAGCGCTATACGAGCGAGCGACAGGTACGTTCGGCTTGAGCGTTGGGCTTGTGGGGGCTGAGCTACCCACGTCCGTAAGAGTGTACTCTATTCTGATTCCCTACACGTGGTCCCCGGGTAGTGCTAGCCGGGTAAAAAACTCTGGTGGGAGGCTTCGGCCGTGGCTAGTTACCACCCACCGGACCAAGCCATGCCGTGAAATGACCTAGTCGTGTTTCGGGATGTAGTCCGGTGTAACCGTTCCGAAGACGGGTCTGAGCAGTAGCGCACTTGTAGCGCCTCACTCAACTGCCGTCTTTGTACTTCTTCACTCTAGTAAACTTCAAGGCTAGAGTGAATAAGTACCTTATAGGTCGTCGTGCTCCATCTTAGACCTCAACGTCGCTTAACATCAGGCGAATTGGTGGTCAAACGCCGACCTATTCTAAATTAAAAAAAAATGTATCTCTTTCACTCGATTGGGCTGCGCGTTCGAGGAGAAGATTTCATCAATGTTTTGTTATGACGTTGTCTCGTTAAACTATTGTCCGTAAACCGACTTTACAGCCAACCAATTCTTTTCATTGTTTTCGTTTGGCTACATACATTTCTATAAAGCGCCCCTGGCGGAAACGTTAAGGAACTAGGTGAAATGTGTGGAGCCAAACGAAAACGAAAAACGTTTTCGTACTATCAAAACTCGTGGTAAGCCTGATTTTTGACACGGTTTTTGAAATAAATTAACGCGTACAGGAATCTCGACGAAATTAGTAGAGAACGTTATTTTTAGGAACATTACATTTGTTTGGAAAGTGTAGGTAGTTAATTATGTCGAGTGAAATTGGCAGAGAATAACATAACAAAAATACTGACATAATTCCGTTGTAACATTATAATAAACACTAAAATAAAAAACACTAAACGTTTTTGTAACGATGTCTGAAGCCTTTTGCTTCCGCCAAGTAGCCACTAGTACATAGATATAATATGATATGATATTATTATCTAAGAGTTGTAAGCCAAAATTTGTGAGACGGTTAAATAATTATTTTTTGGGAAAAGAAATAATGCCCCTCAGTTTCTTACCTGTTCTTCTGAGTATTGGCTCTCTTTTTCTGAACAATGCGGTCGAGTCTATAAAACTTTGACGTTCATAAGTGTATCTTTGGTACCCAAATTGAATAAAAACATTTTGACTTTGACTTTGACTTTAATACCTTATTTTTTTAGTAGTACTATTTAGTACCTATTGAGAGTTGTTTTTTAATGTCATCTGCAGTCTACTACATAACTGGAGTCCGATGTATGGCGAAAGGCTTGCGCCTTTTCACATTAGGGATTGAGTATCGTCTAGCGAAATATGGGTGTGGTAATGTGTATTACCACACCCATATTTCGCTAGATGCCATGAACTATGCCAGCCCCGGGGGAAAGGCTTGACGATGATGTTATGTGTTCTTGAGTAAGGTCTTTGAAAGAATCGATTCTGCCTGTTTCTGTGGCATAGGTCAAGTCAGGTTTTGCGGTTATAAAATATTTTCGTTAACCCTTTGCTAGGTTTGTGGTGGTCCAAATCACCCGTCATTTTTTTATTTGCTTAAACTGGTCTTGCATGTATTCAATTTTCAATTTCGATCTTCAATTTTCATGAAACGTTTTTTAATAAAATGCAAACTAGACTTTGGTTTTTAAAGTTTCGTAATTTACATACATTGTACCTAAACCCTGCCATTTACTTACAGGAAAACTCACTTATCCATATTTCATCCATAATTCAGTTTCAAATAGGTAATGTAACAGATTATATTGCGGTAGTGGCCAATGGGACCGCATTAGCCACCATTGCAAAAAGCACATTGGCCGTCACCGCTGGAACACCGCCTAATGGTAGTAATTAAATCAATACCCAATATCTAACGCAAACGAAGTTTTTTTAAGGAGTACTAGCTGCTCCCTGCGGTTTCACCCGCGCTCCCTGGATAAAAGTACCCTATATCATTTTCTGTACCTCTGACAATCTGTTAAAACAAATTCAGAGTGTTCGATTTAGTAGTTAAGTTAAGTTTAGTAGTTAAGGCGTGAAAGCGTTACAAACAAACAAACCAACATTTTTTTCGCATTTTTAATATAATAGTTAGGATTGGTCGACGTTTGACCTAGGTGGTCTGATGTTAAGCGACGTTGCGGTCTAAATTGGAACACGGAGACCTAGAAGGTACTCATTCACTCTAGCCTTGAGATACCCAGGTTGTAGTTAGTCGGGAATGCAGATTGGCAAATTGACAGGGCAAGGTGTTCCATTCTCTAGCGAATTTAGTTGTAACGTTTTTTTTTTTAATTATTTGAACCTCAAAAGTAATGCGTAGGGGTACAAAAAGCCCTTGTGTATAACAGGGTTTTCCTAGTAAGGTTTAAGAGTTAAAGTGAGTACGACTAAGCCAAATGGAGTTTGGGTTTAATGGTTCTTGTCATGCCTATTCTAGGGGATAATCGGTTGTGATGGATGATAAAAAATATTAAATTCTTGCTAAATATTTTCGTATATTTTTAACGTTATTTCTGTTGAGATGAAAGCCCAGTATTGGACTTTGATCGCGTGGGTGTTGATATAATTACGTTTACTTTTTATGAGTTCTTTGATAAATAGCTCTTAGGTTTTTTTATGTAGATGAATGTACATTTTGTACATAGAAACTAGATAGCCTACGCATAATTATTCTCTTCTATTTATAGATTTGATTTTATCAGTCGACCAAATTATGATAGGTTTTACATAAATAATGTAGTTTTAAGGTATAGTTATCCTTCACGGTGACACTATCACCGAAATTACACAATACAATACAATATTACTTTATTGCACACCAAAAACTACATGAAAATCTTAAAAACTAAAATACATATTTCGGCAGTACAAGGGCGACCTTATCGCCTAAAGCGATTTCTTCCAGGTAACTTTTGGATGGACATGAACTTAATGATATAAAGCTAGAGACGGTATAAAGCTGCTTTATTTTTTAAAGAAAAGTGAAATGTCATCTGCTACATGATTGGAGCCCGGTGTATGGCGACAGGCTCGTACCCTGTCACATTTGGGACTGAATATCGTCCGGGGAAGTGTGGGTGTTGTATTACACCTCTGTCTGCCCCTTCTGGGAAAAGGCGTGACGATATGTTGTGTTATGTTTATAAATCATATCCACAATTTTGACGCAAAACTGACTTGGCAAAAAAACTGTATAATTATACGAGTAGAACCAGCACACACAATTTCACGAGAATCGGTTGAGGAATGCGACCTGTTGTAGAGAACAGACGTCTCTAGAGTCGTCCAGTCGTCAGAGGTCCAGAGCTCCCAGAGTCACTATTATTTCTAGGTATCATTATGCTCTTACACCCTATCACATTTTTCTAAAATGACGTGTAGACATTGTGTTCAAGCTCTTGCGCTCTGCACTCACCACTTTAAAATAATCTTGTCATTATTCATACCAAAAAGAAAAAATAAGAAACTCATCCCAACCCCTCCTTTCACTGGTTAGTGTCATTTGAACCTCTGCTGCCCTTTTCTGCCGTGTTCGATATTATTTAGATTATTGTCTCTTTCGTTAGAAAACTCACGAGAATCGTCGAGAGATTTTGACTTCCCTCCAGTCTCCAGTCTTTGACTTTGACTTTGACCTCCAGTCTCCACCTTTGGTGATTTGAATCGACTCTGTCTCCTATCATAAGCTCACGTAAGATTATTTGAAATTCGTTTCGAAATTAGTCTAACTACGTTGGCTTTACTTTGCTTTTTTTTTTAATTGAGCAGATAATAAAGTTTTCTCAGTTGTAGTTTTGTGTAAGCTGCTCAGTGCATTTCTTTCCGCAAGAAATTTTTGTGAAAAACAATGTGACTTGATATTTATTAGACATTTCTCCTTCATGTGAGATTGGGTGAAATTTGGCTATGTCCCCTCTCCTAAACGCCTGACGTACATAATTAATGGCAATCTCCATGAGAGTGAGTGACTGACATAATCTCGAGCGCACTAGAATATGGCCTCTGTTCGTTAAGAGCATGTCACACTGTCAACTAACATTCTTTGCTTATAAGAAATGTCGTTTTGTACGCTCGGTGGTCTTGAGACTATTTTGAGCTATCTCGCCTTAGTCATCTAAGTCTTCTTGTCATACATATATTTTAAACTTTGTGTGAATTCCACAAATTAATGTTATGTTACATTTTAGTCGTCGAGCGCTTTGTTTTGATGTAAATTGTGAAAAGATTTTTTTAACATATCGGACCAATGCAGTAACCATTTCGTAATCAGTTCATTTTGCCTGTTGACACATGCTAAATTGGGCATTCTTTTCAAGACATAAAGCTTAGATTAGTTTGTTGCATGTTTTTAGAACGTATCTGAATTGATATCGATATTTGACTGCCTCGGTGGCTCAGTTGGTAGTGAACCTGCCTTCTGAGCTTGGGGGCGTGGGTTCGACCCACCTAGGGCAAACATTTATGCGATGAACATTTGTGTTTGTTCTATGTCTGGGTGTCAATAAATATTTAAGTATGTATTTAAAAATATCTAAGTATGTATATCAGTCTCTGGCAGCCATAGTACAAGCTTTGCTTAGTTTGGGGTCAGGCGACCGTGTGTGGAAGTGTCCCGAATTTATTATTTATTTATTATTATTATATAGTCATTTAGGTAAATTTCCCAAAGTTTTTTATCGTGAAACTTCAACTAGACTCAATTTTAACTGTATTTTTTTTTAAATTAAGCTCAAATTTCATTGACATATGTTATATGGTTGTTATGATTAATCACACAAATTTTAAAATCAGGAATCCTGTATACTCAGTTTCTTTTTTATTTCTTAACTTAAAGTCTCTGTACAAAACTACATAGTTCCGTACAAAAACGGATAAGACTTGAAGAGGCTGCCTTTCCACCAGAGATGTTCTGATATGCAAGGATATGAAAGCTAAGCTACGAAATTATGTGACTGTTTCCACTGATACTAAGCTATATAGCGGAGCGAGTAAGATGTTCTTCGAAGATGCGCCGCCGCGAGATAGCTGTAAGTATTTAGCTCTGCATATAGCCCCAGAACATATAAAATATGATATGTAGCTATATACCACTCGCGAGAATGTATGGCACGCATCGATCCATATAAAACACATAGCTTTCTAGAACCCGTTTCCACCAGTGACATACTTGTCGGCCAAATTAATTTTAGAGGTTCTGTGAGCTGGAGACCTCGTGCCCGGCGTCTGTCCTCCTGTACAGGTCGCATTCCTCAACCGATTCACATTTTAAAAATGAAATTTTATGAGCAGGATCGATAATTAAAAAAAAATTGCTTAATCAGTTTTTGGAAATTTTGAAAAATTCCAGAAACGAACTCAATAAAAAAAAGAAATTTAACTATTGAACTTCCTCACAAAATTTTAATAGAATCGGTTATGATATGCAACCTGTCTAGGAAGACATCCAGACAGAATTCGGACATACGAAAGCATTTATGTCGAATCTAGACCGCATCGTCACTTTCCATCAGGTGAGTTGTGGTCAAACGTGAGCCCAAAAATCATAAAAAGAATCTGAAGCATAGACGCTTCACTCGCTATAAAATAGCTCGATCGTCGGTCGATGATTGGTGGATATCAAACGCATCTACATATAGCAACGTAGCACAAATCTTTGTTGGAAATTAAGCCTAAGTCGAAATAAAAACGTTATACCTTCTGCTTTCGTAAGCGGGCAAAGGGTATCAACATTTGCTAAATGCGTAGGTATTGTACCTACTCTGTGTTGCCACCAAACAAAACTACCTCAGAAAAAACAGAAAATCTGAAGTCACGTACAAACTACGGCATCTAGACTAAACATGTAGTCACTATAATCGAAATGAAGTCGTCTGATTAAATTCGTCTTGTTTGTGTCTCATGAAAACCGCTGGCAGTGTTTGCTGCTCGTGCAGACAGGTACTTCCACATTGCCCCACCAAATTTATACCCCACCTTGTGAGGCATAGTGAAATTTTGAAAAAGTTCTGGGCAACTTTGCCACTACTTTATTTAGGTGAGGCAAATAACTGAAAAATATTCCTAAATTTATTCAGAAACACTTCCAACACACATAGCGTAACATATCGTCAAGCCTTTCCCCCGAAGAGGCTGAATAGTAGAATGTAATCAATTAAAATAGGTGTACCTACATAATTATATAAAGAGTTATGGGGCAAAGTCCCCTACAAAACTTTCAAGATTCCACTATGCCTCACAAGGTATAAAGCTTGGTAGAGCAATGTGGAGATACCCGTCTCTACGAGCAGCAAACACTGCCAGCGATTTGAAAAGACAGAAACAAGACGAATTCTACCGGGACATACGGAATGTTGAGTGAATGATTGTGGAATACTCTTCCAGAGTATGTGTTCCCTGACACTTATAATCTGAGTGTCTTCAAGTCTCGAGTGATTCGGTTTGGTTTAGGCAAGCGTGCTCCATCGTAGGCCGCATCACTGCTTATCATCAGGCATGCTGGCGGCCAAACTTAAACCCAAAAATGTATAGTTTTTTTTTTTTGTGGACCAAAGGGACAAATGGTGGGGCAAAGTAGAAGTACCCGTGCAGCGTACTTACTCAAACAATACTTGTAATTACGGGTATGAGCGCACTGGTTTTAATTAATCCGAGAATCGCATTCCTGTGGCTGTCTTTTTATCCTGACTCATTTGTTTGATGAGACGGTATTGTGCAGCGGTCTTAGTGCTGTGGAAATTTATTGTGTTGTTTGTTTGAAAAATGGCATCGTTCCTAGCTACTTTTTGTGCAGTACCTACCCGAAAAAAAACAACTTTGAATGCAATTGTTTGTTTCGTGATTGTGCAATTTTAGGATTTAAATCGTACAATATTATTTTTTAGTAAAAGAATGCTATATATTCAAGTAAATGCTATAAAGATCTCGATAAGTAGGAATAGGGCTCCTGATTTCTTGTTAATCGAGGAAAAAACGTAGGAGGTTCTCAAGTCGACGCGTATTTTTTTATGTGTGATCCACCTAACTTTTTACAGGTTTTTTTTTGTTCACCATTTCTTTTAATTTCAATTTTAGGGTTCCGTACCTCAAAAGGAAAAACGGAACCCTTATAGGATCACTTTGTTTTCCGTCTGTCTGTCTGTCAAGACCCTTTTTCTCAGGAACGCGTGGTGTTGTATCAAGCTGAAATTCACATCAAATATTCAAGTCTACTGTCCCTTGGAGCTGTGGAAAAATCAGACTTCTACGCCAACGCAATCAAAAGATACAGCCGTTTATGCTGCAAATTTTCGACACTCGCAAGGAAACCTACAGGGTACTTCCCGTGAACTCAGAATCTTGAAATGTAGTACGAAGCAATGTCTTCTAACACACTTGTGCTATAAGACGTCGCTGTGAGTATGAAGGAAAAATTGCGAGAAACATTAATTTTTAGTTGGTACATCATTTAATAAAAAAAATTTTAATGATTATAAACTTACTTCCCCTTTTCTCATGAACATGTTTGTACGAAACCCTCAGTGCGCGAGTTCGATTCGCACTGGGCCGGTTTTTCTTATACATGTTGACTTTTTTAGGTTTGTGGCACTATACTGTTACCCTAACTTGTCTGTAGCACTGTCGAATGCTAGCTAGTCCATCGCCGACTGTAATCGGCCATTTCCATCCATTTCTATTGCCGGATTCAGTGTTGAAGTAAATTAAACATTCAAAATTCTAATTCGCGTTGCTAATTTCGGCCCGCGGTGCCATTGTTTGTTAACTACATGGTGTTATCGTCTGACAGTAAGGACGTAATTTACATTGTTTGACTTATGTATTCTGAGGTTCGGCAATGGACATAAATAACAATTTATACAGGGTTATCTGTAGATGTTCTAAATAAATAGTCCGGCGAAGTGTGAATGTTGTATTACACCTCTGCCAGCCCCTTCGGGGGAAAAGCGTGGCACTATGTTGACCGCGGGTAAAGACGCTGGGCACAACTAGTGACCTATACGTACAGTCAGAACTCCTCGCAAGCTACTTACGATCTACGCACCCATAAAAATACTAAGCATGTATACAGGGTTATCTGGAAAGATCCTGATAACCCTGTACACATTATTATGGCTTAGTACACAGGGTATACAGGGTTATCAGGAAAGATCCTGATAACCCTGTATACCCTGTGTACTAAGCCAAAAGGGGGTCATTGTACTCATCATTTTGAACAATTTTTACTATGGGGTCAACTTTGAAATCGAGAAACATCCGTTGAATTTAAACACTAAAACTAATTTAGGATAATGTACGACCTTCTTGGTGTGAACACTGCATGAATTTAATTTAAATGACTAATAGAGTACTTGCACTACTCGATAAACGTAAAATAGATTAAAAAGGTTTTTTCTCAAAAGATAAAAAAAAAATTGATACCTACCTACTGCTAGAGGTAGTGTGAAATTTATCTAAATCTTTACAAATCTTGTTGTATGTAGCTAACATTCGATACATATGTAGGTGAATGTTGGCAATAATTGGTTCTATGATTTGGGAGGTTGAACGTTTTTCGATTGACAAGACGGCTGCTAGGACGTGAATCTGAAAATTGCATTTTGCTAGTATATCTGGGATGTCGACTTTACCAGTTATTATTTTGTGCAGGAACACGAATGTGTTATCCGCCTTACGTTCGCTACCTTCGTACCAAATTTCATCAAAGTCCATCCATCCGTTTTACCGTAAATAACTAACTACATAGTTTTTCTACGCACATCTCTGGTGACAGGGCGTGGTGATGGGTAAGGTCCAGTACAGACCAAACGGAAAAATACTCGAGGAATTTTCGATATCATTGACAAATGAACCATATCACTAATAGCATAGAATACAAAATCGTATAATCAACAGAGAAGTCCGTGTCGCTTCGATGTTGTGCAATGTTATATTTTAGTCTATGGTGACGTGGTTCATTTTTCAATAACATCAAATTGTTCGAGCATTTCTTCGTAGGGACTCTTACTGTGTGTACGGTGGCCCAATGTTTCAAAGGACGCAATAATTACGCTCGAGCCGAATTCGGCTGCGCTGAAAATGTGGATTTGTGAAGCGCTGCATGTTCTGTAATGCAGCGCTTTAAGCTAACGTCCCCTCATAAATGTTTTAGCGCTTTAGTTTGTCATGGTTAGGATGATTAACAAGCTTTACGTGGAATTTAATTTAAAACACTTTTTTTTATTATTACACACACACAAATTAAAAAAGTTTGCTGGCTTTTTTAATTTGTGTGTAATCACAAACCATCCGAAGGGTTGCCTGAAAAAAAACGCTCTTAGCGCTCTTAAAAGACTGCTTTTGTGCTTATCTCTGCTATTTTTCTAGGTTAGTAGGTAGGTACTTTTTTTTAGTCAGTTATATACAGTATTACTGGCTGCGCCCCGCGGTGTCACACATGTTTTTCGGTATGAAATGTATCTTATCTTCTTCTTTGTACCCCTGACAACGTGTTTGCAAAGTTTCATGATTTCATGATGATTGGTTGAGTTCTGGTTGAGAGAGCTGAGAATTGGTTGAAATTCCATAAGCTGCCGCTCACTTTCCCTTTTAATTTTTTTTTCGGTTGGGAATATGTACTGAGTACATTAACAACATCAAAAAGAGATGCGCTTTGAGACATCGCATCGGATACACGCTCGAGTGGGATCGGCTCACTGTAAAGCTGGGGCTACATTGGCACGCGATAATAATAGACAATAGACAAATTTAATATTTATTTGCAGCAAAAACATACAAAATACATAGTTTTTGCCACAAACCGGTCCCAACTCAGCATAATGCCGGCTGCTGTAGACAACCGGCACTGGTCTTCCGTTGGAACCGGCAGGTGACGTCACATACGGACGTCGAGCAATATGATCGCTCGGCAAAAAGAATCAACAAATCAATCAAATTAAAATAAGACTAATTCGTGTCGCGTTGTCGCGCTAAAATCGTCGTTATCAGTTACCGTTGATGTTATTACGTCTACATTAGCGGTCAACTTGTCGCCTTTCTGCAAAGTTGACGAGGGCGAATTCATCCGATACATCGCTGCGTGATCTAACCGGCTCGGCTGCACTTTACGCGATAGCCCGAATCTTCACCGAAGGCTGCTAATGTAGACGTAGCATAACTGTGTAATTGTGTTTATAGAATAAATTTAGACATACATTTTATTTTTTGAATGAAACAACTCCTGTTTTATACGAGTACAAACTGGACGCTACAAATTCACTTTGCATTTATGGTAGTTGGTATTATAATTTTAGTTAGTAACTAGGACTAGGTAGTTAATTTACGATCAATTACAATCAATGTTCAAGAGAAAGGTGAATAGGTATCTCCTAGGCTAACGTGTCACCTTCGATCACATCATCGCTTCCTATCAGGCGATTCTGTGTTCAAACTTACGCATAATAGTCCGATGTGAAAAAAAATTAGTTAGCACTGGAGCTCTATTCGGAGATATTTTTGGTAATTGTCTCTCTCCTTTGAAAAGTCAAAGGAGTGAAAGTGACTAGCGGGGCTATTCCTACGCGTGAGATGAGATGAGATTTTATCTTGGTCACTCTTACACCTATGACGTTACAAACGAGAGCAACAAGAACGAAAAAAGGTGAGATGAAAATCTCAAATCTCCGAATAGGGCCACAGATCTCATCTCATGCGTCAAGAATAGCTCTTCCGGTTAGGATTAGGGTATTATCTTACTTTTGCTGAACCCAGCTTATCTTTTACCTTTTACGAGCTTCATTATAAAGTTATCATGTTAGTAGCTAAACGTCAATATTCCCAGCCCGCCCATATCGTGCAGCCACATTGTTCCAAACTCCAGCACATTCCATTAGAGTTAAAAACTCAATTTCACATCCAGGGAGTTAATTTAATCAGTTAATTATGGAATTCAAGGTAGGCAACTCCGGTTCCGGAGGGGAGTATTAATAGAACGGATGTGACGCAGGTCACACATGATCTTAAGGGTGACCCGGAGCTCTGGAATTTCCATACAAGCCCGCTTCTCAAATTTCTTCGAAACCATTTGTCATATTAAGATGAGATTTTGGTATGTACAACTAAATGAACTACATATATCTCCGCCCCTATGTTCGTGATTTAAAAGATGTCCTCAAGAGAAGATAGAGCTATGAAAATATCCGCATTTGTAAGAAGTCACTTTCGACAGATTTATTTAATAAATAGACAAAGCAAATCAAAAATCTCTTTGGATAAGGATGTTATCTACATGATTAGCTTAAATTTATTCTTAATATACCTAAGTGATTTTGAGTGAGTGAATGAAAATATATTTACAATACCACGTGCGAAAATAAAAATAAAATGTTGAAATGCATTTTTTTACTCTGTAGAAAACTTGAGACGCTCATCGGTTGGTATCTTGTCTTGCTCTCATCGTGCGTCGTCTCTTTCTAGATGAAATTGCAATAGAGAACCTTTTTAAAATAAAATTGTTACTTACTATAAGATTTAATTTAGAATACTATAGATAAACTATTTAAATTCAGTGATATAACCAAACAAATTCAGTAAAATTTTATAATTTTTATATTTGATCCTAGTATTGACTGACATAACCTAAATAATTTCAATATACTAATATTTCGATTATAATTACATATATTAATTTTAACATATTTATATGTCAGGTTATCTGACAAATAGGCAGAACTAAATTATATATTAAAGAACTGTATGTACTTACCCTGTTAAGGTGAATAAATATTTTGAATTTGACTTTGGCTTTTTACCCAATGCGAAGTTAGTGTTCATAGGACCCTTAATGTTTGTGGCAATGACATTCAGGGAGAGATAGGGAAGTTGGTGTGCTCTCACTCTTTCTCTTGTATTATAAACTGTAACCCTCTTAGGCCCATTTGCAAGAGCTTGGGTTATCTTTATAACTCGGTTAAAACCTGCTCATCACAGGTTAAGCTGATAAATCGTCTTGCACCACCAAGAGTTAGAAGCGAACTTTTTTTTTTGACCCAGGGAAAACCTTTTATAGGTACCTCTTGGAGGCGCCCGGCGGGGGCCGTGGAAAACTAAGACCTCCGACTTGTTGAGCGCCACCTTGAGTCCCAGCATCTCTATCCTCCCCTGTTAGAAGCTAACCTTGAGCTAACACATTAATTAGAATGACATTTCTAACATTTTAACTCAGCGTTAATTCTGCGCTCAAGAATTAACTCCGTATCTTCTGCAAGTGGGCTTTATTATTAGCCTTTATAGTTGTATAGCTTCGTAATAGTTAGACAGTGTTTTATTTTTTCTTTGTTTTAAATTTTGAACTCGATGGAAAAGACTAGACTCTGCATAACTATTTCGAGGCAATATAACGTTTATTGCTAAGGGGATAGTGACTGGCTTGGACAGTAACTTGAAGCGGCATTTATTAGGAGACTCGTTGTCAGGTTACACAGCCAATGATGGCACTCATTACCCGATTGCGCAAAGAGGAGGGTTATGTTTTTCGAGTATATGTATATATGTTTGTGGGTATGTATGTAGGAGTATGAGGTTTCTTTGGCACGCCCTAAACAGCTAAACAGCTTCATGGATTTCGACATGTAAGATTTCATTTGAATCGTCTTGATAGTGGAAGTGACACACGGTACACAATTTTGCAGGCGATTTTTTTGTTTTTCTTATAATCATGTTACTTGTTGATTGTCTATAGCATGGTATAATAATATGCTCCGCCAGGCATAGCATTCAGCAACACGTAGTGACGTCAATCGATGCTTAAGCAAGACCGAAATAGTGATTTAAAACAAGTTCGAATAAGACGGATGACGTTGACGTCATTACGTGTTTGCTGAATGCTAGACCTTGTTTTTTTGGATCTTGGTCTATAGAGCTTTCTATTAGTACTTTTTTATCGGAATAATTCTGTAGTTCCATAAAGAACTACATTCCCTCTTCCTACCCTACATCTCAGATCAACCTAGAGGAAAAGATGGAACACTGCGTTATATCTCTCTAAAGCCACTTTAATAAACTTGTGTGGTACATGGTAATGCTGCCATGAAAAACATTTATAATTGCATGAAAACTAATATTAATTCCCAAACTCTAAGTTAGCCATTTCCGTTCCAATATACAATCTTAGTAAATGTAAAAACTTAATAAAACTGCACATATTTGTGAGAGTTTAAAGTTACGGCTTTTTCAAAATTGACTGGTAAAAAAACTGCACAGTTTTTAAAAAGAACCTCAAAATGTAGTCCTGGCCACACTTTTATAATGCACTATGTATATTTATGTATACGAAATTATACCATAAGCCAATGCACATAATGTCGAGGTAAGAATGACCAAGCGAGTAGCGTAGTTTTTTTGCGTCAACCTGTGCGTGTTGTGTACATATATGTCAGTAGCGTAGTTTTTGGATGGTTTTTGGCTTCACCTAAATCATACGCCGTGCGCCATCTTATTTTCTAGCTTGATCTGAACCCTACATTTAAACTTACAAACTTTGCGGGTTTCCGTAACCCTCACTAGAAACTCCTCTCTTTTTTTAAGAAATGTAGATTCAATATCCAGTAGGTACACGCCTATTAATAGCTAATTAACACATCATTAAGTACAGTAGCGATTCAACTTGACGTTTAGTTGTGTGTCGTCCAAACGTCGCGTCCGATCAGATGTAACCACTAACCAGACAGTACTAACTTGAACTGAAATTATTGATGTGTAAGGGTTAATTTGTAGTGTTCTCGACTCGCCGGCAATATAAACTAGCGATTCTATGAGCTGTAGACCTCGCGGCCGACGTCTGTCGCCTCTTCAGGTCGCATTCTTCAATCGATTCTCGTGAAATTTTGTGAGCAGGTTCAGTGCAGTTTTTTAGCCGAGTCAGTTTTTATAAGTTAGTTTTTGTCAGAAATCCAGCCAGAATTCGGACATTCGAAAGCATTTTCGTCGAAGCTGAAGAATAGAAGCTTCGCTCGCTAAAGCTCGCTTGGTCGATTAAGCCTAAATCAGCATCAGCCATAAATAGGAGTCAAAATTGTAAATAACAAACATTGACGCGAGGAATTGTGATAAACGAAGTTTTGTGCGTAATTTCAGTTATTTACGGAATCTAAAACGTACAGCTATTTTCGGTTCGACAAACATTTATCATTATTTAATATTAACTCAAAGCGTGGGCTTGCTTATCAAATTATATCTTGTTTCATTAAGAGTATTTTTGTTTATTAAAATCATATTTTTGTTTCAGACTCAGTTCCGGCTGGAAAAAAATTACTCGCAATAAAATTGGACCACATCCAGAAAAGTTCGAAAATTAACGAAGACAACGTTGTTAATATCAGTGAAATGTAATTTCGAATTTTGGTTAATACTAAATTTGCTTTAACCAAAAATAATTTAAAAAATAAAAACAATAGTTTGACATAAGAAAAAAAAATTGACAATGACACGTTTCATGCGCCAAAATTACACAGTGCAAATCTGAACCAGTAGATCAAGTCCAATTTAACTCAATGTGTCCTCAACACAGCTACATAGAAAGAGATGTGAAAGTGTGCGTGCGGACGCCGTATGTGCACGATGGGCAGAGACATGTGCGTGACTTTAGTGGTGTTGGTGCTACAGATGATGATCGATACCAGTGTGGAAATTATAGACTCACGTAAGTACCTTAGCTGTAATTACTTACTGTTTTTCATTTTGTTTTTTTCTTTTTAGCATTTTATTTTTGTTATGTAGCGTGTGTCTTGGTGGAACCAAGAAAACGCTTAACTAATTATCTATCTAGTTAGTTGCACTTCTTATTATGATTTGGAATCGCATTAGCCTTACTGGCTAAAATATTATACACTCGGTATACCTACGTAAGTATTACCAATAGAAATTTTATAATGCGATTACATGAAGCCTAAGGTTTCAATTAAGTTCTAGTTCTAGGTAGCAAGCAACTAAGTGAAATGTGGTCGGGTGGCTGCACTTGAACAGTAATAATCTGTACAAGATGGCGTTAGGTGCCAAATTTGTGAAGGGTTTGTCAGTAATTTTCGAAAGACGCAATTGCCCCACAAGACGAATTTGCCACAGTTACCTACCTCTCCCCTTACCTACTCTCACCTATCTTACCTACTCTTAGTTACAAAATGCTACCTCCTACCGGCCACATATCCAAGAACTAATTACTTACTTTAAACTTTTCTAGTGCTATAATTTCATAATCATTGTTAATTTAGAAAAAATATTATCATTTGCTTAATTTTTTGCGAGTATTTTATACAAGAGCTGTTACATCTGCACTTGACGAAAAAAAATCCTTTAACGTCACGCTTTCCCCCGAAGGGTTTGGTAGAGGTATATTACAATGCCCACACCACTACGGAATTCGTGGAATCGCTCTAGATCTTGTCGAGTCATATTTAACTGATAGACAACAAAAAGTGGGAATTAATGGCGTCACATCTTCCGGATCTTTAGTTACAATGGGAGTACCACAAGGTTCTATCTTAGGCCCGTTCTTATTTTTAGCGTATATATAAATGATTTGCCGTATATGGTTAAGGACCTTACAGACATAGTTCTATTTGCTGATGATACATCTCTTATTTTTAGAACAGATAGGAAAGATAGTGAGCTTGTGCATGTGAACAACGTACTGACTATTATTTCGAGATGGTTCGCTGCGAACAATTTGTTACTAAATGCAAAAAAAAACTAAGTGTTTAAAATTTTCCATGCCTAATGTTAGACATGTAGAACCAAACGTAATGCTTGAGGGCGATAAACTTAACATAGACAAAGCGACGGTGTTCCTGGGTATAAGCATTGATTCCAAACTGCAATGGGGTCCACATATTAATGCGCTGTCTGGGAGACTTAGTTCGGCTGCTTATGCGGTTCGTAAGATTAGGCAACTGACGGATATAGCTACAGCTAGGATGGTTTACTTTGCTTACTTCCACAGCATAATGTCATATGGCATTTTGCTGTGGGGATCAGCTGCTGAAGTAGAGGCCATTTTTATTTTGCAAAAGCGAGCGGTCCGTGCTATCTACGGAATGGGTCCCCGCGAATCATTGAGAGATTTATTTAAAGAAATAAATATATTAACTTTACCTTCTTTGTATATCTTTGAAAATATTATGCACGTTCGCAAAAATCTACATAAATTTAAATTGAACAGTGACTATCACAATTATAACACTAGAAATAAGAATAGGATAGCTGTACCGAGATTTAGACTGACTAAGTCAAAAAAGTCATTTTTAGGCAACTGCGTTCGTTTTTACAATAAAATCCCGAAAAATATAACAGGGCTCACTGAGGGAAAATTCAAATCACATGTAAAAACTACATTAATGAAAAAAGGGTATTATAAGGTTAAGAATTATTTAGAAGATAAAGATGTCTGGAGCCTTCCACTTCCGTCAAGTAGCCACTAGTATTTATAGATATTACCTAGTTGTAAGCCACAATTTGTGAGACTATAATTTATTTATTATTTGAAAAAATAATGCCCCTCACTTTCTTGCCTGTTCTTCTGAGTAGAGGCTCTTTATCCGAACAAGGCGGTCGAGTCTATTTAAATAGCTTTGACGTTCATAAGTGTATCTTTGATACCTAAATTGAATAAAAACATTTTGACTTTGACTTTTGACTTGACACATTGGACCGGACGAAATTCAGTCCCAAATGTGACAGGGGGCGAGCCTGACGCCAAACACCGGGCTCCAGTTACAAAACAGATGACAATAAGAAAAATGCAATAATTACTTTCATAGAGCATTTTTTATTTGATTTCATCTTCAAACGCTGCCATAAACTAGAATAGCAAACATAACCCCTATCTATTTGAGAAGTGTCGCAGCCCGACCCAATTTCGCCGTCCTGGCGGCTTTCCAAACTGCGCGGGATAATGTTGGGAGACAGTTTTGTCGTTCTTGGCTTTGTCAATAGGCTTACATTTTTGAAATTGTATTAATTTGATGATTATAGTTCATACATAACATACACGTGTACAAAATAATAAAGCGAGTAACATTATTAAAAGAAAAACAAAAACTCGGCTGCAAAATATTGCACCATGTATCACTTCCACTATCAAAACGATTCAAATGACACCTCACGTGTTGAAATCCTTATAGCTGTTTAGCCTGGGCGTGCCAAAGAAACCACATGCCTACATACTTACACTCTCTTGAAAAACAAAACTCTCCTTCTTGTGCAGTCGGGTAAAAATCTCATCAATCAACAACGTCCAATTCATATTTTTTCACACGACCACGATAGTACTACACATATTATGTAGATAGGTTTTCGAATTTTTGCTTTGACATAGAATCAACATTAGGATTTCAACTTTAAAAAATACTAAATTCCAAACAATAAAGAAGTCTACCGACCAAAATGGCCGACATTATGTCGGTAGCATCTTGATGTCGGTGGCGGCACGCTGAAAAATTTTTGAAGAAAAACGATGGGGCAGAAAGACCAGTGGCGACCTCGAACTGAAAGACGCAGCGTGGGCGCAGCCTCCTACGAGGTGGGCCGACGATCTGGTGATCTGGTGATCGATTCCCACGACCCGTGGGAAGCCGCTGGATGTAGCGCAGGACCGGTCCACGTGGAGATCATTAGAGGAGGCCTTTGTCTAGCAGTGGACGTCTCCCGGGCTGTCGGTAAGTCGGCGACTTTGCTGTATTAATCATACTATGCTATAGATACAACAATTTATGTAAAATACAGTGGAGTCATTTTAAGTTTTTAACCGACTTCAAAATAGGAACAGTTTTTCGTCTGTTTTTTTTTATGTACGTTCCGCGATTACTCCGCTAATATGAATCGATTTTAATTATTCTTTTTTGTGGCAGATCATACTTTAAAGGTGGTAAATTTTATCAAAATCGGTCAGGCAGTTTATAAAATATTATTAACAAAAGTCTGCAAATTGCTTACATGGATAACGCTTTGTTTTTTTATGACAGTTACATACATTTTTCGTTTTCGTTTGGTTTCATAAATTTCAATGAAGCGCCCTGGCAGAAACATAGAAAAACTGAATTATATGTACGGAGCCAAAAGAAAACTATAAAAGTTTACATTAACTGTCAAAACTCAGACCAAGCCTACAGAGTTCCTATAGTTAAAATGACTACCTAAAATTCATAACGCCATCTAAATATTCACAATCAAAACGAAAATAACAAGCAGTCACTATCCGTTATAAATAAAACGGGAAACGGAACGTAGGCTAATGGTTAATTAAAAACTTTTCAATAATATTACCAGCATTATGCATACAAAATTTGTAGAACCTTATCATAATAAGTTCATAAATAGCCTCTAACATTTTCGTAGAGACAGTAGAAGTATGGCCACCATGACAAAGGGTTAACTGGATTGTCTCTTGTTCTGTAATTCCACACAAGCTGGATTCATTAAAACTGCAAAGCTGAACAAGCTGTAATGAATCAGGATAAGCACAAAATATAGCGGCGGGTAGAATTGAAATGTAGGAACGGTAGAGATGTACTTCACTGGATACAATTTCAGCCGGATAAAATGTTCGAAAATTACTAATTCTACAAAAAAAAAAAATTATTTAATTGTTTAACATCAGACGGAATAGTAAAAAGTAGACTCAGTATCGTATAGTATAGTTTATTCGAATAAATTTATTAAATTTTAAGCTATAGTTACTACGACTAACTTAATTAATAGAAAACACTAAGTATAAAAAATAAACTAAAAAAAAAATGCTTTTTTTAAATATTATTTTGTTATACAAAATGCACAGCCGTTTAAAAAAAAATACAATATTAAAAATGACTTACGGTCAATTAAGGATTTACATCAATAAAAGTTTTAAGGTTTTAACTGTTCAAGTTAAAAACCATCACTACGATCTAAACCCTGGTTTTTGAAAATTTTTATTGAAATTTTAATTTAGTACGTAGTTATCATTATACTTACTTAATTTCAATGAAATTGTCTTTCATTGAGATACAGCAAAAAAAAATTGAATTGGGAATTAAATGTATTACGAATTAGGAAGAGAATTATGTGGAAAATTATTAGCACTGATATTGATTTTCCATTACTTGCCGACAACTAATTTCCTTACACATAAATACTACGATAATACTAAGTCAAATACACTCTATAAAATTATTTCAAAATCTGTAAATTGCTCTAAGGGGAAATCGGGGTAATCTTGGCAATAACAAAACCCGACCGCGCTCAGTTCCGGACTAAGCCAAATATAGTATTTTACTATATCGACACAGTGGAGGCAGAAGGTAACATCTAAAATATTAACAAACAAATAAATATTGTTAATCTTCTTAATATATATAAATTACGTGTCACGTTGTTTGTCCGCTAATAGACTTCTAAACTACTTAACCGATTTCAATCAAATTTGCACACCGTGTGCAGTTCGATCTAACTTAAAAGATAGGATAGCTCACATATATATTATACGAGTATGTATAAATAATAAACGCGAACGAAGTCGCGGGGTGACAGCTAGTATTTAATATAATTAAATATTTAATCCATACTTGGAAGTATGGATTAATAATTTTATAATATTAGACTGGAATCTAATATTATAAAATCGAAAGCAACTCTGTCTGTCTGTTTGTAGGCTTTTCACGGCTGAACGGATCTTGATGAAATTTGATAATTAGTTACAGTATTTCATGAGGAAGGCTTTTGGATACTATTTTCTGCATAAACGCGAACGAAGTCGAAGCTTTAACAGCTAGTATTAAATAATTATAAAACAGACAGCTGTTACCCGCCAATTTTGTGCGTGTTTGTTTGCTCAAGATGATTGATGCTCAGATCGACGGATTTGAATGAAATTTGAAACGGAGATAGTTATGTATATAATTATATATTGCCTTGATTTTATACTTATAAGTTTATATATTTCTATTATAAGCGCAGTTAACACTGCGGGGCGCATTTGTTCGTAAATATACTCATAATTTAGAGCTTGAATATTATCTTGTAATAATTCTTTACCCATGAGTAATTATATAATAACTTTTATCTTTATAATACGACGTAATCTTATGGTTGTTAAACAACTTTAAATCATAGCATGCTGTAAAATTATTATGTCATATTATAATAGTTTGTTTTATGGTTTTAGTTATGATCACTAAAGTGTGTCAATGTTGTATTTTAAGTTTTCTTTCTGCATAAGTTTGGACTGTGACAATTGCAGCTATGGTTCGGGGAGTCGGTGTTCCTTTATCTCTGCAATTAAAATTGTTTATTGACTTTGAAAATGAACAATAACACTAAAACTAAGTTACACTATGTAAACCATGATGTATCAATTGATAGAACCATAATATTGTGATTTTAGGGTCAGAGTAAATGGATTATAATCTTTTTTAGACCATCGAAATAAACTAAGGAAAAAGCGGCACAAGTCTAATTTCTATTTATTTAATTGGAATTTAATTTACAATAATTATTTATTTATTTATTTAATTAAACAGATTTCCTAAACTTGGACATAATTATCACTGTTGTGGCTGGTTGCGTTCTTTTTTGACTACGGTGAATTGTGTGCAGCACCTAATTTATGTGGTCTGTTTTTAGGTTTTCGAACCGTATTTCCCTTAAGTCGATTGAAGCTATACACTGGTTTAAGTAAAAAAAAAGTCGCATAGTAGGTAATTATATTTTTTAGAGTACTAGCTTTTATAGAGTACTTGCCTGTGGTTGCGCTCTTACCCCTGAGTGACATAAGCTATGAAACGCGCGCGTTTCATAGCTTATTGCTATTTCATAGCATTAATGTAGCTTTCTAAAGGTGAAAGAATTTTTGAAATCGGACTATTCGTTTTTGAGTTTATTCGTTGCAAACATTACAAAGATCTTTCCTTTCCTTCTCTTCTTTCCTTATCTTTCCTCTTTACAATATGAGTGTAGAAGTATAGACTTCTGGACTGCTCCGTTACTTCCGTTGGGAAAAGAACAAAATGCACAATTACCCAAAAATCTTGAGATTTTTTTTGGTAAAAGCAAATAAGTCCGCATAGGCCGAGTAGCTAGTCCTGATGTCAGAGTTTCTAGGCCGCCCGAAGGCCTCTGACATGGCTTGATGATTGTTGTCGTAGAACAAACAACCGGGGCCTACAATTTGACGTATCATCTTAGCCACGGTAACGCTCAGTTGTAAATACCACCCGCGGTCACCCATCCTAGGACTGACCTTGCCGTCCGTTGCTTAGCATCGGTGATTTTTATGGTTAATTTTTTTCAAGTTACTAGACAACAATTATAAAACTACTGCGAGATTTGCATGCTTTATCGTAAACCACATAACGATCTGGTTTACGATAAAGCTTACCAGCAGGCGAATTAGTAAACAAAGGCCCGCAAACAATTAAAAAAAAAATTCAGAAAAAACTGTAATTAAGTAATTAACACATTGCTGTAAAATACGAAAAAAAAACATATTACGTAAGTATAGTAAACTCATGAACATAAATTAAGTTTAGTACGTAACCTTAAGCTTTTACACTCACCGCACTAAAATTTCACTTACTTGAATAATTCTAAAGAAAATCCTAAGCAGGTGTTACTAGTTCTAATTCAGTCGGAGCTAGGTCGTAAACCCCGTCTAAGGGTGCGTTTTCATTGAAGCGGAGACAAGCGGAGCGGAGCACGAATTGACCAATCACAGTGAGCAGATGCAGATTTCAAGCATTATGACATTACTAGCTGCGCCCCGCGGTTTCACCCGCGGTCACACAGGAAATTATTTTTTTCGGGATAAAAAGTACCCTATGTTATTCTGTACCCCAGACAACGTGTATGTAAAATTTCAGGACCGTTTAGCCGTTGAGACGTGAAAGCGTTACAAACAAACAAACAAACAAACTCACTTTTGCATTTAAAATATTAGTTAGGATTGCCTCGGTGGCTCAGTTGGTAGTGAACCTGCCTTCTGAGCTTGGCGGCGTGGGTTCGATTCCCACCTCGAACAAACATTCTTAAGATGTACATTTGTTTATGTGTTTCTGGGTATTAATATCTATTTAAGTATGTATTTAAAATATATATGTGTGTTTATCAGTCTCTGGCAGCCATATGATAGTACAAGCATTGCTTAGTTTGGGGTCAGACGATCGTGTGTGAAAAATGTCTCGAATTTATTCAAATGTTGTTAAGCATTGTAATTGGTCAATTTATGCACCACTGAGCTATGCTCCGCTCGTCTCCGCTTCCGTGGAAATGCACAGATAGACTGTGAATTCTTTGGAGATGTGCGAGAAAGATGAGAATGAAAAAACAACCATTAGAATCACTTCATTTACACAGCGAAGTGTCCCTATCGGTGGATTTATTTGGCGCACAATTTTCCTTGCATACCTCCGATGGATACCCAGCCTAACTGTGCGGACATTGCCAAATGCTAATTTGTCAACATTGCTTGCTCTATTTCGAGACGAGTGCAAGCTATTTACAGAATTAGCGATGGAGACCTTTGGGCGGCTTAAAAGTATGATACCACAACGTCGTAGAGATTAGCTTATGCAAAATAATTGCGTGAATCATCGAATATTGTTTTTTTTTTGGCAAAGGAGTTTATTCCATTTAACATATCGTCATGCAGAAGCAGATAATATACAATACACCTAAATGATGTTCACAACAATGAACATATGCAAGCCGACGGCATGCACCAATTTGTTCGGCGTGTAATATTAAACTATAATAATAACTAGAAACTCAATAAATAATAATAAAATAAAATAACTAAATGTTGAACCTTTAAAAAGGCTCTTGGCTTATTAAAGATACTAGTTGCGCACCGCGGCTTTGCACGCGGTTAAAATTCCTATGTGCTATTCCAGACTATAATAGACCGAGCGAGCGTAAACGAGCGAAGCGTCTATGCTTCAGTTTCGAAAAAAATGGTATCGGACGTCCAAATTCTGTCGAACTTTGACGACGATTAAAAAAAAACAATATCTCTACAAATTTGAAAAAATAAAAATAAAAACTATTTAGACAAAAAATCTGTATAATTATCTAACCCGCTCGAAAAATTCACGAGAACCGGTTAAGGAATGTGATCTGCGTAGAGAAGACAAGACGCCGGTCGCGAGGTCTTCAGCTCACAGAGTCATAAAATACTTGTAATTAGTTCCTATTTATTCTAAGTAAGGATTTCAAAATGTGAACCTCCAGTTACGTTAAAAGTTTAGAAGTTGGTACCCCAAAGCTTTAAAACTTCCCGGTCTATTTCAGGGTTGAGTCACCCCTGTCTGGGCCGGATTATCCCATGCCCTCCAAAATCACGCTAATCCGTGACACTGTGACATCATGACACCTGTCAAAGTTAGTAAAGACCATAACTGACAGCTTTTGTAGGCTATTTATAATATTGGTACTTCTCAAGTTGGACTCAGGTAACAGAATTTTGTTACTTGATTCATATCAAAGCTCACTAATTTAAAAAAAAATGTTAATGCTGATAATTATGAATTTCTGGGTTTAATTTTCGAAAAAAAGATACTTTCTATTTTCTTAGATTTTCTAACAAAAAAATAAAAACATTAAAAACCAAACTAAAACCAATCTAAATAAAAACTAATTTAACATTAAACTTCTAATAAAACTAAAAGGAATCGTACCCAAAATTCTGGCGGTTTCCTTTAGGTTGTTACAAAACTTTAGGTTGTTTTCATGTAGTCGGTGCCTATAATTGTGTTAGCATTTAGTTTTTGATTTTGTTGTCTATGTATTTTATGAGAATGTTTTAATGTATAACATGTTGGTACCCTAATAAATAAATAAAATAAATAAATAAATAAAATGTTTTTTTTTATTAGACAATTTACAAGCTTTTCGCCCTACATACTCGTAATTATCTAAACCATGCAGCGCGTAAACAGCTGTTTAGTCATCCACCCTATTACTAATAAAGGTTATTAGATATCCTCGGAACAGTTACACATACATACATTCCGTCACGCTTTCCCTAAGGGGCTGGCAGAGGTGTTTAACACCCACACCTCGCCAGGCGATATTCAGTCCCAAAAATGACAGGGGGCGAGCCTGTCGCCATACACCGGACTCCAGTCATGTAGCACATACAGAATACATAAACGAGAGGTTCGAAATAGTTTTATGTACAGTTTTTTGTCTTTTTACCCGACTACGCAAGAAACAGGGTTATGTTTTTCGAGTATGGCTATGTATGTATGTATACATATAAAAAGTTTTTTTTGTCACGGCCTGCAGCCTTAACAGCTAGATGGATTTCAACATGTAAGGTGTCATTTGAATCGTCTTGATAGTGGAAGTGACATAGGTACTGTTAATATTTTGCAGTCGAGTTTTTTTTTTCTTTTAATGTTTGTTGTCTTTCTTAAAAAAAAAAAATAACTCAATCGTAAAAGTCAAAACACTGTTTAACTATTCCAAAGCTATACAATCAGTAATGGGTCAGCCAACAGTGTGCCATCACTCCTAACCCCAGGCAGGCATTTCCTCAAACTGTCATTGTTTGTCGTGGCCACTGCAGGCAGTGACACCTGTCACCATTTTCAAAGGACGCGTGGCATTACCCAACGCTCTCACCGTATTCCTAGCGTTCTATATTGGTCTATTCCTGGCACTGTGCCAGTGTATACCCACTGATATACTTCCTTCTTGGACTTGGGCGACTTTTTAGATGGGTCATTGACTTTCTTGTGTTGATTGTCGTTAGGGTGAAATTAGGTAAGCGCATGATTATTACTTTGTAGCGTTTGGTACATTTACATGGTACATATGTTATTTTGACGTGACAACGTCTAATAAATCGATGAACGCCGGCTGCACGCACGAAAAAGGATGACTCATTGTCCCGTTACGCTCAAGCCGATCGTGCCTTTCGCTCGCTCGTGTAGCGCTCGCTCCGATCGACCGAGCGTAACGGGACAATGAGTTATCCTTTTTCGTGCGTGCAGCCGGCGTTCATCGACTTATTAAACGTTGTCACGTCAAAAAAGAACATTAAAATCGATTTACAATTATTGGCATAATCGAATTTGAAATTAAACCTCCTTCTTTGTGGAAGTCGGTTAAAAATGTGTCGTCAGTCACTAAAGGTTAGTGTAGAAGTAGTCGGAAAGATCAGGCTATTGAGTAAAAAAACATTCTAAGTTAGTAACTCCTTACCGCACATAAGTTTTTCAAACATATTGTGGAAACTGAACTCTGTTTTCTACAAGTCAAGGTCACAACTCCACTTTTCGCGAAACTTTTAAACAAAAACAATGTTAATAAACTCATTTTTGCATAATTAAGCATGAAAACGTAACATTCAGACGCTACTTAACAAACATTAAGTTTTATTTATTTCATTACGGCGAAATGAGCTGAATTTAATGTACCAAAACGCTGTACGCAGACACACCGTAAATTAAATATTATACTACCGTGCTGGGGAATTATAATTTTATTTTTAATAAGACTATTAAAGCCATATTGTAGTCAACATAAAACGTAAGCTTGTTGAGAGCTTTGATAAATGATATGTCCAGCCCAGCGGCGAAGCCCTGGTCGGTCACCAACTCGTTGGACCGACTTCATTAAAAAGGCCACGCAGACCACCATGGTGCAGTGTGCTCGCAATGCAGCCAACCGCCGGATATGGAGAGGAATTGCGAGGAGAGCGGCAGCCCTGGGGAGGGAAGAATACAGCGAGGAACCTTGTACCATTTTCACAACCACGACCACTCTGCCAAGAGTGCACGACTAAGAAGAAGATGTCCAGATAGATTGAAAAAACATTGCACGGGCCAAAGAAATAACAGCCAACTGCTAGGTTCTAAATGCACAAAACGTATGACGCAACCAAAGTAAGTCCTCCTACTTGACGTATCCTTCAATGGCGATCCTGGCTAGATACGGTTGTAAGCACGGATGTGGCTCGCAAACTCAAATTTGGTTTTAAAGGTCCGGTTGCAGCGCACAGCACAAATGACCGTCGAGATTGTATGTGTAGGTATAGGAAGGCTTCGGACGGGTCTTGATGGTGAGGCGCTTTGCATCTAAATCTTATTAGGCGCTTTTCTTCAAATTTAGTTGCTTTACTTGGTGTTCTGTTCTTCTGAGTAGAGGCTTTCTTTGTACGAAATAGGCGGTCGAGTCTATTTTAAACAAACATAATATGTGAAATTTTGTTCATAAGTGTGTATCTTTGATATCCAAATTGTGACTTTGACTTTAAAAACATTGTGACTTTGACTTTAGTGACAGCTCTAGTAACGGAGTTGCGCCACTGTCTTCTCTGATGTGCAAGCTCTTCAAGTTGGCCTGTCACTTTTCGTTTATAAACAGTACGGAACTCTCTCTAGAAATACAAGTACCTACTCATAGGTTGAGACATTTATAATTATGCGAGTCATATTTACATAAATCCATAGTAAAATCGACTGTAACGAAGTTACTTCGACGAAGTTACGAATTACGTTACTTCGAAGTATTGACAATACTTCGTACTACATAATCATTTGGAATCGATAAACATACCTATAGCTATGCGTGCGTTGACAATTTTGATAAGTATTAAAAAGAGATTTGAAATCTTTCACATCTAACGCAGTTCAATTTTTAATTCAACAAGTATTATGTTTGAAAATTTTGAAACAAAAATAGCTTAAAGTAATTTGAGCTAGAACAATAACTGTCGTGTAGAAATATCTGACGATAACCCAATAAACCTCTGGATTAGTTAGGCTGACAAATACCTACATCTAATATTTCAAAACTCTTTTAGTCATAAAACGCTATATTAAATGCCTTAGTCAAAATAAGCAGTAAAACGCAAGCAAAACATCGTCAAATAAGCTAGTCCACAACAAAAAAAAAAAAATAATGAATAGACTTTTGCTAAACTTTTACTTATTTTTAATAGGGTCAGTTTATATAGAAAGCAGCGCACTACACTTACACTAGATGTGCTAAGTATTGAAAAATCTCCTCATTTATTTTCAAAACAAACGCCTACTCCCGAATTTTCTAGAACCACTATAATCGTGGGATCAAACCATCTGAATCGGCTGCGAACGTGATCGACATAGCTGATCGGCACAATTTGACGAAAGCACGGACGATTAAACTATAGGATGTGATGGTTAACTTTTATCCGTTACCACAAATCTGGAAAAGCGAAAAATGTTTTAGTAACATACTGCTTATCAAAGTGGAGAAAACAATTGAAAAGCTCATAATTTGTATACTTACAACACGCACAAGCTTTACCACACTTTTAACTGTGAGTGCTTAACTTAAGGCTGCGCGTACGTAACTGAGAAGTGTGGTAACGATATGATCTTTTCAACTTGCTTAGGCCATCACACAGGCCATGCCGTGGGGTTGACGCGGTGTACAGTTTTAGCAACCAGAGGCGCGGTGTTCCGTGCTCGAGCCTGGTGTGCGCAGTTAAAAGTGCGGTGAAGCTTGCGCGTGTGGTAGGCCTGGCCTACAACTTACAACTGCTAGAAATTAAAACCAAGATGAGATATTTTACAGAATGGAATACAATATTCTCATTGATCAATAACATTTTTTTACAATAGAACTAGACTGCGATTGGATACCGATATTTTTTTTAAAGCATGGCTGCTTGCTCTCAGTCAGGATTCTACAAGCAACAAAGTCATTGATAAAAATCAACAACAGATCAAAAACTAAAAAAAAACAGCTAAAAAGAGACTTACCTATATGAGCGACGATTCTAGGCTCAAGCAATGATCAGGTGATCAGGGATTAACCGGTACTTGAGCCTGATTTTAGAATAAGGCCCAAAATCTCTGATCGTAAAAGCTCGCGTACAGTTTCAAGTCTCTGATTCTATTCGTTCAAGGTCAGTTTGTATTTATTATAGCGCCCATCGGTGCCATGGTTTTAGAGATGATGCCACAAATTGGACCGAGGGGTTCTTTGTATTGGCACACCTGTTTTTTTTTTACTAACAAGGCTAATAATATTGCCTATTGTATGTACGTGTGTTGTGCTTATTATGTATGTATGTATGTGCATTGTATCTATGTTACAGCGACGATAGCCTAGTTGAAAAAGGCTCGCCACTCAAGCCAGAGAGTGAGGGTTCGATTCCAACCGAAGGCACATACCAATTTGTTCATTTTTGAACATAATGTGCTTTGTAGATGATAGCCTAGTTGGAGAAGGCCCGCCTCTCAAGCCAGATAGAGTAGGTTCAAGCCCAGCCGACACGCACCACATTGGTTTGTGCCCAAATAAACTATGTATTTGTATTTGTAAAAAATGCCGATATTTGTTCCCGATAAATAGTTCGACTAAACAAATGGTTTTATACTGCGATTCACTATTTATAAATACATTCGAGCGGAATTTTTTTTTTTTTCCGTTTATACTTTTTCTAGGTAATCTGTCTCAATTTCTACAAAACTCATCTAAATCCTTTCAGTCTGTGACAGTGTTGAACATGTAGATAGATAAGTGCATTGTAAGTAAACATTTCTTTCTTCCTCTTGAAGCATAAAGCTTTCTACTAAATCCCGCATTTCTACTGCGTTTTCCGTCTAACATCTGCTCACCGGATCTAAGAAATTTACAACTTTCATTTCCAAAACCAGCCAGCTATTTATAAGCGCTCCCCCAACAAAACTGTCCTAAATACAGAATTGCATTCGGTGACAAAATTAGAAGATCGGCATGTTTTGGCGAAGAGCCAAGATCACGACGGAATTAGCATAGCTTAGCGCCACCCGAAAAAAAGCAACATAGGCATATCAAAGTAGCCGAGCTATTTTGATGTGGAACTTAAGTTTTGTTTTCGTTTTGTTATAATAAAAGCTGGTTTGTGCTTTCCATAAATGTATATTTTGCATAAATGTATATTTTGCTTTTGCATTCAACCGATTTTTGTTAAAAAAAAAATCTCCGCCATTTTCAAAAATTTACAAAAACTGACTCGACAAAAAAGGTTTTATAATCAAATAAAGTTAATAAAAATAAAAAAGTATTTATTACCAAAACTAAAAATAAAACAAAAGACAAATTACTTAAAAATAAATTAGAAGCAACAATAATTTTAATTTCGCAATTGGGATATTCTCAGCAATGTCCTGCGGAGGCTGGCCAGCCTACGCAGAGCTGGTTTTCAGAGTATCCCAATGCTCGAACTGAACGTGAATTATGGAACCTACTCACAAAATTTCAAGAGTTTCGGTTAAGAAATGCGATCTGTAGAGAAAGACAAAGATCCGGACAGAGACCCAGACAGAATTCGGACATACGAAAGCATTTTTGTCGAAACTGAAGCAAAGGCACTTATCTCGTTAATGCTCGCGCGGTTGATAAAGAAAAGTACTTAAAAAAGTCTCGAATTCCACACACAAATAAAATTATGTAATCTACTTTCATACCCTCCTCCAAAAATATCGCTTCAATTTTACTAACACACGAGTAGAGTTAGGGATGACACCTCTCGATAGTTAGATAACCCGACACTAAAAACTACCCGTATCGTAATAGGGATGTGCCCCGTGGTACGCCGCATACATAAAACATTGCCTTTGCCGCATCGCGCCGTCAATGATCTAATAACGCGTTGCGTAGTGCTGGACGCGATTACGTTGTTAGTCTTACAACGTAACAATCTGAACGATTTTGCCCATGGGTTACCAGTGTACTAAGAGTCATTAATTTATTACGTAAGACAATTTGGGGGGAGGGGGTCGATTATGCCTACATTTTTCTTACAATGGAGTAAGAGGGGTCTCGCTCAATAGATCTTACGTAAGATCACAAAATTATACCACAGAAAAGTTAATAGTGCAAGCAACTTACTATTTTTACTTTTTTTTTTATAACAAATTAGGCATGCGTTTGACCACTGACTCGCCTGATGGGAAGCGTTGCCGTGATCGAAGGTGTAACAGGCTTGCCTAGGAGATACCTATTCACTTTACTCTTAAACACCCCCGGATTGTATTTAAGTGGAAAGACAGACGCAAGCAACGAGTTCCACACCTCTGCAGTTCTTACAAGAAAAGTTGACTTGAAACGCTTAGTGCGTTTTGGCGGAATTTCCACCATGAGAGGGTGGGTCCATGGGTGGGTGGTTTACTTTAAAACCGCAGGCATCCGCGCGAGTACCGAGTAATGAGTATGATTTTAATGAAAAAAAAACTTGAAAACTAAACCAAAATTGATTACACATACATACATATATTATGGATTAATTTTATCACAGATGGTAATGTCAATATTTACGGCATTTCAAACATGACTTAGTACAATGGACACATGCCCTCTCTAACTCGATTCACAGTGCTCGCGTCTTTTGATGTAACACCGCCTTTTACCGCGGGTCGTCCCAACGCTAATATCTCGTGGGTTATCGAATTTACTTTATTTTGCACACAATGGATGTAATAGCTTTATTTTTATCTCTGCTAATTTAAGGTTATTGGCTGGGGAGACGAAAGGTTTAGCTGATTTGAATCTGGAGGTTTTTGTATATCGAAAGTATCTAAATAAAAATAATATGGTTCCTTTCAAATTCTACCAAAATCTGTAGACTGTGACAGACGTCTAGCCCTAGCTATATGACTACCATAACTAGCTACAATTAAGCTAAATTAATAAAGCAAATAAAAAAATACTTTGCATAGGGAGGTTGTTTAGTGTCTACATCAGTGGCTATTTAATTAATCAATAAAACGAGAAAAAATCGTAGTTATGAATGATTAGAAAACGCGAAAGTCATAAAAATGATTGTAATTGCTATTTGTCACTAGATAACTTTAGAGGCTTCTCAGTATCTTTATTTGCTCTCTTTGCTCGTCGTCTTTTTCTAGACGAAATGGCAATAGGAAGCCTTTAGCCATTGCGAAGTTAGTCTAAAATGGTCGCCGGACCCTTAAGCTTTATGAAACTTTGACACCAGGGCTAATCACACAACCCATATGAACTTACTTTTACTAGACTGAAATTCTTCTCTCTTCCATCAGTATGATGTCATCATCGTCATCATAATTTATATCGGAAGACGTCAACTGCCATGCAAATTCTTCTTCCAATGATCCACAGAATGAACAAAATGTCGTAGCCGACTTAAACAACACCGCTCTCACACGGCAAAATAATGCTCGTTGAAATATGAGCTTCAGGGCGTCTTCTGTAGGCATACTTTACATTAACAACACAAATTAGCAGACAGTTCGCTGTAAGCGAGCTTATCGTCTTCGTATCACTCGGTAGATAATCTTTCGCTTGTGCAGAAGCGGTGTTGCAGCGGAGTCGTATAAGTGAGCTACAATCTTTACGCTGCCCGCATCCAGCGACTTCCTGCGCCCCTAAACAGATCAACGAGGCGGTCAACTTATATAGGGCATTCCCACGCAGCATGTTCCGATTTTCGGTTCCTTCTTAAGAACATTTCCGCCATGTTTCGTAATCTTTCAATACTTACCTACATATAATAATGTTTACAGGGAATTATTTTATATTATTAGCCTGCTTTGTTCTATTTTTGGGCAGAGGCCTCTCTTCCCTCCTTCTAGATCTCTATGTTCTTTGCTTTCGAGAGCGTAGAGCTCATATCTTTCCATCTATCTCTGGTTTGGCCTAATGGCCATTTAACTTTTGAGACCTAGCCTAGTCTATTTTAAATAGTTCGTCAGACATTCACGTTTATGCGACGATAGCCTTGTTGGATAATGCTCACCTCTCAAGCCAGAAGAAGCGGGTTCGACCCCAGCTAAGGGCACTCATCAATTTGTTTATTGTCAGATCATACATTCGTATATAAATTATCTGCATCTACATAACTGGAGCTTAGTGTATGGCGACAGACTCGCATCCTGTCACACTTGGGACTGAACATCGTCCGGCGAAGTGTGGGTGTTGTAATACACCTCTGCCAGCTCTTTCGAGGCAAAGGCACGACGATATGTTATGTGTTAGACGTGCCTTGCTCAGTCCTACTTTAGCATGGCTGCGATACGTCGATGCAACTACTAAACCAATATTATCTTGCAATTACTCGTTTTCTACTACACAGTTTCAGTGCACTGTAATATTTCTGCTTTCATTTCACTGTTTGCACAGGCGTACAGGTTTATATGCGATTCCAGTTCAATCTCGTCAGCGTTTCGAAATAATCCAGAGTTACTCATCTATTTCAGTTTTAAATATTTGTTTGGACGTGATTCTGTTACTCTTGTTGATTCTTGATTGAAAGGAATGCGATATATTTTAATGGTACCATTTACCATCTTGCCTTGCAGTACTGCAAGGCAGGATGGTGAAGCAGGATGTAGCTCACACACCGTCCTTACAAGTATCCTGAACGTGCAGGATTATACACTGAGAGAAATTAATTGTTGGGTCAACAAAACTCTAACAAATATTACATGTCGAAATAGGGATAACTGAGAATTTTGTTATAGCGACAGACTTCAATTTGTTAATGCATCATTTAAAAATTGTTACAGCAACAAATAAATTGATGAAATAAACAGTTTTATCGTTGTAATTACAATTTTTTTTGCGGAGAACAACAAATTCAGATTAGTTCCGATGACCTATTCTTATTTTGTAGAAATGGCTTTGGTTACTGTAACAAAATCGTATCTTGTTATATTAAATGTTTCCTTTCTGTTTTATTTTACAATGAATAATCGGTTAAATTACTGGTTAGAAATACTAGGAAAGCTGTTTGTTATAACCATTATTGTGTGTTGAAGTAGTAACGCTAAAGTTAAGGTGTACTAATAATATATGTTGGATTTATTACGGATTTCTGTTAAAACCACTCATAAATCGGTTAAACTACTCGTTAGAAATACTAGGAAAGTTGTTTGTAATTACTATTTTTGTATGTTGAAGTAGCAACGCTAAAGGTGATGTGTACTAGTAATATTTGTTGGATTTATGACAGGGTTTCTGTTAAAACCACTCATAAATCGGTTAAATTACTGGTTAGAAGTACCAGGAAAGCTGTTTGTTATTACTATTATTGTATGTTGAAGTATCAACGCTAAAGGTTAGGTCTACTAATAATATTTGTTGGATTTATTACGTGGTTTCTGTTAAAACCACTCATAAATCATTTAAATTGCTGGTTAGAAATACTAGGAAAGCTGTTTGTTGTTACTATTATTGTATGTAGAAGTAGCAACGCTAAAGGTAAGGTGTACTAATAATATTTGTTGGATTTATTATGTCGTTTCTGTTGAAATAACTCATAAATCGGTTATATTACTGGTTAGAAATACTAGGAAAGCTATTTATTATAACCACTATTGTATGTTGAAGTAACAACGCTAAAAGTAAGTTGTATTTGTAATATTTGTTGTATTTATGAGGGGATTTCTGTTAATACCACTCATAAATCAGTTAAATTTCTGGTTAGAAATACTAGGAAAGCTGTTTGTTGTTACTATTATTGTATGTAGAAGTAGCAACGCTAAACGTTAGGTTTACTGATAATATTTGTTGGATTTATTACGGGGTTTCTGTTAAAACCACTCATAAATTGGTTAAATTGCTGGTTAAAAATACTAGGAAAGCTGTTTGTTGTTACTATTATTGTATGTAGAAGTAGCAACGCTAAAGGTAAGGTGTACTAACAATATTTGTTGAATTTATTATGTAGTTTCTGTTGAAATAACTCATAAATCGGTTATATTACTGGTTAGAAATACTAGGAAAGCTATTTATTATAACCACTATTGTATGTTGAAGTAACAACGCTAAAAGTAAGGTGTACTTGTAATATTTGTTGGATTTATGACGAGATTTCTGTTAAAACCACTTGTGAAACGGTTAAATTACTGGTTAAAAAATACTAGGGAAACTGTTTATTATAATCAGTATTTTCTGTTGTTACTTCAACAGAAAATACTGATACTGAACAGTTTCCCTAGTATTTTTAAGCAGTAATTTAATCGTTTTACAAGTAGTTTTAACAGAAACCCCGTCATAAACCGAACGCATATCTCCAGCACAACACGTCTAAAGCGTTGTCACTTCAATAGACAATATTAGTTAGGCAAAATAGTTTCTACAAAAACCAGGTAGGTACGAAACCATAACAAAAAATAACTTATTGTTAAATATTTCCATTTAACTATTTATGTTGATAATACAATGATCTCTGTTTTAAAAGTGACAATAGTAACGTTAATAAATAATAATAGTTAATAAATTCAACAAATATCGTTATATGACTACCCAGTAAGCTGATTTTACCAATAAACGAACAAATAAAAACCAATTTTTTATTATTAATCATGTATAGTTGTGGTATCAGGAGACAAGGTATACTAACTAGGTAGTCTTTTGACTATTTTAAAATTAATGAGTATAAAATGATAGAATGAATTCACAAATAAGTAATTTTATTTTCTAAAATAAACTAAATAGGTATTAATGAAAATTACATAATTATACAAATCATATTTAGTGAACCCCATTTATTTATATCTAGCCTAAATCATAATGTATGGAATTCTAAGAAAGACGTCACTTTCGTGCACCTTTTACAGAACTTCATACATTTCAACTGCATAGGGTGTATTTTTGAACGACGGACGTATTCTAGGATACCATCATTCTTTCGGGTACGCAACATTCAAAACCATAAAACTTTTAAAGCAAATGTCAATTACTTTTGTTGATGAAGTACTTCATGTCGACCACCATATGGATTGCTTCAAGCTCTGTAAGTGTACCAACACTTAAACTCTTAGACTGGCAAGTCAATCCTTTTTTGTTGTACGACTTATGTCTATTCTTCAACTATTATTCTTCTTCTATGTCAGCATAATTCTAAAACAAAATAAAACTTTAATAAATAATAATACCAATAAATAAATATTTAAGACATTATAACACACACGGTCACGGTCGTCCGACCCCAAATTAAGCAAAGCTTGTATTATGGCTGCTAGAGACTAATGAACCACAACGTCACTTAACATCAGGCGAGTTGGTGGTCAAACGCCGACCTATTCTACATAAAAAAAAAACATACATTATTCTTCATATATTTTGGGAAACATACTTAAACAGCTGCTACCTAACAACCAGATATAAAACAAACAAAAATGTTTATCACATGAATGTTTGTCCTAGGGGGAATCGGTTCCACAGTCCTAAGCGCAAAATACAGGTTTACCACCAACTGAGCTATCGAGACAGTCATACTTCAATATCAATATTACACTTTTAACCAATATTACAAGAATTTCAGACCAATAAACTACATAATTGAATGCCTATATTACATACAACAAGTACACAAATATTCAAATATCAACTTACTTCGACATGTGTTAAAAGCTTGTCGAGACGGCAATAGGCACCTTATTGTATTTTTTCTCGTCAGCAGTCAATATTTGTGATGTTCATTTTGCATGCTAAAGTACTGCAAACATCAAAATCTCGAATATCTGCAACAAATTACAAACAATATTATAAATGATTGGTAAGGACCAGGATGAGTGGCATACGAGATAAGAGCAGTAGGCGATTACGGGCTGATGATGATTATAAAACGATATTGCGCTTTTGGTTATATTTCTCTTGCTGTTGTACTGCCTTCAAATAGACTGCAAGGGCTCACTAAAAATAGTACAATAGAAATACATCAATCTTCTTTTCTACCTATTTAAGTTTGATAAAATAATAAATGTGAAATTAGCAGAGGTATCGGTTGAAGTTAGGTTGTCAACCTTCAATATATAAATTGCCCACTAGTTAACAATAGAATTTTATATTTTCATTACATGGTTAGTTAAGTAGGTACAGACATTCGGACCATATCACATTATCAATTGGCCTTATGCGAAAAATGTTCTTAGTTCAAATGAGTACTTACTCTCACTATGTTATTTGAACTGCAACTTAAAATTGTCTTCATTTGTAGTCCCATCATCCAGCATCTCACTTTTCAAACAACTTCAAATTTTTGTCTTCATTTATATTACAAAAGTCAATTTCAATCTGGAAGTAAAAAAAACATTAAAAGAGGCTATTACTTGCATCACAGTTTTGTATTATTTAAAGTTACAACACAATTTTAGTAAACTAAACCTAAAGTATTTGTTACGATAACAAAATGTTATAATTTCAAACAACAATCGTTTTGGTTACCAATCATCATCATTATAGTCTTTTACGCCCACTGCAGGGACATTGCAGGGCTTTCCACCACGCTTGCTCAGTGCGAGTTGGTGGATGACACATGTCTTACGAATTATTCGTCTAGGACATGTCGGTTTTCGCACGATGTTATCCTTGACAGTAAGAGCACGTGTCAAATTTAAATGCACATAAACTTTTCCACGAATGAAAAGTTCATTGGTGCACGACCAGGATTGAACCCACGACCTCCGGGTCGGAAGGAGCGGTCCATCCCACTAGGCCAACACGTCTCAATGGCTTCCAATTTTTTGATATAATTTACTAATTATTGGATAAGTTTAACATTATTTCTTCTTTAAAAATACTAGGACTCTTTAGTCCATAACTTCATAAAAGAAACAAAAAATATCGTTTAAATGAATACAGTCAAAGTTACGACCATTCACTAAACATCGCGTGGGTGCACGTTCACTTGTCTATTTTGAAAAAAATTATGAGTACCGCTGCCTCACGCACTCGTGCAGTGTAGCGCTTCTCATAATATTTTTCAAAACAAAGCTTGTCGTGCCCCCTTGCAAGGTTTAGCGCACAGCCTAAGAAGTATTTTTGATGAAATCTACAATACAGTTAAGTAGTTCATGTGAATACAATTTTAAGTGCGAATATGTGACATGGAAAAATATCGAATTTTAATTTTTATTATTTTTTTATAAACTTCTCAACCGATTTTGATAAAATTTTATTGGGACCACCTCGAAACTTTGAAATAAAAAAAGAATTTTCTAAATCGGTTCAAGCGTCTTCGAGGAATCGGAACATACCTACAAAAAAAGATAACGACGAATTGAGAACTTCCTCCTCTTATGAAGTCTGTTAAAAAAGGTTATTACTAATTAGGTACTTACTGAATGCATCGTCTTTATTTCTTCGATGTTATTTTTTATGTCCTAATTTTAATTTTATTCGGCCCCTCAGATTTTAAGTACTACATCACTCAGGCCACGATGTTTTTGTAGTGTTTTCTGAAAAATTTGAAGATTAATTAATTTAAAATCATACAAGAAACCAACTGACGCTCAGCCAAAACGGACAACGAAGTGCTAACTGCTACTAAAAAAACTCAATTCAAAACTACTTACCGCAGAATATTTTTAATGCGCCTTTCTACGCCCAGGTTTGTAGATCTTCAATTTTTTGACTTTGTTAACGGCTGTTATAGTACTTCACTTAAAACATATTAAATCATATGAGATCGAAGTGTGGACGCGATCGTTGCCTCCAATAGCACTTTTTTACTTCACTTTACGTACAAAATAGTTCAATTTAACACAAACTTTAATATTCGAAATATAAGTGCGGACACGTTGTTGCCTCAGTGCGGTTTTTCACGAAATGAGGAAGCGGGCGGATGTGGATGGCAATCGGTAAACCAAACGACCGCAGCGCACGCGACGATAGTTGCTGAACCAGTGTTACCAGCAGTAGTCAAAGAAGATAAAGTCCGAAACTAAATCAGAAATTACAAGAAATTACCTGAGCAAATAAAACCATTTTTAAGTTGATTAATATAAGTAAATTATAAATTAATATAAAAAAAGAAAACTGGATATCAAAGTTGCAGCTTGAACTATTTTTATTTACCTTTTAGATAAAAAAAAAAACGCTAAAACGCTTAACTGCTAGTTTTGATTAGTAAATTAGATCTTGTAACAAATGTAGCTGATATTGCAATAATTTTACTAGTTAACCTTGTATTTTCATATTTTTTTTTAGCCAATATGCAGTATTCTGATGTTAGTATTCTAATTGATTTTAATACATTAGTTATGTATTAAACCAGTTAGAACCCACACCCAACAACACCGATTATTGAACGAGCGAAGCAACGGTCCACGAGCCCACTGGGACAAATCGGTGTTGTGTGTGTGTTTGTATGTTTGTTCGAATACCATTGATCAGATCGGCATGAAATTTTGTAGGCAATTAGTTCACGCCAGTCGGTCAATTAAGTTACCAACCTACTTACTTATTTAACTAATCGAAAGCTCAACGGGTTCAACCTGAAATTTAAATTTAAAAAAGGAAAGACGATGTCGAGGTCGTTTAAAAACTTTGCCCTTCCGCGTAACGTGCACAATTTAGCACACACATAATTATAACGATACCATGGCTCGACATTTTTCTTTCTTTTCCACTTGCGCCACTACTTTTCATCGACAGATCGATACCGTACGTTATAAATTTATTCAAATTGGTAACGTTATATTTGTTATTTTGGTTTAATTTGAATTATTATGGCTGCACCGGCCCACGCACTCATGCTTAACGGCCTCACTCCACTGTTCACAGAGCTCTGTGTTTACTCTTTATTTGATCTGAGGGTGCAACATACAAAATCACTGTTTTATCGTGATTTATCAACAATTTTACAATCGAGAAATTAAGTTTTCAAGGCTTAGTAAATTTACCCGACGTTTTAAGCAATACTATGAAATTGGCAACACCGGCACATAAGCGAGCAACTGACTATACAAAACTCTCGGCGCGTGACGGCCGCGGCGTAAACAGGTTTCAACCTGTCCATAGCGTACAAAATTATTTTGTTATTTTAACAAAATTTCCCTAGTAGTTAACCAACATAATTGTATTATGCGTACGATGCGTACCTATTTATTAGGATCTGAATGTAATTTGTAATGTTATTATTATTTTGTAGTAACATAGCATAGCATAGCAATATCATAATAATATACCTACATATTATTATGGTATTTCTTAGTAGGGTAATATAATACACTATGATCAGACCTGCACCAGTACTAAGCCTTCAAACATTTTATTTCCTTCTAAATACTTAGTGATAAAATGCACTAACGTCAACGGATAGTTTTAATAAATTTTGTAAACATAGGTATAGGTATACCTATTTAATTTTTTTTACGCGCGGTCGCCTGACCCTGAACTAAGCAAAGCTTGTACTATGGCTTCTAGAGACTGATATACATACATTTACTCGTATATATTTAAATAAATATTAACACCCAGACATGGAACAAACACAAATGTTTGTCACATTAATGTTTGCCCTAGGTGGGAATCGAACCCATGCCCCTAAGCTCAGAAGGCAAGTTGAGCCAACTGAGCCACCGAGGTAGTCGAAAGCCGAAATATAATAAAAATTACAAGTCAACGCGTATTAACTTATATAAATATTTTTGATATACTTCTTACCTACTTACCTGAGTAATGAACATAATTTTAATGATATTTTTTTACTTGTAGGCAATTCAATATAGCTTTAAATTTTTTACCTCATTTAAAAGATTTTTGTATGTAGGGAAGTAGTTATTGTTTATTATGTTTTAATTAAAAGTAATTAAGTATTATGTTTGAATTAAAAGTAATTCGTGAAAAGTACATTATTATTTTTATTTAAATATTTCAAATTTTGATATACGTTTACCTATACGTATAACTATAGTGATCGACTGAAAAACTTTGTATCCACTAGCTGCGTTCCGTGGTGCTACCTGCGGTCAAAAAAGTAGCCAATGTGCTATTCCAGACTAAAATCTACCTTTGTGACAAATTTCATTCAGATCCGTTCAGCCGTTTTGGCTTGAGTAATAAACATCTATGCATCTTAACTTTTGCACCTATAATATTAGGTTCGACTGAGACAGAACGGAAAACTCCTCGCGCGTTTCTAACGTCATTGACAAATGAACCATACTACCACCACCACCATAAGAGTTAAATGTGATAATTATGTAACCAATGAACTTAGCTATCCATCGCGTTAAAAGTTTACCTGTTTATTACCCGAATATGGCAAAGTAATATATGTGGTTATATTTTTGATCGATATGTATGTTTTCTTAGACCCCTAACCAAAACTCTAAGTATGTAAAGTACGTTCATCTATTACCTCGTAACTTTTAAACTACTCATCATAATTTGACAAATGAGACATCGTTGCAAGCGTCTTAATTGTCCACTGGTTATATTTTAATTATGTATGTAACGTTACATTAACTTATATGACTACTTTGACTATACTCTATAGTTGATCTTAACGACGTGTTTGGTTTCTTTTAATTTCTTTTAGTTTGTATGTTTAATTGAACTAAAGTGTCTTTATTATTTTAAAACTAGAAATAACTGTTGAATTTAGTCTGTACCTGGCAAATTTAACAAGGATATTAGAAACCAAGATTAGTGTTGTTTCAAACTGTAACGTTTTGTTATGTCAATATCTAACAAATATGTTCGCTTCGGTTTATGAAAGTTGTATAGTTGATTTTATCAAAATTATTTCTTAATTTTGACTATACTCTATAGTTACTTTAACTATGTTTTTAGTTATTTTAACTAAATCTATTTGTTTGATTAAACTAAAAAGAATTTTGATAATTTTTACTAAGAAAAATAGTTTTATTAACAAAAGAATTATTTAACAATTTAGTTTTGTTACTTCAACATGTAATTTTTTTCATTGTAACCACTAGGGAATAGTAAGAATAACAAAATGAGATTTGTTAGTTTGAACACGTATGTTTTAGTAAGCTTTTGTTAAATGAACAATTTCCTTGTAAATTTAAACGAAAAAAATTCAACCGAAATAATTTTGGTAAAATTAACCGATCTGTTTTTTCAGTGTAGGCAGCATGGAGGCGCCGTTTACGGACGCGATACAGGATGCTACAACATTCACCATCCTGCATGACGTGCAGGATACTAGGCAGGATGGTGAATGGTTACAATTGTTATATAGCCACAGGAACTAAATGTGTGAGCTAAAGTTTCATGAGAATCGGTTCAGCGGAAGTGTTCAAATAATCTGTCCCAAATTTTGACTCATAAACAAAACATGGTAAGCAAAATTAAACTATTTTCTGACTAAGCATACTATGATTATGTAGTGAATGAGCTGTAATATTTTTATTACAGTTCAGTCATTTAGTAAAAATTGATTCAATAATGAATAAGATACCTACTTGTAATTTTACCGATAATAATTGTACGTGTAATTTGACAGACACTAATCGTTTAGCTAAACTATAAGCTCAATATATTTATTCCGTCATACCTACGACTTCGACAGATCTATAAGATTACATCACTCACTGGCTAATCGACCACTTCTCAGACAATTAATCATCATGGTACAAATAATGATATCATAGATTAATAGCCTATTAATCTACTCGTACTATGCCCTATTTATCTCCATGTGTCTGCAATTAATGGTCCAGCCTAAGGTACTTTGGATTGCTAAAAATTAATATAGAACGGCCAGACAGATGGGAGAATGAAGTCATTTGTTTGTGAGTTAAGCAGTATTGTTTATTAGATCATCGCCAATGGTTTAATATGTGGTTGGTTTAGGTATTTTTTTAATGCGCTATCCTTTTTGGGGGCCTGCAATGGCATCTAATTGCCATGATGGTGACGTAATGTTGTCGATGCTGCGCGACCGCGAATCGTATCGCTGCGCAATAAGGTCCGGCGTTGCACAGTGTCGAAAACAAAACCGGCCAGCTTGCCAGTTCCCTCTAGTGTATTCCTTCAACAATGTCATCCAACCACCGAAAGGAAGAAGAAAGGATCAGGAGCTTGCCTATTGTGACGCATGAAATTAGTCTTTCTCGTTTGAAAAGTCATAAGTGAGAGTAACCAATATAATATCTTATAATAAGCTTTATTATAGTTTTTCTCTTGTTGTTTTATTATTTGTTATGTGAACAATACAGCGTTTATCTATCTATCTATTTATCTCACATTAAGTCTCAGTCTCAGTAGAGTGACGATAGTCTAGTTGGAGAAGGCCCGCCTCTCAAGCAGAGGTAGCGGGTTCAAACCCAGCCGACGGCACGCACCAATTTGTTCATTGTGTGATCATATCTGCGTATTATATGTCATCTGCTACATGACGGGAGCCCGGTGTATGGCGACAGGCTCGCCCCCTGTCACATTTGGGACTGAATATCGTCCGGCGAAGTGTGGGTGTTGTATTACACCTCTGCCAGCCCTCGGGGAAAAGCGTGACGATATGTTTAGTCTCAGTGAAGTCTCACCACTCGGCCTCTTTTAATGTGATTTTCTTATATTTATCGAAATACGATTTTTCAAAACGTTAATTATGGTTTTTTAGCTTCAAAAATGTTAAAATGCGCAATCAACACAGCAACACGCCAATATCTGGCCTCTGCTTCTGGTGTACTAAATTTACTCTCAAAGCATACCTACTGTAATCAATCATAATAAAAATTCCTATCAACTAGTTAGATAAATGACAAGACAGCTCATCTGTCCTTAAAATAAACATGAATTCCTAGAACATCTTCATAATATGTGAGTCAACACAGTTAGTCATCGCTTTTGACCAATTTGCTCTAATTGCGCCAGTTTTCAGTGAGTTTGCATTTTTTCTGAGAACTTTTTATGAAGTGACAAGCATTTTAATTGCAACTAGATAGCTTTCAATGTGTTTTTTAAATTAATATTATAATCTCTTATAAATCGCTTCCGGATAGCTGTGTTGCAAATGGTAAAAAACCGGCCAAGTGCGAGTCGGGCTCGCGTGCGATGGGTTTCATACCATTATCTATAAAATGGCAAAAAAATTACACATGTTGTATGGGAGCCCCCTTAAATACGAGTATTTATTTTATTCCGTGCTTTAGTTTTGTTTGTTGTTATAGCGGCAACAGAAATATATCATCTGTGAAAATTTCAACTGTCTAACTATCACGATTTCTGAGACACAGACATTTATAGCCTGGTGACAGACGGACAGTCGGACAGACAACGGAGTCTTGGTAATGGGGTTCCGTTTTACCCTTTGGATACGGAGCTCTAAAAATGTTTACACTAAGGATGACTGAAGGACTAAGGGTACCTTTCATCCAAAAAAAAAAAACTGTTCCCGAGGGATGGAAAAATAACTTTTAGACGGTCGTCCGGCATAACGAATCTACCTACTGATATGAATACTTGCAACACGATGCCTAGAGTACCAAAGCAGAAAATTAGACATTTGGTACCCGGAAGAACTAATATCCTCTAGTGTAATAATAATTGGTAATCTTCAGAACTACAGAATCGTGTCCGACTAATAACACTTTTAGTAGTAAGAAGCTGTAATACATATAAAAAGCAGTCAATTAGTGCAATAGGCTACGAAACGTACGCAAAGTCGCGAGCAGATAGCTAGTATCCTATCCTACTTCCTACTAATATCATAAACGCGAAAGTTTGTAAGAATGGATGGATGGATGGATGGATGTTTGTTACTATTTCACGCCAGAACGGCTGAACAGATCTGGATGAAATTTGTCACAGAGATAGATTATAGTCTATAATACTTACTTACATCCATCCATCCATCAGCCATAGGACGTCCACTGCTGGACATAGGCCTCCCCCATAGACCTCCAATAAGACCGGTTGGTAGCGGCCTGCATCCAGCGCGATCCTGCGGTCTTGATAAGGTCATCTGTCCACCTTGTGGGTGGACGTCCTACGCTGCGCTTGCCGGAACGTGGTCTCCATTCGAGGACCTTTCGACCCCATCGGTCATCAGTCCTTCGTGCTATGTGCCCTGCCCACTGCCATTTCAACTTGCCAATCCGCTGGGCTATGTCGGTAACTTTGGTTCGTCTACGGATCTCCTCATTCCTGATTCGATCTCGCAGAGAGACTCCGAGCATAGCCCTCTCCATAGCTCGTTGGGCTACTAGGAGCTTATTAATAAGGCCCATAGTAAGAGACCACGTTTCAGTGCCATAAGTCATCACTGGTAACACACACTTACTTACATAGGATACTTTTTAACAAAGTCAAAGTCAAAGTCAAAATGTTTTCAATTTAGGTATCAAAGATACACTTATGAACGTCAAAGTTATTTAAATAGACTCGACCGCCTTGTTCGGACAAAAAGCCTTTACTCAGAAGAACAGGCAAGAAACTGAGGGGCATTATTTTTTCAAATAATAAATAAATTACAGTCTCACAAATTTTGGCTTACAACTAGGTAATATCTATAAATACTAGTGGCTACTTGACGGAAGTGAAACCGCGAGTGATACCGCGGGGCGCAGCTAGTTTTAATATAAAATCTCATCAAACAGCAGATTGAAACATCGCAGATCATAAAAATCCTTTCTCCATACCAAGGCGTCCATCAGTATAATTTGAGCCAGTCACATGCAGAGTTCATAAAATAAGACATTTTCAGCGCGTCATCTGTTGGAGAGGAAATTGCCAGTCTGGATAAAGTGCAGCCATTTCCATTCCAATTCCATGATTCCACAGCAACGGTATTGGCTGTAAAGTATCTTTTGTAGAGTGGAAAATTAAGCTCAATATTCGTAAAAGAGTTAAATGCAAGCGTGTGAAGGCTAAAATTTGTTTGGGACTCGGTTTTGGTGGCAGTTCGGAAATTTGTGGTGACTTCCAACTGTCGTACGAGTCTGCTTGTCTCGGTGGCTCAGTCGGTAGTGAACCTGCCTTCTGAGCTTGGGGGCGTGGATCGATTCCCACCTAGGGCAAACATTCATGTGATGAACATTTGTGTTTGTTCTATGTCTGGGTGTTAATATGTATTTAAAAATATATTTATTATGTATCAGTCTATGGCCGCCATAGTACAAGCTTTGCTTAGTTTGGGGTCAGACGACCGTGTGTGCAGTTTCCAAAAAAAAAACTGAATAGAGTTTACGCCCCTATATATTGACCGAGCAAAGCGAGATCCCAAAATCTATTGGGAAGTTTTTTTTTTTTTTTCGCGTAGAATAGGTCGACCACCAACTCGCCTGATGTTAAGTGACGTTGTGGTCTAAGATGGAGCACGACGACCTATAAGGTACTTATTCACTCTAGCCTTGAAGTTTTGTAGAGTGAAAAAGTACAAAGACGGCAGTTGAGTGAGGCGCTACAAGTGCGCTACTGCTCAGACCCGTCTTCGGAACGGTTACACCGGACTACATCCCGAAACACGACTAGGTCATTTCACGGCATGGCTTGGTCCGGTGGGTGGTAACTAGCCACGGCCGAAGCCTCCCACCAGAGTTTGCTACCCGGTTAGCACTACCCGAGGACCACGTGTAAGGAATCAGAATAGAGTACACTCCTACGGACGTGGGTAGCTCAGCCGAAGTTTGTTTGTCTGCCGAAAACTTTGGTATCGTTGATTCGATCTTCATAAAGTTTTGAAGGCAAGTAGTTAACGCAAATAGTTCAAATGTGAGCAAAACCAGGGAGGATTTACAGAGAAATACGAGGTCTCCATTCAAAATAAACTACTAAACTTGTTTTCTTCATATTTAGCATCAATTTAAGAATCTTCCCAGGGATTTCCCTTTCTCTCCTAGAATCTTTACGACGACCAGACTTGCGCGACTGCTCGCTATATTCGATTTCTATGTAAAATTTAGAATGCAAAACACATGTTATAATAATATACTACGCTAGATATAGCATTCCGTCCGAGTCAATAATGGTCACGTGGGCAACACGCAGTGACGTCAATCGACGCTTAAGCAAGATCGAAATAAGTCATTTTAGCCCCCGACACAAAAACAACGGGGTGTTATAAATTTGACGTGTCTGTGTGTCTCTGTGTGTGTCTGTCTGTGACATCGTAGCTCCCGAACTGATGAACCAATATTTTTTTTGAAAGATAAATTAATTGCTAGTGTTCTTAGCTACGTTTGATGACAATCAGCGTTGGTGAAAAAATATTTTTTTAAATAGTTTGAAAGAGACAAAGACGATAGCTTAGTGACGTCATCGAGTGTTGTCCTACGGAAGAGCTAGACCTTGTTTTTGTGAATCATGTTACAACGCTGTTTCAGAGCATACATAAGTATAACGGACAGCATGCCGTATCAGCATGAAAACGTTAATATAAAATAGCAAGATTTCTTTTCATGTCCTGTTATACCACTTTGAATAGAAATCGTGCGAGGAGAGGTCATCGAACGCCTTAGCATACATTTTCAGGAATAAAAATTGAAATCTGAGAGCTTCTGAAACCTCTTTCAATAATTTTCATCTTAGAAAAAGGAAAGAAAATCTTTGAAATAATATTTGTGAAAATCTTTTCCCTTTAATAGAGTTCTTTGATTCAATATTTATAGTTATTACGGTATTCAAATTACGGTGGTGTTGAATTTTTTTGCTGGTTTATAGCAATAGTCCTTAATAACTTTCCTAAGTTATTAAGGACTATTGCTGCGCCCTGTGGTTTCACCCGCGGTTAAAAAGTATCCTATGTGCTATTCTAGACTATAATCTATCTCTGTGCCAAATTTCATCCAGCTCTGTTCAGCCGTTCTGACGTGAAGGAGTAATAAATATCCATCCATCCTTTCTTACAAATTTTCGCGTTTATAATATACTAGCTGCGCCCCGCGGTTTCACCCGCGATTAAAAAGTATCGTATGTGCTACTCTAGACTATAATCTATGTCAGTGCCAAATTTCATCCAGATGTGGCGTGATTGAGTTACCATCCATCCATCCATCCATCAGGTAATAGTAAAGGTAAAGTTGTAGTGTTGGACTCCCACCAACAACAGTGAGAATGGTGATGGATAGCAGAAAGATACAACATGAAGCATGAAAGTACTAGAAGAAACAAATGCGAGAATTGGTATGAATGAGAAACAGAAAGCATCAAGCAAGACACGTTGGGGGCAGAAAAGAAACAAAAATAAAACCATCCGTCGATACATCCATACAAACTTTCGCATTTTCGATATTGATGTGATAATTATGGTGTAGATCATGGTTTAATAATTTATACTCCAAGTACAGCATTCCTGTCACGTGGCCAACACGTAGTGACGTCAATCGATGCTTAAGCAAGATCGAAATATGTCAAGTAAAACAAGTTCGCAAGAGACGATGACAATGACAAGTGACGTCATTACGTGTTTGCTCCCGGAATGCCAGACGTGTTGATCGTCTTTATATTGCTAACGACAACGACCAATCACCAACTAACTTGAACTCTTTATACTATTTACATGAAAATTTCATTAATTCTAGCTTTTATTTCGTAAGCGTAATGCCAATGGTCATCGTGTGCTATCACGCTCACTCGTATGACGCGAGAAGTTGGTGCAAGCGGGATGTCACGCGGACCGTTCTCATTACGCTTAGAAAATAAGGCTGAAAACACTCGACTCTATGCTTGTATGAGTAAGTAATATAATTTATTCCGTACGAGGGAAGAGTGCGTAAAAATAAAGCTAATAAACGACACGTGCTGGGAGGTTTATTAAAATTACCCCTTTGTACTGTTTTTTAACACTCATAGGTGGTTTATTTAGCAGGAGTTTTAGACTTATTTCTCGGGTATGTGGATTTATGTACGGAACGTCCGGAGCCACAGTTATTACAACGATTTGTGTAAAAGCAGCTGTGCAGTAAAAAAACCGGCCAAGTGTGAGTTGAACGGCGCACCGAGGGTTCCATACTAACCTGTAGGTATATCATTGATTTTGTTGCAGCTTAAAAGTATTATAGACCTCAGTATTTGATTAGAATATAACTTAACTAGCTGCGCCCTGCGGTTTCACCCGCTGTTAAAAAGTATCCTATGTGCTTTTCTAGACTATAATCTATCTCTGAGCCAAATTTCATCCATATCTGTTCTGCCGTTCTGGCGTGAAATAGAAACAAACATCCATCCATCTATTCTTACAAACTTTCGCGTTTATAATATTAGTAGGATACCTCTACGCGTTCATGAGGAAAAGGGTAGTAAGTTTAAAATTACTAAAAATATTTTTTCTTGCATGACGTAACTAAATATGTATGCTTTTAGCAATTTTTCCTTTATCTGTGCTCTAAAACATTGCTTCGTACCAAATTTACAGATTCTGAGTTTGAGGGAAGTACCTTGTACGTTTTGATTCCCTAGGTAGTATCGAAAAATTGTAGCATAAACGGCTGTATCTTTTGATTGCGTTGGCTTAAAAGTTTAATTTTTTCACAGCTCTAAGGAACAGTAGATTTGAGAATTCGATATGAATTTCAGCTTGATACCTCCACGCGTTCCTGAGAAAAAGGGTCTTGACAGACAGAAGGTCAACGAAGTGATCGGATCGGAACGAATGTGGATGAAAATTGACACAAAATATATAGAATATTGCCTATATGAATAGCATAAAATACGAATAGCATAGGAATAGCATATAGGCTACTTTTTAACCACGAGTAACACCACGGGGCACAGCTAATGAATCTATGTTTTTCGGGAAAAAAATTTGAATATAAGACTCACTAATAGTAAAACATAGTCTTTACCAAAATATTTACTAGTCATAAAGCTGTCTTTCTCACCCCTTGATGCCTTAGCGGAGGAGCGAGAGGGAGAGATGAAATTTTGAGGATGACAGGTGAGCTAAGGATTGAATTACGTAAATCGTCGTCTTGCATATTTTATCTGTAGATTTACGAGTACATTCACAGAAAATCACTTCAGAGTATAATTATGTAAAAAAACAAGAGCATGGAGAAGTAACACGAGTGCGTAAGTGGAGAGTGTGTGTAGGTAAATAAGTGTACTTATGGTAATCCTAGTTAGTTAATATTCGAACTGTTATTCCGTACCAATTATTGAAATATTCCAGAAACGTTCTAGAAGCTTCTCAAACAACCTCAGCATTTCAAGACAATCAAACACAGAAGCGCTTCCTTTGGCGTCGTAATCCAGTGTATTATGCAAGCAAAAGACAGAGGGAACGACTGGCAACAGTATACTGATAGTACAGTACTTGAACTTGCACGGGAGAGCAATTCCGCTAACCATAGCCGATGATTAACTGAACCATTAATGTTGCGTTTGTCATAAAAAAATTACAAAACAATGGCTCAGTTCATTGAAATAATTTAAGGAAGAAGCGGCACGAGTCTTCTTTGTAGTACAGAGCGCGTGAACATAATATAACAAGCAAACGGTTACTACACAGCTCCGTTGATTGTATTATGTTATTTGTATCATTATCAAAGATAGAGAGACGTACAGCAGACTATAGCAAGAACGAGGCAACAATAATTATCACTGTTGCGACTGATTGCGTTTCTTTGTGACTATATACGGTTAATTATGTGCAGCACCTAATTAATGCGGTCCATTTTTAGATACCGGATACCTTATATTTGAACGAAGGCTCAGTACCACTAAAATGTCACCGGTATTCCAGCTGGTACTCGTATGTTTATGAGACATTTCCGATATTGAGCAAGAGCCTGATATTAATTCTCGTGAACGAGTTGTAGAGGAAGACAGAGATCCAGACAGAATTCTGACATACGAAAGCATTTTTGTCGAAGCTGAAACGTAGACAAGTCGCTCTCTAACGCTCGGTCGATTAATAAAGCCACTAACATCAAACCATCATACAATTATCAAAATTTCAGCGTTGTCGAAGAACTTACTGTGTAGACTCCAAGAAATATTCAACATTCTCCAAGGTTTCGTCTCTGTTTTCCAGGCGGGCTGTCAATGTCTGTTCTGTTGGATAAAACCATCGGTTGCCTTCACTCGCAGGCCTCCTCGTGTTACAATGGCGAGATACGTTTGTGACCGTTTATTGTACCAGCGAGATCATTCCCGAAGGAATTCGCGTTCAATTGTGTTTATCGAATTTAAGCTGAAATGAGATATTATAATAAGTTTGATAATTGAGTAAATTGATTGAAGATAACTACAATTTATAAAACAGTTGTACCACAATTATCTCTACACAGCCGTTTCAAAGTTTACCTCGTACCTGTATTTATCAGTATAATTTTAGGGCACTCTTAGACTGGTCATATTTTTACTGCGTTACTAATTTTCTCTATTAAGCGAGTTGACAACAAAAAAATAAAAATAGGTAAAATCGCGCGAGTTCTGCCCACGCAAGCTGACGAACGACTCCTCCGAAAAATCGCGACAATATTTTGTCGTTTGTTGTAGTTACTCATTTTTTTTAACTTAGGGAAAATCCTTTATGGATACCACCAATAGCCCGGGTGCGGGCACAGAGTGGTTATGTGGGAATCCCGCCACTGTCGGCCTACCCATTAAAACCAAGAGTGTTCCACCTCGGCGCAAAGTGTCGGACCACGCCGCCTGCCACTTCGACCGCAGAGAGAGAGCGGCAGCGACTCACCGACACACCTCTTCCGTTGCGGCCCCACCGCGTCCGCCATCATGATGGTGGTGACCCTGTTTGGGCCGCGGAAGGTAGGGAAAGTGACAACGACACACTAACAGTCCTCTCCCGCCGCGGCACGCAGCTTGCGGCTGTAGTGTCGCCCATACGGCACTGCATCCCGCCGCAGTTGTGGGTCGTAATTACTCCCTACCAATCAGACCAACGTACAAACTTTGCCTCTTTAAAATATTAAGTAACGTTTAAAGTTAAGATTGTTCAAATATTCTAGGTATAAAAGCATTTTGCAAGGAAAATACAATATCTAAAATCCCCTTTTCAGCCCTTTATCAAGCCGTTTCTCAATTCAGTAGAACAGAGGCGCGGAATGCAGTTGTTGCGCAATTTCCGGCGGAGGGCACAGCTGGCTCTCTCGCTTGGACGCCCGTACTCAGCCCCTAGGTATATTGCTAGGAGCTATGTTGCCCTGGTAATTTAAGATTATTTATGGCTAAAAAAAAGGTTTTAGTAAGATAACGTTGTTAGTGATTCATATGCGTTATAGTCAAGTTTGTATATTTGTGTATAGTATATTTTATTAACTATAGGTATTTTAAGTACTAGAATGTATTATATTAGTATGATGCACTTTTATGTAAGTTTTATTTAAATATAGTTTATGTAGGTGTATAGGTATAATACTCGATGTTTTGTTGTTTCTTTGTCTTATGTTTATTTTTGTTAATTTTTGCACACCCTGTCCCATACTCATTTGTCGTATCCTCTCCATCCTAAGGTTGCCTGGAAGAGATCGCTTTTAGTGATAAGGCCGCCAGTTGTTACACTATTTATCATTATTTTTCTCTTGTTGTTTTGTTATCTGTGGTGTGAACAATAAAGAGTTTATCTATCTAACTATCTATACCTAGATTGAGTGAGAGTCGTGATCGTAGCTCGATTTTTTTTTCAGTTTTCTCATATTATGGTTGTTAATAAATCCATAATTCCGTTCTGACTATTATTATAAAACTGAATAAGTAACTGGTCTGTATTATAGCAGATTTGTCACGGCTAAACGGCTGAACGGACATTGATGAAATTTGATAATTAGTTACAGCATTTCACGAGAAAGATTTTTGATACAATTTTCTGAATAAACGCGAACAAAGTCGCTGATAACTGCTAGAGAATTACAAGTAAACTGTTGTCTGAAAATTATTAATTTAGGTTTTTGTTTTCAAGATGAAAAAATCGCTTCAAACTAGTGTCATTTTAACCTTAACATTATAGCCAATTGCTACTAAGTATTTGAGTATTTTGTGCTAAAATTTCAATACCTAGTCTAGTACAAATACTAAGTACAATTAATAAAGTAACTAAGTACGAACTGAGCTCCAGAAGTCGCCGTCCGCCTGTCTTCCCGGAAATTACGCAACACCTGCAATGCAAATGGCGTTAGATTGTACAAAGCGGTTTCATTTGATATTCTGCATCGTCGCTTTAGAACAATACGCCTTGCAGGTTCAAATGAAGAGAATAAAGTACTGAGACTAAAATTAAAATAATGACTAACACTATTTTGGTGTTCGTTTTACAATACAAAACAAAAGGTATCATTACATTTTTGTCATTAAAAACGAAATAAAATTAAAATATTAAATGGCATCAAAATTGAAGCAACTAAGGCAGTATCTCCACGAACAAGTGAGTTGCTATGATATTATCGTCGTGTCACAGGGAAGAAGCTGAACGAATCTATGTTTTAGTACACAGCGCGTGGACCCAATACAACTACACACGCAGCTCCGTTGACAGTATTGTGTTACGTGTATCAATAACAAAGATAGAGAGACGTACAAAACGCTGTAGCGAGAACGAGACAACAATATTTTTCACTGTTGCGACTGGTTGCGACTACGGGGAATTGTGTGCAGCACCTAATTTATGCGGTCCATTTTTAGGTTTTTTTACCACTTCTCCCTTGGGAAGCGATGATAGCCTATTCGGAGAAAACTCGCCTCTCAAGCCAGAGGGAGCGGGTTCAGACCCAGCCGTAGGCCCGAACCAATTTGTTCACTTTGTGAATGTACTTATTTATGTCATCTGCTACATAACCGGAGCCCGGTTTATGGCGACAGGCTTGGCTCCTGTCACATTTGGAACTGAATATCGTCCGACGAAGTGTGGGTGTTGTACACCTCTGCCAGGCTCTTCAGGGAAAAGGCGTGACGATATGTTACGTAATATGCCTTATATTTGATCTGTACCTATTTCTATAGTCTCTCATAAAACGTACGAGTATTTCCACACGGCATTGTTATCGCGCTGATACGACGACGCGACAAGTGCCTGAATGCAAGCAAAACGTCAACGCATAGGCGGAGACTGACTGGAGTCAAACATCGTAACGTATCAAGTGTGCGTATCGGTTTGCCAAGTTTGCTTGATACGTAAACTCGATACGTTACGATTTTCGGCTCCATTCAGTCTCCGCTCTATCGTTGCACGCTTGTCGCCACACGAGGCGTTTTCGCAGCGCGTTCACCAGTGAGACCGTGACGCTCTCAACGCTACTGACACAACTTATTTGGCTTTTGTCTGTTAGTGTCACCCAACTCAACTAAACAGTCTTCACCAAAATAATTGTGCAATGAGTCAGCGCGATCACACCCGGTAGTTGGACCACTGGTGGATATATATCCCAGCGCGCACGGCGGAGACTATTGGTACTAAGACCACGGGAATATAATTATATCGCCAGTGGCGCGCACTGACAAAATCCTGCCTCAACTAAGGGATACAGAGATTCCGTGGTGAGTCGAGTCAATACGCTTATGGTGTAATCGTCGTCTTGTGGGGATTACCCGATGATAGAAGCTGGAAGCGCGAATTCGTCGCGATGCACTCGCTCGTGGAGGTGACGCCTAAGCTGGAACTTATTCCAGGAAAGTACAATAAATGTTTGGATATAGACCAAAATATGCACTACCGCAGTTAGCTTAAAAACATTTTTAGTAGCATACCTAGTCAATTGAATGCAAAAATAGTTTTTTTTTTAATATTCTCATGAAATTGATGACAAAACAGCATGCCACCAATTAAACACTATTCAAAAAATCAAACAACTAAATTCAGTCAAATGTAAATTGAATACAATCAACCTACACAGCGCTAGTTTTGGACATTAAACCCTAAAAAATAGTTAACAAATCCTAAAACACAACAGGAAGCAAACCAACTCTGCTCATTGTTCGTAAGCCATCAATCAATAAAAAATTAATTGGCTCACACACCAAAATTAACTTCAAGAATTTAATCAATTTTCCTCTCAGCGGGCGAACCAGCATCTTTAAAAGACGCCAAGTTAAATACACAAAACCTCCTAAGGCCTCCGTCAGAATAATTAATTTTGAGACTCGTATAATAAAGTACCTACCCGAAAAACGGTAATGGGCGCACCATCTATTTTACTTAGTCTGTGGTAAAAACGGAGGGGAATATGGGCTCGCTTTTATTCTCGGAAATGGCTATGTGCGGACGTTACTTCTTGTATGATGTAGGTACTAAAGTAGATACCTAACTATAGTAACGTCTATTGTGTGCGATACAGATTTATAATATCATCCTTTGCAAGACTTTTGTTGCTCACTGAGCAGTGCAAAATGCCTGTGAAATCTTTCATCATAATGTTATATTAAGGTTCCGTGCGACCACTTTAGACTAACTTCGCGTTGGCTTAAAGTTTTCTATTGCCATTGCCTAGAAGAAGACGACAAGCGAAGAAAGCAAGTAATTTCAATCATTTTTTATGACGTTTGCACATCTCTAATAATTCTTAAAAAAACTAAAATGTTAGATAGATAGATAGATAGATAAACTCTTTATTGTTCACGCCACAGATAACAAAACAACAAGAGAAAAATAATGATAAAACTTATTAAATAATGTAACAACTGGCGGCCTTATCACTAAAAGCGATCTCTTCCAGGCAACCTTAGGATGGAGGGGATACGACAAATGAGTATGGGACAGGGTGTGCAAAAATAACTAAAATGAACATAAGATTGATACAAAGAAACAACAAAACATCGAGTATTATACCTACACCTACATAAACTTTTTAAATAAAACTTACATAAAAGTACATCATACTAACATAATACATTCTAGTACTTAAAATACCTATAGTTAATAAAATATACTAATTATTACATACATACAACACTGATAAATAAAACAATCAAGGCAATTTCGATAAATACAGTTTTTTTACGGCGTCTTTAAAAATAGCAAGTGAGGGAGCATGTCTAGTAGCGACAGGCAGCTCGTTCCACAGTTTGACTGCCTGAAATGCAAACGACTTACCATAGAACATAATTATTTCAATGAGCAGTGGGAGTTTTTAGCGCAAGTGTATATTGAGATCTAAGGGGATGGAGATGAAAGGATTGCAGATAAGAAAAGAGATCTTTTAAATGTTCGTTGTATTGTAGATTTATTTAAAAGCTAATGATAAAGACAACCTCTCTATGTAAAGGGATTTTTGATTTGCTTCGTCTATCTATTAAATAAATCAGTAAAAAGTGACCCCTTAGAAATGCCATTATTTTTCATTTCTCTGTTTTCTTTTTGGGACGTTTAAAAAAAACCAAGAACATAGGGGTGGAGATATAGTTTATTTAATTGTACACGCCAAATATTATCATAATCCGACAAATCGTTTCCAAGAAATTTGACAAGGGCGTTTGTATGGAAAATTCAGAGCGTCGCGGGACCTTTAAGTGGGAACATCTAAGCACGAATTGCACTAATGATTATAAGATTGAATCTTATCAGAAGCTGTTTCATTGAAAACTAGCTTCGACTTGAGGTGTTATCTGCGTTTTTAAAGTAGCTTATGTGTTAATCCAGAGATTTAACTACCTTCATATCAAATATCATTAAAATCGGTCCTTCTATATGAGCGTGAAGAAACAACAAACAAGCAAATACACAGACACACACGCACAAATTTTCACTTTAAAAACATAAATAGGAAGTATGATTTCGGAGCTAAAATCATTCTGCTATTGCTATTCCAAAAATAATCGTGATCACAAAGTTTTCACAACGTTGGCTTTTTTTTACATTTAAAGATTGTTTGTTAAGCGGTCATTACATTATCGTCATAGTCATTTATGTCGTAAAGCCAATTCACAAGTCAAATATCAATAGTAATAGCGAAAATTAAAAAAATATTTATCAAATTATACATAAAATTAAAATTACTTTATCCTGTTTGCAGTTCGCTAGGTGAGCTAACGTGCTAAAATTTGGTAGTGTAATGGCTGTTAGACAGTTAATAATTCATTATTTTCTATTGCACGAAGATTGCCACGCTAAGTTAGAATACTGCTAATTGGATAGTGTAATGGCCACTATAGTTTATTCATAGCCACACACGAGTAAAGGTAGCAAACAGACCGAACTAAGTGACAAACTAACTTTAAAATAAATTTTGACGTGATGCAAAAATGGGATCATTTAGTCAATACCTGTTCAAAAATATCTATACATTATTAATCCGGCTCACAGGTAGTGTTAAATTTTTAAACACATTTAGCATTAGTGGAGGAACGTTTCCAAGAATAGAGGCTTTTAGTCGAACGCCCCGCTCGTTATCATTAAACAGTCCATGAAAACTACAGAACTCTAAAAAGCTAGTTCGAGATTCAAAGTAACATAAACACGACGCCTTAGCATCTCGCTAAAGCTGCGTCTCCACTGGAGATGTGGAAAGAAAATAAACGGTGAGCGAAGAAAAAAAAAACAATTAACATTATTAAAAGAAAAACATAAAAACTCCAATCCAGAATACATAGTCTGACACATTGGATATAATTTGAATTTTGTACTCTATGTCACTTCCACTATCATGACAAATCTGTCATTTGAATCGTCATGTCAGTGGAAGTGACATAGTCGAAATCCATCAAGCTGTTTAGGCTGTCGAGCGTGCCAAAGTAACATCACACATACATACATACCCACATACATACATCCTTACATACATACATACACTCAGATAACATATCCCTCCTCGATTAGCCCTCCTCGATTTCTAATCGAGGTTAGTTTCAGGCAACGGCCAGCCGTACAACTTACGATAAGCCAAACCCTTTATTCTTACTTTTTTAAATTGAAAAAATATGATACAGTGATAACATACGTACGTTAGATCCCATAAACAACAAACTTTCTTTCCACCGTTTTTACCGTCGCTGAAATGTGACAAAGCTAGAATACGGATATGTTTGTCTCCTTCTCGCGGAATAAAATTGTGGAAAGACAATTTGTCTCCGGCCCGTGAGTACTTCCGATCGTTCCGTACGTACGTATCGTACGTGAGTAATTCCCGTTTCATAAATCATAATCGGAAATAAGTTTTACGATCGCCAGTCAGTCCAATTATGTAACCGGGCACGTCAGTCACGCGTTAAAGTTGTAGAAAATCGCTACATCGTCCAATCTTTGGTAAAGCAAATGCAAGTTCGTATAAGCCAAGTGGCTATATATATTTGGTCACGTGGGCAACACGCAGTGACGTCAATCTATTCTTAAGCGAGACCGAAATAAGTCTACAACAAATTCGAAAGAGTTGAATGACGATGACGAGTGACGTCACCAGGTGTTAGCTCCCGAAAAACTAGACCTTGTTTTTTTGGATCATGGTATTCGCTACCTATCCATGAACCGCTCGTCTTTCTAGCACATCTCCAGTGGAAAGGCAGCCTTAGTGTCTCCGCTAAAGCGAGCTGGAGTTCTGGACCCAGATCAGATTCTTGTAACTTTTCCAATTTGCCTCGACAAAGTCCTCAAAAGTAATACTAAGTAATAAGGAGGACTGCTAAGTCGTCTGTATGAGGTAGACCTTTTTATTTTTGTCCTGTGTTCAGGGCTGTTGACGGTTTTTCGTTTGAGTTCTTAGCTTATTTTGTTATGATTGAGTTGGGTTTATAATGAATATTCCAGGCAAAAAGGAGGTCGCGCGCAGTAGTGGGATAAAGAAGTACGTGCATGATGACTATGCTATACAAGGTTATAGGTAACTTATCAAAAACTTATAAGGGTTCATTGTACTCATCAATATGAACAACTATTACTATGGGGTGAACTCCGAAATCACGACAAAAAAAACAGGTGTTCCATACATTTTGTCTCAGGCCAATGGACTTTTTGTATGGAACAGCTGTTTTTTATTTCACGATTTCAGAATTGGCTCCATAGTAAAAGTTGTTCATATTGATGAGTGCAATGAACCCTTGAGAGGTTTTTGACGAGTTACCTATAACCCTGTAATATTAAATACATTAAAAAACCGGCCAAGCACGAGTCGGACTCGCGCACGAAAGGATCCGTACCTTTATCTATAAAACTGGCAAAAAAAGGCTGTTGTATGGGAGCCTATTTAAATATTGATTTTATTCTGTTTTTTACTTTGTTGTTATAGCGATGACAGAAATACATTATCGGTGAAAATTGCAACTTTCTAACTATCACGGACCTTGAGATACAGCCTAGTGACAGAGGGACAGACAAGCAGATTGGAGTCTTAGTAATAGGGTCCCGTTTTACCCTTTGGGTACACAACCCTAAAAAAATAAAATTGATAATATAACATAACATATCGTCACGCCTTTCCCCCGAGAGGGCTGGCAGAGGTGTCATACAATACCCACATTTCGCCGGACGATATTCAGTCCCAAATGTGACAGGGGGCGAGCCTGTCGCCATACACCGGGCTCCAGTCATGTAGCAGATGACATACAATACACACATATGTTCACACAATCAACAAATTGGTGCGTGCCGTCGGCTGGGTTCGAACCCGCTCCCTCTGGCTTGAGAGGCGGACCTTCTCCCACTTAGGCTGCCATCGCTATTAAAATTTATAAGAACCAAAAACAGTTTTATCAATATCTTTAATAACTACCTAATTTAATCTTGAAAATTATATTGATCCTAAGAAATGTTTTTTTTTTTTTTAATGTACTGCAAAAATAAACAGTTGCTACTTTAATTCGAACTTACTTTTAATTTAAAACCTCATCTTCTGCTTCAAAAAGTAGGTTATTCCAACAAATACCCTTAATTATATCTTTTCAATTTACGCTCAGAAGCAAACCTGGAGTAATTCGAAATGGGAATGCAAACAATGCATATTTGTGAATGAACGTTCATTTTCCGATACGATTCATAGTTGTTAGTCGATATCTTTGCACGATGCTCTGAAAACTCAGAAACGTTCAGACAGGACACAAATTAATAAACTAATATTTTTATTTCTTAGATAAAATTAAGATTACCGAGTCAGAGACGTTAGAACGCTATCGATTGGATTCCAACTTTACCTATCTGTATTTTTGCATAAGTTTTTTAGTAGAAACAAAAAGCGTAAATAACATGGTAAAAAAAACCTTTTTCTTAACTAATATTATAAATGCGAAAGTGAGTTTGTATGTTTGTTTGCTTGTAACGCTTTCACGCCCTCACTAATCAACCGAACATAATTAAATTTTGCATACACGTTGTCTGGGGTACAGAAAAGAACTTTGGGTACTTTTTATCCCGAAAAAATAAACGGTTCCTGTAGGACAGCGGGTGAAACCGCGGGGTGATAGATAGATAGATAGATAGATAGATAGATAGATAAACTCTTTATTGTTCACACCACAGATAACAAAACAACAAGAGAAAAATAATGATAAAACTTATTAAATAGTGTAACAACTGGCGGCCTTATCACTAAAAGCGATCTCTTCCAGGCAACCTTAGGAAAGAGAGGATACGACAAATGAGTATGGGACAGGGTGTGCAAAAATAACTAAAATAAACATAAGATTGATACAAAGAAACAACAAAACATCGAGTATTATACCTATACACCTACACAAACTATTTACATAAAACTTACATAAAAGTACATCATACTAATATAATACATTCTAGTAAAAAAAAACGTAAATCAAAGTTATTTATTTCTTGAAACAATCTGTAATAGGTTGTTTGGAACAACCATATAAAAAGTTAATAAATTAAAAATATATAAATTCCGACAAGATAAGAACACTCCCGACTAATTCCCTTTAAAACAAAAAAATCGTAATCTGTTCATCCGTTCAGGAACTACAATGCTACACACACACACAGACACACATACTCAAACACACACACAGACACGTGCGCGCACAGGCACGCTGACACGCAAACTTATAACACCGTATAACTACAAACAACGTATTTTAAATTGATACGATTATTACAATGTTTTGGGACATTGGGTATTTGAAATATTTTCAAATTACTATTAATATTTTTATAATTTCAAAATTTTGAAAACAGTATGTTACACTCACACACACACACACACACACACACACACACATACACACACACACACACACACACACACACACTGATATACTTATCTTTTAAGCCTAGCCTATTTTTGTCAAGACTATTTTTTTGTAGCTCTATAATGCATCTGGGTCTCCGATACGATTGTCCGGACTACTTTCAAGGCTTTCAATTTGCATTGAACGAGGATAGTTACTAGAACGAAGTGGGATAGTTACTGGAACGAAGTGGGCCATCTCTGGACGGGCATTGTCTAATGATGTTGTTAAAGCTTTCAAGCATTTGAGACGATGAATACAAGTGTTTTCATCGTAATGTGTCTATTGTTCCATCGTTCTGATGTTCTGATGCTTTTTGCTGCAGTCGTTGTGTTGAAAATGAAAAAGCTTTGTCTTGTTTTCCTTTAATTCCACGTATTCTATACGATCAACTGGATTTTGTCGAAATAATTTTCACGTATGATTTTAATTTAATTTGGAACAATATCGTCATCACGAAAAGTAAGCAATCGCTAACTTTTTTACGTTTTTCTTTGTTTTTACGTCCGCAACCATTAGGTTGAAAGTTGCAAACAAAATTTAAGGATGGATTTTTGTCAATAATTTTCGAAACACAAGTTTTGTCAATAACTAGCGACCCGGTCCGGCTTCACACGGTACCTATAAACTTTCCGCGAAAAGTTATCTATCTGATGAATACAGCACCAAAATGAAAACCACACCAGAATCCGTTTCGTAGTTCAGGAGGAGTTAACATTTATAATATATACAGACAAAAAAAGGGACAGACGCGGAAAGCGACTTTATTTTATGTAGAGATAATTAATAAATAATAATAATAATAAATTCGGGACATTTCCACACACGGTCGCCTGACCCCAAACTAAGCAAAGCTTGTACTATGGCTGCCAGAGACTGATATACATACTTAGATATTTTTAAATACATACTTAAATACATATCAACACCCAGACATATTAGAACAAACACAAATGTTCATCACATAAATGTTTGCCCTAAGTGGGAATCGAACCCACGCCCCCCAGCTCAGAAGGCAGGTTCACTACCAACTGAGCCACCGAGGCAGTTAAAAACAATTAAAAGAGAATAACAATTAATTGTTATTCTCTTTTGACCACTACAGTAAAAACTGCAGTTGCATGGGTACAGTGTACAAAAAATGCTACTCAGCTATCTAAAGATAAAAAAAATCAGCTTCAATTAACGTTGTCTTTGTTTTCAGCGACAGAATAATCAATAAACTTTCTCAGAAAATGCTACCAAGCAATCAACGTCTAAGAATAATATTTTATTTTCCACTAAGAACTCTCAATGAAAATATGAAATAGGAACAACTTTCAAACTAGCAGAGCTGGGTCGAAACTTCTTATTTCTCTTTCTTAAACTCGAATAAGCTGAGCTCGTTTCTTTTGCCATAAAACGCTTTCTAGTGATATAAACAGCAAACTTCTGTTGCCATTCTCCATACAAGATGTCGGAGTTGCCATCCCTAAGTCAAACATAATTAAGTTTAAACTGGAAGACGGGAACCCTATATATAATTTTCTACTTGACGAGATAGCTTGAGAAGTTTAAAGCCAGATTACACGGAGCGAGTTGATGGTGCGAGTTACTGGAATCAGTAAACAAGGTTGAGTGCGAATCAATTTGTTTTAGTTTCAAGTGGCTGCTAGAGACTAGCTCGAGAAGTTTGAAACTCATCAGCTGTTGTTGTAATTAGGAATATTTTCAGTTTCTATAGGTACCTACTATAGAAAGTTGTAGGACCAATCTAGGTAGGAAAAGCTTCTACTGCTAATAATAGGATTTAGTTACTGTTTTCCACGTACTTACGATCATAGAGTGATGTTATGCGTAACTGGATTAAAATAAAGGTGCTTGCAAATCAAAAATAATCAAATTCAATATTTTTATTTTGGCACGAACTAATCTAAGTTTGTTTAGTGCCTGGTAAATCAGATGGTGTGTATGTGTGTGTGTGTGTGTAAATGATCATAACATATCGTAAACAAATAAAATGAACATAACATATCTTCACGCCTTTCCCCCGAGGGAGCTGGCAGAAGTATAATACAACACCCACACTTCGCCGGACGATATTCAGTCCCAAATGTGATAGGGGGCGAGCCTGTCGCCATACACCAGGCTCCAGTCTTAATTAAATAAATAAAATATTTTTGTATGCCATATGGACAGATGCATATTACTCGTATGTGTAGGTATATTTTAAAAACATTAAGTAATCAGGTAGGAATCCATTAATGGGGAGCAGCAAAGAGATTCTCTATATTGTCGTAATCAAAGTTCTTTAGAATATCTGTTACTTTTAGCTTGCTTTATTTACAGTACCTGGATGGCCGAGCTTTGCTCGGTATTTTTTTTAATTTTTTAATTGTGTTTTTTGGATAATAAATAATTGATTTTAGTCTAACCTCAAAGCAAACACTCATTGACTTCGTGTTACTTAACAACGCCATCTGCTGTTGTGTCGTTAAAGCAATTAGTTGGTCACAAAAAATAGTAGTATTATTATTCGCCAATAGATGTCAGGAAGAGTCATATTTTTCAGTTGAGATTGATTATCGATAAAACACGAATGAAATGATATTTTCTAAAAATGATTCCTAGCTAGATCGATTTATCGCCCCCGAAACCCCCTATATACTAATTTGTATGAAAATCGTTGGAGCCGATTCCGAGATTCCAATTATATATATATATATACAAGAATTGCTCATTTAAAGGTATAAGATACGTTTTCTTTTGAGCTATGCTAAGTGTATCAGTAGTTGATTACCCGAAGATTCCTCGGCTCTTATTGGTGTTTCTCGTCCCTAGTCAGCTTCTTGTCTTGCAACATTTCTCCATTCCTTGTAGCTGCACTGCGAGAACACAACAGTGGAAATAAGATGGATGTTATCTGCTGTCCTACTTTTGACTTCATACAATGCTACACACTACATACCACTGACATATTAGTTTCATTTACCTAGTAATTTTAGTCTTAGATTTATACATCACATCACACTTCACGCTAATCCTACTAATATTAACGCGAAAGTTTGTAAGATGTTTGTTACTCTTTCACGCCATAACGGCTGAACAGATCTGGATGAAATTCGGCACAAAGATAGATTATAGTCTAGAATAGCACATAGAATACTTTTTAACCGCGGGTGAAACCGCGGAGCGCAGCTTGTAATTATCATAAATGCGAAAGATGGATGATTGGATGGATGGATATATAGATGCATGGTATAATAATATACTCCGCCAGGTATAACATTCAGAAACACGTAGTGACGTCAATCGATGCTAAAGCAAGACCGACATAAGTCATTTACAGCAAGGTCGGAAGAGACGGATAACGATGACGTCGTTAAGTGTTTGTTAAATGCTAGACCTTGTATTTTTGGATCATGTATAGATGTTTGTTACTCAAACTCCGGACCAAACTTCAAAGTTTGGATCATCGGCGCAAGATTGCTAGTCTATCGGTTTTTTATCGGATACATTTCGGGGAGTGTGAATCTGGTTTGCATGACCTTATTCTCCCTAGCCCGTTCTTCTATAAAACAACCAAGAGTACAAAAAAGCGGCATAGTTTTATGGTCGACATACGATCAATACGCACGAAACGCTTTGGTTCCTCATTTCTCATACGGACCGCTAGAGTGTGGAATACTCTGCAAGAGTGTGTGTTCCCTGACACTTATAATCTGGGTGTCTTCAAGTCTCGAGTGAATCAGTTTCTTCTAGGCAAACGTGCTCCATCGTAGGCCGCATCACTGCTTATCATCGTGCATGTTGACGGCCAAACGCAAGCCTATTAAGTAATTAGAAAAAATTAAAAAAAAACTCAATCACGACAGAACGGCTGAACAGATCTGGATGAAGTTTGGCATAGTGTGGCGAATCATATACTTTACAAACGCGGGTTAAATCAACACAATGGGTGTGCTACTATTTCTTGGTATATTCGCGCTGTGACGCGTCGCTTTGCATCGCATTTCCACATTTCCCACTCATCTCGCCATCGGTCAACATGGCAACGTTCCAGCCTCCCAGCTACTATCCCAGGGACTCTCCCACAGTTCACTAACAAACGGACATGTGGCACCGCATGATATATTAATTTCGACGACAATGTTACGTAAATTGCTGTGCAACAGTTTGTCAGATGTCGTCCTGTTTACGGTCAGTGGAAATTCCTGAGATTCAAGGGATTTCAGAGCTTCTGAGGATCCAGGGTTTGGCGAAAATTAGCTCATTACTGTTCGTCTTGATTGAGGAATTATGGTTGTGGTTGGTGATTATGTTGACCTGGTTGGAATACAGGTCTATATTAATGTAGGTACGTACTACAAATTAACACTTATAATGTAGGTACAAGTTGATTCGATGATGGAATAAATTAAAGGAGATAGTACCTAAGTTATGATCTGTAACTATATTTGTGTTGTCAATCTACTTAATATATATAAATCTCGTGTCACAATGTTTGTCCTCAATGAACTCCTAAACCACTTAACCGATTATAATAAAATTCGCACACCATGTGCAGGTCGATCCAACTTGAGAGATAGGATAGTTTAAATATATATATATATATATATATAAATAATAAATGCGAACGAAGTCGCGGGGTGACAGCTAGTAAATGATAGCACAATAATCATATTATTTAGCTGTTATTATATATTCGTTTGCTTTTATTTAGAAATTAGTATCCAAAAACCGTCCTCGTGATGTACTGCAACTAAATATCAAATTGCATTAAGATACGTTCAGACACAGTAACTTTCGATTTTATAATATTAGTATAGTAGGGTCAACTGGGGCAAATGCGTCTGTGGCGCAATTGCGTCTTTCGAGAATTACTGACAAACCTTTCACTAATTCTGAGCTTGGAGACGTGGTTTCGATTCCCACCTAGAGCAAACACATATGTGATGAAAATTTGTGTTTGTTCTATGTCTGGGCGTTAATATGTATTTAAGTATGTATTTAAAAATATCTAAGTATGTATATCAGTCTCTGACAGCCGTAGTACAAGCTTTGCTTAGTTTGGGGTCAGGCGACCGTGTCTGGAAGTGTCCCGAATTTATTTATTTATTTTATTATTTAATTATGCGCTACCTACATCTTTTTTTGAATTTAGTTTCAATAATCTGTACAAGATGGCGTTAGTTGCCTAATTTGTGAAGGGTTTGTCAGTAATTCTCGAAAGACGCAATTGCCCCACAGACACATTTGCGTCAGTTGACCCTATATATTATTCGTATTTCCCTTTTAGCTGGGTTAGGCTGGGTGTCCACTGAAGCGGAGCTGAGCGAAGCAGTGCTTAATTAACTAATTACAATGCTCTAACTAGCTGCTGCTCTACTGCAGTGGAAGCATTGTATTTGGTCAATTAGGCATCGCTTCGCTCAGCTCCGCTTCAGTGGACACCCAGCCTAACCCAGCTAAAAGGGAAATTTAGCTTTTAGCTTTTACATCATCTACACTTCGCCGGACAATTTTCTGTCCCCAAAGTGACAGGGGGCGAGTCTGTTGCCATACACCGGTCTCTAGTAATGTAGCAGATGACATACGATACGCAGATATGTTCAGACAATTAACAATTTAGTGCGTGCCGTCAGCTGGGCTTGAACCCGCTCCCTCTGGCTTGATAGGCGGGCCTTCTCCAAGTAGGCTATCATCCTATCCTACTAATATTATAAAGGCGAAAGTTTGTAAGAATGGATGTATGGATGTTTGTTACTCTTTCACGCAAGAACGGCTGAACAGATCTGGATGAAATTTGGCACAGAGGTAGATTACAGTCTAGAATAGCATATAGGATACTTTTTAACCGCGGGTGAAACCGCGGGGCGCAGCTAGTTGCTTCATAAACGCAACTTTAGCGCTGAGTTTAACAAAGTGTTTGGCTCTAGTGTACATTATCCTTAGAATGTATTCAACAATTTAACTCGTTACATTGTTAAAAACAGAACAAAGACTAGCTTCAAAGCAAAGGTCGTGTCCTTGTTCTGAACTTTCAACTTTTAATCTTCACCAAATCGAAACAAATAGATCCGGTACCTGCTTCCAAATCGGAATTACTTTCCAAATCCTCCGAGTTTCATTTGTCCAGCCTGAACCAGTCCGAGCCGGTGGAAAGCGGTACCAACCGGATCAAGCTGGATCAACTGGGATCGCATTTGATCCGAAACGAGCATTTATTGTGTGGAATCAAGGCCCGATTTACATACAACCTGCGTTTGTAATCCGGGGCTGGTTAGAGGAGATCAAAGTTTAGATGTAAGGGTAAATTGTGAAGGTTTGCAAATAAAAGTTATGGTCGGAAGTTAATTCGTAATAGTTAATTCTCGCAAATTTTGAAACAACTTTCATCACCAACCTGAAGCTTATACTTTGAGTTGACTTCACTTAATGATGTGGTTATTCGTTCTATTTTGTCACTTTGCCATTTCGAACTAAATTAACAGAAATGTAATATTTTATCAAAGAGCAAAAAATAAGCTAACAATACAAAATCGTCTATTATACCAAAACGGAAAATTCTAAGAAGCAAAGTTACCTTTTTTTAACAGACTTTTGTAAAGACGCTTAACATTTTCTTGACATTTGTCAAGAAAATGTTCAGCAACCGATCCGACCAATGATCCAACCGAACCGATCTTGATGCCAAGTACTTGGCATCAAGATCGGTTTAGCCGTTTCATTGTTAGAAGGTCAGACTTTCGAAACTTACATAGAATTAGATTTGCTATTAAAAATATTACTCTGATAGTCTGAAAATGAAAAAAAAAAAAACTCTTTAGCCTGTCCGTCAGTTCTGTAAAAAATTAGAGACGATCTGCATATGAACTGAGATTTTATGTGGAAATGATTATTTGGTGCATCAGTCTGATATTGTTAAGTTTATGGAGTTTATTCCAAACTGTTACGTTTTCCTAGTAAAATAAAATAAAGTAAAGGTTTCCACCCAATTTTTAGGGTTCCGTACTTTATAAGGAAAAAATCGGAACCCTTGTAGGATCACTTTGTTGGTCTGTTGACCTTTGTTCTCAGGAACGCGCGTAGCTATCGAGCTGTAATTCATATCAATTACTCAGGTATACTGTCCCTTGGAGCTATGAAAAAATTAAACTTCTAAGCCAACGCAATCAAAAGATACAGCCGTATATGCTGGAAATTTACAACACTCGCACGGGAATCAAAACGTGAACTCATAAAAATAAATAAGCAAATAAAAATATTTTTAATAATTTTAAACACTACCCCTGTCCTTATGAACATATTTGTACGGAACCCTCGGTGCGCGAGTCCGACTCGCACTTGGCCGTTTTTTTTTTTTAAATTCCATGAGGTTTCCCGATCTCCGCTAACACATCCATCCACGTTCGTACCAGACATGCAAGTCCAAGTAACAATTATCCCATTCTAATTCTCCCGATATTTTGCCGGCCGTATCTTCTGCCTATTCAAATCGCAAAAAGCCCGGTATTGTGAAATATAATTGGCCGACCGCGCCGTACAAAACTATGGCGCAGTGGATTTTGCGTGCAGTAAGAACTTTCTTTCAAAACTTTATCATGAGAATTGATTTTGGAGCGTGAGTTATTTACAATACACAAGCCTTTTTTGACTGCCTCGGTGGCTCAGTTGGTAGTGAACCTGCCTTCTGAGCTTGGGGGCGTGGGTTCGATTCCCACCTAGGGCAAACATTTATGTGATGAACATTTGTGTTTGATCTATGTCTGGGTGTTATTATCTATTTGAGTATGTATTTAAAAATATCTAAGTATGTGTATCAGTCTCTGGCAGCCAAAGTACAAGCTTTGCTTAGTTTGGGGTCAGGCGACCGTGTGTGACAATGTCCCGAATGTATTATTATTTATTTATTAAGTTCTCTTCTCTCTCTCTCCGACTAGGTATCCCCATGATCCAAGAAAAACAGGGTTTAACACTCAACAAACGCGTAGTGACGTCGTCGTCATCCATCTCTCTCGAACTAGTTGTAAATGATGTATTGCGGTCTTGCTTTAGCACCGATTGACGTCACTATGTGGTGCGGAATGCTATATTTCGCGTAGCATATTATTATAACTTAAGTATCCCCAATGCTGGCGAAGTCAGTTTTTTTTCCAATCCAGTTCTTGTTATCCTTATTAATCCTTAACATCGTCTTCAGTGACGTCACACTCTCTCATGTTTTTTAGCACTACATTTTCTTACCTTGTCTTGCCACATCTTCCCACCTTATAATATTTTACGACACTTAGTAATGTCAAAAAGAGATACACAATCTTGAGTATCGCTTGCAATTTTTTGGTTTTGCTAATTTCATGGCCAGTTTATTCAGTTAATAACACAGCAAAACAAAGCAATAGCTTCTGTTTATTGAACACCATAAATATATTTACATACACAGGTTTTTCAGTAGGTTTTTTTTTCCTCTGTTATTTCATCTAGAATTAATAATATAAGGCTGATTTATACATCAATAAGTACTGTAGCGAGTTTAGTGGCTATGCGCGAGACACTATAGTAATTTTAGTAGAGTATAACACAATCATTTTTTCGGCGAGCCCGGTGCGAAGTAGGGCTTTCTCTTGCGTCTCCTGCACCCCGCCAACTACGACAATACCTAGTATTTTGACACATGACACCAGTTGTCATGACAACAACTTCGTTGCGGAACTACTAGGTACTTATCCTACTAATATTTTAAACGCGAAAGTTTGTAAGAATGGATGGATGGATGGATGGATGTTTGTTACTCTTTCACGCCAGAACGGCTGAACAGACCTGGGTGAAATTTGGCACAGAGATAGATTATAGTCTAGAATAGCACATAGGATACTTTTTAACCGCGGGTGAAACCGCGGGGCGCAACTAGTTTTAACATGTTCGTAGGTACATCCATGATCCAAAAAAACAAGGTCTAGCATTTCGGAAGCCAACACGTAGGTAATGACGTCACTTGCCGTCTACATCCGTCTCGAAATAATTGTAAATGACTTATTTTTCCTTTTGCTTAAGCAATGGATTGATGTCACTACGTGTTGCCCATGTGACCATTTTTGACTCGGAATACTAGACCTGGCGGAGTATTATTACTATTCGATGTCTATATCTATATCTTATACTATACTATTTGATGTCTGGAGCCTTCCACTTCCGCCAAGTAGCCACTAGTATTTATAGATATTACCTAGTTGTAAGCCAAAATTTGTGAGACTAATTTATTTATTACTTGAAAAAATAATGCCCCTCAGTTTCTTGCCTGTTCTTCTGAGTAGAGGCTCTTTATCCGAACAAGGCGGTCGAGTCTATTTAAATAACTTTGACGTTCATAAGTGTATCTTTGATACCTAAATTGAATAAAAACATTTTGACTTTGACTTTGACTGTGACTTTGATTAAACCATGGGTACATCCAGGATTTTAACTCGCTCGCTGACGCCTGGACGATACTGACACTACCTACTTGGTACTGAATGCTTAACTGTCAGATTTTAAACCTATCACTGTAGTTTTTGACATGAAAATCTACCTTTACGTATTGTAGTTCATCTACTTACCTACGAACTGCGTCATATCGGACCTCCATAACGCAGCAGTTAGTTCGCACACTGCATACACTGTGTCCACAGCTCGGCTAATTGTGTCCGTGACTTGAATATGTATGAGCTCCGATCGTCCCTAACGAATATTGAGGGTGACGTCACCATATCAACAAAAACGAACAAAAATTACGACCGAATATGAAGTGCGAGAAACGATTTTGAATTCAATGCAAAAAGATGATTAATGTGGTTGTGGAGGATGTGTACACACATATCATCACGCTTTTCTCCCGAATTGGCTAGTTGATATGTAATACCCACACTTCGCTGGACGATATTCAGTCTCAGTGTGATAGGGGGCGCGCCTGTCGCCGTCCACTTGGGCTCCAATCATGTAGCATAAGACACACAATACGCACATAATATATGTTCACACAATGAACAAATTGGTGCGTGTGCGTCGACTGGAAGTGAACCTAAAAGAGGCCTTGAGAGTCCTTGAGCTGGCTTGAGAGTCACGCCTTAGAAATAGTGGAGAATGTAGATGATAAACAATACAATACAATACAAAAACTCTTTATTGACACCAAATACAAATAAATCTAAACTAAACACTCAAAAATAAAGGCGCAATGGGCGGTCTTATCGCTTAAGAGCGATCTCTTCCAGACAATCTTTGGATGGAATAAAAACATTATGATTTAGCATGGACGGTGGATATATCTCTCTTTGATTATATATGTCATGAAGATCTACATTTTGGATTGTTTATAGTAATACGAGTATAATTAAATAGATTCGGGACACTTTCACACACGGTCGCCTGACCCCAAACTAAGCAAAACTACCAGGCACTGATAAACATACTTAGATACTTTAAAATACACACTTAAATAGAAATTAACACCCAAACATAGAACAAACAACAATGTTCATCACATTAATGCTTGCCCTAGGTGGAAATCGAACCCACGCCCCTACGCTCAGCTCAGCTCATTTTATCGCGACAACACGACAAGAATTATTGCGCGCTTATGTAGCCCTAGCTAGTATTGCAATGATTGCCAAGTAATGTCAGAGACCTAGAGTGGCCTAAAAATTCTAACACTAGGCTTAAACAAACTTAATTCATTTAAGGTTTTAATTCAATGTTTTTATGGCCAACTAGCTGCGCCCGCGGTTTTATCTGCTGTTAAAAAGTGTTTCATGTTCTATTCCAGATCATAATCTATCCCTTTGCCGAATTTCATTCAGATCAGTTCAGTCATTCTGGCGTAATTGAGCAACAAACATCTATACACATCCGTACAAACTTTCGCAATTATGATAATATTTAACTTCATTTCGTACTAAAAACTCTGACGTCAGGTCTAGCCACTCGGCCTATGCGAATCTTAAGTTAGCCATTCCTTCACACAGAACCAAACATTTATTCCTCCTCTTTTACATTTCAAGCAGTTATTTTGTGGAATGACCTACCTATCGACGTTAAGCGTGCTCCTTCGCTTGACGTCTTGTCAAGGCTCACTATCTTTCAAAACAATAGCCGTTTTGAAAGATAGTGAGATACTCGTATGTATGAATGTATGTCACAAAAGTCGCACTATTTATTTATATATTAGTGACATTTATTTTTAAACATTTTTAAAGTATTTATATTATATTTATTTCGTCTACTTATTAGTAATTATTTTGTGTATTTTTATTATTTTTATCTTATTATTTTTTACGCCTTGTAAAATTATGTATTAGATTATTACTATTGTATTAGTATTAGAATTTTCAAGGCCTCAACTTTTATAAATGTTCCTGTCCATTCAGGTTGCCTGGAAGAGATCGCTTTGAGCGATAAGGCCGCCCATTAAAAACTTAGTTAAGCCTTATTTAAGTACTATTGTAATTATTTTATGTTTTTAATAAAGAGTTGTTGTTGTTGTTGTATCCTACTGTAATACTGTATAGTCGTAATCAAAAGCAAAATATAAGTTAACTTGAAATCTCATCTTCATTTATTTTTACCTGACTGCGCAAGAAGGAGCATTATGTTTTTCGAGTGTATGTTTGTATGAGGTATCCTTTGCACGCCCTACAGCCGTGATAGATTTCAACATATTGTGAGGTGTCATTTGAATCGTCTTGATAGTGGAAGTGACATAAGGTACAATATTTTGCAGCCGGGTTTTTGTTTTTCTTTCAATAATGTTACTTATATACTTCAGTAATCTTTGGTAGAAGTATTCCTTCGCCGTTCATCTGCTGAAGGAAAACCAGCCTTATTGTACGTATTCGTGCCTAAGCAGAACATCATTATCTGATAGTCGTTTCGCTTAACCCCTTGCATTATGAGATTTGCACGTAGCATCTTAAGTTAGCTTAATTCTCTGGTATAAGAGTATTATCTAAGTTATACATACATATGTATATTTATTTAATAAGTTATGATAAGACGCAGAGCTAAGCACAGTATGACTTTGAGTTTGATGTTAAATTTAACGTAGTATAGTGCGGTAACGTCTTATTATGGTTATCTGGTAGGTATACCTATAGATATTTACTTACACTTGTAGGTAGGTAGATGTAGCGCTTACTATCAACTATTATTGAAAACGCCGCTCTACCTGTATTTCTCTTACATACGTACATATTGTCACGCCTTTCCCCCGAGGGGGCTGGCAGAGGTGTAATACAACACCCACATTTCGCCGGACGATATTCAGTCCCAAATGTGACAGGGGAGACACTGTGCTCTAGTTACTTATATAATTATAGCAGATAGCATTAAAAAATTGGGCACATTATGTTTACACAATGGAAATTGATGCCTTTTGCTGGGTTTGAACCCGCTCCCTCTGGCTCGAGAGACGACCCTTCTCCTAACAGGCTATCATACCATTATCTAAAAAAAAATGCTAAAGTCTATGAGCTCTACAATAAACATGATTAACACAATAAACAGGTCCATTTAAAAAAAGACATCGAAATACGTGAGAAAATTACAGAATAACAAAAAGAAAAGCACTTGAACCTAAATATCGTTATAAATAAGAGGAATATTATTCCGAAAATGTACCAAAGTGTTATTGTTTTATTCCATACAATTGTATGGGTGAGCGGCCCCGTACATCAGATAGTGTGCGCAAAGACATTCTCTGGTTATAAACGTTATTACGTAGTACATGCGTATGGTACCGGGTGTAAGAAAAAAGCGTATGAAGAGGACATCGTATCGGAGGTCTAGCATTCAACAAACACGTAATGACGTCATAGTTATCCGTCTCTTTCGAACTTGTTGTAAATGACAAATTTAGGTCTTGCTTAAGCATCGATTGACGTCACTACGTGTAGCTGTATGCTATACCTGGCGGATTATATTATTATACCATGGTATCAGCAATGGTTTTGGTTATAATTACACCTACATAAATAGGTACGTGACTAAGAAATAACATCGAAGCTAAACGGTACTTTTGAAGGCTTTAAGCACAAAAGTTGCTAATTGCTTCATATTTTGCCTCTAAAGAAATATGACACACCAGAATTTATTTTAACGATCGCAAAGTGGTTTAAACTTATAACTTATTTCTAAAATAAAGTTAGAAAGAAGTGTAATTAAATTGTATATTCATAGACTTTATGTTTTGAGTAACTTGGTTTTCGGTTTCAAATGATCACAGACATCTACGGCACAAAGGTCTACATAAAAAATAATGCTGAAATTAAAGTAAAGTGATAGTGTTCATACACGCACAATTAAATTATTAAGATCAAGCATCAGCAGAAATTATAACATTTCGTAACGGTAACGTATTCTAAGCTAAAGCAAGCAAGTTCGTAAAAGCCGAATGGCTAGTTCTGATGTCAGAATTTCTAGGCCCCACCCTATAGTTTCACCCCCTGATCCAAAAACAAGCTTGCGTTCCACGAGTTGACACCCAACTACGTCACTCGTCATCGTCGTCGTCTCTCTCTAACTTGTAGTAAATTATATACTTATTGCGGTCTTGCTTATACATCGATCGTAAGTGCGTGTTACCCTCGTGACCTTTTTTGTGTCGGAACGCTATGCCTGGAGGATTTTACTATGTCATGGGCCGACCGAAGATATCTAACATGGTTTGACGATAAAAATAACATGGTTTGAAGATAAATATTATTTTGGTGTTTTTATAAAATCAATTTCATATACGACGGTGATAGTATTTCCTAATAATTATTTATTAGTACGAAGATAAAACTGATTTGAATAAACTGTTTTGAGTGCATTTATAGATTTGAGGTTAAGAAGTATAACGCGTTAAATAGTTCTAACGCGTGTACATAAGTACACACACTTTTTTTTAAATTTTGTTGAAACCTGTCAATAAGTTAGACTCGCTGTGAGCTTATTTCTTGTACCCGACAGCATTAGCCACTCTTACCAATTTGTGTTAGTTCGCATTAATGGTTGGAGACAAGCGTAAAACGCGATACGAGCCGCACCGCCCATATATTTACCGTATTTATCTGCACAAATTCCGAGGAATAGGGACTTTTTTCGGGAAAATGTAGCTAGACATGAAAATACAGCTAGTGCCTAGACGTTTTTCATAAATTTTCTACCCAATATAGCAGCTACAAGTTGAGTAAAGAATGTCGACGCGAAATTATTTATAATCTTTTTAGGGTCGATTTCACCAGTGAATATAAACGTGATTAGCTCATTTTAAACTTGATTTACGTGATAAACTGAGGTTATCAAATACTATCACCTCCCTCACTGTTGATGGCAAAATTGCCCCAAAACCCTAAGGGGCAGAAGCCACTTTAAACATAAAACAGGCTAAACAGGCATTTTGCATTTCACCACCACAAACTAAACGCAGTCAAATTTAAACCTCAGAATAATATTGCTTTAGTTATTGTGTGTGTGAGTGCTAACTTTTTGCATAGAAATAAAAACCCAAATAGAATGCCTGCCTTTCGGTATTAGTGGTTTATTACATTGAGTTTTTTTAAAGTGCTTCTTACAATGTTTGGGCTGACATGCCATTTTTTTTTCAAATTGTACTTACTGTCCTTTTTCTACTTCATAAACTAGACTTTACGCACATCTCCTAAATCTTATTCAAATCACAGAATAAATAATAGCTTAGGTACTAGTATAAAGCCTGTTACGTGAAGCCATAAGACTCCTGATTGAACTGTCTTCCTATTTAATAGGTCTTAAGCCCACAGAGCCACCGTGGTAATCGCCAAGCAACATCTGCCGTCTTAAACTCCCTCTTCACAATCGACAATGATCGTTAATTTTGTGATTACCGATCACAAATAATCAAGAACCGCGAGCTTAAGAAATACATAAAAAAATAGGCGATCACAGACGAATAAACCATCCACACAACCGAACTAGTAGATAATCAATGATCGGCGATACAATACAATAAACACACAGAATATGCTCTATTACATAGGTCAATAAACATAATAAATACAAAACTCTTGACTTTAAAAAATTGACACAAAATTCGCGATTTGGAAAGATTACGAATGATTTTTTTTTTTTGTTTTGCTCCCCCATCCAGGGGAATTTAGCGTCGCACGTCTTGTGCATTTGCCAGTGTCAAGTTAATATAGTATTTGACAGATGATGAAGTGATGATGAATAAGTGATAATGACGATGATGCATCCCTCCCTTTACCCCATTTCAGTAAAGTAATGGATACTTTACTGAAACTTTAAGTGCAGTTTTGTAGAGAACACGAAATGTCACATTTTGCAATGTTTGCATCATTTGCCCACCCTCGTGTACCTTAACAATAGTAAAGGTTAATAATTCACAATTATTACACTTTAACACTCGAAAAATTACAAGATTGATAAAATAGCACAAAATTACGATAGCACTTTTTCGCTCACGGTCAAAAAAAAATTAGGAGTTATTACACATGCCATTACAGATTATAAATGACACCTAGTTTCTCTACACTCCTAGTTTCTACGAAAAAAAAAGGGCTATGACGTAAGCTGTCAAAAAAGAAAACAGTTCAAAACAGTCACAAAATACTCCCTATTTAAACAGTTTAATTAAATCGACAAAAAGCTTTTAAATTTTTTTTCAGTAATTAAAACAACGTGAATAAAAAACAAAGAGATTCCTAACAAGTAAAAGTTTACCACGAATGGCTTTGTTATCAAATAACCGGGAAAAAACTTCCAATCAACAAAGACGATGAAAAACAATTAAAAACAAGACGCGGGCTTACAATAATAGGAAACAAATAAAGTGTGGGTTTTGGGCCATGAAAAATGAGGGTAGATGGAAATAACGACGAGTGCAGTGAGGGAAACGAAGAGGTGACAACACGTGACAGGGCTTGACGTTTAGTCAAAGGTCCAATCTCACCATCAACGTCATCATTAGCCTTCTTTATCGCACTGCTGGGTATAGGCTATCGCTATCTGCCTCGGTCACGTTGTGATCACCACCATGGTCTAATAATACACTTCGCCAGGAAAAGCATTTCGGGTCAAAAATGGTCACGCGGGTAACACGTGCTGACGTCAATCGATGTTTAAGCAAGACCGAAATAAGTCATTTACAATTAGTTCAAAAGAGACGGATGACGATGACGAGTGACGTCATTACGTGTTGGCTCCCGGAATACTAGACCTTGTTTTTTGGATCCTGATCACCACTATCATTATTATTTTTAGACTTTATTGACTTCATGTGCTGTCTGTTCATTGTAAGATTGAATTATGTGGGTTAGGTGTGTACAAGAGCGAAGTAATTGAGGAATAGGAATCGTTTGCGTACAAAGCCGCAAGCCTTCGTACGCAACAGGCAGCAGAAACTTTTTAGTGAAAACGCCAAATTTATATAATTACTTGGCATCAGATTATCAACAGATCTGAAACAGGCATGCTAATAAATAGACTCCGCTTCACGAAATTATTGTTCCTTCCTTCAAGGAATTCAGTAAACGGACCGTACTACAATAATTAGATGACCAGTTTCCTCCCGTTTCTTTTATTCATGGTCACATTACTCAAAGAACTCGAGATCAAAGGGCCACCGAAACGTGTGAATCGAGTTAGTAGGGGGTGGGAGGGGCGGGCACAAAGACGTCGTCATTAAACTGGAGACCTTCCGGTCGGCATGGCGACCTTTCACAATGAGGAATTTAAAAGCTTGAAGGCTGAAGAGTGGTTATTGTTATGCTTACTCCAGTGCCTGTATTTTACTTATTTGGTTGTTGTAGCGAACTTAGTGTTAGAGTGGGTTATGGTGGCTTTATAGGTCACCCAAAATGCCGTAATTAAATAAACACGCATAATTGCACACGTATTCTTCTGTATAAACTTAATAGTACTTAGTCCTCTGCACTCATAATTTTGGAAACGGCAACAGTCTCCCGCGATATAGGCTGGCCCTAATGCGGGGACTATTGTTAATTTTTATATTGTACATTGTATTATTAGGTTAATAAATATTGATGTATTTTATATTTGTATAGTCTACTTTAGTTATTTGGTGCAAATTGAGACGTCGAGACTTTTATGTTTGTATGTTCGCAAGTTTTCGCCGGCTTTGGGCTACGTTACAATACAATAAAATACATCTTTATTGCACATCATAATTGATAAGCCAGACCAATAATTTAATGACTGCCTCGGTGGCTCAGTCGGTAGTGAACCTGCCTTCTGATCTAGGGGGCGTGGGTTCGATTCCCACCTAGGGCATTCATATGATGAATATTTGTGTTTGTTCTATGTCTGGGTGTTAATATCTATTTAAGTATGTATTTAAAGTATATAAGTATGTCGGGGAAACATAGAGAAATAGGAAGCCGAGCCTTCACATCTCACTCCTGATATCGGGGTAATGTAGGAAAGAGGAGCCACGCCGTCGCATCTGATCCCATTGATGTCGGAGAAACATAGGAAAGGCCGCCGCGCTGTAACCTTCCACTTTTGGTGACGGAGAAAATCTAGTAGGCCGAGGTGTTGTGTCTGATTTCTCATCCGTGAACTCGCTATCATTTATGGTCGGCGTCAAAATTCAGGAACGTTGAAATAAGGGGACAGCATTGAAGGCTTTTCACTATTTTAATTATACAGTCACTTAGACTACTTATTTAGTGAATGATCACAAAGATAGTTGGCGATTTAGAGTAATGGGTTTACGAATGACCATTGCGTGCGACCGCTTTCAGCCCAGTCCTGTCAAACACTGACTGACAGACATGACGTTCGCCCGAAATCCCAAACGCAACTCCATTCGGTGTTAACCGCTCTAAATGACCATAAACAAATCGATTAATCGTCAAAAACCACAGATTAAAACTATCGATTAACAACTCTGAAACTGATTTTCTTTATCCAATGATATCACGCGCCGTCACGGCCATCCTGCATTTTCACACGTCCTCGGGTGAATAGTTCATCTCATCATCTGTGGACAATCATAAAAGTGCTCAAGTAACCACTTAACGCTCGGTCATTCTGACCGTCTCAAATCTACCTCCACAATTTCACAGAAAGCGAACACAGTTTTGGGATAACACAAAACACAGTTAAACCCAATTCTACCAACCATAAACATCTTACCAGAGTATAATCGACTCTTCCAACAGTAACTTCATATTCGTTACCTATCCCCATAAATTGTCATGATAATTGAAATAAGCAACTTGACTTTTAGTGAAATAAATTGTATTGAGACCAATCGAATAATCGAGGCTAAAACTAACTTATTAATCATACATCCAATGTTCCAAGAATTTAATCAAGCCACATTGAAAATCCAAGGACGGTACACATACGCGGTTTGGATTTATGAAAACTGCTGTGTCCAATTTCAAACGAATAACATGCCATTAAAGTTGTCACTTAGACTTGCCACACAGGCTAGGTCGTAACTCGTACTATGATGTTACATCGGGAGGAATTTACTACATAGGCTCACCACACAGGCTAGGTCGTCACTCAGACTATAATTCAACAAAAGTAGGGTTATCAAAGACTTGCCACACAGGCTTGCCACACAGGCTGGTCACACAGGCTTGCCACACACGCTTGCCACACAGGCTGGCCACACAGGCTTGCCACACAGGCTTGCTACACCGGCTTGCCACACAGGCTAGTGCCACATAGGATAGTACCTTGCAGATTAGTGCCACACAGGCTAGTGCCACACAGGCTATTGCCACACAGGCTATTACTACACAGGCTACTATCCTACCGGCTACTGCCCTTCAGGCTTAGTTTTACCAAAAGCATTGACACTTAGTAAGTTATCTATTAACTGCATGACTCACATGTGCCGCAAGCGGCAGTATGACTAAACTGTTTGTGGGTATTTTTAAACTTTAAGCAACTCCAATAGAAAATAGCACTCTGACATACATTGTGACATTATTTATATTTGTGTACAATTTAATTAATTTATATATTATGTGTCTAAAGGTATTTGTGTAGATATGATATGTTTTATTTGTTTACTATTATTTATGCTATTATTTATTTATACTTATATATTATTTAGTATTTATGTATGCCACCGACCGTTTGTCATATTTCGTTCTGTCCTGTCCATCCAAAGGTTGCCTGGAAGAAATCGCTTTAGGCGATAAGGCCGCCCTTGTACTGCCGAATGATATTTTATTTTTAATATTCTCTTTATGTTTGTTTTACTTTGTATTTTTGGTGTGCAATAAAGATGTATTGTATTGTATTGTATTGTATTGTATTGTGTACGAATATCAAACAAAATGAAAACTTCTCACCGGATTCAATTGCTACTCGTAGGTGATCAATGGCTGCTTCATAGTGCAGGGGCCCAATTCGGAGATAGGAGATTTTCATCTCATCTCGATCTCGATTCCTGTGGCCCTATTCGGAGATTTGAGATTTTCATCTCACCTTTTTTTCGTCTTTATTGCTATTGTTTAAAACGTCATAGGTGTGAAAGTGACCGAGGTAAAATCTCATCTCATCTCACGCGTAGGAATAGCCTCACTGGAAGTCTCGACTGCCTCCGACTACTCGAGACATCTCGCGCCCCAGCCATCGAGATTATCTCGATCTCGTGCGACTAGAATAAGGCATCTCGAATTCATCCATTTTTTTTCGAGGTATGATGGAATCTCGAGTTGTAAGAATAGCCCTCCAGGCATTGACCGGATCTCGCACGTTGCTGCTGCTAATTTTGGTGCCCTTTTTCGATCAACGAGTGGCGATGTAACCTCGTTGCAGTAGTAACACGTAGGCGTCGACGTTTTGTTCGGCACACTGCTATCCTTCGTCTCTCGTTGTTTGTTAGTTGCGTCACATTAGCATAGACTAGGTGTAATCAAACGCCGTCGAGATAATGCAGACGTCTACTCGATGCTCACTCTCTCATTGCCGCTCTGCTGCACTTTATGCACCACGAAGAAACAGTCCGCACACTCCACAATAATAGCACGTACACAGTTTTCTCAGTGTAGGGGCGACCCTATCAGCCATCTGTTGCTGTGCCACTTCGCTTCCAGATCATTGCAAAATTGTAGCCAAAGACGGAGCCATATCTTGTTGCTGTGGACGTTATTCATATCCCAATTCTGATATCGGGGAAGAGGCCGGTGGTTCTCGTCATCATCTTCAGCACTCATCTTGTTAACTGTGGGCATTGGTCTTATCCCAATTCTGATGTCGGGGAAACATAGAGAAATAGGAAGCCGAGCCTTCACATCTCACTCCTGATATCGGGGTAATGTAGGAAAGAGGAGCCACGCCGTCGCATCTGATCCCATTGATGTCGGAGAAACATAGGAAAGGCCGCCGCGCTGTAACCTTCCACTTTTGGTGACGGAGAAAATCTAGTAGGCCGAGGTGTTGTGTCTGATTTCTCATCCGTGAACTCGCTATCATTTATGGTCGGCGTCAAACTTCAGGAACGTTGAAATAAGGGGACAGCATTGAAGGCTTTTCACTATTTTAATTATACAGTCACTTAGACTACTTATTTAGTGAATGATCACAAAGATAGTTGGCGATTTAGAGTAATGGGTTTACGAATGACCATTGCGTGCGACCGCTTTCAGCCCAGTCCTGTCAAACACTGACTGACAGACATGACGTTCGCCCGAAATCCCAAACGCAACTCCATTCGGTGTTAACCGCTCTAAATGACCATAAACAAATCGATTAATCGTCAAAAACCACAGATTAAAACTATCGATTAACAACTCTGAAACTGATTTTCTTTATCCAATGATATCACGCGCCGTCAAGTATATATATCAGTCTCTGGCCGCCATAGTACAAGCTTTGCTTAGTTTGGGGTCAGACGACCGTGTGTTCAAGTGTCCCGAATATTTATTTATTTATTTATTTATTTTAATGTCATTTTATACATAACTGGAGCCCGGTCAATGGCGACAGGCCCGCCCCTTGTCACATTTGGGACTGAATATCGTCCGGTGTTGTATAACACCTCAGCCAGCCCCTTCGGGGGAAAGGCGTAATAATATTTATTTTAAGGTATCAGTAGTTTAAAACAAATTCGAGAGAGACAAAGGCAATGACGAGCGACGTAGCCGTGTGTCTACTCCCGGGACGCTAGACCGCGTTGTTTTGGATCATGGTTAGTAGAGATCATGGCATAATAATCTACTCCGCTAGGTATTGCATTCAGAAACACGCAGTGACGTCAATCAATGCTTAAGCAAGACCGAAATAAGTCATTTACAATAAGTTTGAGAGAGACAGATGACGATGACGTCATTATGTGTTTGCTTAATGCTTGACCTTGTTTTTTTGGATCATGGTAGAGATCTTTAACAGATGACAAAAAAGTTCGTTCCTAATTCAAAATATTTTCTTACTTATAACTCCAATATTTGTTCCTCTGTACACAACAGTGGACAATAGTTACACTAGCATATCCTTAAGTTTAAGATCGTTGGCCAGTACTGAATTCTCCCGAGCATTTTCACTGCACTAACGAGTCGAGAACACTCCACTGCGAAATCTCCAGTTTTTCCTATATAAATGTGACGTGAACGTTGGACAATACCGACCCGATTCTTTTTAACGCAAAACTTGAAATTCCAGTTTTCCGATGATTTCCTTTGAAATATCTTTTATCTTTTGAATGTGATGTCGGAGTAATGAGAGCGCCTTTTGTCGGGCCACGTCTTGAATTTGTAGGCATTATATTGGGATTAGTGGATTTCTTTTGTCGGCTTGTTTGGGGACTTATCTCTTAGATAGTGGGGAATCTGGGCTTAGATGCATCATCTGCTTCAGGTTAGATAATGAAACTGGGACCCTATTCGGCGATTTGAGATTTTCATCTCACATTTTTTTAGTTCTTCTTGCTCTCATCTCGCGCGTAGGAATAGCCCCGAGAGGGCTATTCCTATGCAAGATTGATGAGATTTTATCTTGGTCTCTCTTACACCTATGACGTTTCAAACGAGAGCAAGAAGGACGAAAAAAGGTGAGATAAAAATCTCAAATCTCCGATCCCTGATCCTAAATTAATCTCGTTAGCGATGGCAATTCAATTGTTAAGAATTTAAATACTCAATACTCAATAATACTTAATAATTAAATTCAAAGGTGATGGTAACAAACATAACAATTTTGTTGAGAAGTAGGAATTCATTTCCTTTTAACCACTGAATCATTTATTTATTTGAAGGTAGGCAAACTAACAGCTATTCAACAAAAAAAAAGTACTTACACAAACAAAAAAAAAATACAAATGAATGTTCACATCAATCAGTTAAAGGCACTTCTTCTATTACGCTTTAGTTCAGTTAATAAAGTAAAAGTTAACAAGTAAAAATTTTTTTTTAAACCCTTTGTCACCAATTTTCATTTTTTTTTTAAATTACTTAATAGGCTTGCGTTTGGCCGCCAACATGCCTGATGATAAGCAGTGATGCGGCCTACGATGGAACACGCTTGCCTAGAAGAAACCGATTCACTCGAGACTTGAAGACACCCAGATTATAAGTGTCAGGGAACACACACTCTGGCAGAGTATTCCACACTCTAGCGGTCTTCATCAAACGTAGCTAGGAACACTCACGACTAACAAAAAATAAAATCTAAATCGGTTTATCCGTTCGGGAGCTACAATGCAACACACACACACGTCAAACTTATAACACTCCGTCGTTTTTACGTCGGGGGTTAAAATGTTAAAGTAGTATTACCCTTTACTCGTATTTTCTACTACATATAAACAATAAAAACATACACATATATTCACGTCACGGTTTTCCCCCGAAGTGACTTGCAGAGCTGTATAACACCCACACTTCACCGGACGATATTCAGCCCCAAAAGTGATAGGGCTGAGCCTGCCACATTTTTTTTTAAATTTGTACTACGATATGTGGATATACCTTAATTCGGTCAGTTGTTAGTACGATCCTTACCCGACCGCGGCGAAGCCAATACAAAAGGAGAGTTATGTCTTTGACCTGTATGTAATGTTATTATAAGTATGTCTGTCTCTACGTTCTATCATGACTACTAATGGCTATGATGGTAATTATGTCGCTAGATTCGTCTTTTCGCCACAGCATAAGCTACATTTTGCAGTCGGTTTTAATTATGATCCTTGACAATGAATGAATAATGATTTTAACAATGATCCTTGTCCATATCTAGTTCTTCGCATTCCTAATAACCTTTTCCATCATTGCAGATGTAATCGAAGTGTGGTCGGCGCCCGGCGGCGAGACGCGGCTGCCGTGCGACCTGGCGGCCTCGGCCAGAGACGTCGCCATGATGCTGTGGTTCAAGGATGGAGATAGGATGCCTATTTATACGTAAGTACTTGCTGGGAGAAGAAAAGCTGGTTGAACAAACAAGTAATGGTACTGCAACACACTGGGGGCTCACCACGAGTTTTGATATTTATTTACACACGTAAGTACAAACAAAAGATACAGAAATGTCTATTTCAGTAAAGCTATAACTAGCTTGGTAGCTGATCATTATGTTAAGGGTTCCGCGAATCTCTGAATTTTGCTCGTCGTATTTCTTGGAAACCATTCGTCAGATTGTGATGAAATTTGGCAGGTACCATTAAATAAACTATAACTCTTTCCTTATGTCCTTGGTTTTTTTAAAGAACGTCCTCAAAAGAAAATAAAGCTGTGAAAAATATTCGCATTTCTAAGGGGTCGCTTTCGAGTGATTTATTTAATAGATAGACAAAGCAATTTAAAAATCACTTTGCATCGGGAGGTTGTCAACATCATTAGCTTCGTTTTTTTTTATAATACAAGCGACATTCTAAGTAATTCAATAATGATTATAGAAGTGTGAAAGTCATAACAAATGAATGAAATTGCAATTTGTCACTCTGTGGATAACTTTAGAGGCTTGTCAGTATCTTTACTTGCTCTCTTTGCTCGTCGTCTCTTTCTAGACGAAATGGCAATAGAAAATTTTTACCCAATGCGAACTTAGTCTAAACTGGTCGCCGGATTCTTAACAAATATGAGAGCCAAAAACAGTAAGCCTTGCGAAGTAGTCCTCACTAGGTTGACCCGTGTCGAGAACTACTGCAGTCCGCCTATCTCACTACATAGTAAATTTAACGTAATATGATAGTAAAGTTAACGTAAACTTTTTTCGTTTTGCTCCAAACATTTAATTTAATTCTTAACGTTTCGGCCAGTGCGCTATATTGAAATGTATGGAGCTAAATGTAAAGTTTTCGCTTAGATAGAGATTGCAAATGCTGATGTTCATCTAGGTACGCCCACCATCAAGTACGCAGAGCTGATAGCCAACCGTCACTATATTCATTACAAATGGTTTAAAACAAAGAATAATAAAAAAAAAATAGAGAATAATTAAATAGAGAAGAAACATATTAAAAAAGTGTGATTAATGTTTACAAACTCTGATCAGTGGCCCTTATTCGGAGATTTGAGATTTTCATCTCACCTTATTTCGTCCTTGTTTGCTCTTTTGAAACATCTGCTGCGTTTGAAACGCATAGGTGTGAGAGTGACCAAGATAAAATCTCATCTCATCTTACGCGCAGGAATAGCCCTATAGATGGTCAAAGGGTCAATGAACTTTTGTCTCAATTCACAATTATTCCCCAAATTGGCCCGAATAAGGCGGAATACTCTTCCTTCAATCTATTTGAACCTAACAACAGTAATTTTTTTTTTTTATGATGTGAGTTATTTGCAATTTACGAAGATTACTGCGAGTGTTGTGAGTAAGTAATTTAAATAGAGAAAATAATAATGTAAGTAATATTTTATGTGGTTGAAGAGAGTTGATTCGTGTATTTACTGGTAGATAGGCTTGTTACTTACTCCACCTGAGTAGGATAACATATCGTCACGCCTTTCCCCCGAGGGGGCTGGCAGAGGTGTAATACAACACCCACACTTCGCCGGACGACGTACGGTCCCAAATGTGACAGGGGCGAGCCTGTCACCATACACGTCAAATATCAGATGACATACAATATGCACATAATTATTATGCTCACACAATGAACAAATTGGTGCGTACCATCTACTGGGCTCGAACCCGCTCCGCTCCGCTCTAGCTTGAGAGACGGGCCTTCTCCAACTAGGTCATCATTGCTGAGTGGGATAAAGGTAAGTAAATGAGGACGATTTGTCAAAAAACAATCATTTAAATCAAATGATATTCATTTAGTTAAACTGAGTTAAAGTTACGATAGGAAAACCTCTTTCAACCAACCAGACAACAAAGACACCAATAAGTCAAAATAAATGGAATCAAAAATCATGAGCCAAAACATGTTTCAGCAACAGTATTTTATAAAACAGTCACAAAACACCGAAACGGTTCATAAAATTTACGACCGAAGAAAAAAGAGAATCTTTACTACTATCGAGTAATGGTACCCGTTCGAGACTTTAGGTATTACATCTCGTATGTACAGATTAGGAAACTACAGATAGATAACTTTATTAATACGCGACTAACTAAGTAAGTACTAAATTCATCAGCACGTTTCCCAATTCTGGTTATAGGTGAATCTCTTATCGTGCTATCTGCTTCAGTAATTGACGCAGCGGATTAATCACTTGTATTGCTTTGTGTTGAGAAAAAAATAAAAATGAAAAAAGCTCCTCATTTTCTTGCCTGTTCTTCTGAGTAGAGGCTCTTTATCTAAAGAATGCGGTCGAGTCTACTTTAAAAAAAACGTTGTCGTTCTTAAGTGTATCTTTGATACCCAAATTGAATAAAAACATTTTGACTTTGACTTTATGATCAGCCAAATTCTATTCATAGGTCCAGAAGCGTGTGTTGGAACAAAAAAGTGTTTATTTTTCACTGCAGACATCTGTTCTTCCATAATCTACAACATATCTTCGTACGTGAGGAATGCTCAGTCTAGGCTTTAGTTATTGCCTGCGAGCCTGCCAACTCCTGTGTCTGTGGACTGCGGCGTACAGATAGGGAGATCATTGTTTTATAGACTTTGTTTACAGCACGCAGATCAGTTCTGAGGTTCTGATCTGTTCTGACTGCCTCGGTGGCTCAGTTGGTAGTGAACCTGTCTTCTGAGCTTGGAGGCGTGGGTTCAATTCCCACCAAGGGCAAACATTTATGTGATGATCATTGGGTGTTAAATATATATTAAAGTATTATAATATAACATATTGTCACACCTTTCCCCCGAGGGGGCTGGCAGAGGTGTAATACAACACCCACACTTCCCCGGACGATATTCAGTCTCAAAATGTGACAGGGGGCGAGCCTGTCGCCATACACCGGGCTCCAGTCATGTAGCAGATGACATACAATACGCACATATTCTCACACAATGAACAAATTGGTGCGTGTATAATTGTATTTCAGGTAGCATTTCATACCTATTTCATGTAGACAAACTACTCGAGTCGCGCTGAAAAAATATCTAATGGCTGCAAAATATATTTTTTTGCCTAATATATTTTTTTCCTACCCTGGGCAAATCTTTTACCACCGCCTCCGGTAGACAGGGTAAGGTAGTTGTGTGGGACTCTCCACCTCGCGTGGCGGCCTATCCTAACCTGATCTGACAGTAGCAAAACATCGCTAATAATCTAATGAAAATAACATGAACTGATGTAAATACATCTTGATGTTTTACCCTTGTCATCTACAGAACATAACTAAATAAATAAATAAAATAAATCATTGCACATTTCTACATACGGTCGCCTGACCCCAAACTAAGCAAATCTTGTACTATGGCTGCCAGAGACTGATATACTCGTACATAGGTACATACATTTATATTTTTAAATACATACTTTAATAGAGCGATGGCAGCCTAGTTGGGAGAAGGTCCGCCTCTCAAGCCAGAGGGAGCGGGTTCAAACCCAGCCGAAGGCACGCACCAAAGTGTTCGTTGCGTGAACATATGCGCGTATTGTACGAGTATGTCATCTGCTACGTAACTGGAGCCTGGTGTATGGCGACTGGCTCGCCCCCTGTCACATTTGGACTGAATATCGTCCGGCGAAGTGTGGGTGTTGTACACCTCTGCCAGCCCCCTCGGGGGAAAGGCGTGACGATATGTTATGTTATATAGGAGCCCCAGATTAAGATAAATGCCAACACGTGGCAATGGCACAGTCAATTTGTTTGTTAAGTCAATTCATCACGGCGTCAAGCGTCGCGTCGGCGGCAAGCGTGCCTTCATTAATTACGTCGTGATAAGCATAGTTGGGATATGAACTAGTCTAGATATTGATCATTGGAATCTTAGGTATTCTGTGAAATGGTACAGAACTGGCGTAACTATAGTTAGTTATTAGCTCAGCTAACTAGGTTAGGCTTTAAGTATACTCTGCGATATCTTATATCTTTAAATGAGCAATTCTTGTATATATAAATATAATTGGAATCTCGGAATCGGCTCCAACGATTTTCATACAATTTAGTACTAATATAGGGGTTTCGGGGGCGATAAATCGATCTAGCTAGGAATCATTTTTAGAAAATGTCATTTTATTCGTGTTTTATCGATAATCAACTTAAACATAAACTTGGAAGAAAAATAACAAAAAGGAGGCGTTTGAGTAGTCTCAACTGAAAAATATGACTCTTCCTGACATCTATTGGCGAATAATAATACTATTTTTTGTGAGCAACTAATTGCTTTAACGACACAACAGCAGATGGCGTTGTTAAGTAACACGAAGTCAATGAGTGTTTGCTTTGAGGTTAGACTAAAATCAATTGTTTATTTTCCAAAAAACACAATTAAAAAAAAAAAACCGCGCAAAGCTCGGTCATCCAGGTACTTACAACATAATACAATATTAATTGTACGTACCAAAAATAGATAATATATGTATAAGAAATTTGGTAGGACACGGCCTTATTACTTGATGCGATTTTGCTAGAAAATCTTTGGATGGATGGTTTTAAAAAAATATGAATTAAAACATTTGTAAGGTTTGCTTTATAAGTATAAATATAATATACAATACAATAATGTATAAGGTTTGCTAAGTATAAATTTAATAACATATCGCCAACTATTATATACTTCAAAGAGTGTACTTACTACGTTTATTATTTACAAGGAAAGTAGGTAGGTACTTTGTTTTTTGTATTTTAGAAAATTGTTTTGTGATCAGAATCCATACTTAAAAATAAAAGTACCTGGATGTCCGAGCTTTGCTCGGTTTTTTTTTTATTGTGTTTTTTGGAAAATAAACAATTGATTTTAGTCTAACCTCAAAGCAAACACTCATTGACTTCGTGTTACTTAACAACGCCATCTGCTATTGTGTCGTTAAAGCAATCAGTTGCTCACAAAAAATAGTATTATTATTCGCCAATAGATGTCAGGAAGAGTCATATTTTTGTTATTTTTCTTCCAAGTTTATGTTTAAGTTGATTATCGATAAAACACGAATAAAATGACATTTTCTAAAAATGATTCCTAGCTAGATCGATTTATCGCCCCCGAAACCCCCTATATACTAATTTGTATGAAAATCGTTGGAGCCGATTCCGAGATTCCAATTATATATATATATATATATATACAAGAATTGCTCATTTAAAGATATAGGATATCGTTACGCTTTTTCTCCGAAGGGCTGGCAGAGGTGTAATACAACACCCACACTTATTCAGTCCCAAACGTGACAGGGGGCGAGCCGTCGTCTGGGATCGAACCCGTTCTCTCTGGCTTGAGGGGTGAGCCATCTCCCAACTAGGCTATCATCGCTCACTAAATTTAATTTGCATGTTAATTAAAAACTTCACTCTGCTGCCGCGGTCGTCGTCGAAAAATCGCGCATGTCGCTCAGCGGTGCTATTCGCAATCATTGGGAAACGTTTCCGATCGGATTCCACAAATTTCAAACTGAAATTAAATCACAGTATACTTTTATACATTTTTTAGAATAGGGAATCGAGTATAAATCCGATCTGAAGAATGAATCACGTTTAAAAACTTACGAATACGGACTGAGATTCGAATAATCTGAGTTTAATTTTTTTGGAATACGAACGGAAATGTTTCCGAATGATTTTGAATACCTATGCAAAAACCAACCACGCAACACTGTTGTGTTCATCATTCATTAATTTTTTTTAATCATCGATTTCATCAATGACTAAAAATAAAAACCCAAAGCTTTTTACAAAATTCTACAAAATTCTTTTCTGAAGTTTTTTACATATTTTTTTTTTAGTAAAAAAAAAATTATAATGGTTTTAGCATCCCAGCTCGAATCTTTTTAGCATGAAAACTCATCAGAAGAGTGAGTTTGTAATAACAAAATGTCTGCCGAACACACTTTGCGAGCGAGAAAATAAACTGACACATACACATTGCGTATAAGAGCCGGCAAAGATCTCCAATCAAGTGGAAATTTGGGACCGTACCCAGGATTAGTATTAATAGGGAAGGGGGCGGACGCATCTTTGTAAAGGGGAGGTTGTGCGCTAAATGTAGACCATTTAGCGCACAACCTCCCCTTTACAAAGATTTACCGATACCGATAGATGATAATTTAAAAAAAAAGATAGTATTCTTTTAATGAACCTAAGTAAATAATAGGGGTCAAAATCAAGTACAACGTTGATGACTTTTGGTTGTCAGAGCTAGCCCTTATATCTTGTTCACTTGATCTAGTGTTGTGGTCAACACTTTGAAGAAATTGTACAAGTTTTACAAAAATAGGTTTAAAATTGTCATTGGAAAACTTATAGAGGACAGAGGAATGAGGATGCTTTAAGTTGAATAAATTCGTCGTTTAATTTGTAAAATGAAATTGGGACAACTTTTGATTGTATACTTATTATTAATTCTAAAAATTTAAAGAAAACTTTAAATGTCTCGGTAATCATTATGAAAAACTTATCTTTCAAAACTAAAATTCACTGATTATGTAAATATTTCCGTTTCATGAAATTTTTTTTTTTTTGCCCACCACCCCGTACCTTAGTCCGTCCACACACCCTCTATTCCATTAGACAAATGAACCGAGCTGAGTACAGGAAAATAACCGCAGGAACCATAAATGTATGGGAGCCGAATTATCATGGGATTCCCATCTGTTACCCTCCTACCGTGGAATGTAGGCGTAAATGTTAGCCAACTACTCGCAGTACTGAGCGTATTCAATTATACTAAAGTAAAATGTGATCAAAGAAACTATTAACTCGGACTGCCTCGGTGGCTCAGTTGGTAGTGAGCCTTCTGAGCTTGGGGGCGTGGGTTCGATTCCCACCTAGGGCAAACATTTATGCGATGAACATTTGTGTTTGGTCTATGTCTGGGTGTTAATATGTATTTAAGTATGTATTTAAAAATATCTAAGTATGTATATCAGGCTCTGGCAGCCATAGTACAAGCTTTGCTTAGTTTGGGGTCAGGCGACCGTGTGTGGAAGTGTCCCGAATTTATTTTATTTTTTTATTTTATTTATTATACCTCCAACTCGCTGGAACAACTCAATCAAAAAAGTCAGGCGGGCCACCATAGTGCAGTACACTCGTAATATACTAACCATCAGAAATTGAGAAGCCCGAAGCAGAACGACAGCCCTGAGGAGGGACGAAGACAGCGACCATCCACGCCAACCACGACCACTCTGCCAGGGGTGTACGGCTAAGAAGAAGTACGAGTATATCATTATTGTGAATGGCTCTATAGCGATAGAAGACAAGGCAACCGTATTAGAAGTACTGTGTGAAGGAAGATTTGAATAGGAAGGAAGTGAATTCAGACATGACGATAACGGAAAAAGCAAAAATAATAAATCAAAGAAATTAAACCAACTTTTTTTTTAAATTACTAAATAGGCTTGCGTTTGGCCGCCAACATGCCTGATGATAAGCAGTGATGCGGCCTACGATGGAGCACGCTTGCCTAGAAAAAACCGATTCACTCGAGACTTGAACACACCCAGATTATAAGTGTCACACACACACACACTCTGGCAGAGTATTCCACACTCTAGCGGTCCGTATGAGAAATGAGGAGCCAAAGCGTTTCGTGCGTGATGTAGGTATGTCGCCCATAAAACGACGTGTCTTAATTTTCCCTAGAGCAAATAACACTTTAATTACATGAATACTATCGAATGTTCTATTAGTTTTTGGTCTTACTATATTTTTAGCGATCTAAAACGAGTAAAACCGCTATGACGAATTTTGCGCATGATATTCCAGACGTATAAAGTTTTATTTATTTATTTATTTATTCGAAATTAAATTTAGCACCCTAACAGTCCAAAGACCAAGGCGGTGCCATAGGAACATTTAAAATAAATGTTAGTTACAAATATTGATAATTTTAACTAAGTATAGCTACTTATTTAAACATTGTATTCACAGAATCTGTGAGCAACCACCAAAAAGTAAGTAAAAATAAGTGTGGTAAGTTGAAACAAAGCCGATTTCTAGCTGACGAAATAAGCTGACTTATTTCTTACTTTATAAATTTTTTGACCTAACGAGCGCTCCCGAGCGAAGTGTCTTTGCTTCAGCTTTGACAAAAATGCATTCGGATATTCGATTTCAGTCTAGATCTCTGTCTTCGTACACAGATAGAATTTTTTAACCATTCTCTTGAAACTTTGTGAATTGATTTTTTTATAGTTAGAGAACTTCTTTAACAAAAATATTTTTTTATAGGATCTGTATATTTATCGAATCTGCTCACAAAATTTCAAGAGAATCAGTTGAGGAATGCGACCTGTGGAGGAGGACAGACGCCGGTCGCAAGGTCTCCAGCTCACAGAGTCACTAGTTGAAAATGTTATGATTTACACGGGAATTACTCACGTAGGATTTAGTCGATTATTTCGACTATAGTTTCAACCACATTCGGCGATCTTTATCAAGGCGAGTGCGTGCGCGTGGCTGCGTCATAAATCATAAAGTGTGAAAACCACGTCAGTTTCCATAGTCTAAAATAGTTTCAACACAAAGGGTGTTTTAAAATTCTTATAAGTACATGTTTAATATCTTCTTTATGTACCAACAAGTACCTACAGTGTCATATCTGACGCATGTTCCATGTCACGCATGTTCCATGTCACGCATGTTCCATGTCACGCATGTTCCATGTCACGCATATTCTATGTTACGCCCTATTGCCGCATCCCACCACTCTTACCATCGACGAATATCGCCTGATTGAATAATTCAACAAATTTAATCATTTTAATTCCGCAAAGAACATTAAGCAGAAATTGAAGGCAGGTAATATCCATTTTCCCTGATAATTTTCCAGAATATTGACTGATGGCTGACTCGTCGATAATTGGTCATTCATTAAAAATTTATTGCGAGCGAAAATCACTTTATGGCAACATTTCCATTTGAACACTCCCGAAAATTGAGGTAATTATTTTTTATTGTGTGCTGGTAATGAATTAAAGAGCAGGGGTTAGTAATGAAAGCCATGTGGTGCATGGAGGATAAAATTATTATTATAATAATTAATTAGATTATGGTAAGTATAGGACGACATTATTTTTTAAGCATATTTTAAGCATTTTTATCTAGAGACATAATCTTACCAAGACGAATCTAACAACACCCTATATTTTACCTATTTCAAATCGGAAAAGCTGTTTAGATCTTAAACACTTATGAACATACACATATATGTAGGTACTTAGGTATTTACTCATGAAAAACTTAACCTTCCTTTTAAGGCAGTTGGATATAAGTGTAAATAGATGACCTAATACATGTATAGGTCTTTAAACAATTGACATCATTAAAAGAGAAACAAAAACCCGGCTGCTATATTGTTGCACCCGATGTCACTTCCACTATCAAGACGATTCAAATGACACCTCACATATCGAAATTCATGAAGCTGTTTAGACTGTTGTCCAACTGACAACAGTTAGTAGTTGACTGTTGTTGTGTTGCGCGTCCGCGCGGACGTTCCAAAGAAAAATAATTATGTATGTATGTAGGTATGTATGTACATACACTCAAAAAACATAACTCTCCTTCTTGCGCAGTCGGGTTAAAAAATAATAGAGATACCTAAATACGTATACGTTTAATTCTTCACACCAGATATAACAAAACAAATACAAAACAATGCTAACACTAGTTTCACAACCAACCTTATCGCTAGGAACCACCTTCCAGACAACTTAACCGGTACACCGTCTTCCCACTCGAGCCCCAAATAACTTATTCTCTCGAAGTAATTCCATACCCTTTACCCAAATGAAGTAATTTCGCGCCCCGAGTGAGATTTTTCCAGAAACAATGAAAACGTTACAATTTACAGGTAAAACGTGACGCTGTTAACTTGGCTTTGCAAAACAATATTATTACTACAGTCGATCGAATTATAGAACTAAAATTTCGGGAACTAAACTTTCGGTGTAGTAAGAACATGCGATGGTAGCACCCTCTTTTGAGTTTAGAGTTGATGTTGTTATGTAAGTTGTGAGCTTGCAAATGAGAGCTCTGTTCAAATGCAGGTTGGGTTTCTTGGTTATGACATTTTTGTAGCTTTGAAATGTTTATGGGGACATGGATATGACAATTGTGTGTCTATTTTATTAAGTTAAGGGGATATGAATAGTTTTTGGCTTTTTCTTTCGCGCATATTTACACTTACATACTTTGGAGACTGAGTTAACTACGTCCGTAGGAGTGTATTCTATTCTGATTCCCTACACGTGGTCCCCGGTACTACCCGGTACTACGGGTAGTGCTAACCGGGTAGCAAACTCTGGTGGGAGGCTTCGGCCGTAGCTAGTTACCACCCACCGGACCAAGCCATGCCGTGAAATGACCTAGTCGTGTTTCGGGATGTAGTCCGGTGTAACCGTTCCGAAGACGGGTCTGAGTAGTAGCGCACTTATAGCGCCTCATTCAACTGCCGTCTTTGTACATCTTCACTTTACAAAACTTCAAGGCTAGAGTGAATAAGTACCTTATCGAGCCCCATCTTAGACCACAACGTTGCTTAACACCAGGCGAGTTGGTGGTCAAATGCCGACCTATTCTACATAACATGTAAAAACATTGTAACATGATGATGAACAAAACAAATGAGGTCTAGCACTCCGGAACCTAACACCTATTGACGTCACTCGTCATCGTCATCTGTCTCTTTTAACACAAAACATAACATATCGTCACGCCTTTCCCCCGAGGGGACTGGCAGAGGTGTAATACAACACCCACACTTCGCCGGACGATATTCGGTCCCAAATGTGTAAGGGGGCGAACCTGTTGCCATAGACAGCTTTTCAGTCGTGTAGCAGATGACATACATTGTAGCGTAGCTACTTACTTACAATACATTTTTTCGTTGCACGACACTTAAACATTCATTTTTGCATTTTTAGTTGATATTTAATTGTCTTCGACATTAAATAACAAATATGATTTTGTTTTTATTTACGTTATTGAGCAATGACTTTGAAGTCATGTAAGTTATTAGACACTGACAGTGACAGTTAGCATGTTGCTGTCATCCGTTTCACATTTCCGTCCGACGGATCAAGTCAAATAATAAAAAAAAAGATAGGAGAATGAAATTATCTATTTTCTATCTATTTTTTATCTGGATTATTTTACATAACCTTGTTGGGAAAATGGAACGTAAATAAAAAATAATTTTGCGTACAAGACGTAGTGGATTAAGTGTGGTGACGTCATACGTGGATGCGTGAGTTGAAACGGTTCCAAAGTGACAGAAATGATTTTGCTTTTTTGAATGGCATTTTCGAAAAGCTACTTGAAACGCGACAAAGATGTCTTTCTTTTTTGACGAGCTTTTGCTGAGAGGCGTGGTGCTCCGGACCTTCTTCTGCCTTAGAGCGGAAGCATTTAAAAAGAGGCGTAAAAGGTTAGTTTTGTGATGGAATGAAACAATCATTTCAAATTGTTGTGATAAAAGTTGATCTCAGAATTTTCCCGGTGAAGAAGAAATGTGATTCTGATTCTGTCGTCTTTTTGTCCATAGCCTCTTCTGCCCGGATTGATCAATTCCCCACTGACGAACTGGCAACGACTACGGCACCCCGATTCCTGCAGATGTAACTGCACTGCATGTCATTTTTTCTTCCCGCTTGCGGACCCAAGCCACGTTGCTTACCGGCAAGCATACATCATTGTATCCACTTGCGGATGTTAACCTCCAAGCGTACCTGCTGCGTCGTGAAAGGAAGTACCACACGCAACTTATCCATGGATTCACAAGTAACCCCTTTATTTTGTTCAAAAGCCATAGCCACAAGGTTACTTTCTCTGTGACAGGTATGGTCATATTATTCTACTAATTTTCACAATTTCAAGCCTTCTGGACAGAGTGTAGACGTATGAGACAGTCCTCGTTTTCACTGTATGATCTGCGCTTTAGTGAACATAAGTTTTGAATAGAAATACCTTTTGTTGTTCTAGTAAATCGCTTAGCTACCGATTTACTAGCATTGATTGTAAATTAACATTTAGAATCACATTTGTTTAAATTACTTTAATATTGCAGACGGTATTAGCACCGAAGCTGTAATTTCATGACTACATTCTAAGCGATTTGGTTTTAATAGGCTCGCTTTAATTTAAGTGTGTTAAAATATAGTATTAAATAGTATCTAACTTTATAACAATTAAGGTTGTAGAATTTTAAGCTTAAGACCCTTCTGGTCATTACAGAGTAAGAATACTCACTTTAAATTTAAGAAAATTGCATGTACTTTAAGTAATTATGGTTCCGACCAATAAATAATTTTGATTTAACCTTAAAAACAAATCTTTTAATTTTGTCCTCACACAGCAACTCACAGATAAACAACAATACGGTCTTTGGTAACAGAGGTCTTTGTTCTTATCGACTTAAGCTTATCCAGGTTTAATTTTGTTTTAGTTCGCTTAGGTAGCTGCGACACCTTCCTCAAAGGTACAGTTAGCTTCAGCTCTTCAAGCTCTTTAATACAGGTGCAAAAGTTTCATTTGCCACCATTTCTCCTTTTGTCCCATCTCCCCCCCGATAACGTGGACCGTTTTTTTTTTCCCATCAGTCACCACTTTTCACCTCAACCTAACTTTTACCTTTATTAAATATTAAATATTAAATTAAATATTAAAATTATTTTTTTTTATTTTTTTTTTTCCACCACGTTACAACATACAATACGCAAATATGTCAACAAATTGATGCGTGCCTTCAGCTGGGTCCGAAGTCTGAACCCACTCCCTATGACTTGAAGGCTCTCTTGATCTCTGACTAGGATGATGATGATAGCAGATTTGTTGTCTGGAAGAGATCGCTCTTAAGCGATAAGACCGCCCATTGCGCCTATATTTTTAGTTTAGATTTATTTTGTATTTGGTGTCAATAAAGAGTTTTTGTATTGTATTGTATTGTATTGAAATGTTACTCCAATCTTATGGTGAGCTTCAAACTCTTGGTAGTGTAAGACATGAGTGTACCCATGGTGGGGGAAATTGCGGCATCGACCCCACCGTGGTCCCTGACTTGAAAGTAACAAGTAACATTATTAAAAATAAAAAAAAAACCCGGCTGCACAATGTTGTCACTTCCACTATCAAGACGATTCAAATGGCACCTCACATGTCGAAATCCATCTAGCTGTTTTGGCTGTAGGCCATGCCAAAGAAACCTCATACATACACACATAATTACATTACATACATAATCGTATAATAATACAAACACTCGAAAATCATAAATCTCCTTCTTGCGCAGCCGGGTAAAAATGTAGGTTTAATGAGTAACAAAATTACATGATCATGATTTATTAGAAAGATTCAGAATTGCAAAACAATGATGAGAGTGCCTAGGAAGAGGGTTTTATAAGCCCCAAATAAATTTGAAAACAAAATTTAAGCTAGATTTAGCTTTTAGTTAAAGTTTTAACTTATTTAAATGTCGACTACTTATCGAGTTTATTTAGTTTTGCATCTGCCCCACCATTACAAAACGGCTAGAGACGCCCATGGCGAAAGCAATTTTTCAGCTAAACCTCTGATGACAAGCGAGCGCAAAGTTAAAAAGATAACCCGAGTTTCTGCAAAGTTGTTTAGTGCATTTCAGATGTCTCTCCATTCGATTCTCTATCAGTAGTTTTAGTCGATAATATGTCTCTTATTGGCATTCGGTATCTCGACTCTCGACAGACCCCAAGAGCTTCGGAACTAGGTCAGCAAGTTGGCTGTCTTGTTATCATTTAGACGCGGCTAATTGTGGATGTTGCGAAAGTTAGTTAGAAGTGAGGAAATGATTCGGATCAGATAGGGTTAATTTATTTTTGAAGGGTCCGGCGATCATTTTAGGCTAACTTTGAAATCGTTAAAGGTTTTATATTGCCATTTCGTCTAGAAGAAGACGACGAGTAAAGAGAGCAAGTATAATCCTCTCCAAATCCACCTCTACCACCTCCAAAACCATCCTCTAAATTTACAACAGAGTGACAAAGTGCAATTTCAATTATTTTTTATGACTTATACTTACATTTCTCTAATAATTCTTATACAACTAAAATTACGGAACCCTTGTATTACGAAGTTAATGACTGAAGTGAATGTTAATTAATGAAGGAATTTTTGATTGACACAAAATTGACCCTTTACAAATGCGGATATTTTTATAGCTCTATTTACTCTTGGTGGAGACTTTTGGTATGGAACGGTGAGTTTATCTAATTGTACATGCCAAATTTCATCTTAATCTGGCAAAATGGTTTCCTAGAAATTTGAGAAGCGCGTTTGTATTTAAAATTCAGAGCGTCGTGGAACCCTTCAGATTTAGGCTCCATAATATGAATAGGTGTGAGTACGCCTTATAAAAATACGAGTTAGTAGGCAGTTTTTAACTTTCTTTTCTATTTGCATGATATTTGTTATTGAACTTTAACATTTAACAATATCGTACATAGCCCTACCTATGTATATTGCACTGAAAATTATCGACACCAAACTCGTCATAGATCACAATTTAGAACATTATTTATGTAAATGTACAACCCTGTCGCAATTGGGACTGAATATCATCCGGCGAAGTGTGGGTGTTGTTATATACCTCAGCAAACTCCTTCCTGAAAAAGTGTGACAATTTGCTAATTTACTTAAGTTATACCATATCTAGGAAGGTATGGTATAATATAATTATTATGGATTTCTATTGTAATAGTAAATACCTATAGTCAGTAGGTACCTACGATACCATCGATACGAGTGATCAACATAAATCTCTAACAATGTAAATAAAATAATGCAATCATACAATACTGTCCCGTGATCTACCTATATTGACCAATGTTTCGTTTAATCTGTCCACTCGTGTGTTCATACCTATACGGTTTCTATGGAAACCTTCATACAATGAGAGTTTTTTGCGACTTATTTTTTGTTGAACACACGAGCGCCTACAAAAACTAATAACAAAAGTGTGTTATAGCAAATCACAGTAACTCTCACATAATAAAGGAAACAAAAACCACCAAAACGTACAAGAAGAAAATAACCATAAAAATTGTACCAAAGTATCTATAAGTGTATGTAATATCGAACTGTCTTCCAATTACGAAGGACAAACTCGTAAGGGCAAACTTATCAGAACTTCCGGTCGGTGGGTAATAAAACGCGAAATTAGTTCCCATCGAGCCCTGAATCTGTTGTCGTAATCTCTAACCGATGGACTTGCTAACCGCTGGGTTAAGTGGTTATAGAATTTAGGAACAGCCTATTGAGACTGGTTAGGTTAGTAGGAATTTTACTGAGAACTAAACTTATGGCATGTAGACTCGTGGCTCTTCACTAGGTACTAACTTAAAGATTGGTTAAGTTAGTAGGAATTTTACTGAGAACTAAACTTAGGGCATGGAGACTCGTGGCTCTTCACTAGGTACTAACTTAAAGATAGGTTAGGTTAGTAGGAATTTTACTGAGAACTAAACTTAGGGCATGGAGACTCTTGGCTCTTCACTAGGTACTAACTTAAAGATTCCAGCGCCAGTTTTAAAAAGAAGTAGGACTATGTTTTGTTCAGAATAGTTTATGTACCTTCTTAAAAAAAACTAAAACATAATCGCCACCTCCTGTGGCCTTTCACCTTCATCAGATCAGCTCTAACACAAAATTATGGTTTCCTCATTCGAACTACATACATATAAGATACCTACATACAAAGCTTACTTTCAATACGACCATTACAAGTAGGTTAAAATTGACTTCAAGATTTTATCAGGTAAGTTGTTTTTGCTTGTAAAAGCGAGCCTAGTCGAACAAGATTCTCCTATCAAGCCAGAGAGAGCGGGTTGGGATCCAGCCGAAGGCACGTACCAATTTATGTGTGCGTACCAATAATACGCACGGAGCACGGATGACAACAGGCTCATCCTCTGTCACATTTGGGACTGAATATCGTATGGCGAAATGTGGGTGTTGTACACCCCTGCCAGCCCCTTTGGGGGAAAGGCGTGACGATTTATGTATGTTTTGGTTTAATAGTTGTTTTAGTCCAGTAACAAGTGGAGTCTAGTACAAACGTTTTAAAAAACAAGACCAACTGTTAGTTTTGTAAAGGAAAATTTCCTTTCTTTCTAAAAGACTTTTCTTAATACAAGTACTTAGCCGCAGTAGAAGGAAAGACAATCAACTATTTTATACAATGAGATTTTTGTTACTCATTATGTACAGTTAATCAGTAAATAACTATGGAATACATTAGGAGCCCCAACCTCGCCCCTGAGTCTAGGATTTCTAACTGCTAGCTGGAACGAGCACGTTGTAAATTTCATGCCCAACTTAATGGCAGCTCTTATTAAATTTACACAGCGGATCACGTACGGGTGATTTTGGGGTACCTTTAGGGGTTTAGGTAAGGAGACGATCGAGGCCGATTTATTATATAACAATGGATAGACAATACATACAAGTAAATACATTGAATACTTCCATAAATTTTAACTCATCACAGCAGGAATTACAAATATAATACCTAATATGTTAAAAATATAGAAATAAATAAATACAGCTGAAAATATAGAATAACAATTTATCTCTCTACAGGGACCTGGCTAAACGGTTGGTGGAGGCGCCAGGTGTTCAGAATGCTGGCATTTATTTCGGCCAGAAATTGAGCATTGCCATCCAGCGAGGCAATGCTGCTAGCATTCTGGGCACCTTTCCCTCTGCCAACGGGCTTTTAGATTAGTTCTAGTTTTTAGTTAATATTTTAAGTTTTTTTTTTTAAACATAAATGTGTTATATGGCATACATATTGATAAATAAAAATCTTTGCAAAGTTTCATTAAAGAATAACAATTGTTTCCTTCTGTTTCCAACCTTAGGATAAGTAAAGAGAAATTATAGGATTAGCAGTAATAAATGAATGTTTATATCCGTGGCACGTAGGAATAACTGAACAACTCGACTTGCATGATTTTTTTTTTATTGGCTTAAACGCTTCCTTCGTATGCGCTTTACTATGTATAAAAAAATCAGCCCGAAATATACAATAGTTTTAGAGCAATCGCGTTTTGTACATCTCGACACCCTTGCATTTTATGGTGTTTTACTTGATAAAACGACTTATCAAGTGTGTGTTTGCTTACTAATATTGACATCTTGAATTATCAACATCAACACATGTTCAAAATATTGAAGATCTCGACTTATACACCTAAGCCTTTTCTGCAAAAATTAATTTTAACTTGACAAATTGAGATGTCAAGCATAAGTTTGTGTATGAATAATTGTCATCTTGATTTATCAACTTACACTCACATCCAAAATACTGGATATCTCGACTTATACACATAGCCTGTTTCTGCCTCCATTGACAAATCGAGATGTCAAGTTATGGCAAGCCAAATATGTTTGATTAAAAAGTGACATTATCACATGTTCACTTTTACCTTTGCCGTGGTGATTTAGTTTTCATCTGCAATAGCAAGATATCAAGTTGTTATCTACCCGAGCTGGATATTTTTTATGTACCTACTGGAGCCTAAACGCCAACAAACATGCCATGCAACAACGTGAAGTAAATATAAAAAAGTATATTATAATGCTGTATATTATTGGTGACTATTACTATCATTGGTGTACTATGTACCTACCTACATGCATACTTACACAAAAGATTCAAATCAATACAGGGTTGATTGATAGCGGGGTGCAAAGCCGTAAAGAGACGCTAGCATAGATCATTTAGACCCTTTAGAGCCATGGTTGTCTAAGACGAAGTCTGACAATTTTTTAAATCTGTGTTTTAAGGTTTTTGGGGAAAAACACCAATGATGGCCAATCAGAATAAGAAGTTCCTTTTTTTTTCACTTTATTTAATTAAAATAATAGTCATAGCACCGCGAGAATCCAACTAGAAAAGAAAGGTAAACCATTTAGAGTAGGAAAGGGTGTCAGACATGGAGACCCTCTACCTCCAAAACTATTCTCAGCGGTTGTCGAAACAATCTTTAGGAGACTTAACTGGGAAAACCTCGGAATCACTGTCGACCGAGTCTCCCTACCACAATCGAGGTTCGCAGATGATATTTATATAATGTTATTTGCTGAAACACCTAAAAACATATAGCAAATGATACTTGAACTAGCGGATGAAAGTGAGAAGAAAGGTTTAAAGTTGAACCCAAAGAAAACAAAGGTAAGGACAAATGGGAAGAAAACCACCATACATCTAGGAAATAACCAAATTGATTACACTGATGAATATATCTACCTGAGACAGCTAATAACACAAGAGGTCCCTATACACAAAGAAATTGACAGAAGAATAACAAATGGCTGAAAGAGATACTGGAGTCTGAGAGAAGCCATGGAAGATAAAACTCTTCACATTATAGTAAAGAAAAAACTTTTCAACACCTGCGTAATACCTGTTTTAATGTAAAATCAGAAGACTCAAATGGCAATGGGCAGGGCATATGATAAGAGGCCAAGAGAAATGAAGCAAAATTGTGACACGATGGTGCCCTAGGAAAAGGAAAAGGGGCAGACCACAGAAAAGGTGGGATGATGACATTAGACAGGTAGCAGGAGTAACTTGGAATAGAGTGGCCCAAGATAGACAGGAATGAAAAAGGTTGGAGGAGATCTTTGCCGATTGGCAAACAGACCTACAAAAAATTATTAAGTATTAGAATAGATTAAGATTAGTTTAACTACCAAAATATACTTGTAAATCCACACTCATAGTTTTTAGTTCTTCATACTTTGTAAATAGATACTAAGTTGGTCTGAATAAAGGGTTTTATTATTATTTATTAGTATTATTATTGATCGAAGTAATGTGTAAGCAATCTAACAAAACATGTATTAAGCATGTGTGTCATCAGACATTTTTACAGATTTTTTACAGCCACTTAAGATTACGAAAATTTTCAAAGATTTTTTAAAAAGTTTTTTTGAAGTCGTTTAAAATAATAATTAGAAAAGCTTTTTAAATAAGACCTTTATAAGTAGGTATTTATGTCTTGTAGTGTGTTTGATTAATATTTTCTTATTTGTAGAACTCAACGATTGCCAACTGTTGATTTCTCGGGATAATAAGTCTAGCCTATGTGTTAATTTAGTGTATACTCTAAATAATTCATTTTAATTAGATACAAATGCGTTTTCATTGTGTTTTTCCCATATGTTTAAAAAATAATTTTAATAAGTTAGTGAAAATAGTTTTTAGATTATGTAAATGAGCGTATAATTCTAAAAAAAATATATTTTAAATACTAAGACTTTTTTTACATTTTGCATTATATGCTGAAAAGTAAGATATATCTTGTAAAGTAGTAATAATTACTTGACAAACTATATCTGTTTGAAGTTGTCATTGGTTTACTAATGAGAAATAATGCTTTTTCCATTGAAATAACTAAGGTAACCGATAAAAATGATCCGTACTCAGATGGTGAATAACTGGATAAATGTCCTTAGAAGCCAAAACTTGGTCTACAAGTCGAGTTATCAACTTATTCAAGGCATTTCAGCTGTTTGACAAGTCTATTATTATGTAAACTATAAGTTGTTTCGTTAAATTCTTGAAACCATACGAAAGAGGGCCTCAAGTAACCCTCAAAATAACTTTGACATCATCGTTTAACTAACTTACCGACTAAACATAAAATGTCAAACTTTAAAATGGCTGCCCTGAAAAATTGATGTTTTTGCGATGTTCAGTTATTCCTGCGTGCCACGGATATATTTTAACCTACTAAATTAACCATATCACAATTTGCGAAAATATCAATAAAATACACAAAAAATTACAAGCAGACGAACATAGAACCTTCTTCTTTTTGGAAGTCGGTTAAAAAAGTTAATTATTCCATATTTTTTGAGACCAGATATTTCTTGTCGTTGCACCCAAAAACTTTCAGCCACAAAAAAATAACACACAATGTTCGGCAAAAGTTGTACCTACCGACCAAATACGAAACTACCACGTTTTCAGTTTCTGGCCGGGCCGAAAAGGCGAAACCATCACAAATTACGCCGGGACGGTACCTTGCCGATATTTGTCAAAGGACGAGGCTAACTAACGCCTTTTTCACAGAGCACCGAGCTGGGCGGTGACCATGGTTTCGAATTCTCGGGGACCCTTTGCTTTCCTACGCTGTTTTTGTTTCACTCAGGCGAATATACCAAGAGAGGTGTTCTAACTCAGTATTGAGGAAGGAATAATACACGCCATAAGGGGATGCAAAAAGACAAAAATAAAACGTAACCGTGCGATAGCCCAGCGACTCGTACGCCATCTAGTACAAAAGTATAGAACTAAAAAAAAACAATAACATTGCATAGAACGTCGCTTGCCTTATTTGAGATTCAAAAGTCAAAGTCAAAATATTTTTATTCAATTTGGCTATCAAATATACACTCAACGTCAATTTTTTTTTAATAGACTCGACTGCCTTGTTCGGATATAGAGCCTCGACTCAGAAGAACAGGCAAGAAACTGAGGGGCATTATTTTTTTAAAGAATAGATAAAAGTTCAGATATTAGACAAATAATATGGTAAATTACAGTTCAAACAGGTATAGGTAGCCCTGTCTCTTATAGTACCAAGAAGAGATATTTATAATCTGCGGGCGTCTTCAAGTCTCGAGTGAATCAGTTTCAGCCTTCTTAGATGCGTGCTCCATCGTAGACTGCATCATTGCTTATCATCAAGCAAGATGGCTGCCAAATGTAAACTAATTGCTAAATTAAACTTACGTCTAAAAAGCTAGTCCTGCATTTTTTTTATCCTTGCATCCTGCGTTTCTTGCGTTCGGTTGTAGCGTACAATAGGTTTAATTCCTTCATAACTAAAACAGCAACATGGCGAAAAGCAAGTCAAAAAAAAAACAAAATTCACTAACCATAATTCAACATTGAATTGTAAAATAACATGTCATAAACAATATTCCGATAATACATTTAAATAAAAAATCGGAAGTTAATAAATTAAATGTTAGTCAGTAATAGTCAGTCGGTGTCAGTTGATCTGAGTCAGTCGGAGTAATCGGTACGTATGACATACCGTAAACCGCGTCATTGCATCATCAGCCGAGATGGCGGTCAAACACAAGCCTATCAACAAATTGAAAATAAAACAATTAGAGACTTGAAGCCCGCCGTATATTATTTTTGTTTTTATTACCAAATAGCTATCGAGTTAATAAAAGTATGACGGGAGTAGCCTATGGATAAATATAACAAGGAACATTATTAAAAGAAAAACAAGCAAGACGTTGTGCCCTATGTCACTTCCACTATCAAGACGATTCAAATGACACCTCACATGTCGCGCGAAATCCATTAAGCTGTTTAGGTTGTAGAGCGTGCCAAAGAAACCTATATATTCATACATACACCCGAAAAACATAACCTTCTTCTTGTGCAGTCGGGTAAAAAAGGGGAGAAGCTAACAAACTCATACAAGTGCTCGGCGCTAAGCAAGCCGTCTGCTAGATAAATTTTAGGTATTTTTTTAACTACCCTTTTATAACATATTCCTTTGTGTGATTGCATTTCAAAGAATTTTTAAGTGGTCTAAATGTTTTTGCCAATCTAGCGACGAACTTTAAAAACAAAAACTAATTTATTTACAATACATGCAATAAAATATAGTTCAAATGTTTTTAGACATTTCACAGCACTTAATACATATACCGTATTCATAGTAGAGACTCATTTAAAATTATGAATTCTTTGAATTCTATTTTTATGCTTTTGAGTATTGAAAATTTCAGGAAAAATAAACACGAGTAGGCAAGAGAAAACGACATTTTCAAAAACCGGATAATTTTAAAAAGCTTGGCAACACTACCCGTACCAAATTACCGCTTCAGAATTTCCCGTCACGTTTCCGAATACATTGCAATTTTTATAATACAACCCTGTTCTAAACGATGGCAGGAAATAGTGGAGTTTGTACTTTACACAGAAATGGTAACAATTTCGTGTCTCGTACATACAAAAATACCGTAGTTGTAGGTCGTCTACGGTTTTGGAAGGCATTTCATTTGGAAGAGATGGCTCCTTTTGGATTTCTATTTATTATTGAAACGCATAGGAAACATATAGTTTTTGTAGTAATCGAAGATGTATTAAAGAAAAGCCAGAAGGGCTATTCCTACACGTGAGATGAGATGAGATTTTATCTTAGTCACTCTCACACGTATGACGTTTCAAACGAGAGCAGCAAGGACGAAAATATCAAATCTCCGAATAGGGCCTCAGGTCAAGAGTAACCGACGAGCGTGTATGAAAAGACTCATGGAAGTGGAAGAAGCGAAAGATGTGTGCCAGGATCGTAGCAAGCGGGGAGAAGTGGTATCTGCCTACCCCTATGGGGATAGAGGCGTGATTATATGTTTGTATATAAGTATGTATGAAATAAAAATTTAATAAACAGGAACAAATTAAATCGAAAAGTCAATCCGGAGAAGAAGTTTATTAAATGTATGTAGCCGGGACATTGCAAGCTTGCTCTGTAAGTGCCGATGTGATGTCGGTGGCAATGTTTCTAAATGTCGTTGGTGGCCAAATTTAAAGGAAATCAAGCCCCACACGTCATTCCGGCGGGCTCTGCCGGCGGGCCTCCGTCTTTGGTGTGCGACCTTACTAATTTTTATTGACAATTGACAATTTTAGTGACAACAACCGGGTGACTACATTTCAACGTGTCATCCGACCTACGGTAATTGTAACAGCCACCCGAATTCGGTGAATTCACTAATAACCGACCGACGAAAATCGACTTTAGTAAATTGAACTTATTATGGTTTTGTACCCAAAGGGTAAAACGGAACCCTACTAACTTTTTTACTAAGACTCCGCTGTCCGTCCGTCTGTCTATTTGTCTGTCACCAGGCTTAGCTCATGAACCGTGATAGTTAGACAGTAGAAATTTTCACAGATGATGTATTTTTGTTGCCGCTAAAACAACAAAAACTAAGAAACGTAATAAAATAAATATTTAAGAGGGCTTACATAGAATACAAAAATGGTATGGAACCCTTCCTGGGCGAGTCCGACTCGCACTTGGCTGGTTTTTTTTTAGTAAAAGCCATTCGCCATTTCGCTTAAAGAAAAGCAATGATGTGGTCTATACGATGAAGCACGCTTGCGTAGAAAAAACCGCTTCAATAAAGACTAGAAGACACATGAAGAACTATGATATCTCTAGATCGTAATATATGTGTGTCGTTCTCCGTAACGTATCACTCAATGGCAAATCGGGCTAGTGTCGGTAAACACGGATGTGGCTCGCAAGCCATGGCTTTCTCTATAAATAGTAAATACTAAGTACTCAACTACTCGTGTATTTAATCCGAGGTTTACTACTCTCTGCCATCGAGCGGTTCGCAGCTCAATACCCTCGACACAACATGAGATGCATTACGAATGTACCCTAAGTTCAAGCTTAGCTTAGCTTCTACCCTGCCCACCAAATTTCCCCCCCCCCCCCCCCCTGGTGGGGCATAGTGTAAAGTTAAAATAGTGAACAGACACCTCATGGGCAAGCGCGCTCCCTCTTAGACCGCATCCTCACTTTCCATCAGGTGTGTTGTGGTCAAACGTGGGCGGGCCCATTCAATCATAAAAAAAAAAAACACTTTTTAGACGATTTGTTCCACTCATCAATTTAGGTAAAATCATAAAATAAATCAGTAACGTTTTTCATTCATAAGCAAACCTAAGGCGGCATTCGGTTTCTCGCTGTCAAGGATATGGAAGATAAATAAAGAAAAACCCTACTAAACCTAAGGATATCAGCCGAAGTGAGACAATAAAAAAGACTGAAAAAGCATAATTTGCGACTCCCAATTGATTAGCGGAACAAAGCCGCCTACAAAATTATGAACATTCTATTAAATTTGTTATGGCCCCTACTAGAGACACTTGGTGGAGCAAAGTAGAAGTCCCCTTCAAGCCACATAACAAACCAGCGTATTCCAAAGCCACAGTCAGCAGCCTTGGTTTATACTGGCCATAAACTACCTTAGGGCTGTATCACCCATCATATTTTAGTACAAAGATATGTTCAGTCGGCATGCGATACAGACCACGTCGTATTTCCGGTCGGAATATATCTTACATGGACCATTAGCATTCAATTATGGGGTAATGGGTATGGAGTTAGTTTGCTAAGGTTTTAAGCAAGGATGTTTCAAAGGAAACTTTTTTTCTGAGTCTTATGAAAATTCTGTGTTTATGTCTGGAATCTTTTTTGAGTCTGAAAGTTCTGAATTTCAAGAAAAGTCTGTAGGTATGTTTATCTTTGTCTGTAGGCTTACTGACTGAAATTGTGTTGAATGTCGTGAAAATACTAGCAGAAGGCAACCAAGTCTGGGCATCATATACTCCAGTAATGAAAGCAAGGCTCCTTAATATTATCATGCTGATAATGACAAAAAATATTTTTAATGTCTCACAAAACAATTTTGCACTAAGGTTTCTGAACTGTAAAACATAAGCTTAACTTGAAATAAAATTTAACTAGCTGCGCCCTGCGGTTTCACCCGCAGCTAAAAAGAGAATCCTATGTGCTATTCTAGACTATAACCTATCTCTGTGCCAAATTTCATCCAGATCTGTTCAGCCGTTCTCGCGTGAAAGAGTAACAAACATCCATCTATAAGCGTTTTTTTCCAAGATCGTTTAGGCATTTTTAAGTGAACACGTGCATTAAGAAGACACAAATAACATAAATAAACAATTGATTTTAGTCTAACCTCAAAGCAAACACTCATTGACTTCGTGTTACTTAACAACGCCATCTGCTGTTGTGTCGTTAAAGCAATTAGTTGCTCACAAAATATAGTATTATTATTCGCCAATAGATGTCAGGAAGAGTCATATTTTTCAGTTGAGACTACTCAAACGCCTCCTTTTTGTTATTTTTCTTCCAAGTTTATGTTTAAGTTGATTATCGATAAAACACGAAAAAAAGGACATTTTCTAAAAATGATTCCTAGCTAGATCGATTTATCGCCCCCGAAACCCCCTACATACTAAATTGTATGAAAATCGTTGGAGCCGATTCCGAGATTCCAATTATATATATATATACAAGAATTGCTCATTTAAAGGTATAAGATATTCCCCATAGTCAAATCAAGCTCTCAAAATGTCAACCAATCAATTACAAAGGTCTCGAAAGATAAACACAAGTCCAGAACTTTCGAATAGTTACTTCCATATGGATGTTGCGGGCGCGTACAAACGAGCAATCCTGTAACGGCTTTATGGCAGAGCATTGGTCCGTATTGCATACTTATCTGTTGACCCTACATTTTTAACTCCCATAAAAGCAAACTTTATCTTAGTCTGTATGTATTTATTTTTATTTAAGATGTTGTCTAGGTGTTACTGTTTATTAATTCGTTTTGTAATATCAGGGCAATGGGATTTATCAACGTGTCTAACAAATGATGCACGAGCAATTATAATAATAATTTTCTGGACACTTCCACACACGGTCTCCTGACCCCAAACTAAGCCAAGCTTGTACTATGGCTGCCAGAGACTGATATACATACTTATATATTTTTAAATACATACTTAAAAACATATTAACGATTAATTTAATCGAGCAATACGATTATCATGATTGCTGCAGTTTTAGACAAAATGTGCCATATTAAAAATCTACAACACGACTAAATTTTATCTACATGTTGAACAGCAATACTCTTATCATACCCTAACCATACCTACCATAATCTACACTAATATTATAAAAAATAAAGTTTTTTGAGGTTTTTTAATTATTTTTTTTTTGTTTTTGACGTTACTAAACAATGAACTTTATTGCGGAGCGATATGATTCGTAGTTGCTCAGCGTCGAAAATAAAACGTAACCATAATGGCAAAGAGATGTCATGTTAGGCCCCCAGGAGCATGTAGAATCTCCAGAACTGGTGCTGGTTTGATTAAAAAAACTTTTACTAATAAAAAACTATACATTGCCTTAGGCTATAAAACGTTAAGGAAGCCGGCCAGATGAACTAGAAAAAAATATTTAGCAACATTGCTTACACAGTAATAACATTGCTGTGATAATTCACAACATAGCTGCAACAAGATTGCTCGTGTGAACGCCTCTGGGACCTTCGAGGATTATCCGAGATTAACTTTCGCACGGTCCCACATACACTTAGTAGGTATTTGGTAGTTAAGCCATAGTTAGGCCGGTAAGCCAGGTGCCTTGTGAGGTCATTCGAGTGATTCTGATGGGACTTTAACTGGAACATCTCAAGTTGAGTATTTGATGCTATCAGTTACTTCGAGAATTTTTTTTTTTATAAAATAATTACACTCCACGGACTCCGGGGACCGTGACTTTTGTTAACATTAAATCATTAATTATTATTTAAGGGGAATACAGGTAGAGGGGTAGAGGGGGGTTAGTTATTAAGTCTTAATCTGAGGTTAGGTTAAAGGTTTTCAGATTTACATCGTATTGTGAGTACACCACGAGCAGACCAGCGATCCGCAAGCAGCACCCGATCACCAGTATGACGCATGTGCCAGCCATCGCTCTCCTCAACCATATTTGAGGGAAGAGAACGACCCGACACGACGCCGCTGCAAGAAGGTGCCTTCGATAGTGAGCATGAATGCTCGAGATGGACCCACAATTTCTATAAAACGCTCTAGAATATTTCAAACAGTTAAAGGACTGCCTCGGTGGCTCAGTTGGTAGTGAACCTGCCTTCTGAGCTTGGGGGCGTGGTTTCGATTCCCACCTAGGGCAAACATTAATGTGATGAACATTTGTGTTTGTCCTATATCTGGGTGTTAATACCTATTTAAGTATGTATTTAAAACATCTAAGTATGTAAAGTATCAGCCATGAAAAAAATCAAAAATGCTTTCGTATGTCCGAATTATGTCTAGATCTCTCTCGGGATCTTTGTCTTCTTCTACAGGTTACTTTTCTCTCTTAAACTTTTGTGAGTAGACCTACTCAATAATCAATAACCAACTCAATAACCTGTTCAATGATAATAGTACTTTTTTAGTCGAGGTAGTGTTTATGGCATGGTGAAAATAGGATTTTTTTCCAAATAAAACCATATCTTCGCCATTTTGAATGGTTTCTTGGCTAAAAAATAAATAAAAAAATATTGAATCTACTCACAAAATTACACGAGAATCGGTTGAGGAATGCGTGTTTTGATAGTTGAGTGTTTTTTTGAAAATTTTTGATTTTGATCGAAAAAGACAAAAAACTGTGTAATTATTCCGAGACTTGTATAGTCTCGGAATTACGTTTTTTCTATCCATCAATCAACAACCAACATATTATTAATATTTTCAGTTCGATGGTAACAATGCAAGATAATAGATAGATATAATAGATAGATAATAGATAAATAGATATCCTACTAATATTATAAACGCGAAAGTTTGTAAGGATGGATGGATGGATGAATGTTTGTTACTCTTTCACGCCAGAACGGCTGAAAAGATCTCCATGAAATTTGGCACAGAGATAGTTATAGTCTAGAATAGCACATAGGATACTTTTTAGCCGCGGGTGAAACCGCGGGGCGCAGCTAGTTTATACATATTGTCTTTCAGTTGTAACACATATTTGTATCATAAAAGGTTACGAGCTGTAACGCTCGGTTCTTCTCCTTCACTTTTTAATGCTCAAATCTGAACTGCTGCCTTACAAAGCGCGAGCACCTTATTGATAATAACAATACTACTAATAGGGTATGGTAGGCAGGTAGGGTATGGTAGGTACGTAGGGTATGGTAGGTACGTAGGGTATTCGACTCCATTTTTAGCTTGTTACGTCCGACTGATAGGCTATCCTCTTTCAAATCTTTACGCCTTACCCATTTCTAGGCTGACCGAGCCCCCTATTTTTGACGCTCGAGATGTTTCTTGGTCACTCTCACTCCACTGACATTTTAAATAAGAGAGACAAAGACCAAAATATATCTCGACTGGTTGAATAGGGCTTGTGTCGTCTATTCTAATTTTGGTAATTGGTTACGAACATGTAGTCGCTTTGTAGAGCATTTTGTAGCCCACAAACCTTTGTTTATGCATAATAAATATAGTAACCAAACCAGAGGCTCTATTCGGAGATTTGAGATTTTCATCTCACCTTTTTTCGTCCTTGTTGCTCTCGTTTGAAACGTCTTGGGTGTGAAAGTGACCAAGATATAATCTCTTCTCATCTCACGCCTAGGAATAGCACCACTGTACACTCAAGTTAATAATAATAACAGGTACGTGCGATGGAGCAGCTGAGTGTAGCGAATGACAGCAACCAGACCGAAGGCTGTATTGATTCCGTGTGCCCAACTGCTGAGCTGCGAGCAGATTAGACCGTAGTTGTTACCTCTACTGACTACACTCTACTCTACTGTGAAACTGCGATTTAAATGAGGATTCAGGAAGGCTACTGTTACAAGTTTATGTAGTTTTATCCGAGTGCGCAAGAAGGAAGGTTATGTTTTTTAAATGCATGTTTTTTTTTGCTATGCACTCTTAGTCGTACCTGTGGCACATACTACGTGTTGTTTTTCTTTCGCGCGGAATTAGTAGAAGTAGTTTTACTCCAATAGCAGAGCACGAATAAACTATGGGGACACCTTAAAATAAAAAAATTGTGCGTGGAGGCCCTCCGCGCGGAAAAAGTGGAACATCTGTGTATCTTTCTTTCTACGCGCATGCGTTCGAGTGCCACGCATTCACTCTCGCTCTATCTCTTTCTATTCCCTCTCCCCAGGAGCGTTAAACATTTAACGTAACCTTGTTGGAAGTCGCATTTGAAGTTTCACTTCAAAAAGCAGCTGTTCCATACATTTTTTTAATATATAAACCATATCGTCACGCCTTTCCACCGAGGGGGCTGGCAGAAGTATAATATGTGGGTAAAGTTAAGTAAATGGGTAAAGATGACTTAGTTGGAAGTGTTATTAGCCATGTTTGATAAAAATAGGTGTTGATGAAAATCATTGTCAGGGATTTTTTTAATGTTTAATTTATACTTGTATTATTATGAACTCGCGGTTACACCCGCATTTGAGGGAGTAAAGTAAAGGACCGGATATAAACTATTTATATTCAAAATTTCTCTAAAATCTGCTAAGCCGTATTTATGTTAAAAAGTAACAAACGTTCTCTACTCCATGCTCACTACTCCTAGCTGAGCCACGCAGTATTACCCGCAGTTATAAAGTAGCCTATGTGTTGATCCAGGGTGTCAGCCACCTGCATACCAAATTCATTAAAAATGGCCCAGCCGTTTGAGAGTGAAAAAGTATCAAACATAGGTACGCACTCACACACACAAAAATGTTTGCCTTATAATGTTAGTGTGATAAGTATTTATTATAACAATCCATACTAATATTCTAATATCGAAAATTACTAGACATACTAATTTTCGATATTGTAATATTATAGTCTGTCTGTTTGTAAGCTTTTAACGGCTAAACGGCTGAACGAATGTATTTATTTGACTAATGTATTTTAACTTACCTGAATGTACTTTCTTAACTTAATGTATTTTAAAAATTAGTTGCAGTTTTTCACGAACAAGATTTTTTAATACTATTTTTATTAATAAACGTGAACGAAGTCGTAGGTAACAGCTTGTATATTTTATTCTATGAAAACGCATTTAAAGTATCGATTAAGTATAGAATTCTGTCGTCATTTCACAGTAACCTGCAAGTGTTCGTAGAAACGACCTCTCCGTGTTCTTAACCTGAATTTGCGAAGCAAATCCGTCGGAAACAGCTTGTGATCTAGCGCTTACTGCTTAGCGCTCAACGGTGCAGCGCTGTTTGTTATCTAGAAACTAAGATAACAGCAAGTGCACCTACTTAATTAAAATATACGATATTTAATTAAAATTGATTGAATACTTATTCATTAATAATTTATTGAAAACAATTAACAGTGACAAGGACAACCGCAGACTTAAATTATAAGTCTGGTGTTTTTTAACAGCCTAGTTGGGAGAAGGTCCGCCTCTCAAGCCAGAGGGAGCGAGTTCGAAGCCAGCCGACGGCACGCACCAATTTGTTCATTGTGTGAACATATGTGCGTATTGTATGTCATCTGCTACATGACTGGAGCCCGGTGTATGGCGACAGGCTCGCCCCCTGTCACATTTGGGACTGAATATCGTCCGGCGAAATGTGGGTGTTCTAATAAACCTCTGCCAGCCCCCTCGGGGGAAAGGCGTGACGATATGGTTTTTATATAGGGCAAACATTTATGTGGTGAACATTTGTGTTTGTTCTATGTCTGGGTGTTATTATCTATTTAAGTATGTATTTAAAAATATCTAAGCATGTATATCAGTCTCTGGCAGCCATAGTACGAGCTTTGCTTAGTTTGGGGTCAGGCGACCGTGTGTGACAATGTCCCGAATTTATTTATTGCTTGAACAGCTGCTTTTTGAAGTGAAACTTCTAATGCGACTTCCAACAAGGTTGCGTTAAACGTTTAACGATCCTGGGGAGGGGGAATAGAAAGAGACAGAGCGAGAGTGAATGCGTGGCACTCAAACGCATGCGTCTAGTAAGAAAGATACACAGAAGTTTCACTTCTTCCGCGCGGAGGGACTCCACGCACTATTTTTTTATTTTAAGGTTGCGCCATAGTTTATTCTTGCTCTGCTATTGGAGAATAACTACTTCTACTAATTCCGCGCGAAAGAAGTTATGTACGACAGTACGTAGTATGTGCCATAGGTACGACTAAGAGTGCATAGCAAAAAAAAAACTTTCTCGCCGACGCTTCAAAATCATCGCAAAAGATGTCTAGATATGGGCCTAGTTATCTTTATGAGACTGAATACTATTGTATTATTTGGATTAAGTGAGTTAGAATGTATTTTTAGGCCCTTGCTTTGTAACCAAAATTTTACAATAAATTGTCAATATTGGCTGTAATCCCAATTTTAATTTTATGCTAATTACAATTATTGCGTTACCTAAAATCTGTCTTAATCAACTTGTTAATTGAATTTTATACACAAAGTTTTAGTCCGACCTAGAGACACGTCCAGAATAAGTTAAATCATCATAGCCTGAGAAGGTCCTTACTGAATTATAATTAAAACTTTAAATAAAATAACTTTCATTTGAAAGCTCTTCAGCTCTCAAAGTGCAGATATTTCGTGAATTTCTGAATAAATCTCGCTGAACTAAATATTTATTGGCTAAGTTTTAGGAGTTTTTGGGTGTCTTTTTTGCCTGAAGTTGAATAATGGCTGATGAATATTTCAATGTCTGGAAAAGAATAATGGCTAAGTCTATATAGCTGCTGATGTGATCGACTTGAACAGTAACGACGCTTTGTACAAGATTTTATGCGAAACATAAAAATGGGCGTTCTCGCACTAAATACCGATTTAACAAACTTGACATTGTTTATGTCTGTTTTACTTTTGATAGTAGGTTCAAATAGGCTGCGTAGCCAGCCCTGATGTCAACTGTATTTAATTTATGTATTTTAAATATTATAAATGCGAAAGTGTATTTGGTTGTTTGATGGTTTATTTGTAACGCTTTCACGCCTACAAATGCTCAATCAATCATCAACATGCAGATCAGGACTACATAAAAGGAAAAAGTGTAATTTTTATCTCGAAAAATGTTAATGGCTCCTATGGAAACGCGGGTGAAACCGCAGGGTGCAGCTAGTATGTAATGAAGCTTGTTACTAGAATTATTCACGTCGTGCTCCATCTTAAACCATATCGCTTAACATCAGGCGAGTTGGTGGTCAAACGCTGACCACCCAACACTACACACGTGATCAGTGATGCCAACTCTACAATTACATTTCCTTTCTTACTCAAACTCAGTGAAAAATCCCTTAAATTTTATACTCTCACATATTGCTCTAAAAATTACCCAAAAAAGCTACTAACCATAAAAAAATAAATTGTAAAAGTTAAGCTTAAGCTAAAATTATTCCCATATCAAAAAGCCCCAAATTTAAGCAAAACACCCTAAATCAGTACACAACAGCACGTTAACTTCAGGTTGGCAAGTAAGTACTTAGGCTATTTACCAACGCGAGCTTCGTACAAGACGTTCATTTGAAGTGCAAGTAAGCAAAACTTCCTCGCGAAGTGAGCTAGGCGGCGCATTCTTCAAGGAGTTCGTTGGTCTAAGTTGAACTATCAGTTTGCTGTGTTTAGCTCTCTCTACTAACGCCTTGTAAGTGTAGGAATAATCACTTTTTGCCATCCTTTTCTATCTTTTAACTGGTTTTCAAGGAGGAAAAGGTTTTGTGATTGTCTGTATGTATTTTCTTAAACATATCGTCACGTTTTCCCCTGAAGAGGCTGGCAGAGGTACAGCACCAACAATTCGCTGGACGATATTCAATCCCAAATGTGACAGGGAGCAAGCCTGTCGCCATACATCGGGCTCCAGTCATGTAGCAGATGACATCCAGTAGGCATATATGTATGTTTTGACAATGTAAACAAATGTGCTCTTGGCTGGGTTTAAACCCGCTCCCCCTGGCTTGAGAGGGGGTCTTCTCCAACTAGGCTATCATCGTTTGTGCTTACATTTTCTTAGTGTTGACGGTTGAACATTCACTGTTGGGGTATTTCACGCGAAGGGGACAGCTTAAAAAAGTGAGGTCTTTAATTTGCTAATTTTCGGCTTGATTATGGTTCAAGTAGGTATGACCGCGAACACGTAATACTAGTATATTATTATTATTGTTATTTGTCAAGTTATAGGGTTCTGAAAAACGGTAATTATTGAAATTATGATTCTTTGCAAGTTTTTTTTTGACAATGAATATAATTATTTACACTAAAATATAAATTTTAGCGACTTTGATAGGTAATTTCCTGTTCTTTTTAAAATAGAAATAGAACTTGTTTTTTTTTCATCGTTAAGTGCCAAACCGGAAGTGAACATATCAAACCAAAATTTCGGGAACTTTAACATGTATTATTTTTTATTTTTTCATCCTAAAATAAAGCTTATATTTACTTATAATATACTTTAAGTTTGTGAGTGGGATCGCCGGAAGTTAAGGAGATATGAAATTTAATGTACATACATGTCGCACTGAATATGGTGTAGGTCGCTGGTTTTTGCGGGTTGATTTGGAAAATACCACATTGAAACGCAACGATATAAAAACTTTTTTGACTGCCTTGGTGGCTCTGTTGGTACTGACCATACTTTCTGAGCTTGAGGGCGTGGGTTCGATTCCCACAAACAGTTGTGTTTGTTCTACGTCTGAGTGTTAATATCTATTTACTGTGTATTTAAAAATATATGTGTATGGATCTATATGAGTCTCTAGCAGCCATAGTACAAGCTTTGCTTACTTTGTGTACAAGCTTTGTGGCGACCGTTTGTGACAAATGTCCCGATTTAAAATAAAATAAAATTAATGTAAATTAAATGTCTTTCACGATTGACACGTTTGCGAGCTACGTCAGCTGCTCGGAGATTACATTGTGGACTCTCTTTGTCTTATCAAGCACCTACCAGCAAAAGACAGAAGCCTACGTCATTGCTGAAGCCTTATAGAGAGAAGAGACAAAAGAAACTTTTTTTTAAAGTTGGGTTGCTGAGGCAAAATCTGTTGTTGTTACCATTGTTATAATTTTCCTTAAAACGTTTCTGGTTAAAAAATATGGAATTTTGTTATTTGTTTTATTATTATTTTATTCTACTTAATTTTTAAATCCCGACGCAAAACCAATAAGTTTGACGTGTCAGTCTGTGTGATTGTGTGTGTGAGTGTGTGTGTGTGTTTGTGTGTGTGTGTGTGTGGCATCGTAGCGCCCGAACAGATGAACCAATTTTGACATTGTTTTTTTTTTTTTGTTGGAATGTGTTTGATTAAATTGGTGTCAGGAGTTTTTAATTATACTTGTTTCTTAAATGACAGCGTGATGGCGGCCAAATGCAAGACTATTAAAGGATTTTTGAATAAATCTTATTAAACATAATAACATACATTAAAGCATATTTTTCATCTAGTCTTTCTCCTGAAGGGGCTAGCAGAGGTGTATAGCACCCACGCTTTTCCGGACGATATTCAGTCCCAAATATGTAGCAGATGACATTAAATACGCACATATCACACAACGAACAAATTGGTGCGAGCCTTCCGTTGGGTCCGAATCCACTTCGCCGGGCTTGAGAGGCGAGCCTTCTCTGACTAGGCGCTTACAAGTACTTGTATGACTATACTATGGTTATATGCCTATTTTGGAAACCTAAAAAGAGAGATGTAGATATTCGTATATTGTGAGACTTTCTCTATAGATTAGGTAAGCCTGAATTAAGCTAATTGAATAGGTTATCGATCCCTATTCCAAAGGTTAATGCTTCATGGTTTTATATTATTTAAAAAAAACCTATTAAATATTAAGAAGAGTTTCATAAATACTTACCCCTTACTAATAAACGGAGTTTAGATTTGGAACAGTTATACTTACACCACCTTAGCAATAAACGTTGTATAGCCTCGGAATAGTTTCGCAGATTTTTGTCTTTATCAATCGAATTTAAAAAAAAAGACGAAATACTGTTTTGTTCTGGCTAAACAATGTTTATTGCTAAGTGGGTTAATATTAACTTAATGCACTTACAATTATAGCCAAACCTCTCTTCCATAGGCTAGTTAAGATCCTGGCATACATTTTCGCTTCTTCTACTTCCATGAGATTTTGCCACTTTTTTGTGGCAACCGAGGCGGAACACCCTTTGGTTTTTAGTCAGTGGCAGGATTCCCACATAATCACTCTGTGCCCGCACCCGGGCTGTTGGTGAATTTTTCCAAAGTTAATAAAAAAACTGTACTGACCCCACCTAAGTGGGATAAGAGTAGGAGGATGATGTCATATATTGCTAGGTTGTATAAAATCAGTAAACCTAAACGGTTCTAATTTAATATTTAAAAATAAATTGTAGAAGGTAAGTACGAGTAAGTAAATAATATCTTATTCACTAGCTTGGAAGTAGCTGGCATCGTTCCAAAGACTTCCTCTAGAGCACTGCCAATAAGAGATAGCCCTCATAGGACTATACTAAGTAAGAACTTTTATGACATACCGGCTATCATAATGACATTTATACCTTATAAAATTATGAGAAAACTTGTTTATTTCTAAGACACATTGTCAATAAAAAACTGCTTTTCAAGACCAGTCAAAGCCATTCAATCTAACTAAATATTTCATTGCGTCTCTCAATTCAGTTTTAAAATCGACTAAACACATTTTGATAAAGTTTTAATCACGGTACAATGTTGTGTACTTGAGAGAGGTAAAGACGGACAATGCTATTTACCTATTTCTAAAAATACCAGAAAAAAACAAAAATCCTAACAATTATTTTGAGAGCAATTAGCTGAGTTTCCTTGATCATTGACTACCTACGTCAATGAATATCAAAGTATTTCGGAAAATCTTCAATTACCCTAAAATAGAAACTTCAAGTATATTTAGCCCCAAACGATTTACTCGTTATAAACAAGCCGAATAACAGAAGATAAAGGTGGAGATAAATCACCAGGGACATAGCACAGATAAGATTAAAGACAGATAGACAACATTCTGACATATGAAAAATATCTAAAATCTTTGAGAGGCTAAAGTTAACCAATCACAGCCCGCCGCTTTATGCAGGATGGTGAATGTTGTCGCAGCCTGCATCGTGCAGGACGCCAGGTGAGATGACGATGTGAGTGAACTACATCTTGCTTCGCAGTCCTGCACGGCGGACTGCAAGGCAAGATGGTGAATGGTTACCTTAAGCAACTTCGACACTCTAGAATCAGATACTTGCATGACAAGGAAGTCTTCTAGGTAACGTGCATTGCCCCAATATCCAAGTACCAGTAGTATTGCGTAGTTACCCAACTGCGCAAGAAGGAGAGATAAGTAAATATAAATATAATTTAAACCACACTTTACACCTTCACTTCTCTCCCACTTCCTCTGTCTACAACTGATAGAGAAATATGACCCTTTTAACAGTTTGATATTTGAATGGATGCTGAGCATAATCATTGCTACTTACTTACTTGGGACATGATTGTTATCAAAATATGTAGATACTGTAATAATTATAGTTCTCTTCAATATTCGCTTGCACGCAGCGTCACGACGCGTCTCTATAGGGTGAAAATTATAAAGGCCGGATGGAATGCGAGAATGTGGCGCGATCAAGGTTAAGGCGTGATGCCGCTATAAAATCTGTTCGTATAAAATGAAATCAGAATTTATTGACAACTTCAATAGTTACACGTCACAATAATGTATGAAAGTTAAGTGATTTATACACAAGCGACGCGGCGCAAGCTCGCTGTTTCGCAGTTTCACGTCTGAACCGTATCCGCGCCGCATCTACGTCTTACGTCCGACATTTATAATTGGCACCAAAGACCGTTGCATAGCATACGTATGTTGTCTTTAAATCAGTTATAAAGACTTGCATTTACTCATGTTAGCGCCGCATAGTATCGCTACCTGCCTTTTTATTGTACACCTTCCTTACCTACCCTAATCATCTCTCTGACCTACGACAATCTGTCAGATTTTGTGGTTTAGATGAGATATACTGCTTACCCTTGGGCGAGCATTTTTTTAAATGACTGAATGCTGTTGGTCACTGTGGCCTCTGCAGCAAACCAGGCGTTAGGCAAGCGCAGATGTCGCAAGGCCACACCGGCATCCCTTAGTTTTAGTCATTTCATAGCTGGCCACCAAGCTGTGAAACGACTAAACAATTATTAATTCATATGAAAGTGCTAAAAATTCATATGAAAGTGAGACAGACACACACAGATAGAGAGAGAGAAAGAGATAGAACAATTACATTTGTAGTTATCCATCTGCTTTATTTATTCAGCAATAGGGGTTGGTTCGCATTTGGCCGCTAGCCAGCTAGTGCGGGTTCGGTGCCTGAACGTGCACAGTTTTGAGTGCTAATGACCATGGTCCATCCACTTTTGAAATAAATTGGAAGAACAAAAGTATGCAAAGATGAAGTAGTTCCGAATTTATTTTACTAGTTTGAATGTTGTAAGCACATTAAATATAAAAAAATGATAGAACCTGTTAGTTTTTAGACAATTAAATAAAATAGAATGTAGGTTTCAATAGGTATAATATACCTCGTAAAAAGATCAGGTAAGTAACCCTAGAAACAAGGAGTACACGTTCATTATAACCACATTAAATTTCATCACTCCTAACATTTCAAATGCTTATGTACTCGTATATGCATTTGAAATATTAAAAATTAGACTAAAATCAGGAATAGACACCTTACTGACTTTTTCGTCTATTTTTCGTTTACTAAATCGATTTTGGTGAAAAACAAGAAATAGATAGATAGATAAACTCTTTATTGTTCACACCACAGATAACAAAAATAACAAGAGAAAAATTATGATAAAACTTATTAAATAGTGTAACAACTGGCGGCCTTTTCACTAAAAGCGATCTCTTCCAGGCAACCTTAGGATGGAGAGGATACGACAAATGAGTATGGGACAGGGTGTGCAAAAATAACAAAAATAAACATAAGATTGATACAAAGAAACAACAAAACATCGAGTATTATACCTATAGATACACCTACATAAAGTATTTAAATAAAACTTACGTAGAATTACATCATACTAATACAATACATTCTAGTACTTAAATACCTAAACAAACTTCACGCCTTTAAGATAAAAGAAATTCTTTGAATGTAAGTGCCATTTTACTGTCACAGTATCTGTCAAACAACAGTTCTCCACATTCTCCACAAATCTTACAAGAATCAAGAGTCCCAATGTCTCGCCAGACCGACAAAGCGAACAGACTACAGAGCAGACGCACCGTCTAGACGTAAATACGGTGGTTAATTTAAATGCAATATATGCATACCTAAATCTTCTTGCATTCATTTTATTTGCCTGCGTTATAAACAGTATGGATAAAAAAACATTCACACACTGATTGATGGACACACGAAATAACTTTTTGTGTATTTTGATCAAACGTTGTTACTGCAAAAGAATCTTTCGTGGAAACGTATATAGGCTTACGATGATTCGACCAAACAGTATTTGGTACCTAAACTATAGAAAACCCGCTATTGGAACATTATCTAAAACATCAACTTGTGACTTTAAAACTTTGTGTAAGTATTTTATTGTTTTAAATTTAATTTTTACTTTGAAAAACTTCGCGCTTGTTTGTAGTAAGCGATAATAAAGTAAAAGATAAACCACGCTGACTGAAATAAAAATCAGGGGGCCATGGAACTAATCAGAGCCAATGCTAATAGGTCAGCTGAAAGGTCCGCTGCTGATTGGACGAAATGTGAGTTTTAAATATGTCACGTGATGTTATTGTCAATTAACTCATCCAATCCGCAACTCGCGTTCGGGCGTTAGTGATTCCAGAAACAGAATTGCTTGGAAGTGATTGCAAGTCGTCTAGGGCTCCAGTTAGGCTATCGGCTATGGTTAACTGAATTGGCTCCAGATCTTGCTAATTCGGTACGCATAATACTAATTTATATATATGTATTGATATTTTATTATATTTATTTATAATTATTCATATATATTATATTTATTTTTGGTTATTTAATTAAGTAGGTACTTATTATTAATATTACTTATTATTATCTTTTAAATTTTAATTTAGTTTTATGTACACCACCTACCCTTTTCGTATTTCTGTAAGTTCATGTCCATCCAAAGGTTACCTGGAAGAAATCGCTTTAGGCGATAAGGTCACCCTTGTACTGCCGAAAACTCTAGTTTTTAAGATTTTCATGTAGTTTTTGGTGTGCAATAAAGATATATTGTATTGTATTGTATCGACGGTGAATTCTTTTGTTTTATTTAACCCCGACGCGAAAACGACGGGGTGTTATACGTTTGACGTGTGTGTGTTTCCCTGTGGCATCGTAGCTCCCAAACGGATGAACCGATTTTGATTTTGTTTGAAATGTGAATTAGTCGGGAGTGTTCTTAATTATGTTTGATTAAATCGGAGTTGGGGATTTTAGTTTATACTTGTTGTGAGATACCCTACTGTTCGGTTTCTACAAATTGTTGTTGTCGCATGGAGTGCATTTCGCTGGCTTCCTGCCAGGAGTGGAGTGGTCAGGGGCTGGGTCGGTTATGATATTTAACCCTTCACGGAGATATTATTTATCTAGTTTAGAGTACATACCTACGAATGAAAATGAAATTTAATATCTAGGTTTTATATGAAAACTGTTTTGAGGGTAGTTAGTACTTGATTTTAATTTAAATAGTCATGAAAGATAATGAAAACAGTCTGTTTACACACAACACATTATTTCCTTTCGCTTTGGCAGCAAGTGATGTCAACTGATATTTTGTTAAGTGACAAACTATAGTGAACGAACTTTAACCTATGCTGTAATTGAGAATTAAGATTTTTTCCTTTAAAAAATGCGGTTAGGTTCGTTAACGATTAAACTAAAGTGTAAAGATTAATTTGTCACGTTGGTGAGTAAAAATAATTTTAATATATAAGTAGAAGTGTCATGAATGATGAGACTTGACGATCGTCAGTGGTGGGGAAATATTTCATATTTCAAATATTTCAGGAATATTTCAATCCAACCTAAAACCCAAAAATCAAACTTACCTAAGTCAAACCCCGTGGTTTGTCAAGTTTATCTATCGTAGCACATACTATACAATTTGTGCAAATAAAATTATGATAGTTCAGATCTCGATAAGGTGACGGTAAGTATAAGAATAAAATGGTTAGAAAATGGTGTACAATTTTGGACTAGTGTAATTTGCCACTAATTTAATATTAAATGAAAAAGTTCTCTATGCCAACCTAGGCTTTTTGCCACTAAGGCGCCATCTCTACGAGCGAATGTATTGCGACCATAATATTTTCGTCGTGTCACGTTTAAGTACACTCTCACTCGTCGTATTGTCGCAATAACAACGCCGGGTGGAGTGTGTAAAAATACGTGACGCAATGCAATCGCTCGTGGTGGTGGCGCCTTAAGTTGAGAAAGTGGAAGTTACTGAAGTTATTCATCCCGTAACTCTGTATAAATTTGTATCCAAACCTTTTGATAACTAAATTCATTAGAAGAAAAATAAATGCCTACCCTACATATCGTTGAAAAAATAACTGAACACTTTGAGGGGTAGTACGATCTCCTCGAATTACCATAGTAAGACACTACTACCGTCAAACATGGCCTACAGTATAGTCGTAGTAGCTCAGTGTGGTCCATATGTCTATGGAATGTGACAGAACTCACAGACCAGACAGCTCACCTTTAAATTCGGAATAAAATTTCTCAAAATCGAAAAATAAAGTCCAGCAGAGATATTTGCTCCATTTACTTTCCAAATATGCTGAAGAACCTTCATAACGAACTCAGGTAGAACAATAACAGGTCCCCCGAGTAATATCTTCCCTTTGGCCGTCTTATTGATTCCTCAAGAAAACACTCCGGATCTAAACAAATATTTTCCCCTTTGATTCACCGAGTACAGATGAGCGCAGGTATTTTTCAAACGATTTCGAAAAGAGGTTATCTTTATAGGACTGATCTCTTTATGATTCATACTTCATCACACTAATCGGCTGGGCGAGCGATAATTAGCGAAGCGTCTGTGCTTCAGCTTCGACGAAAATGCTTTCGTATGTCCAATCTCTGTCCAGTGGATTCTCTCATTCGGAGATTTGAGATTTTCATTCCATTTTTCGTCCTTGTTGCTCTTGTTCGAAACGTCGTAGGTGTGAGAGTGACCAAGATAAAATCTCATCTCATCTCACGCGCAGGAATAGCCCTCCAAATCTCCGTCCGGATCTCTGTCCAGATCTCTATCTGGATCTTTGTCTACAGATCGCATTTCTTAACCGAATCTCTTGAAATTTTGCCAGTTTTACGAGATTCAAAATTTCAAGAGAATCTGTTCAGGAATAACCTGTAGAGGAAGTCAAACTTCAGCCGCGAGGTCTAGATCTCACAGAGTTACTAGTATTATATTATAAATGTGAAAGTTTGATATTTAATGGATGGACGGATGGATGATTGTATGTTTGTTACTTAATCACGCCAGAAAGGCTAAACCGATTTGGCGCAGAAATAGACTAAAGTCTGGAGTAGCACATAATATGCTACTTATTAACACAGCGGTGCTCTGCGAGTCACAGATATTAGGTTTCATCTGACTTCATAACACAATTAACTTTATTTAACTATTAAAAATTTAAAAATGTTTTTTTTTTTTATCTAGAATACTAGAATCGTTTGACCACCAACTCGCCTGATGTTAAGCGACATTGTGGTCTAAAATTGTGATTAAGATTAAGTTATAAGTTTATAACGTAAGTTATAACGTGCTACATTTTTAAGAGTTAGATAATATAACAGTTTTATGTCTTAGTATAAGCTAGACACCAATGCCATTTGCGAGATCTAAAATTCTGACACCAGGGCATTCCACTATCTTTCATAAAAAAACTCTGAAATTAAAAAAAAATAGATTTCATTCTCGTCAGACTTGTTTGGTTGTTCATTTCAATCTACACTTCTAGCTAAATAAATAATAACTTTCATAAAAAAAAACATAAACCCAGTAACGTAACTCCGAAAGTTCGCAATACCGAATTACGTTAGTCCCGAAGTTCGTGCGAATTGACTTCTGCTGTTAACAGTACGTCCTGGAATTGTTCCAATACGGGACCGGACCGGGATATTTCATACTATTGCTTCCTTCCTTCAAGATGCGACTGTTTAAAATGTGACTCACAGACTGAACGTTCGGAACGCCGGTCGCGCTAAGTGTCCTGTAAAACAGTGACTTGGATCGTGCGTTGCTTAAAAGGACTTATTTATTTTTGTAACTGCAACACGCGGTTACATTTGCTAGTGTACTGAAACCGTAAATATGTAATTTGAATCGTTTTCAAATGCTATTTTACAGAAACCATTACCTGTTCACTTGAACATAAAAAAAAAAACACCGGGACAAAAATAAATTTAAAAATAGTTTTGTAATCCAACTATTAAAAATTCCATACAAATCCAATAAAGCGTGTTAGCTTATAGAAGTACTTAGAAAACGTACATTAAAATGAGCATCTACACACTGTGCTTTTGACGTTGAAGATAAAAGAAGAATGTTAGCAGTGTGGTTCCTCCACTTGTAGCGCCTCACTCAACTGCCGTCTTTGTACTTCTTCACTCTACAAAACTTTAAGGGTAGAGTGACGACGACCTATAAGGTACTTATACCTTATAGGTAGTCGTGCTCCATTTTAGACCACAACGTCGCTTAACATCAGGCGAGTTGGTGGTCAAATGCCGACCTATTCTACATAAAAAAAAAAAGATATTTTTGATCGCCATTTGAAACTAAACAGCACCAAGTTGTCTCTATTAATACCTTTATTCCCTTAAAGATAAAGAACTGTCTCCAACGTCCCCAGCAGTAGTTTTGTTGGAATTTTGGCACCGCCGCTGCCTCATGAATAAAATACAGCAGTTTATTTCGAGAATGCTTTTACGGACATTATGCTTCGTTGACACTGCAAATCCAATACTTTTGGGCGATTTTAATGCGTTACCGTTTGACTAGGAGACATGTCACTTATCATTGAGAGATTCTCGTCTCACGAAGATGATATCGTAAAGGTATTTCTTCAGTAAAGTTTTATACAGCGCAAAGCAATCCTAACTATATTGTAAAAAGCGAAAGTGAAGTTTGTGTTTGTTTATTTGTTTGTTGCGCTTTCACAACTACTCAGCCGATCATCGTGAAATTTCTCGTACAAGTTGCGAAGAGGACATAAGGGCATACCTTTGACCCCAAAAATAGTAGCGGTTCCTGTGGGACCTCAGGTAAAGCCGAGGATGCAACGAATGTTGTACGAATGAATGAGTGTAAGAACAAACAAGTGAACGAATAACCAAAAAATAACAAATAAATAAAAAAAATAATGAAGGAATAGATGCTTATGAATGTAGTCAGTAGTAGAACTTTGGCATCTGCATGGTATAATAATATACTCCGTCAGGTTTAGCATTCCGGTCACGTGGGCAACACGTAATGACGTCAATCAATCTCTCATACAAGGAAACAGAGGCTTTGCTAGACATACTAAAGTAAATAAAGTAAATTTGAAAAGGAAAATTCTACATGTTATCTCTACCCACTACACATTTACATTCATTCCCCTACACATACACACTCATTAAAACTCACACACTCTCTCTCACACACACACACACGCGCGCTCTTGTACAATTTTTGCTAAAAGTGAGGTTTCTTTTTTCATTTTTATTGTATTTTGTCTTAAATTTATAAAATTTTAAATTAATCACCGCACCGTATCTCAATCAGTTTGTAACTCGTACCAGACGTGGCCCCTGCGATACAGGATTCTCCTAGTGCAGGGGTCACAAGAAAGATGCTTGTAACCTTTTTGGCAAATAAAGAATTTATTATTATTATTATAATCGATGCTTAAGTAACACCGAAATAAGTCATTTACAAATAGTTCGAAAGAGACGGATGACGATGACGAGTGACGAGTTTTTGGATAATGGGCATCTGATTTTTTTGTCATAAGTGTTAAGAGAGACACATTTAAACCATTATTTCAACGCTTGCCCATCGATCCAATGTCTTTATTAATGTTCATTTCGAGTTGTGCTGCGCTGTATAGAACTTGCAACTGTGTGATTATAAGTATGATTGGTTAGAGCTTGGATGCTGATAATATCTTAAGTATATTGTACTAAGTACTTATTAAATGATGAGATTCACATTTGCTAGTTATTATTATAATAAAAGATGGTGCAAAACGAAAGCGAGAAAGTTGAGCTTACCGAATAACTAAAATAATTAAGTGAAGGATAACACTTTTAAAAAACTTACCGCCCTAATTTATTGATGATATTGAAGAACATACTGACGAGCACAAAACCTCCAGTGTGACCTGTAATCACGTCTGTAATCACATTCACCGGCACCTAGCTGTAATGACGACGTACTCGTGCTCGTTAGGATTTAGGTTTAGGAATTAGGTTGGTCAAACAAATAGGCTAAAACAGTTCATATATGTAACTACTAGCTGCGCCCCGCGGTTTCTCCCGCGGTTAAAAAGTATCCTATGTGCTATTCTAGACTATAATCTATCTCTATGCCAAATTTCATCCAGATCTGTTCAGCCGTTCTGGCGTGAAAGAGTAACAAACATCAATCCATCCATCCATCCATACATCCATAGATACAATCTTTCGCGTTTATAATATTAGTAGGATAAGATATGGTTTGGAACATAATTGTTAGCCCCGGTTGTTTGTTATATGACAACAATCGTCAAGCCATGCCAGAGACCATCGAGATGCCTATAAACTCTGACATCAGGGCTAGCCACTCGGCTTACATGGACTTGCTTGTTATAGAACATTTTCTTTTTCAGTGTGGACTTCCGTAACGGGCCTCCAGTGCACTGGGCAGTGGCTGGAGAATTCGGGACTCGAAGCCACTTCGTCCTGAACGAGTCTGACACGTCATCAGCTCACCTGGTTGTTGAGAAGGTGGCGCGGCAGGACGAGGGGATCTACCGCTGCAGGATAGACTATGTCGACTCGCCTACTAGGAACTATCGAGTCAATTTGACTGTTATTGGTGAGTTTATTACCATGAAATCGTAAATTAGCGGGTAGCTGCTGATTATGGGCAGCGTAAGACCACTATGTGAGATGATTGGAAGAGACCTTTATACAGCAGTGGACGACGTCTGTTAATTTTTTTATTTTGAATATAATTTTATTCAAAATTCTGTAATTAAGACGTAAATAATACGTCATAGTATTTACAATTTTTGGTGGATTCAGTGTTTTCAGTACAGTTAGGGACATGCGGGAAAAAAAACGCCACTGGCCACCGTGGTGACAAAATTTAAGAGGCATTACTACCCTTCTTTTTTTATGATGACCTGGGTTTTGACTTGAGTTATTGCCCCGATTAAGCTCCGGTCGTCTCATGAAAAGTAAGCGAATATTTTAAGCTGCCATCTTCAATCAAACTAAGAATCCCTTGCGATAGAAGAGCTTTAAAACCTGTAGTTTTGCAACTAAACAAGCCTTGAATTTCACAGTGCCACCCGAAGCACCTCGGATATACGACCGCGATGGGACAGAGATTGTCAACTCACACGCTGGGCCTTTCAGAGAGGGACAACAGTTGTTTCTCTCATGTGAGGCAGCTGGAGGTTAGTGGCATAGTTTTCTATAAGGCAAGTATTTTATTGATCAACACTTCATAAGAAAAAAATCGTTACAAATAAAATCAGAACTAAGCTATAGCATAATTTTTTTTGCTACTATATTTATAAAAAAACAAAAGTAAAGTTTTTTATAACGGACTAGGAAAAATGCTGCATTAAAATATACTTATTATAACAGTGACAAGAAAAAGGACTGTCATGAAGAAGGAAATAGTATACTTTTTATTCCAAACCGATTACATAGATTATTTGTATGCACGCAAGGCAGTTAGTATTAATATGATTCATCATCAGGTAAACCCCCACCTGGCGTGTCCTGGTACAGGGGAGAGGAGCTGCTGGTGTCCACGAAGGAAGGCCCAGTCTGTCAGCTCCACCTACCGTCTCTGACCAGGGAAATGGCTGGGATGAAGCTGCAGTGTCGCGTGGAGCCGCCCATGCTGCGACCTGTTGTTAGGGAAATCACTGTGAAACTGTTTTGTAAGTATTCTTATTCCTGCTAAGAATTCTTAAAAGTGGACACTGCAGTGGAGTCTGTAATACTTAAAATTGTTGCATTACAGGATTCGCTTGTAACGTTATAACGTTACAATACTGTCTCATTGACTAACGATCGCTTGAATCGTTGGTTTCAATCAGATACATAGATGTCAAGTCTCTATTAAATAATGACACCTTGAAAACTGGACTAAGATGTTGATCTTAGCTTATATAAGCTTTGTTTCGCTGTCAGTCGCTCTGTGATCGCGTTGGTGTCATGACGCCTAAATGTGTTAAATACACTTTAGCAAATATCACCAACATTATTGCGGAATGATAATAGATTCAAATGAAGTTATATGGATTTGATTATGTTTAATTGAACGTCACATGTCGAAGCGGCGCCACTAAAGACTTATATTTTGATGAGACACGACATCTATGTATATCTGATCGAAGCTGGTTATGAAAACAACCAAAGAATATTCAATGTTTTCTCGACTCGCTTTACATTCTTTTAGATTGCGAACTGTAATGCTCGGTTCTCTTCTTTCACTGCTGTAACGCTCTAATCTGAACTGTTTTATGATCACAGTGTACTGAAGAACCATGTTACACAGTCCATTGTTTTGAAAATTGCCTCTGCGAATAGTGGTTTTGGAATGTTTTAAATCTCTCATTGTTATGGATCGTAAAGAAACCACATTATTCCATTTGCACTCACCGTTCAAAGTATCGACAATGTATTTGTTCTATAACTGCATTATAAGTACTTATTGTAAGAATTGCCTTGTTTTCTACAATCAATTCAATAATCCAATGTTCCACATACAAATATTCAATACAAAACTTGGAAGTACTAAATTCAATACCTTGCTCTACATACTTCTACTACGCTCGTCAGCGTGACCACACTTTAGGTATTTCTGCTAAGATTTACCGCAGACGTCAGACTATCAGTTGTCGGGACCATAAAACTCTTTGAAAGTGAGATAACGTGATGAAGAAGTATTCCACACAGTGAATGCGAGATATAGATAGATGTTTCCTTTTAGAGGCACCAAAATGACCTTACTGTACTCAATATCAAGTATAACAACACCACGACCGTATGGTAGTTGTACCATGAATTTGCGTGGTACACATTACTAGACTGACGTCACAGATCATCATTCAAAACACTATAATTTCAGTATCGTCCGGCAATAGCTCCTACTGGGGAAAGGCGTGACGATATGTTATGTTATGTTATGCTCAGTTGTGACTCAAGTTCAGTTCAGTGTTCAGACTATGTTTTTGTTCTGTTGTCATCAGTCATGTTTCCCTTCCCCCAGTGAAACCTCAATTCGTCCGAGTGACGGGCAGTGGAGCGACGCACGCTGGCCAGGACAAGTCGTTCGTGTGCACCACGCGTGGCTCCAAGCCCGCTCCTAACATCGACTGGTTCATCAATTCACAGCTCGTAGATTCTACGAACACGCAGGTGAATAGAATCATCTTCCTTAGTCCTTTTAGCAATGCATATAGCATCTATCAAGCAATACCCATAATTTGATTTTCAAGTGGTCTAATCGCAACTAGACTTCCACAAGAAAATAAAATCGTGGGTCTGTTAAAAGTAAAAGGTACTCGCCAAAGTAAAAGTAAACTTTCAATGCAAAGCTTCCTTCTGCTTGTGAAGTATTGAAACTTGGAATGGGTATGCATTGGAAGGAAGTTATTTTCCGCTTGACACAGAATAAACCTGTCCAAAGACAAGTCCTAGTAAATTTTGATGATTAACACATTATTTTTTTCTTAAAAGGTGGATGTAGACGGGGAAGTGACGAAAAGCGTGTTGACCTGGCACATGAGGAGGGAAGACAGCGGTCGCCAGCTCGTCTGCCGAGTCTCCAACCCCTGGTTTCCAGCTTACACTCTCGAGGACTCTGTCATGTTTGATGTTATGTGTAAGTAATAATGCTATAAAAAATATGATGACGAGCTAATAGTTTAGCAGCACAAGATGCGGTTGTAGGTATTAGAAAGATTCAACATAAAGCTATTTGTGATGTCTATTTCATTTTTCTTAACTTGCTGTCATTAAAAAAATGGTTTTATTAACAGATTAGCGGTTATGTACTTTTACTTTTTTATTTTCTATACAGTTACACCAGCTTGTCACCAATCAACTTTAATTTATTCCTATTTTATTCTAATACAACCTATGGGTTCTATAACCAACTTGAACTAACCTACTTATCTCCTGGACCAAAGGTTTTCTCATCTCAAAGTCAAAGTCAAAATGTTTTTATTCAATTTAGGTATCAAAGATACACTTATGAACGTCAAAGATCTTTAAATAGACTCGACCGCCTTGTTCGGATAAAGAGCCTCTACTCAGAAGAACAGGCATCTCATTCCACACCATGCAATTGACCACCAGGTGTCATCTGACACTCTTCCAAGAACTTTAGTTCGATTGAAACCTAATAACACCTTTATGTAATGCAAATACTAGATACCTTTTTGTCTGAACAAATTTATAGGTACAAATACCAACTTTATCCAGTTTCGTCTCGTCGAGCAATAAACACAGCATCCTGTACGCGGGTCCGTGTCACCAGGGTCTCGGTTTTCATGTTACGAAATTATTTTACATCCCCGCCCGGCGCCGTGCGATATAAGTTCGGTAACAAGTTCAAAAAGTTAAATCAGTAAAGTGTTATTGCTTGGGCCACACGGGTCGGGCTTGGCCAATGTTGGGCCAAAGTTGGGGTGTTAACCGCAATTCACAATGGGGATAAAGGTAACCAAGAGCAGGCATTTGTTATTAGTCATAATTATCGTTTTCAACCATTTTGCACTCATTTTAGAGAATTAGGTCGTCTTTGGCGTGATTTTTGTTTCGTTTCTCATCCGTTACACATCAGACATATTTTTTTATTAATTTTTACATTTCAGGTCAACCAACGACCTTACAATAACAGAACAGTAAATTTATTTTTTTAATAACATACCAGTTTTTTATGTCAACAAAAGTGACTAATTTAATATTTATCCTAATCCTACTATAATATTATAAACGCGAAAATTTGTAAGAATGGATGGATGCATGGATGAATGTTTGTTACTTACTAACTTTGTTACATTCTTGAAAGAAATATTCTGGCGTGAACGCCAGAATATCTGGATGAAATTTGGCACAAAAATAGATTATAGTTTAGAATATAATCTTTTTAACTGCGGGTGAAACCGACTAAACTAATTTAATAGCCAAATAACGTTTTAAAAAGATTTCGTGATGTTGTCAAAATCTTTACAAAGCATCTTTGACTGACTTTTTATAATATCACAACAAATTTTTGAACTATTGAATGAATGCTTCATAATACAATTAGGGTATTCGAAATTCCATTCCATCTGATGAGCAAAAAAATACGCGATAGAAACAGCTATACGTTCATGATGGATTACAATTTTCCAAATGTTCACGCAGCCATCACCAAGCAGCTACTCTCCGCCAACAGTCCAACTCCCAACACCCCAACACGACATGTGGTCGCAACTTTACACCGCTCCAACTTGACAGGGAGCGATAATATTTTAACTTGACGAGATAAACTTGGCAAAGTTGTGTACATACGGTCCGCTGCGTTGTTGTCGCGTAATCATGTTTTGTCGTTAACTCAGTGCTCGGTTATCGCTGGTGCTGCTTTTGTTGTATGTGATATGTATGTGTATGTGATATTATGGGCGTAGGAAAATTTTGTTGATGTAGATTTGGCGACAGTAGATTTCATTGGGGTTGATGTGTTTGTGTGCATTTCGTTGTGAATGTTGTTGAATTTATGGACTTAGCATTATTTTAGCATACGTCAGTGAACTGCTGGGCTATTGGGCTATTGGAGTTGGATGGACTATTGAATGACTATTAATTGGAGTCATCAATAAATTCTGATTTCTGACAAAGGCGTTTCTCAAAGCCATACTCTCATACTTCAGGCTTTATCTGCGCTTCCAGTCACTACCCAATATTGTAACTTCATAGTGTAGTAAATCTGCTAAAACGTATCCTACACAATGTTTCTCGATTTACTAAGCCTCGATTCTATTAACTGTTTCTAAAGTGTTACTGAATTGTCTACTTTCGACACTTCTGGCATACAAAGAATGTCAATGTGAAGCAATTCATTAACAACTTTAAAAATAGATTTGAGGCCCAATAAATCGGCCTGTATTAGCACTAGAAAACCCTTCTGTTCAAGCCGTTATGCGTAACTAGTTCTTTTGTGAATTATTGTTTGTTTCTCATAAAATCCTTTAGAGAGAAGAGAGAGAACTATCGTTTTGATACCAGAATTCTGTAAATGTAACTACTGACAATAAACTGTCACCATTTACAGAGTTCAAATAGTGATTTTGGCAGAGTTCAAGTAATAATTTGAACCAAAACACGACCGATTCGACATGTCTACTAAGCGGGCAGACCCTTTGTCTTCGAACCCGCTCGGCCAAGCGCCCGTGAGCAGAATAAACAATCTCGTCACGAAATAATGAAAGCACAGAGACATAACTTCAACAAAAAATACAAAACTCGTTAAATATTTGACACGCTTAAATTGTAAGCCTATTACTTTAAATTTGGTTTTGTGCTCTTTACTTACTCAATGAGATGGAGAAGGCTACGGGTAATGATAATTTTTATTAACATTATTGCTGTGAAATATAATTTGGCCACGGCATTTTGGGTTTAGTTTCACTGTTTTTTTTTTTGTCACGAGTAAGTTGTCCTTCTCTATTAATTTGTGCTTGCAGCCCCATCAAAATATTCAGTTTTAGCTTCGTTAAAATTTAGATTGTGATTTGATTTGATTGGCTCAGTTTCTGTTTGAAGTGAGCTAACTTCATTAGCCGGGTACTGTCCGGATTGCTTAAACCTTGAGTCTGATTAAAGATGGTTCTTTACTTTCAAAGTTGGTTTTGCGAGTTTCTAGGTGGCAAAATCAGTTTATTTATTTTAATAAATAATTTTGTTCATTATGTAAAGTAAACACAAAAGAATTATGAATTCCGCTTCAAACTTTGTTATTAATTACATTAAAATTTCATTCGTAACATTTTAGTTGATTTGGCTTACAAATCTTTTTCAGGCCATTTTTTTTATATTAGACCCGTGTCATCATAAATAACGTTTTAAAAAAAATCTTTGAATGTTGAGACCTATAAAAAATACTCACTGGAAAAAAAAACAGAACAAATCTCATTTGAGTCGCACACATCTTAAACTTTTCCATCAAGATCTAACACTTACTTAGTTGTAAATAAAAACAATCAAAACTTCAGTCCACATCCCAGAAGTAAAGTAAGCCAGCCTGAACAAAGTGACAGTTTCGACGCGCAAGACATGTTAAGCCAAATTGAGCCAATGTTAGTATTCCCCATACATCACGGCCTAAAACATACCGAATTACTGGCGGCATGTCACAAGCCGGACCCGTATGGCCACTGATAACCAGATAACGAGATAAGAACCCTCAGAGACCGCGCACATAATGTAATAGACTTGAGAGGACTGGTATCCGGCGAAAATGATTGAACGACCGGATATAGTTTATTCGGCCAGACCGAGCTTTTGATGTGACTTTTGTGTGCGCAATTTGGCTAAAATTCATAAACGTTTTTGGTAATAAATATTCGAAGTAGTGACATATTCTTTGTGTTATTTATCATTTTGTCTGTGCTAAAAGCTAATTAGTATAACTTTCAGGTACCGTTGCAGAGAGAGAGAGCTCTAACTATGAATTTTATTTTCATTATCATCATAATATTGTTAATATTGTTAATAATCTTTGTTTTTAAATTTTAGTTGAATCACAAAACAACTAAATTGAAACTAAAGTATTTGCAACAGGTAGTTGCATAAGTGGCTAACATTTTTTTCGGCAAAAATGCAAAGTAAAAACTTTCATCTCTAGAGCCCTGTTAGTTCTGTCCTTCAAGTACACATGCTATGGTTTTATTAGTTTTTCGTAAACGTCGTTCTTGGAATAATATGATTTCATTATTCTGTGCGTAAGGATTCTTTTGACCTTGACTTCTTTAATATGACAATGGAAAATAAAAGATTACAGTAAGCTATTAATTAAATAGCTGCCTATTTTTTTTTGTTGTAGTGGCTTACTACCAAAGTAGACAAACTAACGAACGTCAAGACGATAAAACGATGAAAATCACTAAAATTGATAATTTATTAATAACATAATAACTTTCATAAATGCGAAAGTGAGTTTGTTCGTTCATTTATTTTTACGCTTTCATTCCGAGCCGTTATTACTCAAACGACTATCACGAAATTTTGCATACTTGTAGTCAGGCATACAGAAAAGGACATAGAGTACCTTTACGGTTTTACCTTTACGGTAACGGTTCATGTGCGAGCGCGGTCAAACCACGATGTGTAGCTAGTCTTCCATAGATCTATTTTCTTTTGAATCAAACAGGAATAAAATCTTAGATGTCTTGTTACAGATCCCCCAGTGGCTCAGATATCCCTGATTGAGCCCAAAGACCCTCGTCTGCTGCGAGAAGACGAGAACGCTGAACTGCTGTGCTCGGCTGACGCTTCACCACCAGCTGTCAACTTCACCTTTTATAGAGGTGGTGAGGTAAGATGTCACAAACGTCGTAAATCCAATTCACCTGCCCCCCAATTCGCCAGCTCCAAGTGTGACTGTATCTGCTAACATATTGGGTTATTTTATCACGAGGGCAGATACAACTATTTATTTATTTTATTTGTTTACCAAAATGCACAACTATTTACTAGAGATAGAATATTTCTTAAAAATATGACTTTCAGCCAATGAAGGATTTACATTATATTACAGGTTTTTGTTAAACAGACAGGCGCTTGCGTAAATAATAAAGACAGTACCTGGATGACCGAGCTTTGCTCGGTATTTTTTTTTTAATTGTGTTTTTTGGAAAATAAACAATTGATTTTAGTCTAACCTCAAAGCAAACACTCATTGACTTCGTGTTACTTAACAACGCCATCTGCTGTTGTGTCGTTAAAGCAATTAGTTGCTCACAAAAAATAGTATTATTATTCGCCAATAGATGTCAGGAAGAGTCATATTTTTGTTATTTTTCTTCCAAGTTTATGTTTAACTTGATTATCGATAAAACACGAATAAAATGACATTTTCTAAAAATGATTCCTAGCTAGATCGATTTATCGCCCCCGAAACCCCCTATATACTAAATTGTATGAAAATCGTTGGAGCCGATTCCGAGATTCCAATTATATATATATTTATATACAAGAATTGCTCATTTAAAGATATAAGATAATAATAAGATAGGTAATTACTTATGTGTGTGAGTGCGTGTCCTACACACTAACTATTCTTAGGGGTTCTTTCTCTTCGTGACGACTGGTCTGATCGATTTATAAATACTAGCTGTTACCCGCGACATCTTTCAGAAAAGTACTAAAAACCTTCCTCGTCCCCATCATTCACCCATGAAAAGCCTACAAACAGACAGACCCAGTTACTTTCGATTTTATAATTAGTAGAGTAGAATAGTAGTTTGAATTAATAGATTTAAATCAAAATTTAATTTAAAATGTTCTTGCTGGTCATTGATCCAAAAACTGACTAAATCTAAAACCACTTCACTTATCAACTAAAACTTGTTAGTAAAATCCTACTAATATTATAAACGCGAAAGTTTGTATGTATGGATGGATGGATATGTGGATGTTTGTTACTCTTTCACGCCAGAACGGCTGAACAGATCAAATTTGGCACAGAGATAGATTATAGTCTAGAATAGCACATAGGATACTTTTTAACCGTGAGTGAAACCGCAGGGCGCAGATAGTTACCAGATACCACCAGATAGATAGTGCAGATAGCACCAGTAAGAGACACCCTCTTATGGTGGAAATTCCGCCAAAAGGCACTAAGCGTTTCAAGTCAACTTTTCTTGTAAGAACTGCAGAGGTGTGGAACTCGTTGCCTGCGTCTGTCTTTCCACCTAAATACAATCCGGGGGTGTTTAAGAGTAAAGTGAATAGGTATCTCCTAGGCAAGCGTGTTACACCTTCGATCACGGCAACGCTTCCCATCAGGCGAGTCAGTGGTCAAACGCATGCCTAGTATGTTATAAAAAATAAAAAAATTGATACAAAATAAGCGCTACTTTTCAGTTCAAATACAAGATTATGAAAATAATCAGAGAATAAGTAATTTCTCGTCAGTTTCACGCAAACGCAGTCATAGCGTGTAAATACCTAAGTCTTAGTTAGCGTGATGAAAATCTTTTAACTAAGTACAAAGTCATTATGCAGTATCATAACTTTGTACAAAATGCAAAAAGTTCCTTATTACAGAAAATTGTCAGATTAATTTTATTTCAACCAAGAATTAAAACTGTCTGAATAAATTAAATATGAATTATATGAAGGGTATTTTGTTTTGCCTTTAACTTAGATGTAAGCATTTTAAAAAGAATCAAGCGATATCTGAACCATCGCCTGTGTTTACTTACAGTCTATTAGACGAGGAAATAAATAGTTTAAGTACTATCAATGTAGTTAGTACATATAATTTTCCGCCGTTTTTGGAATGATCATGTAGTCTAGTTAGATTGCCGTCTCTACCTTTTTTACGGGAATATCTGGGAACCGGCAATAACGGCGTTTGACCACCAACTCGCCTGTTGGTAAGAGACAATGTGGTCGAAGATGAAGCTTGCAGACTTAGAAGATACCTATTCACTCTGGCCATCAATAGGCCCAGAATGTAATTCTCAGAAAACAAGGAAAGGAACACATGGATCTAAATTTGAAATCTCTAAGGTTTTTAATTTTGCACTTTATTTATGTATAATTTTCATAAAGTGCTACTGTTTTTTATTGTAGTCTATAGAATTCAATGGACTAGCCTATTTTTTACTTAAATTAAATATTTCCATTAGATCTTTTTTGTTAGCTCTAAAGATAAGTTGACTATTCATTAAATATCAAAATAAAGACTGTATTTTTCACCCATACTGCTTAAATAGTGGCTACATTATTCCATAATGAGTATTTAATTATTACTTCGTGAAATTTCAATTTGTTTTACGTAAAAATAATATCGTTTTAATAACGATCCATTACCTTAACAATAAAAATAGTTTGAAGAACCTCGCGAGGGACAAAATGAGGTGAAATAAAAATTGTTTCTTCAAGAAAATGAACAAGGGAAACCAGATAACTAGTTAAGAATTAGAAGTTTGTGAAAAGCTACAGCTTTATATTTTTGCTAAATATTTCAAATCTTGTTAAAGCCAAGGTTTTTAATGAGTAAGGTATAGTCATTATCAGTTACAGAAAAGTTCAAAAGATCGGGTGATTACGTCGCACTAATTAAACGCCATTATAAACGGATTCATTTAAATCTTAGTTCTTGTGAAAAACTTGACATTGTCATAATCTCGTCGACTTGTTCCACTTCATAATTTGGTCTATTCCCAAAGTTGTCCACTTCCTAATTCGTTCACTTTTACAACTTTTACATGCTTCTTCCGTCACAGTTCATGAAAAGCTTAGCGTTATAACTCATTATAAGTGACGTCATTTTATTGTATTGTATGTTATTAGGTCCATCTAATAAGAGACGACCCTATCGGAGGGATATCCGTGGAAGGAAACCGACTCCTGCTCAGAGGCTTGAGGAGGCACCACGCGGCGGTATACAGGTGCCGGGCGAGGAACACTGAAGGCAGCGCTTTGAGCGAGCCTTTGACATTGAACGTCTTGAGTGAGTGAAACCTGTTAGATGTGTCTATGTCTGAGATCGTATTACTGCTTGCTTGATTATCGCTCTGTCGGTTCGTCATCTACATCATTGGCATGATTTGAGTATCATGTTCAAACAAGGTACTCGAAACGCTTCACATATTTTTATCACAAGAAAAATACTTTATTATAACGCCTAGCGCGTTTTAATAAAGTATTTTTCTTTTAAAAATATAAAATCAACCTGTAAAAACAATAGAGAACCGTGTCATTATTTTTTTGTCTACCAACAACCGTCATGCCTTGTTTAAAGGCTTCAGGCGGCTTAAAAACTCTAAAATGACTCAAATACAAACTATACAAGTTTACTCGCTTTTGAGTCTGAATCATGGTTGATATAAAACCGCTGGCCCACCGCTGTGCACACATTTTTGCACGACCATGCAGTGCAATTTAGCTGCGTGTCTTCGTTTGTTGAGAACGTGGGTCTACGTTTTCACTACAGCACACGCTATAATATATGATGAATATTAACCCACAACTATGTACAACTGCATGTAGCGAAGAATAGTTTTGAGTCATTGGCCAGGCATCGCTTCTCGACCCGTCGCACTTCCCGCAGTGTTGTTTTACTCAGGCTTTCGTGTACCGCGCGCATAGCGTTGACAGCGTTGAGATGCGTGGGTGCCTTATTCGGGCAAACCACATGTGTAGCAATGACGTCATCAATCTCGTATTCATGCGTATCGTATTCTCGTGTTCGTGAGTTGCAGTGGACGCTATCACATATATATTTTCTTGCAAAGCAAAGCAGGACACACGTGCGTAGCCTCTCGTGGGGGACCAGCGGCTTTTATCGCTCAGAAAGTATTTATGCCAGTTCCACGAATCAAACATGACCTTACTCAACATTGTCCTTAGCTCGACCAGAATGCTCAGCTGGCTCCGTGATACAGCAGTTAGCTGGAGCACCAGGTGGTGAAGTCAGGGCGAGGTGTTCCGTCACAGCGCCGTCTACTCACGACGCTGGGCCGCTACGTTTCTACTGGACTTATAATGGGACGAAGGATGTTTTACCGGTAAGTTTACGTAGCATGTAGCAATTACATACATGGCATGCAAATAAATTAGAATAACGACAAAACATCAAAAAGCGATGGCAGCCTAGTCGGAGAAAGCTCGCCAAGCTCATTCTGTGAACATATGTTCACAGTGTGCGTATTTAAAGTCATCTGCTACATTACTAGTGCCCGGTGACACCAACATGCTCGCCTCCTTTGAAATTTGAGACTGAATATCGTCCCATGAAATACACCATTGCTAGCCCTTTCAAAAGAAAGGCGAGAAGGCGCGAAAGAATATGTGACGACAAAACTGCCTTTTGAACCTATCTCTCAAATAGATCTACTCCCAAACCCAATCATCTAAAACTCTTAAACCAATAGTCTAGATCTAGAATGAGCAATGGCAATTCTTCTAAAGCGTAGAATCATTAATTTCATATATTTTTTCCAAATCACCCAGATACCAGCATCAAACGTCACAGTGGCAGGAGGTAGCAGCACAGTAATCCACGGTCTGCCTTCTTATGATGAAGAGGATCTGGGTTGGCTGGCGTGCTGGGCCAGCAATGACGTGGGCAACCAGCGAGAGCCTTGTCTCTTCAGGATCATGCCTGCTGGTATGGAGTAGACTGATATACAAACGAGAAAACGATATTTTATTTTGTATGTGACAGAGAAACAACACTTGACAAGCTTTAATTTGATGATGACACTACTTGTGGTATAAATTTGTCTGCACAAAAATAGTTGCAAAATCACCCAAAATACGAAATGTAAACTGTACTAATCAATATTGCTAAAAAACTTATAACATCCCGTAATTCACTGGAAGTATTTAAGTACCATGTTTGTACTTACCTGAATTTTCGAAAAATGTTCTAGATGACAGGTTTGGACTGTCTCCACCTCATTTCAGTAGCTAAATTGGTGTAACTATTTTATTATTTGTGTAAAAACCTCGTTCACCCAGCTCTTCCCGAGCCACCAAACAACTGCGAAGTAGACAACGAGATCCTCTCTTGCGAGCCAGGCCACGACGGAGGCCTGTCCCAAAGGTTCCTACTGGAGGCCCTGGAGGTACGGAGTCGGGAGACCTCACAAGACAATGAGATATCCACGTTGAACGATCAGGTGAGCGCGGAGTGCCGTGCATGGACCAGGAAAGATGATATCAGGCTAACAAAGCATGACAAAACTTTGATACTAATTGCGTGACTCTTATTAGAACACCTCGCTGTATTAATATTTGATAGTCGTCATTTACCAAATCGCATGTCATTTACCAAATCGAAGATGCAATTGAAGATGAACTTTAATTAAAATTATGATCTGAAAAATTTACGGTCTTTTTTTCAGTCCAATAAAACTTTTGAAACCCGTATCTTTAGAAGCTTAGAAAAATCATGTAGGTATAACCATATTTAACCAAACCCAAAATTAAAAATAAAAACCAACAAATAATTAAATCAAAATTGAATATGTGTATGATTGATAAATTACTCTGACAATAATCTTTCAATCCAGGTGTCAACTTTTAATTTCTACAATGCCCTTTTTTCAGGGTGTTTCTGGTCGAGGTTTATCAGAAGCGGTCTACCGCGTTAGGAACGATAAGCCTCAATTCTCGTTGGATGCTTTGTCACCTGGACGGTATACATTGCTGGTCTATGCTGAAACTCCGAGAGGAAGGTCACCAAGACCAGCAGCATTGCATAGCGTGTCTATTCGGACAGCTGATGATTTAGATCGACCTGGTAAGAGTTTTTTAGAATTAAACAAACAACGATCTTTGAAAAGACTGTTTATCGTTTTGTAGGAAAAAGTTACTAAGTAAAATATAAATTGCTTCATCAGGTTCTCTCCAAACGATGACCCCAGGCCCTCCCCCGCCTGCAGCCACAGACAACAGTGTAGCTCTTCTGGTTGGAGCAGTTCTTTCTCTGGTGTTATTAACCATACTGACGACACTCTGCGTGGCTTTAGTGGTGATGTGCAAAAAGAAAAGCCAGCCGAGGCGAGATCCTGAAACCAAGTAAGACTTTTATAAGAATATCCTTTGTGCCAAGAAAATGTTTGATTTACTGATTTGTGTGATTCGATTTGAAGTTTAACTAAATGTTCTTCATTTCTACTTCTAGCACAATAATGCGCAGAAACGTTGGAGTGTCAATGTATGGAGGATCAATCACACCCAACATAATGCCGACAGTTGTGGTGAGAGGACATAGAGGCTCCAGAGTGCTGGCTGCGCGGTGGTCAGGCGTGCTGGACGATACGCCATTGGCTGTTCTAGCACTCGATACAAGACCTCATGGTAAGATTGTTTTTACAAAGTAGGTCGGTTTCAGAAGACGATGTCAAGTATATACTTGAATTTAAGTGTATACTTGATATTTCTCCAAATGAAAAAGTAAGGAAGACTGACCCTATCACCACGTCTAATACACAGTCAAGAGAGAATGCAATAGAGAGAGGATCAGTACCAACTCGGATTTGCAGGTTGCTTTGATGATTTCAATGATTTTTTTTTTCAATGCGTGATAGATTTTTTATTTGTTTTTCATGCAATTTGAAGTCACTGTATGATTTTTTAGATATGGCATTTTGTTTTGTATTTCATTTTATTTTTACCACAGGCGACACGGATTCAAGCAGAAGCGACGACGAACATCAAGAGACTGAACTCACGAGCCATATGGAAACACAAACCGACTCTTAAAAAGAAACCTCGAGAAATTAATTACAATTATATTTTTTTTGAGAATAAAACTCAGCGCAAATGGGCTACAACCGTACCGGGAACAAAAGTGACTGGTCGGTTGAAGAGAGGCACGCCTTAAGTTACGGATTAGCAATGTAAGTTGTCTCGTATCTCTAAAAAAATAGGAAAGACATTGTAAAGAACTAGATGGATATTACATATTTATAGTTGTTGCCGGTAGCCCATCTGCCGAGCCTTTAATATCTATGAAGAAATAACTGAATTTCGAAATATTGAACACAATACCAAGACGGCATTGTTGAAGAGGAAAAGCATTACGATTGACTACCTACTTATTACTTTGGTAACCAATATTTTCCTTAAGATTTCAGAGAACAAGTCACCAACTTTTATTTGGAACCGTGGGAGAATTTATATCATAACGATTGGGATTATTATTCTCCTTATTTTATAAAAAAGAAATTAAAATTATTTTATGCGTAACTCTTGTTTTTAATAAGAAATGTGAAATGCATGCTTCAGTATTATTATAGAGTAGTGATTTTATTAAGTAATTTAATCGCCTTAGTTTTTAAGTAAATTTTAGGTTAACCTAAGTTGCTATTTAAAATAAAATGTATTACTATCAAATTACTTTAAAGCTTGATATTTTGATGCATCTTTGTCTTCTTGACTAATAACCTTGACCTTTGTAAGCTCTGTCGAGCTAACATTTATGAGTGGAATATTTTTGCAAAAATAATAATTAAGAAAACTATTGCAAAATAATAAAATTATAATCGTTGGAATCTGGATGAGTTTTACATTTTAAAGCATTTTTTCGACATTTTGTTGATACTATTAAATAAAGTCAATAATCGGTATTTGTCATTGTGGAACTATTATTTCAGTTAAAAGTTACCACATTAAAAATATTCGGTACCATTGTCCTATCATTATAATTTATTATAGCGTACATAATACGGGTATAACATAAGTAGTTTATTTACCGTAATTTCAAATAAATAATGGAAATATTAAAATAGTTCATAGAAAGAAATGTGATACATCTCACCGATATATTTTTTTTAGTTTTATTTTATGAATAAGCCAGTAAAATCAATGTCATTTACAAATAACGAGTTTTTTTATAAACCCAATCGCTAAAAATCTTAGTTCATATTTTTCAAAATGTATACGTTTTAGTATTACATTATAGTACAATATTCTAGTAGAAAAATAAATTCAAATTCATTGTATTATATGTATTTTTATTTTACTATAAAATAAGCAAATAAAATTATACAAGTATAATAAAGATTTTTTTAACATAACCAACTACAAGCAATACTCAATTTATTGTAGAATGTAAAAGATACAATAATCTCGTTCTTGGCCGTCAAACATAATTCTGATTTTTGCCCATTCATATTTTTAATCAAATAAATTATTTCTAAGTCATAAATTTAAATATTTTTTTAGTCTCTAGTTTCTTTTGCAAAGTAAAAAGAAACAGATCAGAGTTCTCAGATCTGTAAAGATCATTTTTCGTGCCATTTTTGTAAAAAAAATTACACATTCCTTTAGTATTTTGCTTGTATGTTTTGTGTTTAAAAGAATTTCTAGGATATAGCTGTTTTTTTTTGTGGTAAAATTGTTAAGAAAGTAGGGACTCATTTATTGGTTCACTTAGTCACATTTTTAGTTACTAAAAACTACGCACACGTTGGGCGCCACTGATACTAAACAATACAAATGTATGTTAAAATGTGAAATGTGTTTACTGAATCACGCAAGAACAGCAGAACAGATTTGAAAGAAATTCAGTATGTAGGTAACTGAATTATTATAATGACTAACTAATACAACGTCGCCGCAGTGATTACCACGCCGTCGCATCTTAAGTTGGAGGGGAGAGTGAATACGCTCGGTGTGTGGTTCCAGTCGAACGGGCTAGCACTAAATAAAGATAGGAACTGCTTCCTTGCATTCAATCTTAACAGCCACTTGACAAATGTTAATTCAGTTGCAGTCGGCAATACCGCACTGTAACAGTACGAAACTTCTGGGTTTCTACATCGGCGACGCGCTGGCGTAGGCAAAGCACATAGACGAGCTGTGCGGGAAGATGAGTCGATCGTGATTCGCGCTACGGCGGCTGGCCAGCACCGCTACCCGCAACATCGTGCGCTCCTACTACTTCGCGACTGTCTACAGTAACATCACGTACGGGCTGGAGCTGTGGGGCCGTGCTGCCGATCCTAACAGAGCGTTTGACATGCAGAAACGAGCCGTACGTGCTGTATGCGAGTTACAAGAAGACGTCTCATGCGTGGAGCTTTTTGCATGCTTCAGATGTTGTCTCTACCGTGTGAGCTCGTCTACTAGGTAGCCCTATTCGCCCACGTAAACATAAATATTTTTCAACGTAGGGGCGTCCATAGCAAGGTCAATTTACGTAGTAATAAAAAGAAGAACCAACCCCCCGATGATCCCGTCACACAGTCTTGTCAAATCGGAGAGGTCAGGGTATATTTTAGTCTTCGGCATCCGTTCGAGATGCGCCTTCTATCGCGTGCTTTCAAGCTGATAGCTTGGTTAATAGCTAATTATGCTGAATGACATTGCAGCATATTTTAAAATGAGATATTTTAAATTATTATTATTTTGTATAATAATACAAAAATGTTATGATTTAAAACACGGGAAATTACTCACGTACGATTCAGTCGATTATTCCGATTATCACGTTTAATTATTATCGATTATCACGTGCGCGCCGCGCGGCGGCCCGCAGTGCTATGCGAGACGCAGCCGCGCGCGCGCACTCGCCCTGATGAAGACCGCCGAATGCGGTTGAAACTATAGTCGGAATAATCGACTGAATCGTACGTGAGTAATTTCCCGTGTTTTAAATCATAATGTGTGAAAACCACGTCAGTTTCCATAATAAAATACAAAAATGTTCACTGAATTATTTGACATAATTTTTGATAAAAATAATTTTGTAATTTTTTAAGTCATATGTACATTTAACTATGACGAGTAACTGTCGGAGTAATCCATTATTTCGTATTTCTGAATATTAAGGGGTACTTTTTTCTGTCGAAGTTAACAGATGCTGTAGGAAACCTCAAAGCGCGTTAAAAGTTCATTATTAAAACAGTGTTTCGTAAATGAAACGTTTTCAAAACGCCGCACGTTGAGCACAGTCCCTAACAATGTGACGATATTTCTAAGAAACAATGGAAAACTTGGGTTTCTCAAACAATGGTTTCTTTTGCAATACAAAATTCAGAGAATGTTGCCTTTTCTCATTTCATAAAAATATAAATTAAATTGAAATGGCAATTCTTAGTATCACTAACAGCTTCACAGAGAATTGAGAACAAGAACATTGCACGTAACGAAATATTCTAGATGTTTTAAAGAAAAACTATAGTTTATTTGTATACACATACAAATCAAGTGAACAAAAAAAAACAGAAACAAAGCTATGTTAACCTAAAGTTTATGGAACATTTTTTTTAACAAATCTCTTAAATCATAGCAGTTAGTACACCAAGGAATAAAGGTTTTAATAAAAACTAGAGACAGCGAAAAAAATGATATGATTTTATTAATAACATTAAAATACCTGTTTAGTCACTTCTCAGAAGAACAAGCAAAAATCTGAGGGGCATTGTTTGTTTTTTTTAAGCAAAATTACAAGTACAATAATTACTTTAAATATTAAAACAAAGAAATATAAATCAAATACAATAAAAACAGAATTAAAATAACTTAAAAAACACTCTTATGAGATTTTGTTGAAAAAACAGTTTTGAAGATTAACTTTCGCAAAGTAACGCCTGCATCGATCTAGAACTACAAGGCCTTTTCAAAACGTTAAACTGCTAAATCTGAAGTAGCTAAAAGTATTAATGTTCTTGTCTAATACCTCACCAATAACAAAGACAGGTATATGTAATTATTACATAGTTTAGCTTTCGCAATTTACCGTCCTGAATAGGGCTTATTATCATTTTATTAAATAATTATTCCACAACACCTCATCTCTAACTGGCTTATTACGTTAAAAGCAACTAACTACTTATAAAACCTGAAAAGAACCGCAATAAAGCAACCTGACTTATACCAAGAATTTTCCAAGACCAACGCATTCCTAGAGTTCCTTCATTTAACAAGGCAGCTCTAATACCCTGAGCCCTTATTCTGGCTCGTACCAAATTTGCTCAGTCACGCTCACTCTCAAGAGTTTCCCAACCATCCAGACGAGGACCGAGATAATATCGAAGGTGCCAGAAAAGGACCCTGGACGTCATTTCCAGCTATAAAGTTTACGCAACAAAATAACGGACTTAAGTGCATTTGCTATAAACCGAGCGGTAACTGTTTGTTTAGAGTCGCGAGGTTATGGTTTACGGCGTCGAGTTTAGTTACTACAATGTAAGTGTACGCAAACTTGGTTAGTGCCAAAGTACTAAAATCAGCCGGAGATAGGCGCTTCACTTGAATGAGTTAAGGGGCCGGCGACCATTTTAGCTAACTTAGCATTGGCTAAAAGTTTTAGCCGATAACCTTTTGTCATTTCGTCTAGAAGATGACGAGCGAAGAGAGCTAGTAAAGATGCTGATGAGCCTGTTAAGTTATCCACAACGTGTGATTTAATTTTTTTTATGACTTTTGCAGCTCTTTAATCATTTTTAAATAACTAAAAAAATTAAATGTGTTATGATGCTAAAAAAATATATATTAAAAGCTAATGATGTAGATAACCTCCATATGTAAAGGGATTTTTGATTTGCTTTCTCTATCTATTAAATAAATCAGTCAAAAGTGATCCTTCACAAATACGGATAGTTTTCATAGCTCTATTATCTCGTTTTTTAGAAAACCCAAGAACATGGGAACATCAGCGGAGATATGGTTAGTAAAATTGTACATGCCAAATTTCATAATAATCTGATTAATGGTTTCCAAGAAATTTGACAAGCAAGTTTGTATGGAAAATTCAAAACGTCGCGGAACCTTTAAGAACACTTTGTATTTACATTCTCTTTTATTATGGAAACTGACGTGGTGACGTTTCACACATCACTCCACGCGTCCCTAACAGCTGTCATCACGTGCGCGTCCCGCGGCGGCCCACAACAGCGTTGCCAAAATGTTACTTTTGGAACACTGAACGTTACTTTTGACCCTCCCATGTTACCTTTATGTAACGCGACTAAAAATGTTACTTCTAGGGTTAATAAAATATTTATTCAATTTTCTGCAAACGAAAAAAATATCTTGAAACAGTCATGTCAGTTTAGCTTGTCCATATTTTGTGTTTCGATTATTTTTATTCGTTACGTTTTCCACATAAGATAAGTGTTCGGTTGCAACTCGTAATGTTTTGCCCCACCCGCCGTGGTGAAGTGATAGATTCATTCATGTCACTTTACTAGTGAAAATGTTACTTTTCGAGCTGTCCTAAGTTATATTTCACTATCAGCCACTGGCAACGCTGCCGCAAGTTCTATGTGAGACGCATGCAGCCTCATACAGCGTTACCTTTGCCTGAGCTCTGGCCAAAGGGGCTAGAGTTCCGGTGCTAATGAGAAGCGGCATAGGGAGCAAAATCCCAGAAGATATACCAATTTTTTTTTGAAAATGTATGGGGCCCATATTATGAATACCTTGCTAGTATCATTAATTAATAGTTAAAAGTATTGTTATTTCATAACAACCTATGCCTGAATTAAATTATTATTATTATTATTAGGTTAGATTCATCAATCGTTTCATGTTCCTTGATAAATTCATTCAGGCGTTTGATAGAAGGCGATGAGGTCAGCGAAGATTGAAGTCTATTTATTACGAGGTACGTTTTATTTTTCAGAATGAAACTATCGAATCAAAAGATTTATTGAGTAAATATTACATTCTGTTTAGAAATTATTTTTTTGTTTAGTGCATTTTTTTCTTCGTCGATGATTACCTATATAGCGATGAGCAGTGATGACCCAGTTGGTGAAGGCTCGCCTTTCAAGCCAAAGACAGCTGATTCGATCCCAGCCTAAGGCACGCACCAATTTGTTCATTGTGTGAACTTATGTACGTATACTGTGTCATCTGCAAAAACTAATGTTTATTAATAGTTTTCTCGCACATAAAAACAATATCAGAATTTGATACACAATATTTTCCACATTCTGTGTTATTTTTAAACATTTTTTTACATCCCAATTTCATAAATTTGTTCCACAAACTCGTACATAAAAGGAAATGCAAATTACGCCTCAATGGTTTTTCTCTCTTTATTAAACGAGCTAATTCACCCAATATTAATCTTTAGTACCAGCTACATCGCAGACATAATACGATGCCTACGTCACAGACATGCCGAAGCCTCCCTTACGACTATATAAACAATCTTAATATCCAACTCCATACATAAGCTTTCCCATTCTTACCTCGTAAAAAAGGGATATTTTCTTACTAAACCGTTCCATAAACACAACTTATACACCAATAAGTTTGCCATTAGCTTCGTCCCTACTTTTACGAGCGCAGAGTTTGGAATCGCTTGCATTGCCGGTTGGAGTATCTGGTGTGTTCGTATACGACGTAATGTCCCCTAATTCTGCTATAAAAGTATGGCACACTTTAGTTTATTGCAATCAAAAGTTAATAACTTTCTGGATGGTTCATGCATGCTTCGTTGGCATATTTTTATTTTAATCCGTCCATAACTTTTGGGTTCGTCGGAAGTAAAATATATGGTCCAATACTTGCTTACGACAACATGGGGAAGGAAGATTGTGATTTAATATGGCTTATTCGTTTGGCTTTACAGAAACCAATTTGTAACTGGTTCCGTATTTGAGCGCAGCCATAATGACGTAAAAAAGGCACATAGCAAATGTTAGTAACATACATATCGTCACGACTTTCCCCCAAAAAGGCTGGATGAGATGTAGAACACCCACACTTCGCCGAACAATATTCAGTAAAATATTAATTTTAAATCCTACTAATATCCTACTTCCTACTAATATTTAAACGCGAAAGTTTGTAAGAATGGATGGATGGATGAATGTTTGTTACTCTTTCACGCCAGAACGGCTGAACAGATCTGGATGAAAATTAGCACAGAGATAGATTATAGTCTAGAAAAGCACATAGGATACTGTTTAACCGCGGATGAAACCGCAGGGCACAGCTTGTTAACAAATAATCTTTTTTGTTAATTTTGTTTTTCTTTTTTAATTTTGTATAATATAGGTAAGTTGCTTGTTTTGATGAAGCGAGCAGCTCTTAAAAGGATGGTAATTGATAACCAGTAACCCTGTAGGTCTAGCTTACAGTAAATAGAGCATCATGGAAAAAACTTGGGTTAGGTTGAGAGACCATTATCAATTTATCTTGTGTCTTATCTGTATTTACATAGAAACTACCTAGTTGTAAGCCAAAATTTGTAAGATACTTTTTATTTATTTTTTGAATAATTATGCCCCTCTGTTTCTTGCCTGTTCTTCTGAGTAGTAGTCGGTAAAAGAGCCTTTTACCGAACAAGGCGGTCGAGTCCATTTAAAAACTTTGACGTTCTTAAGTGTATCTTTGATACCCGATTGAATAAAAACATTTTGACTTTTTTGATTTTGTCTTACCTATCGTTGGTTTACCTACTTACTTAAAGTAATAAGGACTATGTACTATGGACTATGTACTCATATTTTTTGACATCTTGTACTGTACGGCTGCAAATAAAATATCTTGAATCTTGAATAAAAACAAATCGAGAAATGAGCTTAAATAACTAATAACTTAATTAATAACTTAACTTAGCAATCTAAATTCTCACCAGCTGAACTACAAAGCAAGAGTAAGTTAACTTTTTTACATTTTAAGCATCCTGCCGTGTAAATCATGGAATTATTCCTTTTTGTTCATAATTTAACATCTAACTTAAGGAAGTGGCTTGTATTCAGGGCTAAGAATAACATGCTTAAGTACTTCAAAGGCTTTAAGTCTGTGATATTGAAATAATAATGAAGCTAAGAATTTCATAGAAACCGCAAAATACTCGTAGCTATAGACATTTCTTTTCAAAATCCCTACTGTTTAGATTCGTACATGGTAGATATTTCCAACGTATTCCTAACATAACATATTGTCACGGTTTTTCCCCAAAGGGGCTAGCAGAGGTGTAATACGTCACCTATACTTCACCGGGCGATATTCAGTCCCAAATGTGACAGGGGCAAGCCTGTCGCCATACACCGGGCTCCGGGGTCCATGCACTTATTCCTCCTTATTAATAAATGTAGTGTAGCCTCCGAATCGATCAACTACATCAATACAACTTTAGGTACAATGTTTTGTCTTTTTCGATTTAGTAAAAAAATTAAGATAAAGAAAATATAACTTTTCTGAGGCTATACAACGTTTATTGTTAAAATAGATTATGTTTAATTTTTAAAATAAATATCTTCCAACTCCACTTGTATTGTTTTGCCACCGACACCGGTTTGAATTCATTGCATAAGTTTTTAAATTTAAAGATTATTTTAATTTAGACCTCCTTTCCACTTGCACAAAACTTCTTTGAGAAATGATCAAGAGTCGGTCAGACAGCAACTTTCAAGTGCTTACTCTGTAGGACGTGGTGTTGCGACAACACTTTGTGCTGCTGTCGGACAGGCTGTCGGAAATCTCTCAGAAATGTTTGCAGGTGGAAACGCAACCTAAGACAAAATATGTTCTGACAACATTTTATTTTAAATTTAAAGCCACATTTCAAATCACAATACACAATAGGCTACACACTAATATCAGCACATTCTAGCTAATATTATAATTATACCAAAGTTAGTTTGTTCGTTTGTATGTTTGTTACGCTTTAACGCTTCAAATACTTCATGAAATTTGCATAGACGCTGTTAAAAGAACAGAAAATGACATAGAGTACTTTTTATCCCGAAAAAATGAACGGTTCCTGTGGGACCGCGGACGGAACCGCGGTACGCAGCTAGTATTCTATAAACTAGACCATATTACATCGTAGCAAAAACGTGTACAACCATAAAATGAATATTCAAGCCCATTTCATAAAATCTACTCCGAACATCGACGAGGCAGACGAACTGCAAAAAGAACAGGAAGCCATTTGTAAAGAAAACAGAATATCGCCGATCCATTCTCTCGGTGAAGCAATTTGTACAGAACCCGAAGTGTATCGGTTACACTCGCTCTTGATTTGTAGAAGATTCAATTTGGACTTTTTCTTTGTGGTTGCGGTCTTTGTTTTTGCCCAATGTAATTAAAAGAGGAACTATATTTTACTGACTAAACACATACAGTAGGTGTATATTGGACATGTTTAGTTGTACGTGTGTTACGTTTGTGTTTGTGTGTGTATAAGATTCACATCAGAAATGTCATACTTAAGTAAGCATTTATGCTTTTTGATTTTTATTTTTTTCTTATGCTTAAGGTTTAAGGTTTTAAGGTTTAAAGACATTTATTCTCAATAAAGACATTACATATCACTCACTTGAGAACATTACTAAATATCAACAAAATTACAATGTCGTCGTATCTAGCAAGGCTACCAACCCTCTCTACGTATTCATTTGCTTAGAAGACTGTGATCGGCTATCAGGTATTGAGCAAGTTGTTTTTTGAATACGTTGAAATAATTCAATTTTTTTATGCGTGAGGGTATCTTATTATAAAGTTGTGCTCCTTCAAAAGTAAGTGTTTTTTTGCCATAGATAGTTCTAGCTTTTGGCAAAACCAAAAGGCTAGCTCGTCGGGTACTTCGCTTTGTAGTTTGTTTGATTTTTGTAAAAGTAATGTTAGTGTGAATGCTTTTATTTAGTGATTTCTGGATAAAAATACATACATTATAAATATATAATTGCTTGACATTCATTATTTTAGTCTCTTTAAATATTTTTGAAGTGGATGTTAAGGCTTAAGGATCTTAAGGCTCGGTCATTCCACGATTATCTACCCACACATACATTTACGTAGCCCGCTTTATTTAGAGTTGAAAATCGTAAATCATATTTGAAGGTAAAATGAGATCGGCGTCTAGAAATATTTTTGGTATTCATCGTAATAAGAACACAAATAAAAATAGCTTGCTCGGTTAAATTTTAGAGAACTAATCTGGCTATTTAATAATCGACCAAAAATGTGGTGTAATTGCTGAAAATTTAGAGTACTACGTTCAGATAGTTTTTTTAACAAGATACTTATGGTTATTTTTTTTCCAATATGAGAATGATTTTCAATATTGTTCTCCGGTTAAACTTTAGTCGGTTGTTTCTTCTACCAGCTGTATTTTTTTGCACCTGATTATCATAATTCTTCAAAGTCAAAGTCAAAGTCAAAGTCAAAATGTTTTTATTCAATTTAGGTATCAAAGATACACTTATGAACGTCAAAGATATTTAAATAGACTCGACCGCCTTGTTCGTATAAAGAGCCTCTACTCAGAAGAACAGGCAAGAAATTGAGGGGCATTATTTTTTCAAATAATAAATAAATTACAGTCTCACAAATTTTGGCTTACAACTAGGTAATATCTATAAATACTAGTGGCTACTTGGCGGAAGTGGAAGGCTCCAGACATCTTTATCTTCTAAATATTTCTTAACCTTATAATACCCTCTTTTCATTAATGTAGTTTTTACATGTGATTTGAATTTTCCCTCAGTGAGCCCTGTTATATTTTTCGGGATTTTATTGTAAAAACGAACGCAGTTGCCTAAAAATGACTTATTTGACTTAGCCAGTCTAAATCTCGGTACAGCTATCCTATCCTTATTTCTAGTGTTGTAATTGTGATAGGCATATTCACATCAAACTAGCTTCATATCAAACTAGGCGCAAAAAAATACTAATGTTTTTGGTGATTTCATGTGAAACGGAGCCTTAAGGGTGGGCTAGTGAAAATCTTAGGCTGACCGAAAACCTTTTTAATATTTACATATCGTCACGCCTTTCCCCCGAGGGGCCTGGCAGAGGTGTATTACAACACCCACACTTCGCCGGACGATATTCAGTCCGAAATGTGACAGGGGGCAAGTCTGTCGCCATACACCGGGCTCCATTTTCTTATTTATTTATTTGAAACATACACAACAGGTTGTCTGTAAATAAATAAACAATAAAATGATGGGTTTTAAACATTAGAAGATAAGAAACATTAAAAATAATAACCATAACTAAATTTACTACCATTATTGAATGTACTTAAACGACTAAAAATAGTAAATGTTAGTGTAGTAGCAATCGTGTGTATGTTGGTGAGTGGGCGGTTTGTGAGTTGTTGTGTGTATTTGACGTAACGAGTTTAGTTTTCAACAAACGTCCTAGAGTTCTAATTAACACTAGCTTATCCATTCCATGATCCAAAAAACCGGCCAAGTGCGAGTCGGACTCGCGCACGAAAGGTTCCGTACCATTATTTATAAAACGGGAAGAAAATCACGTTTGTTGTATGGAAGCCCTTAGATATTTATTTTATTAAGTTTTTTAGTATTTGTAGTCAGTATAGCCTATTGTATAGCGGCAATAGATATACATTACCTGTAAAAATTTCAACTATCTAACTATCACTGTTCATGAGATACAGCCTGGTGACGGACGGGCTGACAGACGGACAGCGGAGTCTTGGGTTTTACCCTTTGGGTCCCTGAAAAACAAGGTCTAGCATTGCGGGAGTCAACACCTGATGATGTCATTCTTCACATTCGAACTATTTGTAAAACACTTATTTCGGTCTTGCTTAATCATCGATTTACGTCACTGCGTGTTGTCTATGTGACCATTTTTGACTCGGAACGGATATATAGTATACTAGCTGCGCCCCGCGGTTTCACCCGTAGTCCCATAGGAACCGTAATTTTTTTTAAATAACCTCCTTTGCTATAAACTTCACGGAGCCCGAGACCTTTCCAACGAATGCAAAACCGTGGAAATCGGTTCGTGCGTTCTGGAGTTATAGACATAGACATAGACAGACATATAGCGTCAGGAAGGAAAAGCCGACTTATTTTTATAAAGTAGATAATAGTAGATTAGTAGCCAAGGGCTGTAAGGCATCAATTGCAGCCCGAGATATTTAGGCGCACGAGCGCAGCGAGGGCGCCTATAGTTCGAGGGTGCAATTGATGCTTACACCCGAGCTAACTACTCTGCTTTACATCTCGATTGTGAGGTAAGTAGAAAAAAACAGGCATTACAAGAATAAAAAAGTATAGTACCTACTCATAGTACGCTATAGTACTCATAGTTGCTTTTAAAATTGAATAAATGCACCACAAACTAGATGGCTGCAGCTTTTTTGATAGTTCACTAAAGTATGGTAACGAATACAGTCTCAGACAAAGACTTTACTCGTTTCTCTTTTCCCCACTTCATGAACTCGTCGTTTGTCAAATATCTCTCTTTAGAACTTTCAGGCAAAATATTGTTAATTGCTGCTTCAGCTTCCATTTTCATTGAATCGGGAGTGCAGCTTATATCATCATCACTTGCAGAACTCATGTTTTCAATTTCAATTCATCATTCAATTAGCACGTAATTATAAAAAAAATCCCAAAACAATATTTAAAGTAAAAGTTTTCTATTCCCGCCTTTTTTCATCTTTTTTTAAAAATTTTAATTCAAGAACGAAATTGAGCTTCGCCGTTCGATATTTAAAATTGATGACCCTTTTGTCATTGAGCTGAATGCATGATGTCTATTGCCAGTATGATGGTTAGATATACGCGACCTTTTTTTTTTCATTACTTACCGCCCTAGGGCTTTTCTAGCTACATTATTACCCTAGAGCGCTAATTGGTCACCTACAAGCCCCATTTGGGAGTAATAAAGACCTACTTACCGAATATGAGAGATGTAAAGTATATTATTATACCATGATCCATTCCATAGCCTATGCACGTGTTTGTGTAAGTTTTTATTAGGTTTTAAAATTACTTTAAAAACTCAGCTTGTACTGTCGCAAGTCACCGAAACAGCGTTCGGTACATATCTGGGACAATTTACGATTTTTTAACTTTGAGAGAGATCAGAAGGTTGAGGCGAAGCAAATACACATGCACTGACGTACCTGGGTCTGCTCCGGCCTCCGATGACTCCTTCACCACAAAACCACACGTTTTTAATATTTTTAGCGATTTTTTTTGTCTTGATCGATGTGAGTTGAGCGCGGGCGCGGCACAAGATTCCGGGGTTTTCACCACTCGGCCTGCCTTCGCTCCCATTGGACGAGTACGTGTACATGACAGTTGCTTGTCAACTGCGTTTTGCTATCGCCCAATGAGCTCTGATCTCTGATGTTGGTGTTAAAAAGAACAAAAGAGCGTTCTGTTTAATGAGAACGGTACATACCGCCCACCAAAATGCCGATGGTATTTTCTGGTCAGAATAAAGATGAAACAAATTGGGGGACAGATTCAATAAGTGAAAGTGTTAAGATGTAAATATGATAAGAAAGTTTGATACGACTAACGATACTAACTAGGTACTTATAAGCTAAGAGTAAATACGATTTAAGTTAATCCTCTGTTGGCAGAGGGCACAGTTTAACCAACGGTCGTTTAACTGTTTGATTGTTTGCGAGTTTAACTACTGCACTCCGAGCTATCCCATCCGGCCCTACCAGCAGTTGTGTTACTCTGGCTAGACACCAATGTAGTGGCGCGCGGTTGTCGTCTTTGATAATCACCATCGAACCTACATGTAATGGTTTTGAATTTTTGGTCCATTTGGCGCGTTGCGTTAAAGAGTTGAGATATTCGTGTTTCCACCTGGACCAAAAATTTTGATGAAACGCTTGTATCAGCTGCCACCGATTCAGCCGACGGAGGTTTACGGTAGAGAGATCTTCATCGGGGACAGCTGTTAAAGGCTCTAAGGTGAGGAAGTGACCTGGTGTTAGAACTGAGAGGTCGTTAGGGTCGGAACTGATCGGGCACAGAGGTCGAGAGTTTAAAACTGCTTCGATTTGCGTAAAAAGGGTCTGACGACCCTTTTTACGAAGCTCTTCGAAGGTGAGAACTTGGTCACCGACGACGCGGAGTAGAAGAGATTTTGCGGCGCGAACCTGTATCTCCCACACCCCACCTAGATGGGGTCCCGAGGGAACATTGAATTTGAAAGCTATTTTTTCCGCGTTCGATGCCTCTTGCATCAGGGACCACAGCTGGTTTCGAGCACCGACAAAATTAGTTCCGCAATCTGAGTGTATAACGTTACAACGTCCGCGTCGAGCCACGAAGCGCCGGAGCGCTGCGATAAAACCTTCGGTCGATAGCGTCGAAACCACCTCTAAGTGGCAGCATTTAGTCACGAGACAAAGAAAAAGGCATAGGTAGGCTTTGTCAATTTTTGCACCCCGGTGTTGCCCGAGCTTAATACGGAAGTATCCTGCAAAGTCGACACCGACTACCGAAAACGGTTTGACTTGGTTGACGCGGAACGACGGAAGGTCGCTCATAAACGGCTGCAAAGGTTGAGGGTTTGTTCGATAGCATTTGATACATTTAGCGAGATGACGACGAATAGTGCGTTTAGCAGCAATTATCCAGAACTGCTGTAATAGTAGAAAATGCGTTGTGTTCACGCCTGGGTGCAGGTAGTTACGATGAATGAAGTCGATAATTAAGTAGGTGAGAGGGTGGTCAGATGGCAGAAATGCGGGATGTTTTTGCTCAAATTGTAGACCTGATCGCGAAATTCTGCCGCCCACCCTGAGAATATTCTGGTTGTCTAGAAAAGGGTTGAGTTTACGAAACGGTTTCGATAATGGTTTTTGAGATTTCAGGTTAGCGATTTCTGTAGAAAACGCAGTGGACTGAACATGTTTGACTAGTTGAAGCAGCGCGTTGTGACGTTCAACGTTAGTGAGAAATTTTTCACGATTAGCTTGGGCTGGGTTACGACAATTGTTGATGAAGCGTTTGATATAAGTCACTACGTTTACAAGTTTCTGCAGTGATGAGAATTTAGCTAGCAAGCGATCAAAAAGGGCAGGCTCGATTTCATCGCTTTCCGTTGTGGTCAGAACCACCGACTTACGCACTTCAGTATCTACTATCTCTTTGTCCTCGTCCGATATATGATTCGAAGCGATAGGCCAAAGTTCGTGTTTCTCCGACAGCCATTCTGGCCCCGCCCACCATAGCTTGTTGTTTAGGAGTTCGTTGGGCATTTGACCACGAGAGCAAATATCTGCAGCGTTGTCACCTGAAACGCAATGATGCCACCATTCGATAGGGGTGATGTCTTGTATGTGGCTGACACGATTGGCAACAAAGGTGGCCCAACGAGATGAATGAGAGCGTAACCACGAAAGGACAACAGTAGAGTCTGACCAGAGATAGACAGCGTCGAGGTTTATACGGGAGAGGTAAGTGTCACGTACGAGTTGGTAGAGATCTGCAAGCAGCACAGCGGCGCAGAGTTCAAGTCGAGGTATTGATATGCATTTTAGAGGCACAACGCGAGCTTTGGAGCATACGAAGAATACGTGTACCTTGTCTTGCGTGTCAGTGACGCGGAGATAGAGAACAGCTCCGTAAGCGATTTCTGAACTATCACAGAAGCCTATAAGTTCACAAGAGACGGTGTCTGAGCTTGTTAGTTGACGCGGGATTTGGAGGTTAGTCAGTGACGACAGCTGATCACGATAAGTGTTCCACGTACGGATAATCTCGTCCGGAGGAGTCTGATCCCAAGAACAGCCAAGGGTCCAGAGAGTTTGGATTAAGCACTTTGCTTGGATCGTGATAGGGGACAGGAATCCTAAAGGATCGAAAATGCGAGCAATTTCACTGAGTATTGAACGTTTAGAACATGGCTGATCGGAGGGTTTGATTTCGAAGAGAAACGTGTCCGATGTAGGATCCCATTTCAGACCCAGAACTTTTAGAGTTCGCGTTTCAGTATTGTCTAAAGAGACAGAACCCGTGAGACAATGATCGTTGGGAATATCAGATAATAAGCGAGGATCGTTACTCGCCCATTTTCTGAGTTCTAGACAGCCGCGAGTGAAAAGAGCGATAATTTGCGATTTTGCTTCCTGAGCGACCTCTAGTGACGAAAATCCGCAAGTGACATCGTCGATGTACATGTCAGAGAGAACGACTTGTTTCGCGAGCGGATAATAGTCTCCCTCGTCCTCAGCAAGCTGTCGCATAGTACGGCAAGCGAGGTATGGGGACGAAGCTAGTCCATATGTGACTGTATTCAGACGGTATTCTTTTAGGGGCTCGCTGAGCGAGGCGCGCCAAAAGATGCGCTGGTAGTCACGGTGCTCAGGCGAAATTAATAATTGTCGGTACATCTGGTGAACGTCTGCCATGATAACGACGTTGTGTTCTCGAAATCGCAAGAGAATTTCCAAAATATTGGGTTGTAATTTTGGACCGATAAGCTGAACATCGTTGAGCGATACGGAGTGTGAGTCTTTAGCAGAGCCATCAAACACAACGCGGAGTTTCGTTGTAGCTGAGTCGGGACGCACAACGCAGTGATGGGGAATGTAGTATTTTCCTGTATTCATCTCATCTACTGGAACTAACGACATATGACCGCTTTCGATATAGTCTGACATAAAGTCTACGTATTGCGAGCGTAAGCTGGGGTCACGTGACAGCCTTCGTTCGACAGCGTGAAACCTACGCAATGCTATGTCACGGGAGCCTTCGAATGTTGGTTCCGAGTCATTTTTAAAAGGAATGCGAACTACGTATCGTCCGGACAAGTCGCGATAGTAATCGGTTTTATATTTTTGTTCGCACAGCGACTCGTCTGGAGTTAACGGCGATGAGTTAGGTATGGAATCTAATTCCCATAACCGTTGCACTAACGAGTTTAACTCATTATCGATATCCGGCACAGTATGTAAAAGAGTGCTCGAGGACAAACATGTTTTGCCTAAAAGGAGCCAACCGAAAAGAGAGTTGAACGCGGTAGGTTGGTTGACACCTCCTTTGACGTGTTGACCGAGTACGGAGTCGGCGAAGACATCTGCAGCTAACAATAAATGGATCGGGCCCGGAATGTCAAAACCGGGATCGCTTAGAGGTAATGATTTAATATGTGACCAATCTGATGTGTTTAGATGTGCTATAGGTTGATCGCCACATATTTTAGGTATTACGTGCATGTCAAGATTAAATAAAACCTGATCATGTGTACCGACGGAACACGTGACGTCCCCAATAATCGGAGCGGCCGCTTCTCCAAGTCCGCAAACGTTAGCCTTCGTATTTGTTACATTTAAGTTTAATTGTTTCACTGCTGATTCGGTAATAAAATTACTCTGTGATCCTGTGTCGAATAAAGCACGAAAAGATTGCATGTTGCCTGAAACATCTCGGACTTGCACGATAGCTGTAGCCAATAACACGGTAACATTCGACCCTGACCTTGACACTAAAGACGACGTAACGGGATTAGAATCGGTAGGTGGCCGGCAGAGTAGGCTGTGATGTTTACGTTTACAGGTTCTACACGAAAATATCGACTTACAGTCTTTTAATTGATGAGATGACTTCAGACAATTAAAACACCAATTCTTCTCAGCTGCAATGGCCATACGTTCGTCGATCGTTTTTTTAAGAAACGCTGAACATGATAATATTGAATGTGTTTCATTACAATATGAGCATTTTCCCGCATAAGTGCTTGTTTTATGATCACTGCTACTTTCTGGTTTATCGCTCGCCGCTACAAGTGAGTGTGACAAGGTACTACGCCTCAGCTGTTGATGCGCGTTGACGGATTTGGTGGTGGCTGGAGGTGTAGGCTTGTTCAATTTAACCGATTCGGAAAAATGAGTATCGCGCAATAAAGCTTCAGATTTGGATCGTAGAAAACCTTTTAATATTTCGTAGGTCGGAAGTTCTACATCTGCGTATTTTTCTTCAAAGTCGCGACGTAGGTCTTTGTCAAGTTTCGATAAAATGTGATAAACTAAAACGAAGTCCCACGAGGAAATCGGTAAGGGAACGGTTTTTAGAATACTTAGGTTTTCTTCGAAAAGATCTAATGACTTTTGAAAGTACCGCGGATTCTTACTGTTAAAGTCGATATTTAAAATGTCGCGCCAACACGTGAAAGCTAACGTGCGCTTACTTTGATATCGCGCAACGAGCGATTTATATGCATTTTGATAATGTTCATGAGTCATAGGATACGCTTTTACGACTAATAACGGATCATCACTTAGAGAAGAAACCATATAATGGAATTTTTCCGTATCTGTGAGTGTTGGAGAAGAATGAATCAACGCATTATAGATATCCAAATACTTAGGCCAGTCTTTAACGTTACCAGAAAATTTAGGCAAGTCAATTTTTGGCAACTTAATGTTTGATGATGATGACCCACTGCGAGGTTGAGATGGTTCACTTTTCGTTAGGGTACGGTGGATCGATAAAACTTTAAAATACATTTCATCAAACTGTTGTTGTATTTTATCATCTTCGTGTTCTTCAGTTTCAGAAGTTTCGGATTCGTTACTCGTGAGCTGAATAATCGCGAAATGTGCACTTTCAAAGTTCTCGCTAGTCAGCTTCAATTCTTGGTGATAAGACAAAAACAAGTCATGTTGTGATGCGTCACCCACTGATAAATTACCTATCTCTAAAGCCTTCGCGAGCCGTTTGTAAGCGATAGTTCGCTTCCGACGTAATGCCGGCAAGTCTTTGGCGGTAAATTCATCTTTAGATTTGGATTTCGTTAAAACCCCTCTGCGAGTAGACGGCCCTTTAGCTAAAAACGACATATTGAATTATTGTCTAAGAAGGTGAACGAATAAAATTAAAAGTTAAGACAGTCAGAAGAAACATTCGATGTTATTCACCACTGATAAGTACCGATTCCTAGACGTTCCTCGAAATTATAAGTTTAATTTCGTCCCTATTGTTACAGAAATAAAGCTCACAGTAGCAAAGAACAATTGTCACTCCGCACTTACGACGTTTCGATACGGTCGATTAGCTTTGTTCGCAGAATTCAAACAATATTGTAAAGTATGACCTAAGTGAAACGAAACATTCAGAAGTAAACGTTGCGATGGGCGACGTTATGGCGGTTATCTGGCCTAGCAACTGGCGAGTGGCTTGGGCTCAGTTGTAAAAGAAGTATGTACCTACCTACCCTCAACTTTTCTTCAACTTGTATGAGACTTGATGATGGAATGTTTAAGATGTGTTTGAAGAAGTGTGTATGCAAGCAAATGCAAGGGTGTGTAGCAAGTAGGTAACAAGCGATTATGTAAAAGATCTAAATGTAATTTTATTATTGTAAGCCGATGAAATATGATTGTGCACCGAATAGTTTGAAGTGATTGCACGGAAATAAGTAGGTAGATTGATCTTACAATAATTTTCGATAAATTTGTTTTACGATGTGATTTGATATGATAACGATGGTTAAGTTGTTGTGAGCCGGTTAAATGTATTATGCACCGAAAGAGTTTATGTTTGCAGAATAACAAAATGTAACCTAAACTTACAACAACTTGGGATTTTGCGATCTTGTTGAAATGGAATAATTGCAAGCCGTAAAATTGAGCACCGATAGGAATGTGATTGCTTCAATTTTATTAGGTCTTGCAATCATTCCCGATTACCGGGTGAATAGAATATGTTCGATGGTGATTAGTTATTGTGTGATAGTAAATTGTGACACGCAGGTATAATGGCGGATGTACGAATGAGATAACTTAAAATGCAGAATATTAGGACGATTTGTAGGGAGTTAATTTTAAGTTAACACGATTTTTGACCATAAAAATACCAACGCATCCGATGTTTGGAATGGTTTTTGGGCAAAGAAGTCCCGGGTTTCGGCACCAAGAAGATATATGTACTGTCGCAAGTCACCGAAACAGCGTTCGGTACATATCTGGGACAATTTACGATTTTTTAACTTTGAGAGAGATCAGAAGGTTGAGGCGAAGCAAATACACATGCACTGACGTACCTGGGTCTGCTCCGGCCTCCGATGACTCCTTCACCACAAAACCACACGTTTTTAATATTTTTAGCGATTTTTTTTGTCTTGATCGATGTGAGTTGAGCGCGGGCGCGGCACAAGATTCCGGGGTTTTCACCACTCGGCCTGCCTTCGCTCCCATTGGACGAGTACGTGTACATGACAGTTGCTTGTCAACTGCGTTTTGCTATCGCCCAATGAGCTCTGATCTCTGATGTTGGTGTTAAAAAGAACAAAAGAGCGTTCTGTTTAATGAGAACGGTACACAGCTGTAAAATGCTTTACCCTATGTCACTTTCACTATCAACTCTATCAAGACGATTCAAATGACACCTCACATGTCGAAATACATTAAGCTGATTAGTGCCAAAAAACTTCATACACACAAATACATAAGTCACAAAATCCAAAGGTCCATCCAAAGGCCGCTCTTGTACTGCCGAATGATTTTTTTCTTCATGTTTTGTTTTTCTTTGTATTTTTGGTGAGCAATAAAGATGTATTGTATTGTATTGTATACCCATATGCTGTATGCATATGGGTATACAATACAATACAATACAATACATACATACATACACGCATCCATGCATACACATATGCATACATCCATCCATTAATACATCCTACTAATATTATAAAATCGAAAGTTTGTAAGAATGGATGGATGGATGGATGGATGGATGGATGGATGGATGGATGGATGGATGGATGGATGGATGTTTGTTACTCTTTCACGCCAGAACTTAACAGCTGAACAGATCTGGATGAAATTTGGCACAGAGATAGATTATTGTCTAGAATAGCACATAGGATACTTTTTGATCGCGGGTGAAACCGCGGGGCGCAGCTAGTACTTACATAGACATATATACATTTGAAAAACGTAAACCTTCGTCTTGCGCAGTCGGGTAAAAAGTAGGTACTTTTATTTCTACCCCAACATTAAAAAAAAAACTTCTGCCCAACCACTAACAAAAGTCTGGGTACGCTCATGCACGACACTAAAACACGGAATCATCAATAACTATCGTAAATTAAGCAATGAACAAAACAAATACGACTGTCACCCACACCGTGCTACATGAATGTACTCGTACTAATCGAAAATAACTCTGAACAACAATTTGATCAGTAAATTAATTAGAAATAATGGCTGTTTACAAACGATAAAATAATATTTAAACCTCCATCACAGAGTAGATGGAATACTTATTAGCTGTTTTGCATAGAATTAATTATCAAGTTGACGACCAATTACGCATGTAAATGCAATTAGCATGGCGTGAATAAGTTCATTTAGTTTAGTACGTTTCAATTGACTTGCAATTGGTTAAAAAATATGCTGGAATCATTTTATTTTTGCACGTTTTTGTCATGTGAGCGATGATCCTAGTTGGAGAAGGACCGCCTCTCAAGCCAGAGGGAGCGGGTTCGAACCCAGCCGACGGCACGCACCAATTTGTTTATTGTGTGAAAGTATGTGAATATTGCATATGTCATCTTCTACATGACTAAAACCCAGTGTATGGCGACAGGCTCGCCCCCTGTCACATTTGGGATTAAATATTGTCAGGCGAAGTGTGGGTGTTGTATTAAACCTCTGCTAGACCCCCCATGGGAAAGGCATGACGATATGTTATGTTTTCGTCAAAATGTTTTCATAGTGTTACTACATAATTATGCGTGAGCGCGTCGTTGATTCGCAGATTGTCCTTTGATCGAGCACGATTTATGGGGCATGTTCTTATCTCGCTCTGACTGCTGAGCTTATCATGCTTCAGACTGAGATAGAAACGTTCCTTGCAAGGCTTGTTCGTTCAATTAGGACTAGGCAAATGACTAAGCAAGGCGCGACGTGACACAAAACATTAATATCCAGTATCCACTTGCACTAAATACAAAAATTTGTCGTGTTTCGGAATGTAGTCCGGTCCCTTCCGAAGACGGGTCTGAGCAGTAGCGCACTTGTAGCGCCTCACTCAACTGCCGTCTTTGTACTTCTTCACTCTATAGAACTTCAAGACTAGAGTGAATAAGTACCCTATAGGTCGTCGTGCTCCATCTTAGACCACAACGTCGCTTAACATCAGGTGAGTTGGTGGTTAAACGCCGACCTATTCTACATTTAAAAAAAATACCTAAGTCCTTGCTTAACTAGTTTAATCAGCTCCTAGCTAGCTCGTACCTACTTTTTTACACGAACCTTAAGCTATTTTTAGGAAAATCTTAACTTTATGCGCTCGATAAGCGAATATGTCGCAAGGTTAAAAACTAGTTAAGCAAAGACTTAGGCCATTCTTCCATATCTACCCTCCTAGCAATAAAAGTTGTATTGCCTCAGAATAGTTAGACAGTGTTTTGTCTTTTTCAATCGAGTTCGAAAATTTTACAGAAAGAAAAGGACAAAACACTATCTGATTCTAACTACATCGAAGCTATACAACGTTTAATGCTAAGGGAACTATAATGCAAGCGGCCACAAGATACATGCATTAGTTTGTACGTAAATGTACGTAAATGTATGTAAAATGTACGTAAATTTAAAATTTTTGCATGCTGGACCATAACAAATTTTAAATTATTTGGCTGTTGAAATGTTGTTTATTTTTATCGTCACAGTTATCATCATATCAGCCCAAGCTATAAACATTTTCGGAAGATGTCCACTGCTGAACAAAGGTCCAGTGATGTCCACAACGACCGGTCTTACGCTGCCCGCATCCAGCGGCTTCCCGCAACTCTCATCTTGTTACAAGATAGATAGATAGATAGATAAACACTTTATTGTTCACACCAGAAATAACAAAAACAAAAGAACAGACAAATCTTAAACTTGTACAACTGGCGGCCTTATCACTAAGAGCGATCTCTTCCAGGCAACCTTAGGATGGAGAGGATACTTATGAAAGGACCTTAGGAAACCTTAGGATAGAGAGGACCGTTCCGAAGACGGGTCTGAGCAGTAACGCACTTGTAGCGCCTCGCTCTACTGCCGTCTTTGTACTTCTTCACTCTACAAAACTTCAAGGCTAGAGTGAATAAGTACCTTATAGGTCATCGTGTTCCGTCATAAACCACAACGTCGCTTAACATCAGGCGAGTTGGTTGTCAAACGCCGACCTATTCTACATAAAAAAAAAAGAGGATACTTATACAAGGTGGACCGATGATCTGCCTTCCTGCCTTCCAACGCTGCGGTTTCCGGTTCGTAGACGCCACTCGATGTGAATTAGCCATGTTTCTAAATCAGCAGAACAAATTAATCATGCAACCATTCACGCCAGCTAACCCAAATAAAACTTCATTATCAGAAAGAATAGAGTTTAAGAAAAATGTTTGGAAAAAGCTACAAAACAAATCGTAGCCAGTAACGCAATCAATCAAGCAATTTGGACACGAACAAAGTGGACGCTGCAAAGATCCAATCAGAATAAATCAGGCTTCGTATTGAATAAAGCCATTTTCTCCATCTGCGTTGAATTCGCAAGTCGAGAGTCAGTGCTCGGTGGGCAGTTTTAGATTGCCTAGAAGTAAGGACAGTATAGTTTTAGCAAAGATGTAGGTATCCACAAACAAAAATTCGTAACGCTAACTTCTAAAAGATAGATGCACACAAAATAAGGTACTTGAAAGCCACCGGCGCAGACTGCAGTGCTACCTTGATACGCAAAAATATTCTTTCGCGATCTTGAGAATGATGCGAGAATTCCCTGGGAAGGCTTAACCATATTTTTAAATTTTCGAACAATTACCAAAAGTGTATTTTTTTTTACATAAACTCCACAACAGGTTAGCGCGTCATTTTGGAGTCAGTCAGTAAAATAATAAAGTACCTGGATGACCGAGCTTTGCTCGGTATTTTTTTTTTTTTTTAATAGTGTTTTTTGGAAAATAAACTACTGATTTTAGTCTAACCTCAAAGCAAACACTCATTGATTTCGTGTTACTTAACAACGCCATCTGCTGTTGTGTCGTTAAAGCAATTAGTTGCTCACAAAAAATAGTATTATTATTCGCCAATAGATGTCAGGAAGAGTCATATTTTTCAGTTGAGACTACTCAAACGCCTCCTTTTTGTTATTTTTCTTCCAAGTTTATGTTTAAGTTGATTATCGATAAAACACGAATAAAATGACATTTTCTAAAATTGATTCCTAGCTAGATCGATTTATCGCCCCCGAAACCCCGTATATACTAAATTGTGTGAAAATCGTTGGAGCCGATTCCGAGATTCTAATTATATATATAAATATAAATATACACAAGAATTGCTCATTTAAAGATATAAGATACATTTATGTCAGGCAATATAACTTGCAAACAGTGCAGAGGTGCAGAGGTCCATAGGAAATAAATACCTTACAAATTAACATATCTTCTGGGATTTTGCTCTCTAGGACGCCTCCTATTGCCAGTAGTGGTTTTTTCCCAGAAAATGAACTTCTCTGTGTGGCTTAGTATTTTAAAGTTTCAGCTTATTGCAATCAAAATCCTCAAAGTATTTTCAAGCAAAAATACTACTACTAGATGCAGAAAGACCTGAAACAAAATTGGCCAGGTGTGGGATGAGCAGGGTTAAATTTTATGGGTTAAATATAAAAAATACAAAAAGTCCATACTGTTTGCACGTAGAGCCAGGGGCTGTCTGACCACTGGACAGGCGACCGCGGACCGAGTGACCGAAACATGGACTAAATGAATGCATTTTGATCTGTTGACGAGGTATTTTCGAACGAAGATATTCGACCTTCGTTTTGACATCTTGGTGTGATTTACGACTAATGTCTTACTCGTAATTCGAGTCAAGGGGTAAGTTGAAAATCAGCCTTGCTGTTTGAGCCAGGCGATCTATTTACGCTGCTGAGTGCTGAGCTTACTCCCTTTGTCACCGTGATTATCTGCTACCTATTGTATCTAATTACTTTTATTGTGTTTTTTTTATGCCAACATTTTTTTTTTTAATTGAAAATGTAAAAAATTCGCTGTTTGTTTCAATTTGAGGCGAATGACAAATTTTTACAACCTCGCGACTTACATATCTTGAGCCAAAAAATGCCTGCAAAATTTCATGAAGATCGGATCAAAGATACTCAAGTTTTACTCATGGTATAATAATATACTCCGCCAGAGTAGAGCTAGAGTTCCGAGTCAATAATGGTCACGTGGGTAACACGTAGTGACGTCAATCGATGCCTAGGCAAGAACAATATAGGTAATTCATTTACAACAAGTTCGAAAGAGACGATGATGATGTCAAGTGACGTCATCAAGTGTTAGCTCCCAGAACGCTAGACCTTGGTTTTTGGATCATGGTTGTACTTTTGCATACTTGTCTGACTTTGATAATTTGTAAAAAGCGGACTTTTGCCAGTACAGTCGACCTTCATTTTCGCTCAATCAATATGTACCTATTTACACTTTCGCTTCGCTTAATTAATAAGCACCTATTCGCACCTTCGTTACGAAAGTAACAGTAACTGCTTTTGAATAAAAATTAAGCGTCAAAAATCACAAAGAAAGAAAAATACAAGTAAGAAAGATCTAAAATGCATCTAAAACCTCATCAACAGTCGTCAAATTTCCGAAAACACTCTACCGAATGTATTTCCACTTCGAATTTCCTCGGAAAACATCAATTAAGCCATTAAAATCATATCTCTTTTGGTCGAGCAACGAAGTAATCAAGTGAAATGAGCGTATATGTATAAGACTGAATTTGGCTGCCTTCCAATTGTCGGATGCTTCATGAGGGTTGGAATTTACTTCGCCTGAGCTATTGGACTAACTATTGTTTGCTCTATGAAGGTACGTGGTGACACTTAATTGCCATAACATTCATCGTCATCATCATAATCAGCCTGCAAAACCATTTTAGTTATTATTATACAGGGTTAAAAGTCCAAGAACCTCTTAAGGTTTCATTGTATTATGTTAATATGAACAACTTTTGCTATGAGGCGAACTCTGAAATGGCGAAAAAAAATCAGCTGTTCCATACATTTTGTCTCAGGCCAATGATGAACTTTTTATATGGAACAGCTGGTCGTGATTTCAGGATTTGATTCATGGTAAAGTTGTTCTTATTGATAAATACAATCCTAAAGAATTTTTGATGAGTTATGTATAACCCTGTATAGCTGGTTAGTGTGAAATTATCAACCAGCTATTTGTTTAGTTCAATAAGAATGAAACTAGATGGCGCTTTTCGTAATTCTCGCGGGCCGCATGCGGTCGCGTCTTAACGAAAATACTCATTTTCACAAGCTTTTATTTAACATATCGTTTTAGTTGATAGGTATGTATATTTGTATGTAGGTCAAGCTTAGGAAGCTAAATTAGAACCACTTCCTGACGTTGATTTGACCCAAATTTGGTATATTTGGGTATACTTGTAACAATGCAAATGGTACTATGGAGCTGGTCTGAATTTGGAGTCCGAAGGTGGCCATAGAAACGTCTCAATAGTTAATAGTAAACAGTATCATCATTAGCCAGATGTATGTACACTTCTTACGAGCTGAGTTAAGTACTTCGTAATTTTCAAAGTAATTTTTGTTAAGGATTTGACATAAGACAAAAGAAATCTGAAATCCGTTAGAAATCTATGAAACCAAGTGCTCTCTAACCCTAACAGGCTAAAAGCATGTTTTCAGTTAAGCAGTAGTTATTGTATGCTCTCGAGCGAACACCGTAAATTCAAACCCGTGACACATTGTTAAAGTAATATTTTTGTGGCGAATTCTTTCTTGACTCAGACGTTGTATTTATTGCTATTGAATTGCGGCTTTTGATTTCAGTTGTTGACTCTAGATTGTTGAAGTCGTTTGTAATAGAGGGTTTTTCTTTTATTTCGAGTTGGCAGTTTTATGTTGACAAGTTACTGGTCTGGCTTGTTTGCTCGGTATAGGGGGAATGCACGCACGGTTTGACAAGGTCTAATGACAGTTGGTTCGATGACTTTTCGTGCCCTTGAGGTTTACCTTTTTCGTTTTATCACGAGTTGTTAGTGGGCTAATTAAAATGGTAGGTCTAAAAGAGCTGTCAAAAGCGTCAAAGCTGTTTTTGTTAATAGTTTTTTTTTAACTGGTGGTTTTGTGAGCTGAAAGTTTCGCAATAACTTGAAATAAATTAAATCTCCGCAATTTTGAAAAAAAAGCAACAATGAATCGACAAATAAAGTTTATTTAATTATCGAATCCGCTCACAAATTATTTCGGTTATGAAGTGTGGTCCTGTAGAGGAGAAGAACCAGACAGACGCCCGCTGGACGGCCGGACGAACATACGAAAGCATTTTTGTCAGAGCTGAACCAGAGAGGCTCTGCTTGCTACGCTCGTTCGATCATATGTTTTAATTTTATATTTCCTTTACCTGTTGTGACCGTGATCCATCGTCTCAATGAAGTCGCCTAGTATGAGGTGTTTTGGAAAACCAACATTGAATTAATAACACTCATATTTTTATTTAGCTATTGATTTTTATTTAACCCATTCCGAGTCACTGTACCTATTTCTGTACAGGTCAAGTTAAATTTTTATAATGAATTCTATAAAGTTTTATGTTAGTTACTATTTATTTCATTTAAGAGGGTAAATGGTGACAATTAAATATATTTTTTAAAAGTGGGTAGTTTTACAAATATTTTTTTGACAAGTGGTTAAAGTTGGTGCGCGAAACGTCTAGACACGTAAGTACACTTTTTTATTATTATTATATGTTTTACGAGAGATATTTTTACTAAAGTGATTGTTTTTGGATATTATATAATATAAGGCATCTGTTTTAGTAATATTTGTCAATGGTACTGAAGTGGTTTCGATTTTATTTTGTATGAAATACAGCTGTACAGAAATCGGTACAGTGACCACTTCTGGGAGTAAAACTATTTTTATTTTCAGATTACTAAGAAATGCATCGGAAGCAATTTAGTGCTACTGAAAGCTTCAAAGGGCTTCAGGAAGCTGTTGAAGCAATTCTAAATAATAGTGACGATGAGGCAGAGTATGATTTTGCAATCATACCGCCAGATCCGAGCGTTGTGACGGACGAAGAAGAAGGGGCCGACGAAGATTTGGTGACCACTTCACTTCCTCAAGATGTTCCTGGTAATGTCGAAGTTTTTACCAACAACGATGGCAATGATGATGGTGGTTCTTGCAGCAGTGACGACGAACCGTTGGCTGCAAAGCGAGCACGGAAACCCCAGCAACGTCAGAAAACTCCTACATGGCGGAAGTGTTCTCCAACATATTCCTCAAGGCCTGATGGTGCTCTTGAAGTAGAACAAAGACAAAACACCTTGAAAGATCAGCTGTGTGATCTCAACCCTGTGCAGATATTTGAAAAACTGATGGATGAAGAGGTATTTCAGTACATTTACTCGAATAGTATGTTATATGCCTCTCAAAATAATAGGCATGGGTTTCAACTTGACTCATCCGAGCTAAAGAAATTTATAGGCATTCTGCTATTTTCTGGCTATCATAAACTACCCCGGGAACCGATGTATTGGTCATTAGATGAAGATGTGGGAGTTAACTTAGTGGCGAGTGCTATGCCAAGAAAGAAGTTCCGAGACATAAAAAGAAACTTACATCTTTCAAATAATGATGACGCTGCCACTACTTCTGATAAGATGTTCAAGGTACGACAATTTGGCAACATCCTTATGAAGAAGTTTAAACAATGGGGAGTATTCCATGAGACTATTTCCATAGACGAATCGATGGTAAAATACTACGGTCATCACCCTTCCAAACAATTTATCCGTGGAAAACCAGTGCGTTTTGGATACAAAAACTGGGTGGCTGCAAGTTCATCTGGTTATTGTTATGCGTTTGACGTTTATTGCGGTAAATCAACTAATGCTTCCACCGAGCCCCTGGGATCCAGGGTTGTCAAGACGTTGTTGGAAATGCTAGACAGCAAACCGACAAATCACACAGTATTTTTTGATAATTTTTTCACGAGTTATGATCTGTTGGTAGATTTACGAGAGTTGGGATATCATGCTACTGGAACTTTGCGTGAAAACCGAACCAAAAAGTGTCCTCTTGTAAGCACAAAAGAAATGAAGAAGATGGAAAGGGCTACATACGACTATCGCTTCGATAAAACTAATGATCTTTTGTTGGTGAGATGGAAAGACAATAGCGTTTGTACTATGGCAACAAACTACGACACAGTTGAGCCATTGGGTCTTGTAAAACGATGGTGCGGAATAAAACACGAGAAGACTGATTTTAAGATACCCCATGTATTCATGAATTACAACAAGGGCATGGGAGGTGTGGATGAGCTTGACCAATCCATATCGCTTTACAGGATCGCCATTCATGGAAAAAAATGGTGGTGGGTATTATTTACGTATATGCTGGACATGACTGTTGCAAATGCTTGGCGTTTACATGTTTTGAGCAGAAAAGACCACATGGATCAACTCTTGTTCCGCCGTAGTATTACTAGGTACTATTTACGCCAAGAAACACTGAACAAAGCTAGACCATCTTCATCGCTGATACCAGGATTACCTCAAGATGGCAAAGGTCACTACCCCAAAAAATTAGAGAAACCGTTGCGTTGCGTGATATGTCATACGAGAGTTCTTTGGGAGTGTAAGAAGTGTCTAAAAACACTTTGCATCAAAAAATCATGCTTCGAAAATTTTCACCTATAAGCGGCCGCTGTACCTAATCGTGTACACCCCCTAAAATCACTAAAAAAATTAAAAATATTTTTTTTTTTTTGTAAATCATATTTTGTAACTCTTATTGTAACATGGAAATAAAGGCAAATTTAAAGAATTATGTTTGGTTTATATTTGGCCTCTAATGGGTTAAGTTATTTTTACTTTAGATAAGATTTAATTTTTTCTTTTATTTTATTTCGTTAATATTTTCCGGTTCTTAGTTTCTTGATAACACTTAACTAAGTAAAATAGCTCAGATCTTTAAATAACAACTTTCAAGTTCTGTTTTATATGCTTCTCAATTTTAGCAAAATATAATTTCCTAATAAAGTTTTATACAGTTGTAAACAATTCCAATTCGTATTTTAAACAATTTCAGTTACTAATGTTCTAGGAATTAGAACAAAAGATGCTTTTCAAGTAAGGCCTACTTTCCCTTACTTTCCTAGCTAGAAATTTTGGCGTAAAATTAGTCATAACCGTAAAACGCCGAAAATACTTTGTGAACTATTAAAATTTAGTTTCCATGAATTTGAGAGCTTACGAAGTCTGGTTCTAGTTTGTTTAAAATTTAAGGCTGTTCGTTACCAAAACTGTGGCGTCTCACAACTAAATATTGGTAAAACTTGTATACTAATATAAATAACTGAAATAGAAGATGTTAACTTTGTTTGAATATTGCGAGGTACGAGTATACTATGATAGCCTAGTTAGAATAAGGGTCGCCTCTCAAGCCGAAGGCCAATTTATTCATTTGTAAAAATGCGTATTTAATGTTGTCTGCTATAAAACTAGAGCCGTGTACGGCGACAGGCTTGCCCTCTGTTACGTTCGCGACTGAATACCACCCGGCGAAGTGTGGATGTTCAAGTACACCTCTGCCAACCCTTTCTGGGGTGAAGGCGTGACGATTATGTTATATTATGTTTTTGTGAGGTTAAAAATTAACTAAGTAAGTATAGAGAATATGTGTACCAGTCTCAAAAAGTAACTAAAATGAATTTTCTGACAACTTTACTGATTTTATTAGAGACATAAAGTTAAAAAAAAAAAAAATTAGAAAATTACCAACCTGGACTAATCTTTAAATTCAAAATTTTCAAATTCAAATCATTTATTTGCAGAAATATAGGTACATCCGTGAGAGTTGGTTTTTAATTAGAGTGTCAATATATTTAGCCCATAAGGAGCCTGCAAAAATTAGGAAATAGTAGGTAGGTAGTTAAATTTAAATGGTCATAAAATATAATGTCATTGTTAGAATGTCAATCTTTGAAAAACAAATAATTAAATGAAACTAAATACAATATTATTTCGCATGGAGGATAGATATTATCAAAACACTAAAGTCTGATCGTCAATAAATTCCCTATTCGTAAAATATGTCCTCAAAACAAAAGCTATTTCAATTTTCTTTTAAGGGGTTAAGATGCGCCAATGACATTTGGCATTCGGCGCTCAGCTGGTTTTAGCGCCTCTAGTGATCAACGCTCGAAGCTTTTGAACATTGAGCTAGCATTTCTCAAAGACAAACAAATTCAGACGAAACACCGTGAAAAAAATATTTTTGCCTAAAAATGAAAGCCCTCTGTGATGTTATGCTTTATTGTAATGTTTTTTTACTAAATTATTTGAAGCCAACGGCGTTTTAAAGTTGAGCCTTATAAGCAGCATGAGCGCGGTAGTTTGTTTATAAGTATAGGTAGATTAAGTATGTACTCACAAATATCCCGCATCTAAAGGTTTTGATTCCCTTTGGTCGTGCGTGTAAAATCTAAAAAAAACAATCGTAGACCACGGACTCTCTGAAGTGTGAGATATTATCTTGGTCCCTCTCACTTTTATGATTTTTCAAACGAGAGAGACATTGACCAAAAAATATCTCGTGCGTAGGAATAGGGGAAATAATATAATATCGTAAGAATGGCCCTGGAGGGCTATTCTTGACGCGTGAGATGTTTCTTGGTCACTCTCACTATGATTTTTAAAACGAGAGAGACATTGATCAGAAAATATCTTTCGTAAGAATAGGGCTCCTGATGGGCATCCTAAGAACTCCGGTACCAGGGATAAATTACTCAACCTATCCTAAACCAATGCTTACAACATTTCAAAAATCTCATAACAAAAAACATATTTACTAGGACTAGCAGAGCTGTTCAATCGACGGCCCGCTTAAAAAATGTATTCTACGAGTTGGTAGTACTAATCTGTTTTACATAATCAGCAGGTAGTATAAAAATGACTAAAATGATTCAAAACATAGTGGACCTAGAACTTACAACCTCATTATTATCTCGATAGTTTCTTGCCTGATTTTGCTGATAATTATGTTCCTACTCGAAGTTAAAAACGCGTTTGTGTTTAATATCTTTTTCATCACTCTCACTCGTAAAAAGGACTTTATTACATCAGTTTTAGCTCATAATCCGAGCTATTAAGCACGTGTGCTGTTACTTTACCATTATCGCACTAGTAACTAAACTAGACTTTTTTTAAAATAAATCAACAAGAGTTTTTTTTTACTTTTCTTAAATTCTTGATTTAAAGTATCATAACTACGTAATAACAGTAAATAAACATTATTTTTTTTATCAAATGTAAACTATTTCTGAAGAGACGGTATTCAAAACCACCTTAACGTAAATGTAAACAACTAATACTTCTAATAATCCAAACCATGTACAATATGTAGGTAATTCCACTATGAATCTAATGGACACCAAGATCAATACTACAGAAAGACACCCAAGTAAAACACTACTAGGTCCGTCCTCTTCCGTGCCCCAGCGAGAAGTGCCGGTTGGACGGGGCGGGCGACTCAGGCGCTACTCCTTCATTCCTTACGCTACATTCATTCATTCATTCAATACATTCCTTTGACAGTTCGCTCGCAAAACGTCACACAGCAGACCATAGACTGCATTCTTTTGTATGTGTTGCTAACACAAAATATTGACAATTAATTAGGTATGATAATTTAAACAAAGTACTCGCTTTATTATTATGCCTAGTAAAATTTTGATAAGTGGAAAAGCAGCAAAATGCGCATACATTTTCAGAAAAATGTATTGACTAATGCAAGTCTGTGTTTTTTCCCCTCGCATGTGTGATGAAAAACGTCACATGAAACGCGTGTGCGTTAATAATTTACACTATTGGCTCCATTAGTGTGCTCGCATACGGCTCGCGCTATAATACCGCCTCGAGTGTAATGATCTTAGCACAAAAGTGTCATAATTTACGATATAAAAAACTACACTTTGACTTAATTTTGTTTACTTAATTATTTTTAGTAAACTGATTTTCAATAAAAGTCAAGTTAGAAGATGTTTTAAGTGATCATTGTAACAAAATTAAAGCGACTTCCAAACCACAAATAAGCACTAATATTAATTAATATAATTATTATAAGCGCTACCCATCTATTTGAAGTCGGTGCCAGCCAAGTCTTATAGGTAGAAGAAGAAGGATACTACTTACAAGTATCTACCTAATTACTACATATACATAGTATCTATATACTACCTACTTGGCTTGGCTGGTTCCGAGTAGTAGGTAATTCCTACTAAACATTCAGACTGAAATATTTGGCATAGTACGAGTAACTCCTAGTACTTCTACCTATTACCAACAAGTATATAACCTACTTACTACACAAATTGTAACTATCTACTCCATATTAGACTTGGCTACCTATTAGATTTAGCTTGGAGGCCGAGTTAACGGCTTACCTACCCGCTACCCTTGCCATAGACACCTGTCTGAGCGTGACGTTTTAATCGGTCAGTGCCAGCCAAACCCAGTATAAAGACAATTGCCAATGCCAACTAGATAACTGTTGCCCGTACCATGGTCTGGCAATATGATGATGGTAGAGAGAAGGGTGCAGGTTCGAAGTGGGACCTGTGAATGACAAATACAAGAAACTAACGGAACGAGCTTTTTTTTATCTACGCGTACGAAATCGTGAGCAACAGCTAGTAGTTAATATAGTAAAAAAATCCTCTCTAGCTGGACTAAAGGGGTCTTAGATTGGATATTGAAAAACCTTTTGTAGCTGAAATACATGTATAGTGCTTAGATTTTAGCAAACACCAAAAAAATAATCAAAATAAACCGAGAATCAAAAAATATCAATAAATCAAATGCTTTGAAGGCAGTAATCGCTCAGATTAACACATCCTTAATCTGAATGAATCTAAACACATGAAAATCAAATGTTGGTTTTATAGATGAAACATAAATTCGAGCGAAGCTTGCAGTTGGGAGTTTCCAAGCAAAGAGATTAACATTGAATGAAAACTCAAAATAAGCACTGTAAGAAGAGTTTATTTGAAAATTGAACTAGCTACCAAGAAAAAAATACGAGCACGTGCTCCACGAGCTGCACGAAATTTAAAATAAAAGACTGTACCTTACTAGTACCTTTTTATTAGTTATGAGAGAGTATAATATTAGACAGTATTTTTAGAAGAGGATTCGCTTCTAGGATAAAGCAGTGTTTTTGTCTTGGGCGGCTTGAACCCCTCGCTGCCCTCAGGACTCATCTTCCCTTGCTGCGCTCGGGAGTTAACTCTAGATTCCCTCGTTACGCTCAAGGTACAATAAGCCGCCCGCGACGTAAAGCACTGCTTTGTGCCCTCGGTACATAATTTACTATTGTTACTCTTTATTCACGAAAAGGTGAATTTAGAAGCAAGACCTGTTTGCTTTTCTCCAATCAAGTCTATCGATTGTTTGGCGCAACCAAATCCATTGTGTCTTGATATTTCCTTAAATTTTACGAAGAAGAAGCTAATTTATAATACGAGAGAATTTATAATACGCCAATAACTTTTGTCTTTCTGTTCTTGTTCTGCTTCTTCTTCGACGATGAGATTCGGCAATGAAGACTGATATTGTTGTTCCTAAAAACAATATTAAATAATAATTAATTTGCAACCATACTAAGTCCCAACGCTCGTATCAATAATTTATTTATGTACATTGTGTACACAAAAAAAAATGATTACCAGTTTATTCGAAGGTGAAAAAGTCCCTGTTCCTCGGATGCTCTGATAACCTTCGGATGATTTTGAACTAGGCATCTGTAGATAAAAATATAGGATAAGTTTTTAGTACTGAAACGGAAGTTCTTCACTCGCGCTTCGCGCTCGCTAAGTGAATGTCACGCATGCCCATAGCAGTTCAGCGCCACTCTGATTATAAGTAGTGGCTCTATGAGCAACGTCTCACAAATTACATATCTCCGCTATTTTAAATAAAACCTAAATTTACAAAATTTCACAAATATCGGTTGAGAAATGCGATCTGTAGAAGAAAACAATCGGACATCCGTGCAATCAGACGCTGGACGCCGGACATACGATAACTTTAGCAATAGCATTTCCACTTGGCATAGCTCTGACTATGCACTATGCTTGTCACCCTAATAATATAAGATGTTAAATGTCTTTTAACTCACCTTAGTTCAGTACTCGCATTTTTTGTTGGCTGAACGCTTGTGTTTAAACTTTGATAATTTCGTTGATCTCTGTTTCTGAAAAAATGAAATAGAGCAATTTAAAGATATTAATTACACAATATTCATATTACTCAAAGCGTCTCGTTTGTCTCTTTCCATGATACCATAAAATATAAAACAATTACCAATTTATAATCCCAATTTAAAATATATTACTATTCTAGTCTTCATGCAATAGAGACTAGATTAAAATAACTATTAAGACTAGATGCAGTTTGGTATCAGTTACCAAAGAAATTGTTGTATTTAATAAATATAAATAAATAACAATACATACAATAGTGACTCTTTGAGCTGGAGATCTCGTGACCGATGTCTGTCCGATTTGAAATTGTCACATGTATTTTATACCCAAATAAATTATTTGTATTTGTATTTGTCCTCCTCTACAGGTCACACTCCTCAACCGATTCTCGTGAAATTTTGTGAGCAGGTTTGACAATTATATCAATTTTTGTTTTGACTCGGATCAAAAAGTTTTTTGGAAATTTTCCAATTATGCAGATATATCCTTTTTTAAATCACATCTCTGCCATATTGAAAAATTTCCAATAACCGCCTAGGCAAGAAAATTCTTTTTAAATATCGGACTTACTCACAAAGTTTCAAGAGAATAGGTTAAGAAATGCGACCTGTAGATTAAGACAGGTCTGGGCAAAGATCCGGACAGAAATCCAGACGGAATTCGGAAATACGAAAGCATTTTCGTCGAATCTGAAGCATAGACGCTACGCTCGCTAACGATCTCTCGCTCGGTTATTGTTGTAAGAAAATGTAATAACTTTTCTTTCGAATTCAATGGCCATAACTCGGAACACTACTTTCTGAATGCAAATGCTTGAATTTTTGTATTAAATACTATTTTTTACAAAAAAATACTTTATTCAAAGTGACTGATCAGAGTGTTAGTAAGCATATTCTTTCAAATAAAAAATAAATGACGAAGTTATGCTGCAACAAACATTTAGTAAAATTTATACAATGTAATAATTGAGTGCGTCCTAATTTTTGAAGTCGGTTAACAAACCAGGATAAGTTAGAAAAATATGCTCACTACACTGCTAAAAATAATAATGTATTGCGGACCGTGGTTGGTCAGCTATAACATAAAAATGTGATTGTTTCTAGTTTAGGTAGGTTAGTTTAGGAAATGTGCTATACCAAAAACAAAAAATAGTATTAGTCATTTACACCGTTCGCACGCAACGACCGCTTTCTGATATTGACATCGTAAGTACACATAATAATTATCATTATTTTATTTTTACCCGATTGTTCAAGAAGGATTATTTATTATTATTAACTATAGAATACTCCCCATTTCCATGTTATTAACTAGGTGTTGGGGCATCAGCAAGTATGCCACAGCTTCAATTTGAAATGGCTTAGGTATATTGACCTTAGTATAATTTTTGTGAATAATTGAATCAAATGAAATCACGAGAAAAAAAACAGCTGTTTCATACAAAAAGCTCATCGATCGTCGACAAAATGTAAGCAGATGCTTTTTTCCCCGATTTAATTTACAAATAAAAAAGTTTAAAAAGTAATCGTTGTTTATAATGAAGAGTACAATGACCCCCGTTTGGCTTAGTACACCCTATACCGATAACCCTGTGCAATGTACTAATATGACACATATAGGTACATTTGTATATAACAAGAAAAAAAACACAGTTCTGACAAGTCTTGCACTTGGATAATTATCATGAGCAACATGTACAATGGGGCCCGTGCCGTGGCGTGATGATTGTAGTACAGCACGACGCTGCGCGACCGCGGCTCGTATCACAGCAAAATAAGGTTCATGGTCGCACAGCGTCGGCGGCTAAATCCAACAATCATCGCAATAAGGTGTAATGGACGGTGAAGCCCTGAGAGTTAACATAGGTCGGAGGACACGTCTGTAGTTTTCTATTAAGTATTTTTATCAGGAAAACAAACGTCAGACCGAATCATATGCCACTAAAAACTCAGACACTAGGGTTAGTCACTTCAGTCTACACAATAAGAACAAACGGGTAAAAATATTTATGTGGTAATTAAATATTAATAGGTAGGTAGGTACTTACCACTTAGCTACCTAGTTGGAGTCCAATTTTTTTGTTACGCCTAGCTGCCTTGGTGACATCTCCCATTTTCATCGGATCAACCTTCTGTACCCTCTACTCACAACGCGATCAATTATTGTCCAAATATTTTCACTAGTAGTAAAGTCACTAAAAACTTATCAAATGTCTTGAAAAACTACTTTTTTTGATTGGCTCTGGATAATTAAGCACTGTTTAATTGATGATTTACGTACAAATAGAAAAAAAATGCGAAAATATTTTTCGGCAAGGCGAGTACGTCCTTCCTTCGTGAGGCGCTGGCGCCGACTGGCCCGTCCCCCGCAAAGGAGCTCGCGGGTGTCAGTGGTCACGTGATCTGACGAAATACTTCAAAATAACACAAAATATTACTAAACTAACTCAATTTTAGCTCTAAAAATATGGTAAAAGAACGATCAATCATATTTTTAATTTCCTATCCGAAGGTGTAAAAATATATAGTAACGTAATCTCCGTAAGCACGGTATTGCACGCCATGAGAACGAAAACAACGTTCATTTAATATTTTTTTACTCGCAATCTAGTAAGTAATATAATATTTTAATTAGACTAATTAATAGGTAACAGAATGATCTTATTGGTGATATTTTTTTCATATCGGTAGGGTCCGTAGCTTCTTCACTATTACGAGTTGAATAGACGCATTTGGCGAATATTCAAGGCTTAAATACAAAAAAATGAGTTAGCATCTTTTATTTTCTATGGAATCTTATTATGTATTTGAACCCCCATACCGAAGATACTATTTCTGTATTGCTTCGTTTTGCAGTTTACAGTCTAATTTCGTTTTGTCTTGAACTTTTTAATGTTTAATTTAATGATGTTAATTTATACTTACTTAAATCTGATCTTACTAAAAGAGATGCCTCAAAAATGAAAATTGGGGCTTGCGATAATATTTTTAGACTTTAAAAGTAAAGCTTGCACGAATGTGTTTGACAAAACCCTAAAATGGGCTATTTTAGGATAATTTTATTGATGGATGATGATGAGATGGATAATTTTATGACTTAGGATGCACTTTTTCTGTGCCTTGAAAGCAGTTTCTCTCAGCTGAGTTCGCCCAATACAAAACACTGTAACTTACCGTGGACTCTCCACGAGCATGGTAAGCGGTCAATTGTGTAGTTTGGTTGGTACCCTTTCTAAGCAAATATAGGGCAATTTTTAATATTTGTGCTAATATTATGTCCAACATGTAATCTCCAGGACAGATTCAATGTCAAAAGCAATCGAAACATTCTAAATGAATGGTGAATAGTTTTAGCTTAGATTACCATCCAAAAACAGTTTTCAGAAAATCTAAAAAAGTTATTACCTGAAACAAACATTTTGAAAATGCAAAGAAAGTTAGAAAAAGCAAAAGCAAGTATTTATTTGAACATAATCAAAATCTTAATTTTTCGCTTCATAGGTTCCACAACAGGACCCTTGTTTGCTCTTCCCCTGATTGCTCTGCATCTCATCTTGTTTACCGTGACCGAGTCCACAGGAAAATTGCCGTTTCCGAGGACATGTCTTGCTGTAAACATTTTTGTTTGCACGGCTCCATTTCGGGTATGGAAAGTTTGGAAGTCATCTCCCGGTGTTTAAGAAGCAATGAACGTAAGCCAATATAAACAGAACTTTTGAGATTGGAGTAGGCGGGTATTTGGAAAAAAATTTACTATTAAGAAAATTGTGAAGTAATGGTAATATTCGTTTGTTTGTTTGCGTCGGGAAAATCAAAATACTAAATAATAAAGTATTACATATTATTCAGCTCAGTAATAATAGTAATCATAAAACTGTTGAAGTTAAGACGAATCCAACGACACCTCAAATTTGTGAATCGGTCTATTTGTTCCGACGGTAGACAATATAATTTTATAGAAACGTGACAAAAATAGCGATGAAAGCCTAGCTGAAGAAGGCACGCCTCTCAAGACAGAGGGAGCGGGTTCAAACCCAGCCGACGGCACGCACTAATTGGTTCATCGTGCATGTGTACATATGTGCGTATTGTATGTCATCTGCTACATGACTGGAACCCGTTGTATGGCGACAGGCTCGCCCCCGGTCACATTTGGGACTGAACATCGTCAGGCGAAGTGTGGTGTTGTATTACACCCCGCCAGCCCCCTCAGGGGATATGTTATGTTAAACGTGACAAAAAAATCATAAATATTTTATAATTATTATATAATATATCTCCTTAACAATATATATCCACCCACTCACACTCACACTTTTACACATCCACACACACACACGACTGCACATATTATTTAATTCATTAATTAATATACATTCTTTATTGGCTGTAAGTTTAGATTGTTACTATTGTATTTTATTTTTTAAGGGCTGTAAATAAAATAAAGTAAATTAAATAAAAATAGATAGGTACCTAAACATACTTACTTCTAATCACATTTTACCACACTGATAATTTGCGAGCAAATTTAAAGTGAGGCGAGAGCGCAATGAGCTCGCTACGAGTTAGCAACAAGTGCGTAGAGATCACGCCGTGAAGACGATTATACAAGGTGCTACGACGTAGTAGCCATTCAGTAATCTGCGCCCGCGGTGTCGGTGCAAATTAGTGGCAAGCTCGTTGCTTTCACCTTGTAACTTGCCTGGTTTGAAATCGCTCGCAAATCGCCAGCGTTATAGAACTCTAATAAAATTCTACACTCATAAAACATTTACCAATTTTGGCCGGCTGTTAGTTCAATAATCGGTAGCTATCATTTAATTAGCTTTTATCATATCGTCACGCCTTTCCCCGAGGGTGCTGGCAGAGGTGTAATAGAACACCCACACTTCGCCGGACAATATTCACTCCCAAATGTGACAGGGGGCGAGCCTGTCGCCATACACCGGGCTCCAATCATGCAGCAGATGACATACAACACGCACATATGCTCACACAATGAACAAATTGGTGCGTGCCGTCGGCTGGATTCGAACCCGCTCCCTCTGACTTGAGAGGCGGGTCTTCTCCCAACCAGGCTGCCAGCGCAATAACCAAGTCTAATATTATGTGCTTTCGACTTAGTCATTTCCAAGCATACACGAAAGCCTCAATTGTGAAACCGGTCGCATCGCGAAAAACTTAAATTAGAGTATTATAAGTTGTCCGCTCCTGCCAAGAAACTTTTTAGCTAGCTTTTGCACGTAGCTCTATTTGCTTCGCGTTGGAAAATATAAAAGTGTTGATGATAACGAGATAAAACTATTACGTGGACCAGCAGTATTGCTTTCATGCACTTCGGTCTGAACATAAAACTTCATCATTTCGAACCACACCGGTTATTATTGTAGCGGTATACACATTACACGTATGTAACGAGAATTACATATTGTCACACCTGTCCCCCAAGGAGGCTGGCAGAGGTGTAATTAAACACCCACACTTCAGCGGACGACATTCAGTCCCAAATGTGGCGAAGGACGAGCCTGCCGCCGGGCTCCAGGCATGTAGCAGATGACATACAAATACGACGAGAAGTACATATCGCCATACCTTTCTACCGAAGAGACTGTCAGAGGTATATAACAACACCCACACTTCGCTGGACGATATTCAATCCCTAATGTGACAGGGGGCGAGCCTGTCACCATACACTGGGCTTCAATCATATAGCAGATGACATACAAATATGACGCGAATTGCTTATCGTCATTCCATTCAACCGAAGGGATTGTCAGAGGTATATTACAGCACCCACACTTCGCCGGATGACGTTCAGTCCTAAATGTGACAAAGGATGAGCTTGCCGCCATACACCGGGCTCCAGTTATGTAGCAGATGTTATAAAATACGCAAATATTTTGGACACACAATGCACAAATGTGTGCCTTCGGCTGGGATGATACCCATCCCCTCTGGCCTGAGAGGCGAGCCTTTTCCAACTAGGATATCATCGTACAAAGATAATTTAACGTACAAAAAGTTAAAGATAATACAGGGTCGTTTTAAAAACTCATACAAGTAACCTCTCATTTAGATTTTAGGCAGCTTTTGTACATCATGCCTAACAAAATTTCATAGAACGTTATCCAAATTAATTAATCTTTTTTTCCTCATTAAAAATATAATTAAATTAATTAGTATTCTACGTTACATTAATTTGACGCGGTCTCAAATGAGCTTTGGAAATGGACCAAGTTAGGAAGTGGACCAAACTGACCGGAAGGACGCGGGGACCGGACAAAGCTTGGAAGGTGACACTTAGTACCTAAAAAAACTTATCCAGTTTTATTATGGAAACTGACGTGGTTTTCACACATTATGATTTATAAAACGGAAATTACTCACGTACGATTTAGTCGATTATTCCGACTATAGTTTCAACCGCATTCGGCGGTCTTCATCAGGGACCCTATTCGGAGATTTGAGATTTTTATGTCTCTTTTTTTCGTCAATTGTTGCTCTCGTTTGAAACGTCATAGGTGTGAGAGTAACCAAGATAAAATCTCATCTCATCTCACGCGCAGGAATAGCCCCCCAGGCGAGTGTGTTTCAACGGCATTCGGCGATAAGCATAGCAGTGCTATGCGGATCGCCGAATGCAGAAACTACAGTCGGAATAACCAACTAAATCGTACGTGAGTAATTCCCGTGTCATAATCATAAACCTAGCCAGCATAATTATTTTCATACAAACTGTATTTTTTTTTGGGATAAATTACACAAAAGCGGCAGGTTCTTGTACAACAGTTTATCGCCTAGTGTAAACAAATAGAGCCAGGTTCGCCTCTCAAAAGCAAGACTACTTCAGTGTTATATAGATGTTGATTAATTAGATTTGATTGCTGCGAATTTTTGAATGTAAACAATCACTCTCCTTGCTTCGGTGGCTCAGTTGGTAGTGAACCTTCTTTCTGAGCTTGGAGGCGTGGGTTCAGAAATCAGAAATCAGAAATCAGAAATCAGATTTTATTGATAACTCCTATAGTTACACGTCACAGTTGAATATTTATAATTAAAAACGAAATGTCAGAACAATAATAATTGATAATTATGTCAAATATAAAAATTATTCATAATGTCATTATACAGATAAGTATAGTAAAAATAGTTTAATATTATGTATAGCTATTATTATACAAAATAATAATAGTTCAAAAATCTCTTATTTTAAAATAAGCTTCAATGTCATAAAACATATTATCTAGTAACCAAGCTCTCATCTTGGTTTTAAAGCACGCGGTAGAAGGCGCATCCCGAATGGAATTTGGTATACGGTTATAGACCGCCGGCCCTAAAATATACACTGACCTCTTCGACTTGACGAGACGATGTGAGGGGGTTACTAGTTGATCCTTCTTTTTATTACTACGTAAATTGAACGTACTATGGACGCCCCTACGTTGAAAAATATCTAGGTTTACATGGGTGAATAGGGCTACCTGGTAAACGAGCTCACACGGCAGAGGTAATATCTGAAGCTCCCGAAACAGCTCCACGCATGAGACGTCGTCCTGAACCCCGCATATGGCACGTATGGCTCGCTTCTGCATGACAAATGCCCTATTACGATCGGCAGCACGGCCCCATAGCTCCAACCCGTACGTGATGTTACTGTGGACGGTCGCGAAGTAGCAGGAGCGCACGACGTTGCGGGTGGTGGTGCTGGCGAGCCGCCGGAGCGCAAAACACGAGCGGCTCAGCTTCCCGCACAGCTCGTCTATGTGCTTCTCCCACGTCAGCGCGCTGTCGATTTGGAAACCTAGAAGTTTTGTACTGTTGACCTGTTGGAGTGCCGTATTGCCAACTGCTACCGAATAAGCATTTGTCAAATGGCCGTTAAGATTAAATGCAAGGAAACAGGTCTTATCTTTATTTAGCGCTAGCCCGTTCGACCGGAACCACACATCGAGTTCGTTCACCACCGTATTCAGTCTCGCCTCCAACTCAATATGGGACGGCGCGGTGATCACTGCGGCGACGTCATCAGCGTACATGTAGATTTCTGCGCCGTCAATGGCGCCAGGAAGGTCGTTGAGGAGGAGACTGAACAATGTGTTAGATAAACAGGAGCCCTGCGGGACGCCCATCTCGTTCTCCATCTCAGCGGATACGACGCGGCCTCTATCACCCATAACGACCTGCGTTCGCTTCGACATAAAAGAGGAAAGTATGGACAGTGCCGGTCCGCGGATGCCGTAAAATCGCAGCTTATTTGCAATGAGAACGTGATCGGCAGTGTCGAAAGCGCGCGATAGGTCACAACAAAGCACTGCAACCTGCAGTTTCTCCTCGCGCGCGCTCAACACCCGCCACACTACTTCTCGAACTAAGTCTGTGGTCGCACGGCCGGCCCGATACGCATACTGGCGTTGCGATAAAATATTACGATCTACGACGAAGTTCAGTAACCTACGGTTGAGACCGACCTCGAACACCTTGCTGACGGCAGGGACGAGGGATATAGGGCGGTACGATTTAGGGTCTGCTTTTTTGCCCTTTCCTTTGTACAAGGGGCAAATTTTAACTTTTTTGAGTGCCGTAGGGTAGATACCTTCTCGCAAACAGGAGCTAAACAAGTAACTAATAACGGACGCCACTGGTTCTATAGCCATTTTTAATGAATTCGCGGACAGACCGTAGATATCGGTGCTTTTTTTAGGAGCAATACGTTTGGTGGCTATTGTGACTACTTCAAAAAAAGAAAACGGTTCTAGTCTTATGGACACGTCGCTAGCGGCTGACTCGTCCCCGAGCGCTGCCAAGGCACTGGCGCAGTCAGCCCTGGGCGCTCCGCACTTACTCGCTGCCGTAATGAATTCTAAGTTGAGCGCGTTCGATTCCCACTTAGGGCAAATATTTATGTGATGATCATTTGTTTTTGTTTTATGTCTGTGTGTTATTATCTATTTAAGTATGTTTCTAAAAATATTATAATAGAAGCGATTACAGCCTAGTTGGGAGAAGGCCCGCCTCACAAGCCAGTGGGAGCGGGTTCGAACCCAGCTGACGGCACGCACCAATTTGTTCATTGTGTGAGCATGCGTGCGTATTGTATGTCATCTGCTACGTGACTAGAGCCCGGTGTGTGGCGACAGGCTCGCCCACTGTCACATTTGGGACTGAATATCGTCCGGCGAAGTGTGGGGGTTTGTATTACACCTCTGCCAGCCCCCTCGGGGTAAAGGCGTGACGATATGTTGTATGATGTTACCAAAATTCGAAAGTAAAATAATCGAGTCTCCATACAAAATAGCTAGTCACGTGATCAATTTTGTTTGAGGTCTTAAATATTCTTTTTCTCGATTTTTGCAAACTTGTGTTTAATAATAAGTAAGTTGTTCACTTTGACGGGTTGAAATATACCCTTAAGTATTACTATACCCAAAATTAGCACCATGTATAAAGGCCCAATTTGAAAGTTTAATATGACATGTTCTATTTTTTTTTTTTTTTTTTATTACATAAAAGGCTTGCGTTTGGCCGCCAACATGCCTGATGATAAGCAGTGATGCGGCCTACGATGGAGCACGCTTGCCTAGAAGAAACCGATTCACTCGAGACTTGAAGAGACCCAGATTATAAGTGTCAGGGAACACACAGTCTGGCAGAGTATTCCACACTCTAGCGGTCCGTATGAGAAATGAGGAACCAAAGCGTTTCGTGCGTGTTGTAGGTATGTCAACCATAAAACGATGCCGCTTTTTCGTACTCTTGGTTGTTTTATAGAAGAACGGGCTAGGAAGAATAAGGTCATGCAAACCAGATGCACACTCCCTTGCTTGATACTGACCTTGCGCCGATGATCCAAACTTTGAAGTTTATTTATTTTTGTTGTGCTTTTTAATGTTTAATTTTATATTACATTTTTTTTTAAATTAATTATAATTTTGGCAATTTTTGTTTTCTGACATACTCGTATCATAAGTGTACTCTGAGGTACCTATTTGAAATAAATTTTTGATTTGAATTGAATTGAATTAAAACCACTCTTACCAACTAACGCTAATAAATCAGATGCTCGCATCACACACAAACGTGCACATTCTCAATCCAACTCAGTCCCCATCGACACCGCTGTCAGAGTAATCTAACTCTCGCTAAACACTTCATGACATGCGATATTCAAGATTTCATTAGCGAGTGCACGCTGCACAGTTTTGCAAAAGGCAAACTTTGTGAGCCGTACAAAGCTATGTTAATATGGACGGCGTTTGACCGTACCTCTGGGATGCTTGAAGTAAGGATGGGACAGGAATGGCAGTCTTGAAGTTACTCAGCCTTTGAGTATGGTAAATATGTTAAGAAGTGACTGGTCATAGGGGTAGGTGGATCTCTCAGTATTCAACATGGCTAAATATTGCTGTAAAAACATATCGTCTCGCCTTTCCCCCGAGGCAGCTGGGAGAGGGAATGTAAGCTTAAAACAACACCCACACTTCGCCGGACAATATTCAGTCCCAAATGTAACAGGGGGCATGTCACCATACACTGGGCTTAATTAATGTAGCAGATGACATACTATACGCACAAATGTTCATACAATGAAATAATTGGTACATGCCGTCGGCTGGGTTTGCACCCGCTTCCTCTGGCTTGAGAGGCGGGCCTTCTTCAACTAGGCTATCATCCCTTGTATTATATGTTATGTTTTCGTAGCTTCTGATTCTAATTGTAGTCCATACATCAGGCAGATTTTTAATAGAGTCGTTTTATTAGATGTATCCATATGAGTAAGAGTCCGACGACCTCTTTAGACTAACTTCGGCTACTTATAGCTATTTCGTCTAGAAGAAGTAGACGAGCGAAGAGAGCGAGTAATGATACTGACGAGCCTTTAAAGTTACCTACAGAGTGACAAAATGCAATTTCATTTTTTTTTATGACTTTTCACTTTTGTAATCATTCTTAAATAACTAAGAATTTCCCTTGTATTATGGATTCATTTAACAGCTAATGATGTAGACAACCTCCCAATGTAATGAAATTTTTGATTTGCTTTGTCTACGTATTGAGTAAATCAGTCAAAAGTGACCCCTTAAAAATGCGGATATTTGTCATAGCTCTATTTTAGCTTGGGAACGTTTTTAAAAAAAACCAAGAACATAGGGGCAGCGATATTGTTAGTTTAATTCTACATGCTAAATGTCATCATAATCTGACAAATGGTATTCAAGAAATTCGAGTAGCGTTTGTATGGAAATTTCAGAGCGTCGCGGCTCTCTTAAAGATACTAAAAGACCAAATACGTGGAGTAGCTGGGGTTTCTTCTCCATCGGAAGTAATGTCTCACTTGTCCCCACACTATTCGACACGTGGACGGATATGAGCTTGCCTTTAACGGAAAAGTTTTTGAGTAAACTAAAAGGCCCACCTTTGAATTAATCGAGGATGAAAAGGTTCGGATCACCGTCGATATGGGAATTCGGTGTTAGCCTTTTTCTGGTACCAAAACTTCTTATTGTTTTTGTTTTGGAAATACCTGCTTAGTGTGTGGGAATTTGCAAATTTTATTCCCGTAGCTTTTTTGGATTGTTTTTTTTTTGAAAATACAACAAAACTAACACAAATTTTTTAAAGACAAAACTAGCAAGATTTGTCAAGATACAATTATGTAACATAATATCAGGAATATATCAGGAATAAGGCATGATAGTTTATGAGTCCTCGGAACGTTGACTTTATATACAAGCGCGGTTCTAGAATGTCTTCAAAACCATTCGTCAGATTATGATGAAATTAGGCATATGCAATTAATTATGAAATTCTCCTTCACTCTGATCTTGTTTTTTTTTAAGTGCTTAAGAGAAAATGTATAAGAATAGCCGCATTGTAAGGTAACTTAAAAATTCCCTCCCTTAGGGAGGTTGCCTACATCATTAGCTTGCCATAGGAAACCTTAAGCCGACACGAAGCTAGTCCAAAGTGTTCGTAGGAGCCTTAAACCAAGGCTCAAACTTCAAGCCTTGGTCCATTACCTCCTAATGCCATGGATGCGTCTCTTTCTCACTTCAATAAACATACTTTCACCCTCTCTTTCCACTTCTACTATTGATATGGAACTCAGCGATGCGTTACAACAAGGGGCGTACAGCGAGTTTTGATGGTTAATAAAAACTTTTTTTCGTTTTTTTTGGCTCCATACATTTAGCCAGTTCCTTAACATTTGCGCCAGGTGCGCTCTAGCAAAATATACGGAGCCAAATGAAAACAAAAAAGGTTTTCGTTACAATCAAAACTCGTGGGAAGCCCCCCGGAGTCATATCAAATACAGTTTTAAAATAGCTACAGTGACGTCCTATTTATAAAATTATCGTCACGCCTTTTACCGGAAGGGGCTGGCAGAGGTCTAAAACACCCACATTTTGCTGAACGATATTTACTTTTAAAATGTGACAGGGGCGAGCCTGTCGCCATACACCGGGCTCCAGTTACGAACCAGATGACATTAAATACGAAATAATGTTCACACAATGAACAAATTAGTGCGTGCCTTCGGCTGGGTCCCAATCCGCTCCCTGTCTTGAGAGGCGAGTATTCTCCGATTAGGCTATCATCGCTTAATTAATATTTTACATAACATAACATATCGTCACGCCTTTCCCCCGAGGGGGCTGGCAGAGGTGTAATACAACACCCACATTTCGCCGGACAATATTCGGTCCCAAATGTGACAGGGGGCGAGCCTGTCGGCATACACCGGGCTCCAGTCATGTAGCAGATGACATACAATACGCACATAATGTTCACACAATGAACAAATTGGTGCGTGCCGTCGTCGGCTCGGATAGAACACGCTCCCTCTGGCTTGAGAGGCGGACCTTCTCCCAACTAGGCTGCCATCGCTGCCATTTATGTTTTAGTCCTATATTATTCTAATATTCCATGTCCTATTGCCTACTCTGTGGTTCTATTCCAATAATGCATTTCAGTGCATTTACTATCTGCGAGTGGCAACGTTATCGAGATGGGCGGCTAGATTTATCGCGCTGCCGTTAGGGGTAGTTTCAGTGCACCAGTAAAACATATCGGGACGAATTATTGCTTTAAAATTCATACATTTCGCAAACAACACAAGTTGATCTCGCCGTAATGTTGTTGCTTTAGTAAGTTTGGTTTTGTTGGTATGACAAAGTGACGTGGTAACCGTTAGTGTAACCATAGGTATAAATGGTAAGTACCTAGGCGCTAATCTACATAAATATAATCTATAGATACTAACATAAATGACAGCGCGTGACATCATTAGATAAAGAAAATCACTTTATTTTAAGAGTTGTTAATCGATGGTATTATTTTTATTTATCGGTATTATTTTTGCCGATTAATCGATTTGTTTATGGTAATTTAGAGCGGTTTACACCGAATGAAGTTGCGTTTGGAATAGCGGGCGAACGTCATGTCTGTCAGACATTCACTCATTGGACTTGGTTGAAAGCGGTCGCGCGCAATGTTCATTTGCAAACCATTTCATCCTTCACTAATTAAGTAGTTTAAATGTCTGCATTATTAAAATAATGTAGAGTCAACACTGAAGTCCCCTTATTTCAATGTTCCTGAAGTCTAACGCCCACCATAGATACCCGTGATGACGAGTTCACGGACCAGAAATCGGACACGACACCTCGGCCTTCCCGACTGTCCCCGACATATATATAAAAAAAAATTAACCGTCTAAATGTATGTACGCGCATTACTTGAAAAAGTTACAAACGACTGCAGTAAATTGGATAATGATTTTTTTCTTGCCTTCTTTATTATCAGGATCAGGTTTGTACAGGAACAAAATGTAAATACATATGTGAAAACAAATTTATAGTGGTACAAAGTTTGCTGGGTCAGCTGATGTGAACAAAAATTTAGAACGTTTATTAAATGCTAATTTTTTGTTATTGAAACAGTGTACATAACAACACAATTATTTATAGGCATCTTCGAATTGATTCTACTACGTAATCGTGACAAATGGAAATGTGAATAACGCTAGTGCGACAATATCTGAGCTGTTAATAAAAACATGCGCGGAAGTGTATAATGATACAAAATACCGTTAAAGTTTAAAAATATTTCTTCTCCTTTTTACGAAATTTTAACGTCTTAAATCAACAACATGGCAACAAAACAATAAGATCAACAAAACAATGACAACAACAACAAAAATAATGTCAACAACATGGCAACAAAACAATAAGGTCAACAAAACAATGACAACAACAACATCAACACCAACAACTTCAAAACAAAAGCAACAACAGTGACACACGACACATCATCATCACGTAATGTGCGTCGACACGTGCTTCGCGTGCCAACATGCTCTACTGTCATCTATCCCTACATGGGGAGGGCTTGTGAATTTTATTGCCATCGGATGTATAAAATATAAAGCGGTCGGTTATCATACGAGTTCGAGCGGTGGCAGTTTGTCTTGTTGTGGCTGATTTGAATTCAATGGAGGGTGGACTGATTTGTGAGATGCTTTCCGAGATGTGGCGAGGGTACTTGATACATATTTTTGGGTCGGAATAGTTTGTTGAAGTGAAACTTCTAATGCGACTTCCAACAAGGTTGCGTTAAACGTTTAACGCTCCTGGGGAGGGGGGATCGAAAGAGACAGAGCGAGAGTGAATGTGAGGCACTTGAATGCATGCGCGTAGTAAGAAAGATACACAGAAGTTTCACTTCTTCCGCGCGGAGGAATTTTGTAAGGCATTTTTTTTTGTAAGGCACACCTACGCCTTTGTGAAATAGGTTCTATTTCGCCTTCTACCAGTAATTTAATGAAAACGATAGTAGATTTTAGTAATGAGAATGATAAGTAAAATAGTAAGGCACGTTGCATCGCTACGGATATGTAGCAGCGCTACGCTTGCTCGTAGCAAGTTCTACGAATTTCATTTTGTTCTCAAGCTAGTTTTGTTAGTTATACAAACGTAGATATAACTTCTTTCTACAGTAAAAACTCTACTTTACCACAACGCAACTCAACTCCAATACATTTAACATGAAGTAGAACGTTCCAGAACATTCCACACGCCCGGAGCGGAGTTTGATAGGTCTCAACGATTCTTTGATATTTGTTTGAGAATAGTTACGGAATGCGGTTGCCTTAATGTCCTCCTAACTTCAATATTGTGGCGGCGACGTAGCGTGTGCGTAGGTTCTTAATGGACTATTTATAATACTGAAATTGAAGGCAAACTATGACAACGAATACTCGTATTTCCCAAATAAAACGTTATAGATTCATATATCGATAATACTTATAGTTAGTCTTCCTTATGTTAGTTAGTTAGTCAATGATAGTGATAGTCTAAATGTTTTCAAGTTTCTAGTGCATACATTTCTTCTAAATTGTAGGTCCCGGTTGTTTGTTCTATAAAAACAATCGTCAAGCCTTATCAGAGGCGGCCTAGAAACTCTGACATTAGCACTAGCCACTCGGCTTATACGAACTTGCTTGCTTACTTCTAGACAAGCGCACTTCATCGTAGGTCACTTCACATAGCATCAGGCAAGCGGCAAGACAAAGAGATAGTACCTAAAGACGAGGATGAGATACGTACGGGACGCAGACACGGCGTCTCTTCAATGTTCTTTCATACACAATGTATAGAAAGACGCGACACAACACATACAGAGAAGACGGGGCGCAGACGAGCCGCGGGTGTCATGTCTCATCTCTGTCCGTATGTCATTCTCGTCCTACGTATTGTCTGGCCAGCACATGGCAGCCAAACGCAAGCCTATCAACTGACAATGAAAAACCGCTCACCATCGGACTAGAGACTAAATCGTGACATCTCTCTGTTGTATAATAAACTGGTGTTTCAGTCTGTGAACTGGGACCCTATTCGGAGATTTGAGATTTTCATCTCACTTTTTCTCGTCCTTGTTGCTCTCGTATGAAACGTCATAGGTGTGAGAGTGACCAAGATAAAATCTCATCTCATCTCACGCGCAGGAATAGCCCCCCTGAAGACCTTGCGTAGTGTCTGTCTGCCTGTACTCTACTCTGTAGATAGCTCTTAGTGATAAGGCCGCCAGTTGTTACACTTCAGTTTAATTTTTTCTGTTCTGTTGTTTTGTTGTTTCTGGTGTGAACAATAAAGTGTTTATCTATCTATCTATCTATCTATATATCTCCTCTACAGGTCGTATTATGGAACCTGCTCACATAATTTCATGAGGATTGGTTGAGAAATGTGACCTGTAGATGAAGACAGCTGGGTAGACGCTGGACAGACGCCTGACAGACGGCGGACCTACGAAACCAATTTTGCCGAAGTTAAAGCAAAGACGCTTCGCTCACTAACGCTCGCTCGATCGATCATCTTATGTGTCAATTAGAATCGAATTTGCAAGCAAAATAATTAAATGACTGAATTTGTATACACACTTCAGTGCTTCTAATTTGCTAGTATTAATATAATCACAGATCTAGGATGTAAAAGATCGACAGTGACAATTCGATAGTGATACAAAAAAACATTTGCGCATGCGCGAGTAAATTAGTGTTGTGAAAAGTACTTATTAATTTATCGATTGACCATAAATGGTCCTCCGGGTGCTTGTCGATAAATATAATTTTTCGCATACCAATTGAGTTGTTTTTTGTTCCAAGTAACACCGCTGCTGAGCTAAAATGTATATTAATTACTAAACGGGTGTTAAGCTAGGCGGAAGAGTTAGATATTAGTGTCACCATGTATCTAAATTAACATAAGAAAAGTAAATAATAAGATCAATATAATACTATCCTGGTAATTCGCTTCGAATTGTGACCCTTGACCAATTTTACTCGTATACGGATTAGAATAAGTAATGATACTTATCTCATTGGTTTTGTACATTTATTTATAATTTACATATTTATTATTTACCTAGTTAAATTAAATATAATTAGACTTGGATGTAAGACACCCAAAATGTGTAAATTGAATTAAAAATGATGATCAGAAATTGAAGGTACATACTTATATTTAATACAAAAATGTTTTACGCCTCATCATTCAGTACAAACTCGGAAGAATGTCAATTTACTTTTGATGGCATTGATTCAAAAATGTATGCTTTGTTTATGTATTGCACCCATCGCCTACCTAATGAACTTTGATAAAAAACTATCGATAATAATGACGTCATCTTTTTATCCATCTCTAGTGAAAATCAAGCGTAAACTAGCTAATATTTTAATGCTGAATTTCATCACCAATTCTGCTTTAATCTAGGAAATATAGATGTTACGAAGAAACGACAACAACATACCGCTGGTAAATCGGTTTTTGGAACCAATTTATGTTATGTTTTAGACAAAATTTAGACAAAAACATCACAATGGAATTTTCACATTTACCCATGAAACGACAAATTTTGTGGGTTACATCTTGGATTCACATCACAATTGCTAAACTCACAAGATGACATAACTGCATTTAGTTAAAATTGCTCTCTCTTGAGTCTATTTATAATTATTTTAGTAAAAATATAAATCATAAGAATTTTCGCGTGTTTCCAGGTGGCGCGCTGTCATTAATGACAAAAGAATTATTGACTAACATTTTATTTGTAGGCGACCTCTATCTCTCTTGTGGAGTTTACATTTCGATGGAGACTTCTCTGTCCCACGCTTCGTTGGTCTTTTGCGAAGCAAAAAAAATCTTAGGTCTGTGAATATAATACTAACTTATTAATACAAATCGCTAAAATTTGAGAGATAAAGGCTATCCTAATAGTTCACTAATGTCCTACATACTCGTATGTAGGTACATATAGGTAGGCTTTCTTTAGCATACAAGCTCACAATTTCGATCAACATCCCAGCCGCCATTACCACGAAGCACCCCGTAGATCATCCCCCGATTAAGACGTTCCGTACGCCCATGGGTTCCGTACAATAAATAATATCACCGACGGCGCTCGCTGAAATATAGACGCAATAAAGATCGCTATGTGAATAGGTAGCTATGTGGCGTGCGTACGCGAATGCAGGAGTTTAGGAAAACGTCTGCTAGATAAATATTAACTATCTACAAATCTGTCTTTACACCTAAATACAATCCGGGAGTGTTTAAGAGTAAAGTGAATAGGTATCTCCTAGGCAAGCGTGTTACACCTTCGATCACGTCGACACTTCCCATCAGGCGAGTCAGTGGTCAAACGCATGCCTAGTCTGTTAGTAAAATATATAGGTATTATTCACACCAGAAATTCCAAACATAGAAATTATACGGCTTAAAGACTTTATCGCTACGAGCAAACCCTTCGAAGCAACCCTAAATTAAAGTTTGAGAAATATATCGAAATTTTACGGTGGCTAAAATAGCCTAAAGTTTAACAAACTAATTTAAAAAATAAGAGATTGCGTTGAAAGTTTATGGCGTCCAACTCTTCATGAATCAAGTGCAGCCAAGTCCACTTAGCTCTAAAATTGAACATAGATTCGACTTATGCAGTGGACATAAAAGTTTAACGACTCAATAACTCTTTACTAACTTCCTAGATGTCTGCGAGCCTCGAGTGAGTCGGTTTCTTCTAGATAAGCATGCTCTAGCGTAAACCGCATCATTGTTTAACATCAAGAGAGATGATGGCCTAACGCAAGCTTGTCATTGTGTTAAAAAGAGTCTTTTAGTTGTTGTGACGTGTGTCACCCCCTTAGGAATAAACTTTCTGTAGCCGGAATAGTCATCATTTTTTTTAACTTTTACATCTTTTAACTCGATCGAAAAGACAAAACACTATAACTCTTAGGTATAACTATTCTGAAGCCGAAGTGAATAGGTAATTCCTAGGCAAGCGTTACACCTTCGATCACGTCGACGCTTCCAATCAGGCAAGTCAGTGGTCAAAAGCATGTTTTTTTTAATAAAGAATAGGTCAACATTTGACCACCAACTCGCCTGATGTGAAGCGGCATTGTGGCCTAAGATGAAGCACGAAGACCTACTAGGTTTGACTCTGGCTTTGAATATACCTAGATTGTAGTTAGTCGGAAAAACATTTTAATTAATTATATTAACATTGCATAGTCCGTTGTTAAAAAAAAGTAAAATTATTACAAAAAAAACAACTGAACTCTGTACCATATGTCACTTCCACTATCAAGACGATTCAAATGACACCTCACATTTTGAAATCCATCAAGCTATTAAGGCTGTTAGCCGTGCCAAAGAAACATGCATACCCACATACATAAAAACATACTTATATAAATACTCTCGAAAAATGTGACCCTCTTTCTTGCGCAGTCGGTAAAAAAGAAGCTTTAAGTACAACGTTAAAACTATTTCTGAAGGGAGGGTATTCAAAACAACCTTAATGTAAATTTGAACAACCAATACTTCTTATAATCCAAACCATCCTACTTCCTACTAATATTATAAATGCGAAAGTTTGTAATAATATATGGTTGGATGTTTGTTACTCTTTGTCGCCAAACCGCTGAACAGATCTGGATGAAATTTGGCACAGAGATTTACTATAGTCTAGAATATCCCATAGGATACTTTTTAACCGTGGGTGACACCGCGGGGCGCAGCTAGTGTACAATATGTGGGTAATTTCAGTATGAATCGCATGGACACCAAGATCAATACGACAGAAAGACGCCAAAGAAAAACGATACGAGATCCGTCCTCTTCCGTGGTCCAGCGCTATGTACCGTTGGACGGCGGGCGACTCAGGCGCTACCCCACTGACATTCTTTTAACAGTTCGCTTGGAAAACGTCACACAGCAGAGCATACACTGCATTTTGTTGTAAATTTTGCTAACAAACGTTTATTGCTTTAACCTTATTGGGTTAGAGTATATCGTGTATGTGAACCATAAATAGCGAACCAACAAAAACATTGTGTTCAATCCAATTAACTACGTCATTGTGTACAAATTGTTTGCAGTGTCGATAATTGTTGCGTGTGACGCGTCGTGATTAACCCAATTTGACGTGAGCTACACCCTTAGCGTTTATTGCACTCAATAATCGGTGCAATTTGACCTAACAACCACATTAGGTATGGGGTAAAAAGCAATTTTGTTTTAGAATCAAGGTGTCTTTTTTTTTATTGCAGTTGGTCGTGGTGTATGTTGTCCTGGTATGTTGGTTTGAAGAAATTAATTTTAATTTGCGTACATACATTTTTAAATGACTGACACAGTAGACAATAAAGAAAAGGAAAGGTTTTTTTTTTCAAAAACCCGTGATCCTTCGTTCAAAATACTCGTACATAGTTCATTACTTTTAGGGTTTCGTAGTAAAGTATGGAAGCGTCATAGTTTTCTTATGTAATCTAGTTTCTCTTTAACGACCAGTAGCACTAATGGCCACTTTTATTAAATATATAAGAATTGATAAAGTCCTTGTTTAAGGAGTTTAAAACTACTCCTAGCGAAATATTCGCTTAACGGGACATAAAGTTAAGATTCTTTTAAGGAAGGCTTGACGTTCGTGTAAAAAATTTAGGTAGAATCTAGATAGAAGTAGTTTAAACGAGTAGGCAAGGACTTAGGTAATTCTTATATTCAGTGTACGTGGGCATTAGAGACGTAAAAAAATTGCTAAATGAATTAAATACAATGAATCATAGAAATAAATAGATTGCTTTGAGACAAAAAAATATAGTGCGTGGAGTCCCTCCGCGCGGACGAAGTAAAACTTCTGTGTCTTCTGTGAAGTGAATCTTTCTTTCTCTCTCCCTCTTGCGTTGGAAAATTGGACGCTACTCGTTGCTAACACTCACGCAGGTATACTGCGCGCATACGTTCCAGTGCCACACTCTGTCACTTTCTATTCCCCCTCCCCAGGAGCGTTAAGCGTTTAACGCAACCTTGTTGGAAGTCGCATTAGAAGTTTCACTTCAATAATAAAACAATTATTAAAATAAATCGAATGTCTTGTTAAAATAAGTATTGTCAGAATTCTTCCCTTCCTACAACGTAGTCAGCACAACACAAGTATTTCGTTGTCAAGTCTGCTACAGTAAGATGCTCGCGTGAGTTATACGGACCTATCGATGGGTGAGGATGGCGCGCCCCATTTGCAACTATACGTACAGTCCTACCAAAATCTATGCAGTTCACTGAGAGCGCCACCATCGTTTTTCTGAACAGCACTCACAACCACCCTTCAAACATTTTTAGTTCCTACATTTAGTCAGCTTCATAGATAGGTTGGTCGCGATGTGTTAGAGCTAGTAATACAACGAAAATGTATTAATAATGCATGTGAATGTGATTTTGTGCCGAGTTTTGGTTTGGAAGGGTAATAAAATTATGCGTAGAACGAAATTCTTCATACGCATATTTCGAAAATTTCTTTTTTTGGGTTTTAGTGCGATTAAATGATTACAAAGAATGTACCTAATAGAGTACGTTCAAGGAAACTTTGTTAGTGTGAAATTGACAAATCTAATCGAAGTTTCCTTTTCATTCAGCTCTTGGAATTGAAACAGACTTATATCGAATTTTCGATTACATAATTGCTTGACATTCATAATTAATTATTGTGTTGTTATTTTAGAAATAAAATGAAAAAGCGATGCTAGTTGGAGAAGCCCCGCCTTTCAAACTAGAGGGAGCGGGTTCAAACTCAGCCGATGGCACGCATCAATTTGTTCATTGTGTGAACATATGTTCGAATTGTAAGTCATCTGCTACATGTCACATTTGGGACTAAATATCGTCCGGCAAAGTGTGGTGTTGTATTACAACTCTGCCAGCCCCCTCGGGGGAACGGCGTGACGATATAAACTGAAATATAGTTATTTTATAACAACTAGGGCCTGAATTAAAAACGATTATTTTGTATTAATTTTTGTTAATTGATAATTTTATGCTTTAACGCCCGTGTTGTAAAAAAATAAATCGAATTCTACTGTTACACCTTCAGTTTCAGAATGTGTAATAGTAGAATGTGTTCTTCAGCATTGTTGAAAGCGAAGTTAAAGATGAAATTAGGTTATGTTAGGAAATATAGATATCAATGTCATTCAACAGTAAAAACTATGAAAGAAACTCCCTTAGGTACATACATAATTATATAGGGTCAACTGGGGCAAATGCGTCTTCGGGGCAATTGCGTCTTTCGAGAATAACTGACAAACCCTTCACAAATTAGGCGCCACCTCCATCTTTTTTCTATCTTGAGTATACAAGATAGCGAGCTGCCTAATTTGTGAAGGGTTTGTCAGTATTATGATTTATGAAACGGGGACTACTCACGTACGATTTAGTCGATTATTCCGACTATAGTTTCAACCGCATTCGATGTGTCTGTAATTCTCTGAAGACGCAATCGCCTCACAGACGCATTTGCCCCAGTTGACCCTATACATAGAAACACAAAAATTGCTGAGAAACATAACTCCTTTTTAAAGCAGTCGTGTAAAATACAGTCCGAATCAAAGCGCCCGTTACCACGTCAAATAAATTAACCCACGGATAATGTTTTTAATTCCGAAGTGGTCTCGCTCTTAAGCGGAGTGCAGAACGTAGTACCAAGATACGTGGCCGAACTAACGCCCTTGGTCGCCGCGCTGTGAAACGTGCTTAAGTTTCGGATGTGGTATTCTTTTCGAAAAAATTGTAGCTCCATGCTCAATTGAATTGACTGCCTCGGTGGCTCAGTTGGTAGTGAACCTGCCTTCTGAGCTTGGGGGCGTGGGTTCGATTCCCACCTAGGGCAAACATTTATGTGATGAACATTTGTGTTTGTTCTATGTCTGGGTGTTAATTTCTATTTAAGTATGTATTTAAAAATATCTAAGTATGTATATCAGTCTCTGGCAGCCATAGTACAAGCTTTGCTTAGTTTGGGGTCAGGCGACCGTGTGTGGAAGTGTCCCGAATTTATTTATTTATTTATTTATTTAATTGTGGTGTAATACGTATGGTAAGGCTAACGTCATGCTGAACTAAGTTGATTTGGCTTGAACATCCATAATTAGGCATAGGTACCTATATTACGCTAGACGCCGCGTACTTCAGTACGCGTGAAGGTTAGCCTCTTGAAGCTTGTTGGCTTACCGTGTATTTTGATAGTAAACGAAAACGTTTATCGTTTTCGTTCAGCTCTATTGATTTAACCTAGTTCCTTAATTTTTCCGCCAGGGGCGCTTTATTAAAATGTATGGAGCCAAACGAAAACGAAAAAAGTTTTCGGAACTGTCAATACTCATGGTACGGGTGCAGTACGCTTACAGTCGGTCGCTCACTATACGCTGACTGATATTTGATTCAGTGTTTTTGGCTTAAGCGATAGTCTCTACAGAAATTCTTAATACTTATTACTCAGTTCTTTAGATACTAACTCACACCTAGTTTTAAAATTAAAATTAAAATTAAGTTTAAGAGTAAAGTGAATAGGTATCTCCTAGGCAAGCGTGTTACACCTTCGATCACGTCGACGCTTCCCATCAGGCGAGTCAGTGGTCAAACGCAAGCCTAGTCTGTTGTAAAAAAAAAAAAATGAACTTCTGCAAAGTAACGCCTGACTCAATCAAATAATCTAAAAAAAACACTAGGTGTTGCCTGGAAGAAATCGCTTCAGGCGATAAGGCCGCGCTTGTACTTCCGAATGATATTTTATTTTATTATTTTCTTTATGTTTGTTTTACTTTGTATTTTTAGTGTGCAACAAAGATGTATTGTATCGTAAGTGACAAACATTAGTTTGATGTAGGTACTTCCGTAGTTAAGGGCTATCTAACATTAGGAGTTTACATAACAAAGTTGCCGACAGCCACTGACTGACTGACATTTTGTTATTTGTATGATGCCAAAACTTCGAAAAATCTAGTGGAACACATAATAGCAGCGTTTTACCTGAAATAAAACGCATATTAAAATACTTACCTAACTGGAAGCTATATATATGAGAGTGCATTTCCGTTTCCGTCGAAAGTACCAGCGTTTTCGTACTTTTAATGCCTTATAACCGGAAATCCTAGGTGGCGCCACCTCTGCATTCGCGCTTTGTGAAAATATCGCGCGCCATTTTTTATCATTGGCTTAATTTTTCGAATTTCCACCAGGCAGAAATTAAAGTGATAGCTTCCAGTTAGGTAAGTATTTTAATATGCGTTTTATTTCAGGTAAAACGCTGCTATTAAATAACTTGACCGTAACTGGAAGCTATATATATGAGAGCCTGTTTGGTATTGCCTGGTGGTGCCACCTATAGTAGGGCTATTAACCTTATTGTTAAAAGAAACGCCAATGTGAGCTATAAATAATATTAAAAATTTTAAAACTATTTAAAATCTTCAAAAAATATTGTTGGAAAAACAACTTAAATAAAAGGGTTTACATATAATGAAACCGGAAACAAGGCATTATGTTTTCTCTCTATTGGTCTGAAACAATTACGTATATTAGCATTAAAATAGTACATTTTCCATCTGTAAAATGTATGTCACCAGCATCTGTATAATGCCGTATTGTATAGAATGCTTTGGGTATACATTTCATAGAATTTCTGACACGTTCAGGCAATGTATAAATACACATTATTTATGTCATACTTTGCCTTTGCATTAAGTTTGTAAACAGAACCATACATAATGTTGGTGGTTAAAAATTGTTTTAAAAATCAACAACAGGTCGTTGATCGAAAGATTTTGTAGTCTACTATCCCAGGTGACCACCAACAAACAACTTCTTGGACAAGTAGTGGTACCATTTTTTCTGTAGACGGTGTTTAAATAGTCAACCATAGCTAAGTGAGGTGACAATTAAAGTGACAGGTTAATGTCCAGATCGATAGAAATATTTTCAACCAGACCCACTCTGGTAATCGGCAATTGTTTTAAAATGCCAAAATAAACTTTAGTGTCTAAGTAAACAATCGTAAATCATGTCAGTAAAAGATGAATCCGTAAAGCCAGTTCAATATATTTCAACAGTTCAGTATGTTTAACGAAAACCAAGAATATTTATAATTCTAAAAACTTTACTGACTTGACAAATCAGTTACACGTGAGAGACAGCTAATATTAAATAATATACTAAAAATCAATTACATCAAGCTTTAGACAGCTTATGCCAATATTAATGTTTATAGCGAAAATTAGGTTTACTTTCACATCTCTTAACTTCAATAGGCATGTACTGAATTTTTGATAGTGAGTTTCCAAGTCAATGCATTAATCATCAGTGTTTGTGATGATTTTGTAAAATATATATGTAAAACATGAAAATCACGCTAGACTTTCAAAGACAACGTAATTTTATCATGAGCGTAGTCTCATAAATAATCTATCACTTTAATAACACTATTTCGTTAATTTTATAATTACCGTTATCAAATGCAATATAGGAAAGATTTCGGCTCCGATACCTATTGCCCTAAGAAAAATGTTGGTAGTTTAGTTAAGCAACTTACGATAAGCTAGAAATCAGGTATTATTGATAACTAACAGTTACACGTCACAGTTCGCAGTGCAAGTCTTTACATTGTAAGATAAGAAACACCTTTGGAAGAAGGTAGGTAATTAAAAAGAATGGGCGATAGTAGTTGCGAGCTACTATCATAACTTACTGCAAACACTGAAGGTAGATTTTATGGCAATTTGAAACATACAATTTTCTAATGATCAAGACACAGAAGCGAAAAATAATTGATATAAGCACCCACGCCCTACTATTTTTTCTCTCAGAGTCGTAAAAATATTTAACTAATTTCATATTTTAAATTATAATTGTGTAATTCAAATCGTTCATCGTGAACGAGAGGTTGCTAGTGTCAATGCGATAGCGCACTGAGTATGACAGACAATAGGCCACACATTCAGGTATTACGAGGCTGTTCCAAACAAAATTATTTAAGTAATTGAAAAATAAATAAACATATATACTTATATTAATTTGAAAAAAGGGACACGCGTGTGACCTTACTTTGCCTCGAGTTAAATGAGAAAATGAGATTTGTAACATAATTAGTACAACATTCGTTCTCGTCACATTATCCGTAACATAATGTCGTTTAAAAGCGACCTAAATTGCAAGAATCGACAAGATAAGACATAGTTTTACCAAGTAGCAGGTATCTCCGTTGTGATTGGAGTCGCAGGAAATACTGCACGAAATCCTAAGGTAATTGTGCTCATCGAGCACTTTTGTTGGTCAAATTTCAGAATAATCAAGTAAGGGGCAAGACTCACTTCGAAATTTTGAAAGAACGTGTTTCACTTTGCAGTTGATTCAATACTATGCAACCCACCTCGAGGTGGTGACTTACTATTCTAATTAAATTAACGTTACACAGGGAACATAATAAGTTCATATCGAAAACTTCTTGATCAGACTGCAACAAACTGGCCTGAAGCCTCGCTTCGAGCGTTTAATTTATCAGTTTCTCAAAACTTAAAAGATTGAATCTGCATTCAGCAGTAGTAGTAAAAACTACGTTTAAGACTGTCTAGCTGTAACATAGAATATTTTCACGGTCTGTTAATTTATTGATTTGGAACCTGTTTCATTACAATTTTATTCTTATAAGACATTCCTGCGAGGGTAGTTTTTGCAAAGGTATATTTTTATTTTACCTTGAAAAGGTAGTTTATTACAAGCAAGCTAGAGTATCTATGTTAATAGTTTCATGAAGAATAAAAGACAGATTAGGCATTACAACAACAATAAAATACGTTTGAAATATTTCATCCAGCATAAAACTAGGTTTCGTTATGAACATACAACATTATTAAGATCAAAAAATCACCCTGTTAGGATGGTTTGTAATAAGCCTACGATACTTACTTGATACAATGAAATATTGTATTTTTCAAAGAGATGCTCATCGGGTGAAGATGGTTTGTTACAACCAAACAAGTTTGTGCTATGTTTATCATTAAATTGATATTTTGCAAATACATTTGCACAACTATCGAGTTTTGCTTTATTTATTGCAAGCATACATTGTTTGTTGTATTAATTGCTTAATACTATGAAATATGATATTTGCAAAAAAGGTACTCACTTGCAATGGTGGTTTATTATAACCATAAAAAATATTAAAATACGTTGTGTTAAACGCTTATAGCAATGTAATATCTGTCAAGAGATTCACCCTGCGAGGGCGTATCGTTACAATCGTACTAAAGAATAGTGTTTGTATGGATCGCTTGATTCAATTGCAAATAGATAGCCTCCCTGCGAGGGTGGCTTTTGCAAAAGATTACCTACCCTGCGAGGGTGGTTTATTACAAGCATACAATGATGTATGAGGTTTTGATTGCTTAAAGCAATGATTCAATTGCAAATAGGTAGCCTCCCTGCGAGGGTGGCTTTTGCAAAAAATTACCTACCCTGCGAGGGTGGTTTATTACAAGCATACAATGATGTATGATGTATTGATTGCTTAAAGCAATGTAATATGATATTTGTGAAGAGATTCACCCTGCGAGGGCGTATCGTTTCAAGCATTTCAGAGTATATTGTTTTGATTGCATAATTCAATGTAAGGAGGTACAAAACGGTACTCCTGTATCTCCCTATTATAACCATGCGAATGCATGTTGAACTGATTGTTTGCATAACAATATAGTAAAAAAGAATAAATTCAAAATAAAATACTTGTTTCTCTAAACTTAAACGCAACGTCAAAAGATCAAGTGACATTTTGAGTAATATATCCACAAAAGAAAATTAATTTAGAAATAATTTCAAAAAAAGGTTAAGATAGCCTTTATATGCATTTATTTAATGAAAAGTTTTCAGCATATGGCTAGGTGACGTAAGATATTATTTTCTCCCCCACTATTGTTTGTTCCCAGGTATGTGATACCTAGATTATGATTATTTCTTACGTCCAAAATAATAGGCATTACCTAGCCGCTAAAATACATGTATTCAAATAATTTGCCATGATGTATCAAAAATATACAGTAACTAAAGCTATAAAGTGAACGAACTAATAGATCGCTAGATATGGTCGAGTCGTTTGTATGACTCGTAGTTAAGCAATTGATACACTGTTGCAACATTTGAAATCCATTATCTCTATAAAAAGGATTTTTTCACTCACCAACTTTCTTCAATTATCGGCCAGCACGTCAACCAATACCGATGGAACTAGTAGAATCGTAAAAGCACGCTGTTACGCACCTTTCACTGAACCACCGCCACGGCCCGTGCTCTGTGGCTTGGGCGTTTGGGCGGCAAACATTAATACGTTTCTGAAAGCAAAACTATATTAAAAACTGGTGACAATTTATTTTAAAGGCGATGACAGCCTAGTTGGAGAAGGCCTGCCTCTCAAGCCAGAGGGAGCGGGGTCCAACCCAGCCGACAGCACGCACCAATTTGTTCGTTGTGTGAACATATGTGCGTATTGTATGTCATCTGCTACATGACTGGAGCCCGGTGTATGGTGACAGGCTCGCCCCCTGTCACATTTAGGACCGAATATCGTACAGCGAAATGTGGGTGTTGTGTAACACGTCTGCCAGCCCCCTCGGGGGAAAAGCGTGACGATATAATGAATAATCTTAAATATTACCTGAAAAACACTTCTATAATGACGAAACACTGGTATGAGGCATCGTTTGACCCCCATATTGTAAGCCACATATGGTTAAAAAACATTTAGGCAAACAAAAAATTTTAAATATCAAATTAATCGAACGGTAAAACCGTTAAAACTAATTCTTATCACTCATTTTGAACAAATGAATTGAATAAATGAAATGTAATGTGGGTAGGTACTTACTGCGTAAAATGTATACTTAACACCGAGTTATTTTTGGAAAATAACTACATTTCAGTATTTTACCACATAATTATTAACAAATTATCACTTTGTATTAACTAATTATGCAACACGACGCAAGCTGCTAGGGCTGCGGCGATGTTACTTCGACGAAACTTAAAACGCCAATGATAAAAAATGGCGCGCGATATTTTCACAAAGCGCGAATGCAGAGGTGGCGCCACCTAGGATTTCCGGTTATAAGGCATTAAAAGTACGAAAACGCTGGTACTTTCGACGGAAACGGAAATGCACTCTCATATATATAGCTTCCAGTTACGGTCAAGTTATTTAATATCGTATTTGCGGCTTTCTTTTTTAACAAATTCGCCAATGTCATGGCTTCATACAAATTACAAAATGTCGTTGTCTGTCTGTCAAAGACTTTGGTGTGAAGAATTGAGTAGGTATATATACTCGTATTTTTGGGATACATAACAGGTTTTTTTAAAAGTTCATTGAAACTGATATTACCATTTACAATCTACATAAAGGTAGCCTTAGTAGAAAGCCAAAGAGACATGTTTTCCTAGTGGCTCTGTGAGCTGAAAAACTTGCGGCTGGCGTCTGTCCTCCTCTACAGGTTGCATTTCTAATCCGATTCGTGTGAAATTTTGTGAGTAGGTTCAATAGTCAATTATCGAGAATCAGCCTTTAGGTCCAATAGTCAATTATCGAGAATCAGTTGAAAAATGCGACCTGGTGCTGGACATACAAAAGGATTTTGCCGAACCTGAAGCACAGACGTTTTGCTCGCTAATGTTCTTTTTGCCGATTAACTGATTTGGCATACAAACAGTCACGCCTTTTTCCCGTAGCGGTAGGCAGACCACTTCTCTCCGCTTGCTACTATCCTGGCACACAATACATCTTTAGCTTCTTCTACTTCCATGAGTCTCTTCAGCTTCGACCTAGTTCAGCTTCGACCGAGCTCGTCGGTTACGGGTACAATTGACCTGGCCTTTTTTCAGAACATCTTCGATTTGATCCTGAAGGGCTATTCTTACGAAGTGAGATTCAATCTCACCATTTTTCATCCTTGTTGCTCTTGTATGAATAGTCATACGTGTGAGAGTGACCAAGATCAAATCTCATCTCATCTCACGCGTAGGAATAGCCCCCAGATACGTTCTTAGGTCACCCCTTACCGACTTGACGATTCACACATTCAAAAATTTCATGACAAGTCCACATTTTCCGAGTTCCACGTGACACATTAGAAGCGTGCAAGCCGTAACGTGCTTGTGATACGATAGATACACAGATGTTTGTTGTTCATTTGCGAGAGCATCAAGCTTCAAGCATCAAGCACTCTTAAGCGCCGAGACTGAGAGACTGACCGAACAAGACTAGCTGTCACAAACTTTAGGCCACCCAGGGATCTCTAAATAGACTGACAATTGCAACATTGCTATTTAACAAGTAAAGAAGAAATCGTTAGTTAAATGTCACACTCCGTCATCGGTTTTTGTTAACAGATTCAAATAATAAATAAAATGAAATAAATAAAAAAGTATACATTGGCAAAACTAAAAATAAAACAAAAGACAAATTGCTTAAAATAAATCAGAAGCAACAATAATTTTAATTTGGCAATTGGGATATTCTCAGCAATGTACTGCGGAGGCTGGGGCCAACCTCAACAGATTAAGAAATTCTAACTATTGTAGGTATATAAAGTTAACTAATAGGTAGATAAAGTGTACTAAAATTTATGTATTACCTTCAAAAAAAAGAGGAGGTTCTCAGTTCGTTTGCATGTTTTTTTTGTATGTAGGTATGTTACGAAATAACTCCGTCAATTTATGAATCGATATTTTTTTTGGTGCATCATATTTTTAAAAAGGTCCCATGCAAATTTTATTGAAATCGGTCAAGCAGTTTTAAAAATATCAACAAAAGTAAAAAAATTGTTTACATTGATAATGGGAAGTAAATTTTTTAAGCTTTTCTTTTTATTAACATCAGCAATTACAAAATAAAAGGACCAACCTGTAAAAACTAGTGTAACAACAGAACTGTTGGCCTCATCGAAATAATCTAAGGATGGAAAAGATAAACCTAATGGGTATAAGGCGCGAATTACACTGACCGGACGTAAGGCGAGAACGTGGCGCAGGCAGGGTTCATAGCCTTGCTACTGTTCACGAACACCTCAAAACAACACCTCAACCTCAACTAGTTGCAATGTCGCATTAAAACTTGTTCGTATAAAATGTATGAAAGCAACATGTTTTGGATAATGTGCACAACGACGCTTTATAAAGGCCTACGCCTGAGATGAGATTTTATCTTGATCACTCTCACACCTACGACGTATCAAACGAGAGCAACAAGGACGAAACAAGGTGAGATGCAAATCTCAAATCTCGGAATAAGGCCACAGGCACGTCGCTTTACAGTTTTGCGCCTGAACCGTGCCTAAGTCGCGTGTTCGCCTTACATCTGTTACCTGTATACCTAATTCACGCCTACAACTGCTGGTTGATTGATTTTGGTGGTTAGAGACTATGTACGTTCTTGTTACATATCGTTACGCCTGTCCCTCGGAGGGGCTGGCAGAGGTGTACAACACCCGCAGTTCGCCGGACAATGTTCAATCCCAAATGTGACAGGGGGCGAGCCTGTCGCCATGCACCGGGCTCCAGTTATACGTAGCAAATGACATTTAATACGCATTTATGTTCACACAATGAACAAAATGGTGCGTGCTTTCCGTTGGGTTCGAACCCGCTCCTTCTGGCCTGAGGCGAGTCTTCTCCGACTTGCCTATCATCACATGCATCAGGTGCTTGTTAATTTTAAATAATCAGCTCTGATATACAGACAGACATCGGAGTCGCACATAATGGTTCCTGTTTCCCATTTTGGTACGGAACCTTAAAAAATTATCTCGTTATAATCGACCATGGAAATACTCAAGTGATGTACCCCCTCCGTACCAATATTATCAGGTAGGAACCTCACGACAGCCTTCTATGAAAGCTGAATACCCCATTTTATTTCCATTCCGTACTCAACATTGTTCCAGTTTCATCAGCGCTCAAACAAAAACTGATTTCAAATTTAAATTTAAAAATCTGAAATTCATATATCTGTAAAGTTTCTCCGCGCCTACGTATTGCGTTCCTACAAAATTGGACTATTGGCATTCGAAACTCCATAACGAAATGGATTACTAGAGAAACAAGTACAATAAGTCATTTTGACGAAGTATTCCCAACTATGAGCATATAGGGATGGGCCGAGGTTAGCCGTAACAGTGAGCCGGATATATTATAATAAAGTTAACATTTATTAAGAAGACAAAGATGTCTGGAGCCTTCCACTTCCGCCAAGTAGCAACTAGTACATATATATTACCTAGTTGTAAGCAAAAATTTGTGAGACAGTAATTTATTTGAAAAAAATAATGCCCCTCAGTTTTTTGCCTGTTCTTCTGAGTAGTGGCTCTTTTCCCGAACAAGGCGGTCGAGTCTTACATTAAATACGGATAGCAACTATGACCAAGCATCATTGTATAGCTCGTCTAGGTTCGTAAGCGATCACCGATGCTATGCATTTATAACTGAGCGTTACCGTAG